>CM062804.1:755846256-757046256 GCA_031772625.1 Pinus tabuliformis
CCCCAGATTTGGATCTTGCATCGGCATTTCATGCAGTCTCATTGCAATCTCCAAGGCTTCTTCCTGAGTCGTAATCTTGTTTTGATTGCACAACTCTTAGGTGAGGCAGGAGCGAAGCCACAAAATCATTCATGGTGTTTCCATCCGTTAAATTCATATTATCTTCACAGATTTTTAAACTTCTATCTCTGATCCAACTCTCAAGGTGTCTCACCTGGTTTCATCGTGATTTCCTTGAATCCCACAATCATCTGTGCTTCAGAATTAGGCCTATTGAATTCTTTATTCAGCGCGGTCTGGATCCGTGCCAGTGTAGTTGCTGGGTTATCATTAGAGTACTTGATGTACCAGGTTAGCGTGCAATCTTGCAAAGCACTAACCAACGTCACCTTCTTCATGTGATTATCTATGATGCCCTGAGCTTCCTATACGGCATTTATGATGAACCAAAATTGGTCTAGGTCCTCATTTCTCAAGCCTTTAAACAATGATAGTTTTACCGAATTCGCCATACTGAACTGTGGTGGAGGTGGTGGTGGTGTGGGTGAGGTTGCAGGTGACGGTGGTGAAGATGGAGGTTGATCCGGATTTAAACAGGAACACAAAAAATTACAGAGATAAGCATAAACACAAAGATGTAGCGGAAATAATACTTCATTTCATTAATGTAAAATATTGAAATATGCTTATAAATAGAAATAAATAAACCAGCTAGGGCGATGGTAGCTTATCTCTGAGAATAGATGTGGCGGGCTACATGCCTCTGAATGTGTTACAATGAGGCTCAAAGGCCTATTTATTGTTAGAAACAATGGAAAACTCTAACATCCAAAAACCTAACCCTAGAAGATGACATGTCAAACTGTGGGCCCCATTTGGGTAAATTGGTACATCAAGCTCCCAGGGTCGTAACTTTGGCATATGATCTCCGTTTGACGCGCAAAATATCTCGTTAGAAGGATCTATCCGAGAACTACAACTTTGGGAAGATAAACATCGGTTCGTGGACCCATGTTGCTCCTAGTTTTCCCAGAAAATGTCATTTAGGGCCTCAAAATGGCTCTGGAAGTTCAGGACCCGAAAAACTGCTAAAAATAGTAAGTTGTGCTACAATTAAGGAAACTAAAAAAGCCGAGAGAAACAACGGTGGGGGTCCGAGTGGACTTGGCAGGTGGCCACCAATATCCAGTTGGATCAAAGGTGGTGTAGGTGGATGTAGTATTCACGGGAACGCCCATTTTATCAACTAAACTACACTTGGTGGAGAAGCCTGCGCTACTCCCTCGTCATCACTCAAAGGAGGTGCAATAAGCAGGCTATATTCAACACCCTTTATTCCTTTGTTTCTGTAAGTATTCCACTTTGCGTAGCCCCAAACATCAAGGTAATTGCATGACCCACTTTTTGCACAATAGCATATTAATCCAAGTATTTAATGACTTCAAATACTTACCTCGCGAACCCTTGAAAAAGCATCGCTCCGCTTCATTGTAATTAACTGAAGTATCGACCACGAACTCGGTTACAAATACCCCTATGATGCGATCAAGCCAATGATCGACAATGTGAGCAATATTATCTCCAAAGGCTTCCAATTTCTGTAATAAATCCGGGGTCCAAACAATAGGACCATCAAGCCTCCAACTTCCTTGGTTGTCTACTAGCTTTGCAATCCACTCGCATAACTCAACTGGAAAGGAACAGAAGAAAATTTCATGTATTTACTTATACAGGTACCCGTCCAACAACTACTCTTTCGTCAATCATAGATTTATGTTCTCTTGCGTCGTGAATTCATGGATCTTTCTATCTAACCAGTCCTCGATCTATTTCTTAGTTGGATTCCAGTGATACGACATCAAACATCTCTCATGCAGTTCCCAGTCCCGGCAACAGAACTATTGGTTGGCTTGATGGACCCTGACCCAAGTTTAGCGTTAGTCAGCCAAGAAAATCCCTACACTACTGGCCCTTTTGGCATCAACCTGTGAAGCGCAGACTGAAGTCTCACCCGAAGAAGTATGGGGGGATGTAGGAACCAAGTTTCTGCACCTTGAGATGGTCATGATGTTGATCTATACTTCCTGATCCCGCCTTTGTGCAGATTGATAAGCCTTTAGGGCTTATTAATTTTCCTTCTCTTTCGTTCTTCAATACCTCCGTGAAGGTACACGACCGATCTTCGCACAACCCTAACCATAAGTCCAGGCACTTACGCTCCTCTGTGACTATGTTACTATATAGATTCCCAAGTTATCTTAAGTGTTTACCTACTCTACCATGCATTTACAGTTATCTTCGCGTAAACTTATATTCTTTCTTGCATTCAATTAACAGATACAATCAAATATATTCGCGCATCAAATAAGCATTATAATGTAAACCCATATTGTAACATAATATAATCATATGCATTAAACAGAGACAAAATACACAGTGATTTTAGAATAATTCTATTTATTGATATCTCAAGTTCAGTACAGAATCTATCCGCCCTGTGCAAACAGGTGCAGGGGTCTGCGCACTCAGCTGCGGACTTCCACCCTAGGCCTCTACGCACTTAGCTACAGAGCCTCTACCTACGCTAAGACCTGAGAATACATAGAACTTCTTCCAAACTATGACTCTACTCTTCTAACATCAACTATGTTAGACTCTTCTAAGACTCCCTTTTTATATAATCCCATGATCCGCAGACCATGGGTAGATCTTTACAACCAACATGACACTTTACAAAATAAGGGTGGATAACCCTTTATGACTCTTGACATCTTCATTCTCTGCAACCACAAAATGCGGAGACTTTTCATTTTTATTACAAAATTTCGGCTTTCTACCCCAAAACATGGGCTTTTAGCCCCAAAATTGACTCTTGGGGGAACCCATTCCCAACATATTCCAATTTCAAGTGTTAAGAGAAGATAATGCCTCTCATATTCGCTTTTTAGTAATATCCATCATGGAACCCATTTTTGTTGCTGGAATTACTGCACTACCAATTTGGGCTTTCTCATTTAAGAATTCATTCATTTTTTCTTTCATTTTTTAATCTGCATGTTTTTTTCAATTATAAAGGATAATATAAATTCCTTCTCCTTCTCTAATTCCCTAATTTCATGTGTTTGGGATACTCTGTAGTGGGAAGATTCAACTTCCTTCTCAACGATTATATATCTTCATTCTTCTTCTTAGTAATCTCTTCAGCCACATCCACATTTTAGGATCCAAAACTAATTTAATTACAAGATCTTCCTGTGATTTGATTCTAGTATCCTTCGCTAGAGAGGAAGTATTTTCCATCTTAAGCTCTGGAAGAGTATTATTCAAATAATTTCGTAATTTTGATACATTTGAAGCAAAACTAGTGAGAGAAGAATAAATCATCTCAACAATTTGTCTATGAAGATCAATTTGATCTATAGGATGGATTTATTTAGTATTGAAAGAAAGAAAACATGTTTTATAATCTCCATCAATTTTACCTACATAGACTTTATGTTCAAGAAGTGCTAACTTAAATTCACCTTTTCCAATATTAAGAGTTGAGAGCAACCTGTTTTTGGTAGAAGAGGTTTGCTTCTAAAACTGGGAATAAGTTACTGCCTTTGAAGCCTCATTCTTTTTCTTCATTTCCAAAAACTCAAAAAGGATGTTTGGGTTAGAATAAGAAGGAGAAATTTTTTCTAATCCTTGATCCAATTCTTGCATTTTGAAAATAGGCTCGCCTGAAAGAACCATGATAGCTGGTGAAGAAATGTTGGATGAGATTGTTTCTAATATTGTTCCCTCCATATTATTTATCTGTTTTCTCTTGTATACTTTGAACTATTCCATTTCTAATTATGATAAGCTTTGAGATGTCCCCTTAAGTTCTTTTTCTTTCATTTGAGGTGTAACCAAAATTTTATGTCCCAATGGTTGCTTCACTGTTTGTTCTTTTGTCATTTCTTGTAAGTTATTTTCTTCCCAAGTGTCCTTATTAACAAACTTCTCTATATCTAGTTTAGGCACATACAAATAAGGTGGGGATTTCTATTGAGTTCTGATAGCCAAAATTTTCCCAATGGGGTCATATGGACAAATAAACCCCAATATACACTTCATTTGTGTTAACAATTGTTCCACCTTTTTGTTTGCTGACCACTGATTCACAAAAAAGGGCCCTATCTATGCCTTTAGTTTAAACAAAGTTTGTTTCCTTCTAGGTAAAAAATGCACTTGATCTACATTGAGGCTTTATCTGATGAATTCAAGAGAAAAAATACGTATAGAAAGAAAAAATGGCAACTGATAGGGTGGAATTTCACACCCTTACAACCTTATGTTTGTAAAATATTGGTATAAGTACAATCACCAAGATTTGTTCATTCACTCAGCTACATAATCCTTTTGATTTCTAGTGAAATTCTGGGAGGACTATCACTCATCAATAGACTATAACATATATGAAGAAATTTGTTCACAAAATCAGTGAAGGAAAATTCCTCATAATTCCTTCTGACCAAGGAAGTCCAATGAATCACAGACCACTAATTCCCTTGAAGATCCTACTTCTGCAATTGTATTGGGAATTTGTCTAACTGGTAATATAAAAAGAAGTATATTAGGATTGAACGATATTTAAAATATTTTTCAACCCTAAATTTGAGGAACTGGTCATGAATGGCCTTAGATAAAAATTGGTTGAAATTGAATAAAATTTGTGGTTTCTTATCTGGACAAAAAGTTGACAAAAAACCTAGAACTACTTCATCCACTTTCTCATCACTTTGATATCCTAAAATGCAACACAAAATGGATATGATTTGTCTTGAAAACTCTGGAATCATTGATGAAGGGCATGGTGGACTGTGAGTGGGAATACCAGTTCCTTCAGGCATGAATAATGAAAAAATAATAACTCTTATTTAAAATGTTAATTTTTGATATATTTCCAAGAGGATTTCACTGGAGAATGGGTGCAAAGAGCTGGGAAACAATATGCACAAAGCCTTTAAAATGGACTCAAAAGTTACAAAAAATAGGGTTTCACCGTTTTTAGCAATTAAAGCTTTCTTACTAGGCACTTCCTATCTGCACACCATACCACGAATTCCGAAAAGGGATGAGTTTGAGGAAATATGAACTGGGGTAAAAATGACTCTTATAGAGGAAAATCCTCGCTACTATCCTGAAATATTTGGAAAGCCCAATTCTGCAATTCATATAAGTCAAAATCTAATTTTCTATCTTCTATTCTACTTTCCCTATCAACTAAGGGAAATTCATCAATTTTTGTTTTCCTTAAGTAGGGAGGGTTTCAAACTGAACCTAAGACTCTTTTCCTTTAGTTGAACTCGTTTAGAAATATCAAATTTATAGTAAGGAACACATTACCTGTAAAATGGATTGATTTATTTTGAATTGTCATTGAGGGTTGGCTATAATTTTGCACTTCGATCTCTGTGTCCAGCAACTGAAGAAAATTTTAGAGTAACAATTAATGGTGGGAGAAAGTAAATTATAATCGAGAGTGAAAACATAATGAAATGGAATTTTGGATAACAAACACATGTAGAATTAATTGACAAACGGTCAATAAAATGATGGCGGGAAATGCTTATTACAAAACTTGTGATTGGCTTTTTGTGCATGGGATGGGGGAGGGGGTGAGGTGTAGGAGTAAGTGGTAATATGGGGGGGGGGGGGGGGGGGCCCGCGGGGGGTGCAATTCATATGACATCATCATGTTGCAAAAGTTGTTTTTAAAAAACAACTTTTTGTGCTCCCCCTGTCAAATGTCAAGCAAGCAGGGGGGTCATGAAATAAAACAAAAACCGTTGATCGCCAAGAGTTAATCGCCGCCAATGAGAGATGCACAATATTTAATTGGTGTATGATTAGACCATTTTATTTACAAATAGAATAAAATAAGAAAAATAATATGTCGCATTATATCATTATGCATTTTTATTACAAAGTGCATATTTTTTTTTTTTTTTTGGGAATTTTCATCATAACAAGAAAATGTTACAACAACAAAATTAGCTATTACAACATTTTTAGCATATTTAACATTGACAGGCTGTTATGGAATCTGTTGTTAAATTTTTTATTGTTACAACATCTTCTTCTCAACCTGTTGTTACCTATATTTGTGCTTCTCAATTTGTTTTCTTGAACCCCCAAGTGTTGGTGTAGTGTTGGGTGGCAAAAAACCTCTTTGTCTTCCCACGTTCAAGCTTTAAAAAGAAAGATGAAATGGAATATTGTCAAAACATCCATCATTACAACATTTGTTATGACATATGTCGTTACAAAATCCATTGTTACAACATCTGCTTCTCAATCTGTTGTTACCGATGTTTGTGATTCTCAATTTGTTTCCTTGATCCCCCAAGTGTTGGTTTAGTGTTGGGTGGAAGAAACACCTCTTTGGCTGCCCACTTTCAAGCTTTGACAAGAAAGATGACATGGATTTCTATCCCTTCTATTGTTATAGCATCCTTTGTTACAAAATTCATTGTTACAACATCTATTGTTACATCATTCGTTGTAATGGTCGTTGTTTCAGTAGTTTCAATAGTGGCAGTTGTTGTAGCATCAATTTTTATAGCAGTTTAATCATTTTGAACAGTAATGGGTGTTATAACATCAATTGTTATAGCATTTGCAATAGATTTAACATTGACATGTTGTTATGCCATTTGTTGTTATACCATCTAGTATTACAACATCCATTGTTACAACATTTTCTTCTCCATCCGCGATTGCCTATGTTTATGCTTCTCAATTTTTTTCTTGATCCCCCAAGTGTTGATGCAGTGTTGGTGTAGTGTTTGGTAGTAGGAACACCCTTTTGGCTGCCCACTTTCAAGCTTTGACAAGCAAGATGAAATAGATTGCTGTTACAACATCAACTATTACAACATATGCTTCTCAATCTGTTGTTACCTATGTTTGTGCTTCTCAATTTATTTTCTTGATCCCCTAAGTATTGGTGTAGTGTTTTGTGGCAAAAACACTTCTTTGCATGCCCACTTTCAAGATTTTCCAAGTAAGATAAAATGACTTTCTATCCCCTCAATTTTCTCCTCAAGGTGCTACATCTCCTTCAAGGCCACAAATTCAACTACTTTGATAACATATGATCCATAAATAGTATGCCTATGGCCTGTTTATCTCATCAACATGGATCATTGTGAAAATAAATATAAAAGAAAACAATGATGTCTCTAAAACTCAATGATTATTTCCAATGCAATTCATTAATAAGTTGTTAATTCAATTCATTTACAAAACCAGAAATTTGTCAAGTCAAGTTCAAGGATCCTTTGTTAGTCCAAGCGAGTTGAAGGGTTGTAATTCACGTAACTAGTTCTCAACCGTAAAAATTTATACAATTTACTAAAATAAACATTTTTTCGGGATCAATGCTCTTGATCAACAAAGGGCACAATCAACTATGTTTGCATTAGATCTAAATGATCCTCATCACATAGATCTAGATCACGTTGGGTTTGATGTTGATATGGGAGATGATGCTCATGATGACACATATATAGATGACAATGAGATGGATTCCAATACAAATGACGATGATGATGATAATGATGATCATGATCTCGATGATGATGATGATGATGAGGCAATTGTTTGTATTGGCTAGTGCCATTCATGATCATATAGATTGCATCATGGATCATTGTTTATATATTTTTATGATGCCAATTTTCATGGTTACTATCATATGTAGCATTTCCATGGCCTCTAGTACCATATTATTGAGTTTCATCTTTTTGACATGTATCATTTTTACTTATATCTTTTGGGCATGATGTATCATATTGATTTGTATAATTTTGTTTTACATAATTTATCATTTTTATTTATGTAATTTGAAAATGATATATAATTTTGAGTTACGTCAATCATTGGACGTGTATCATTTTCTCATGCTATTGATATACTCATGTGTAAAAGCCCCAGGTTAAAGTTCATGCAATAAAAGTTAATAAAGGAAAAATAAGACCAAGGTCATGGGACAGATATTCCAGGTTGAATGTTGGGAAAAACATCCTAGTGGGTGTCACTTTCGGTTTATTATGGCTAAGGAAATTGGAAAAGGCATTGGAAAAAGGCAAGGATGTATTAATTGGTAATTATTTATGAAAATAAAGTAAACTATGAGAAAAGGGAGATGAAAGGCCACATGTTTGCATGAGAGAAAAATTGAAGTAAAAATAGAGGAAAATGAAGAAAATAGAGGCCTCAATGATAAAAAGGCTTATGAGGATCAATTCACAGCTTTTTCTAGTTAACCATTTCTCAGTTCATTTTTGGATATATCTCTCTATTCTCTCATGCTATTGCGCACTTAGAGCATGCTTAGAGAACTCTAGAATTGGAGAAACGAAGGCAAAGGAAGGACAAGGAAAGTAAAGGACAAGCAAGGAAGTTTGGATCAAGCAGCTTCAGCAAGAAAACTTGTAGGTAATAGGTTGCATGTATGACTTTCTAGCTAGTTTGTGAATGCATGGTACATGAATTTGTGTATTTGGTTCTCTTGTTCTCATTGACATGGGTTTTTCTAGGTGTGATAGTGGTTTAAGCCTTGACTTTCCATTTCCAAATAGCCATGGTTTGATGGGTTTCTTTTGTTTGATTGAGTTTTGGATTGCTGGAAGATTTTGGAACCTAGTGAGGTGGTCTCAGGAAAATTCCCAAGGGTTGGAGGTGGAGGTAGTTTAATCTACAGGAATCCCTCAACAGGTGGGTGGAGACAGGAAAATTCCTCTAGGTATTGGAGAAGAAACTCTGAGGCATCCAATATTTTTTGGGCATTGTGACCTCTTGATCAATTTTGCTGGGATCATGATAACCTGAGGGTGGAGGTGGTTTAATCTCTGGGAAGCCCTAGTTGTTTATGTTTTGGTTTTCTTATGTGATTTCTTGACTAATTTTTGCAAGATCACGGAATCATAAGGGTGGAGGCAAGTTAATCTCCAGGAAGCCCTGGTTTTTTATGTCTTGAGTCCCACATTCATGCTTGGAATATGGCACATGGGTGATTGGTTGAAAGAAATATTTGGTTCAGCTCAATCTATGGTTGAGTGATACGTGGAAGTCCCTGACTTGGTTGGATTTTTCATATGTTAATAAGTGCTATTTTCCTATTGTATTCTATGAGTACCGGTACTTTTTATTATGTGGCTTTGATGGTTTTTTTTATCATGGTTATCATTCTGGTTATATTCTAGTTATAAGCATGGTTCCATAATAGGTTCTAGCTATGGCTCTTGATATGTTTTGATTAGTTGATGAATGGTTAATGAATGCATGAGCTAAAAAATGTTATTGGAGCTATTATGAGAGGAAATTATACATTTTTGGTAATTCTCATATAATTTTCAGACCCCTATGTTCATATATGCATTCATGACCTATAGATTACATGTTCAATATGTGTTTGACGAAATGATTGTCATGGTTAGGCCTGGTTAGGTCAAGTCCTTGATTAGGTTTTGTATGAATGGATTTTTTCTGATGTTATTTATCATTATAGAAAGGCTCATTGAGTTATGCACAGTTTTCTAGAGGTTAGTCTGAAATGGTGCTTAGAATTCGAGACTGCGCCCTTTGAACTAGAAGTTTTGGGCCATAACCGCACCCTTACAGGCTTATGCATGTGGTTGGAGACCTATTAATGCATGGAGGCCTTGTCATGTATGCAGTTGTGGGTCTAGGTCACTAAAATTCAATCCAACTTAGGGTTTGGCCACTTGGAGTGGTTTTTTAGCTCCTAGGTGTCCTGTAGCTCCTAAGGAAAGTCAGTAAAGTTTTAGTTTGTCAACTCCACTTCCTTAATTGTACTTAGGAGGTTGGGTCATGTCATAGTAGACCTAAGCTCACGTTTACCCCGACGAGCTAGTTAAGTGCCTAAATGTGGGAGGGGTTTTTATAGATTGGTATCAGAGCATGGTTCAACACTTGGACATGATGGGCAAAATGTGTTTGTCATGCATGCGTGTAAGTGCCTATGTGGTAGTTATGCATGCATTGTCATGGTTATGGTTGTCATGCATGAGGTCAGTGTATGCAGTTGGTGTTATCATGCATGACATTGATATAATGATATGATTATGTATATACATGTATCATGCTAATCTAGATTGATTTTGCAGATGAGATAGCCTCCCCTGAACTTCACTAAGGTATGTTGATTATGTTTATATTTGGTTATCTGACATGGTATGTTTGTAGGAAGAAGAGGATCAGAGATGAATAGAAAAATGGTGGATTATAGTTCACGAGACTCTCCTTATAGATCATATGAGCAACACAGAGATGAGTATTATCCTGACATAGTAGACACCTTGAGAAGTCTAAAGGTAGAAATCAAAAGTTGCAAGGAAGATAATGACACGATCATTCTGTCATAGGAAAGACTCGCCAGGGAAAAGGAAAAACAAGCATAGGTCAATGCAATTATCCTTCAAATTTTTTCAAAATTATAGTGATAGGGACAGCCATGGATTAGTTATGGACATGAGGAATGGACTAATGGGGCATATGGTAGCAGGTCCCATGGTGGGCATAGGTCAAACAAGGATGACACAGTCAGATATTGCAGTTTATTAGATACACCTAATAGGAGAGGTGGTGGATATGGGTTCTATTCTAGTTCTAGTTCAGACCTGTATCATGGTTATCATCATTATCATACTTATAGGTGTGAGAGGGGATAATTTCCATATGGCTTCAAGAAATCCAATCCACTTGCATTCGATGGGCAGTTGAAGAAACCAAAAGATGTAGAAGCATGGTTACTTGGAATAAATAAATTATTTGAGTTTCATGACTATACAGAGAACGAAAAGGTCATGATAGCTATTTTTAGTCTCAAAGGAAAAGAAAAAATTTGGTGGAAATATGTGAAGTGTTTTAGAGACATCAAGTCAAAGGATTTGAGTTGGCGTGATTTCAAGAGACTCTTTCAAAAGAAGTACTTGTAAGAGAGGTACTATGATGGTAAGGCCAAGGAGTTATATGAAATGAAGATGGGATCTATGATAGACTAGGAGTACATGACAAAGTTCCTGAAGTTGTTGAGGTATCTATCTTAACTCAAGGATGAAAATATAAAATTTCATATATTTATTAGTGGATTGTCGTTAGCATTCAAGGATCTGATTGACTATGATGAGCCTCAGTCGCTGGAAGAAGTCATTGGAAATTTGAAGCACTATTATGAGAAATTGAAGCATAACATCAAGTCTAAGTAAGGTTGGAAAGGGAATGACAAGACTAAAGGGAAGTGTCCACTGAAGCAAGAAAGACCTAAGGATGCAAGTGAGAAGGAAAATGTTGTTCCTTACAAGAAGTTTAAATTATGCAGTTGAGAAGGAATATGGTCACAACTTGGAGAGTAGAAGAATAGAGGTAGTGGGCCTTTATTGTATTAGGGTGGCATACCTCATATCTACAGTTCTCAAGAGGCACATATAGTTGGGGATGTTGGGTAGAGCATTCCTCATATCTATGCAACATTTGATAACAAACAGGTGGATCACCAGGCATCCATCATTGAGATGGAAGGTAAGCTCTATGATCGAGTTGTTTATATTTTGATTGAACCTGGATCTAATTATAGTTATGTTAATCCTAACTTGGCAGATACATTTGGTTTGAGAAAAGAAGTGCATGTAGAGTCTTGGTTGGTGCAATTAGATGTAGGTATTAATAAAAGTGATCATATTTGGGTAAGATCTTGTGCATTTGATCTGAATGTTATGCCTACATTAGCACATATGAATGTGCTTCCATTGGGATCATACAATATGCTTATTAGTATGGATTGGTTATATCATCATAGGACTAAGGTGGATTGTTACGGAAAGTATATTGAGTGCTTTGATGATGATGGAGAGAAGATAATATTGCAAGGTAAGAATTAGCCTACACAGGTGAGAATGGTTACAACTATATCGTCAAAGTGTAGTTGCGCTAAAGGGTGTGTATTGTTTGCAATGAATGTTTCTAGTGATAAAGGTAAGGATGTAGAGGATTCATAAGTCTTGAAGAGGTGTCTAGTTTTGCAACAATTTTAGGATGTGTTTCCAGTAGAGATTTCAGAGTTACCTCCTCATACGGAAGTGGAATTTTCTGTTGAGTTGCTACCAGGTGTAGCACCAACATCAAAGGTACCTTACAGGATAAGCACTCCATAATTAGTGGAGCTGAAGTTGCAGTTGAAGGAAATTCTTGACAAGGGATACATTAGACCAATTATGTCACCTTAGGGAACACCAATGTTGTTTATGAAGAAGGAGAATGGTACTCCTAGGTTGTACATTAATTAAAGGAATTTGAACAAGGTGACGATCAAGAACAAGTACCCATTAGCGAGGATTGATTACTTGTTTGACTAGTTGAAGGGAGAAGCAGTGTTCTTGAAGATTTATTTGAGATGAAGATATCATCAGTTGTGCATCAAAGAAGAGGATATCTACAAGATTGATTTCTATACTAGGTATGGGCATTATGAGTTTGTTGTGGTTCCTTTTGGTTTGAATAATTCTCCAACTACTTTCATGTGTTTGATTAAAAATGTGTTACGTCCTTATATGAACAAGTTTGTGATAGTATTCATTGATGATATATTGATATATTTGAGAATGAATAAGAGGACCCAAAACACTTAACAACGATATTGAGATTGTTAAGAGAACATCATTTGTATGCCAAACTTAGTAAGTGCAGTTTCTTTTAGACAAAATTTCATTACTTGGGACATGTTGTTTCCAAGGAAGGCATCGCAGTGGATCAAGAAAATATTCAAGCTATCATGGAATGGGCAACTCATAGGAATGTGGATGAGGTAAGATCATTCATGGGGTTAGTTGGTTACTACAAGAGCTTCATCAAGAACTTCTCATGGATTTACAATCCTATTAAATATTTTCATAGGAAAGGAAAGAAATTTGAATGGACAGAAGAATGTGCAACAAATTTTCAGAAGTTGGAGCAATTTCTTACAAAACACTCGAGTTCCAAAGATTGTAGATCGGGATAAAGAGTTTGTGTTGTGTATAGATGCTTGCAAGAAAGGACTTTGTGGAGTCCTAATGTAGGAGGGATAAGTAGTATGCTATAAATCAAGGAAACTGAATTAGCCCAAGAAGAACTATGTGACTCATGATCTTGGGTTGGCAGCTATCGTTCATGCATTGAAGATGTAGAAGCATTATATTCATAGCATGAGGTTTTTGTTGAGGAGTGATCATAGTGGGCTGAGATACTTGTTTGACCAACCTAATCTGAATGGTGAGAAATCTAGGTGGTTAGCTATACTCAATGAATTTGACTTTGAGATCAGGTATATTATGGGTAAAGAGAATAGGGTTGTAGATGCTCTTAGCAGAAGAGTGCAGGTAAATCACATAGCAGCTATGAGTTTATATGGGAAAAATTTACAAGATCAGATCTTACAGGTGGGACAACAGGATGACATATATAAATAATTTAAGCACATGTTACAGCAATAGGGTACATGTGATCAAGATGTGGATTATTTGATGAGGCTCATCAATAGGTAGACTATATGGGTCACAATGCCACTCTCAATCTTATTAAAATTGAATTTTCTTACATTTATTTACATATTTTGTTATATTTTTATTAGTGATAAGGGTGAAGGTGAGTTACTATGTCATGTGGCCTAATATGTATTAAATGCAAGAATTGGAGTCGTTTTGGGTTGACTTACGTGCAAGAACTTGAAATGGGCAAGCAAGAAACATTTTAGGAGATTGGTCTCCCTCCTTAACTCCTCAAATCATTTGAAGATTCCTCCACCATAATTCATCAGCTCGGAGTAACTAGCAACCAAGTAAGCCAAGTTCATTGGAAGCCAAGCTAGTGACAGTTAATAAAGAGTCATTCTTGAGTTAGGGAGCCAAGTCTCCCTATTTTCTAGGGAGCTGTTGGGAGCTCCAGTTTTTTATAAATAAGAGAGCCAAGGGACTCATTAGGATTCAAATTTTTGATATAGACAAGAGGAAATTTGAGCTGAAACATTGTGACTGTTATTGTTATGTTGTATTTGACATTTTGATGATAATGAGAAATTATACCTTGATCTAGCACTGAGTTGACTCAAAGGGCTGAAGCGCTTGGGTTAGGGTCCAACCCTAGAAATAGAAGTTCCTCATTTTTTATTTGTATTCTTATATTAAAATGATAGTTAGCTACTGAAGTTTATCTATGTTTTGTTTAGCTTAACAAGTATTTGAATTATTCCTTAACCTAGTTTTCATTAGTTTCAAGAGGTAGATCAGTGGTGTAGTAGTGAAGGAAAGTACTTTAGAAAATCTTGTGACAGTGGCCTCTATCTCATCTCACTCATGGGATCATGACTAGAGGGCCCCACTCTCACAACCCAAAAAACAAAGTTTGAGTTTTGGTCATGGCATAACTTAGGGTTCATTCTTAGTTAGATCATTGTTTATGATTTCTCGGAAGCACCTTTTGTTCTTATCTTGTTTCCTTAAGTTTTTTGTAGCTTAATAGGCATTCTATTTCATAGATATAGTCCTTAGAAATAGATAGATCATCTTTCTCAAATTCAATTCATCTTTTCCATGTTGACATGTAGTGATGCATAAATGAAAATAAAAATAGGTTTTGTTGCAAGGGTTGTTGATCTATAGGGAGGAACTCTTCCAAACAATTTCACTTAGGCCCTCTCCACCTTCTGCCAAGGCATACCAGCCCATAGTTCTAACCTCTATTTTTAGCCATCGTGAGCAAGCCACCTTAGGCATATCCAACCTCCTTGGAGTGTTGGGCTTATTCTTTGGTAATGTGCACCTTCCCTACACATTCTATCACCATAATACATCTATCCAACACCTCACCCCTCACCTCACTTTTATTGCCCCCCTAAGCCCTTCAGCTAACTTCCTATAGAAAACTAGGACATCTTGTAGAAAATTAGGACATCTTGTAGCAGATACCTGTAGCAGCCACAAGATCTCCTGTAGTAGCCTATTTGACCCTGTTTTGACCAAAGATGGTAGTATAAGAGTAGGTTAGGCCCTCGTCTTGGATTCCATGCCTATCAATGCCACTTGAGATCATCTCTCCCATGCCTTCTCCCTCTACAAGATTAGACAAAATAATATAGCATTTACTTTTATGAATTTAGCAATTAAAATATTATTTTTATGCAAATGTAAAAAGAGATAGTTAGTGCATGTATGTATGAGTCCTAGAATGATAGAACAAATTTCCATTTCCAAATAGTCCTAATACCTAGAGGATTAAGTGAAAGGTTAGCATAGTTCTTTTATGCAAGTAAACAATGTCATTTCCTAGCTATATGATTTATGGTATTTCGTAGCATTTACCATTTAGTAACTTTCATTTCCTAAATAGGCAAGCATTTACTATCCTGCATTAGAACTATCTTTACATTCATTGTAAGTAGTCAAAACTCCTTCTAGTCAATAGAATATTGGTGTGGAACCCTAGTGGTCTAGCGCACTAGTTGAGAAGTGACATGAGTACAATTTTTCATTTGTTATTTTTATAGCACTGTCACCTCCAAGCTTGTACAAAACCCCAAGTTGATAAAGTAAATTTGGTAGCCCTAGGAGTTGCAACATCCTTGCTACAATACTGAGGCTCATCACTTTTTGGCATCGTTGCTGGGGAGGTGTCTAGGTAGATGTAATTTTTACTTTTCTTTCTAATTTTCATTAATTAGGTATATGTTATTCTTCTTTCCTTTCTGTTTTGCAATTAATTTTGAAAAACACATAAAAGGAAAAAAAAATTATTTCATGCCTCATAGGAGTAGAGACAATTTAGGGAAATTTCTGCCAAATACCCCGACACCATCAGACAGTCAACCTTCCCTCTTCTTCAGTGGCTATCAACTTCCCTCTCTGACTACAAGGGAGTTAGAGGACCCATAATGTGAGCAACCAAAGATCTTTGAAGAGATTTTTGGGGAAGAAGAAGAAGAAGAAACCATTCCACACACTTACACCATGCCTGAAAATAGAAATAGGACTAAAAAGATAAATGAAGGTGCTTTTCCCATTAGAGAGACTAATGGAGATGCTGTGATGAAAAACATAAGCCCCTCTACCCTTCCTCACTTCCATGGCTTAACCTCAGAAGACCCTAATACCTTTGTGTTTGAGTTTGTTGTCATGTGTAGAACTTATGATTATACCTCTGATGACCAAAAGTTGAAGTTGGTCCCATCCACCCTTAAGAATGGAGCCTTGTGCTGGTTCATGGGTTTACTTGGGGGGAACATCACTACTTGGGCTCAAATGTAGCAATCCTTCAGTGACACGTATAAGGATTATTGTAGGTCCAAGGACACTAAAGAGGAAATCTTCAGAATGACCTTAGGACATGATGAATCCTTGGAGGATTATGAGGAAAGGTTCCAACTCAGCTACAAAAGGGCTAGATGTAGCCTTAATCTTGAATCACTCAAGTTAGTCCTTCTTAGAGGGATCAGGGAAGATATTCCAGAAACCCTAAACATGTTGACTAGAGTGGACATCTATTATCTATCTTATTATGATATCAAGACCGTTTTCAAAAATCATTCTAGGGCTACCAAAAAGAAGGGTAGGGCCAGTCAAGATTTGGCCAGTTCCTCTTCCTCCAACACATCTATCAAGTGTGAAATTGGAAACATGTTGGAAGAATTTAAAAGTGAAATGTTGCATACCCTTTCTCTACAAATGGACATCATGCAGATTAAGAGGAAGTAAAAAGAAGCAGCGTTATCGGGAAATCTAGTTGTTACAGGGAAAAGTGTCTATGCAGAACTGCTAATCCCACTAAGGTGTGGTAGCTACCTTAGAAACAAATAAAGTAAAACTACTTTCATTTTCCTTTATGAAAGATAGATGAGAGAAGAATAAAGGAGACCAACCGCTGTCTTGCGTTTGGTTCCTTGCTTGATTCCTCTCTCTTCTGATAGTCCTTTTCTACTTGCTTCCTTGTATACCCAGCTTTACAGAGTACCTGTAGAATCAAAGAAGCATAACACTATAAGAGAACATGGATCTATTATCATAAACAATCTAGGATCAGATGTAAATTGACCATACAAATGCACAAAACATATATTACACAAGAGTATGGAGGAAAACTAGAATAGCTTTATTGATAATCAAGAAAGAGCCAAGAGAGTTACAACTAGTTGTTCTGACCCAACATCATCCTCTCAGCAAGCAAGCCCTTCCTCACCTCATGCAAAGCTCAGATCACCCAACACTATGATGTTGCATCAAGAAACCAACAACAATTCCTTAAAAGATGCAAAATTCCAGCCTCTGGATCTCTGGGATGAGGGATCCATATATAGATATCTGTAAGGGAGATGAGTTAGCTTGTGATTTGATTAGTGTCTTCCCTCTGATAGTTCTTGCTTCCACTTGGAGATTGATGATCTCTTACTCATCCTTGGTCGAATTCGGAGAGGCAAGTGTCACAGGAGAAGTTTCTGGAAGATTCCATGCCTCTCCACCTCGCGGATTGACACTGCCATTTGTCTCTTCTCGCCCATCGCACCCCATAGGAGGGCTTTTTGAAATGCAACGCACACACAGAGTGTACTTAGGTGAGATGCAACATACTTTTCCTATGGAGCAGGTGAAATGATCCTGTTTTGACTAGTTTTGAGTGGTTTTTTATGGAGAACTTCTGGGAGAAGCTGTAATCAGTTGACCTTGTTCCTTTAGGGGTTGGAACAACACTTTTAGGGACTTAGGAGCCCTTGGTTTATGGATGTTTTATGCTTGGGGTTGTAGTGGCCAAAAATGTCTATAACAGTTGCCCCCTAAAGCATGAGGTCGTTAATCTTTTTGATGTCGGTTGAAATGCTTTATCATGAGGGTCCGAAGTTCTTTCCAGCTGGGAGGAGACCTGTAATAAGATACAATATAATACATTATCTTCATAATATTTTCATGATATAGCTGAGGCGGGCATCCCCATGCTCAGCTTTATAAATTCATTTTCATGTACATAGGACAGAAAATCGTCTGAGTGTAGACTGATGATTCTGGTAGAGCCATCATCCCTTTGATTGGATGATTATCTGTGCAGCAATGATGTACATTTGATGTCTTTATTTTCCTCAATATATATCGCAGCCGGGATGGATGAAACTAGATCTGGGGTCTTTAATCTCGTTCGATCTTCACTCAAAGTACAAGTCGATCCATGTGAGAGATGTTTTGGAGTCGAACATGGAAAGACATCGCCTGATTACCAGCCAATGATGTAAGCTGTTAACAGGCGCGAGAGGAATCACCGATGATGATAATGACCCTCAAGGTACTGCAGTACAATTCACGTGGTGTGAATAAAGGACTTGGCATCGAACACCACGCAAAATCTTTTGGTCGAAGGCCATTGATGTAAACCTGTCGCCGGAAGTGAGAAACTTTCCATTGAGGCATGCAAGCTTCAAAGTATTGAAAGGGGTGTTCCTGGATCAACTTCTTGGATAATGAGCTGATGTCGACAAGAAGCGATCCATCATAGGAGGGCCTTAATGAATCCCACATCAATGACACGGAATGGAGCAAACGATTTTAATGGAGGTGAAAACGATAAGGTGATATAAGGTTCAGGGTGGCGGTCATGAAAGAATGGAGCGTAAATGTATTGCAGTGGGTGAGACACAGGTGAATTCTCTGAGTGACTTCTCTTGAACATATCGGCGACACTGACGTGATGGATTGGTAGCATTAACCCCAAATGTGGATGGTGTGATGGGACCATGGTGATGTGACCGGTGAATGAAACAACCCAACCCGACTTGGATGCGGAGTGAAAGTGTCATGTTCAAGAGCGACTTGCTACCAACAAAGTTTCTTCAAGTTTTCTTCCCAATTTTTTCCCAGTCATTGCTGACCAGTACCTCCTTATTTTTTTCAAGCTTGAGGAGGATAACATATGCTTGTTCTATAATTTTCCCTTCGGGCAAACCCATTGCTATGTTTTAACGAGCCTAGCGATAGTGAAACTCGTTCTTGTCTGCTATGGACAAGTTTGTCGCTATTAGGTTTTAACGAGTTTAACGACAAAGATAACTTGGTCCTTTTCAATTTTAGAGAGTCTGAAAAATGGCGTAAAGGAAACTCCAAAAATCCTTTTTCGTCATCTAATCCCTTAAGTCCGAAAAAGTATAAAACAATACAGAAGGGATGAATTTTCGATACTTTTAACGAGCCGAACAAAACAAGTGCTCGATATTTTTGTGTAATAATCCCTCAGGTCCAAAAAGATTAAAATCTAAAGGAGGGATAGCACTTTCGGTCCCTTTAACGAGCTGGAGAGGCCAATGGCTCGGCAATCTTTTCATATTTTACGAGTCATTTGAGAAGAGCTTAAAGGAAACTTGTCTTTGAGGAATGAGTGATAAAATTGGGTAGCAGCTGATTCCAGGTAAGGTTTGGAATTTTCCAATCACGGCAGTGTTACAAGGATGGCTAGCGGGATCACTCTTCGTAGTTGTTCCTCAAAAGGAGTAAACAATCAAATGGAGGTGAATGATCGACCAATACAGAGTGGAGGTGATGATGGGAACACGAAAAAGGCTTTAAAGGCTGAAGTATTACATTCACGATGGTTGTTTACCGGGAATTGGTTCATTTTTTATTGAGCTTAAATGCTGGGGGAAACATTTGCTCATTGCTTATGTTTATTTTTTAACGAGCATGAAGTCCACGTTAAAACTTCTCGATTAATCCAGTCATATAATAAGGATGTCTCATATATAAAAACAACAATTTTTCAAATCTTTGCCCCACATCCTTTCTTTATGCAAGTTAGGAAACGACCAATCCTACGAGTTTAAAGGGTTAGAGGACCTACAAATTTAAAAAATAAATGGTTGCTCTTTGCTTGCACGCCAAAAGGTTTGCATGCCCCCAGGTATAAAATAGAGTTTCAAGGTCACCTTCTATTCTACCGACAAGACATTCGTTTTATCAGGAAAGGCCTACCTCTTTCAGGTTACCAAAGATTGTTTTATCTATCCTGCAAACAAAACACTTCTTCGGTGATGCCTACCGAAATAGACAAAGGTGAGTGGCGCAGATGCCTCCACCCACATAACTTTGACAAGGGAATCTTATTCCAGTCCAACCCCCTTTTCCAATCATGGACGGGAGCCTCAGACTAGTCATATATCCCTCGCGGAAACCTACCCTATACCTGAAGTTTTCCTGCCGAAGCAGACCAGGGTGCATGCCCCCTGGGTTTCAGTCATGTCCTCCGAATCACTCGCGCTCATCAGGAGGACGGACTGGGGATTGATGAGACATTCCTTGCGTGAAAAGACCATTCAGGGATGGTATATGACTATTTGCTATGCGTGAACCGGGGAATGAAAGCTGGTCTACGAGCTTGACCACTCTTCCTTCGTGCGGAAAACACATTACTCTAAAGAGTGATGAGACAATGGCTCCCATGCAATAAATATAGTCTCGTCCAAGGAGTAGATTATAATCTAGGGGTCCTTGGACTACCATTACGTTCATTTGAACGGTTTTCCCTCTCAATGTTATGGGCACATTGGGAAGGATCCCTAACGGTCGACTGGTTCCTTTGTCAAAGCCTGTTAGATTTTGCATCTCAGGCAAAAGCGATGGCGAACCAAGCGCTTTCCAAGCAGTCGAGGAAAGGATACTCATAGAAGCCCCTTCATCTATGATGGTACCGGCCATAACCATTCTATATACTTGAGCAATGATTCGGAATGGTACACTAGCCGGTAAATGGGGTCTGCCTAGCTGATTCCAATCGAAGGAAACAACTAGGTTGCTTGGAGGTGGGACCGAATAGACGGCCGGGTACGACTCTGACGAACTTCATTCATGTGGTAAAGGAATGGGTAAATTGCCCCCATGTTCATCGGAGTCTGTGTTTACAAAAAGAATTTGGACGGTGTCATCCTTATTCTCTTCGGTGACTGTATCATCTGAAGATGGAACCTCTGAAGGCAAGACCAGTTCAACTACCACCTCGACCTTTTGACTTTTGTTTGGTATGGGTTCAGAAGGTTTGAATTCAATGATAGATGCTTTGGCCGACCACCTGGGCGGGTCAGCCGGATTTTCAACTAGTGATGGACTTGGCAAGAGTTTCTTATATCCAGGAGGAAGTCATAACGGTGAAACCGGATGATCGTCCAAAACTCTTTTAGCCTCATCTAAGAAGGGACAATGGTGGATGGCGTGATTGCCTTCACACAGTTTACAAGGAAACTTGCACTTTCCTTTTTATCCAGGGACTTCACTTTCACTAGTCGACGGTGTGTTTTCAACATGATCATCAGAGGTTGACGACACCAGGTTGTGCAAACGAGGAGACCATTCCCTTAAGATCCGAGGGATGCAGGGACAATCTCTATGATAGTGGTCTCCTTTGCAAATGACACATGGCGATTTAGGCCTAGTCGGTGCAGTGTGTGGATTTTCATTAGACGATGCTTGGTTGCCCCCTTTCGCCTTTGGCTCCTTCTTCTTCTTCTCTTTCTTCTTCTTTTCCTTCTTCTTCTCAGATACTTGATTTTTGGCTTTACCAGCCCCATCAAGTGAAGAGGAAGGAGGAGAGGAAGAATTGGACGAAATAGAGGGTTGGGGGGTACCTCTAGAATTGTCTAGTTGTTGACTCGATTGTTCAGGAATCGCGGTGTTCTGAACGACAGAGGTTGAGAAAAGCCATATGGGCAAACCAATCGTCAATCCTGGAAGTGACAATGTGGCCATGTGAGGTGCACCAACATCTCCCCAACAGGAGAAGGGACTAGGATTTCCTCCAAGGGGAACTCCTTGGTTGGTGGACTCCATTCTCTCAACCCAAGACCAACGTAGGAAAGGTGGTGGTTATTCCGTTTAAAATAAATTTTAGACGCTTTGACACAACTTGTTTTTTCAATTTAAAGAGTCGAGAAAAAACAAAAGATGACTCTAGTCGCCTTTGATTTTTAATGAGCCTGAAGTGACAAGTGCTCAAATGGACCTTTTCCGTTAAGGAGTCTGAAAAGGAATGAAAGGGACTGCTCTGGAAATCTAGGTAGAGGGATTACCAAACCAATTGCAAAACTGCAGAATACTTTTTACGGTACGGTAGTCAATTTTCTCGAATGCTGTGTTCAGTGCATTGCGATTGATAGGGCGGCAGACACGGCTTCCTAAGGATAAACGATTAAGCCTATTGTGGTCTCCCAAAATATACTCGACGGTACATGGGAGAACAAGTCCGTACTGGCACTTATCGTCTCAAAGTGGAGGAATCACCCAACCAACAGTTACCAGGCTTTACGACGCCAGAATACGTCTCTAGCCTAGACTTCTAGATGTTGTGCGTTAGGTTCCAAAGCGTTGTTAGATTCATTAAATTTATTTTATAGTTGATATTGCTTAAGAAATTTGCCTTTCAGGTTCACCGCGTGATGTAGATATACAATTCCTAAAATGCAATCTAAGATGATAAACAATCTTTTATCTTCTTTGTGCAATGAAAATCCTAGCTACTAAGGAAAGAAAGACAGAATTCTTTCAACAAAGAGCAAAGAGCACACGCTATATGCACTGTCCTAAATCAAACCAATCAAACAGTCTAAATGCAAATGCACATGCATGTATTTGTTTTCAGCCTTCTTAATATGTGAATGATAAAAATAAATCTAATGCGCAAATCTGAATTACTTTTCAAAGCGAAAATTACTAACAAGTTTCTTTTCAAAATCAAAATGGAGACAATGACAACACTTTGCGATTTGGAAATGAAAACTTGCTTTCGACACTAGAAAAACTACAAATTCAGATCAAATACAATAGTAACAGGGTAATCGACTATCAAGAGCAATCAGACTCTCTTCTATGACTATAAATGACACTTGCGACACTTTCAAATCAAGAAACGACAGTACAATTACGTTACTTTTTTGCAAATGAGAACTGAAAATGACTCAACAAATACACAAAAACATTTACAGTTCTTTGCACAATGGAGGCAGAATATCAGCAAGGAAAGGGGTTTTAAACAGAGGTGTATTGACTACAGGCAGCAAAATTCTTGAATAGATCTGAAAAGAGTGAACAGAAACCAACATTCAGGAACAATGCCTAGTCTGATCAGCGCACCTGTAACACAGTGAATTTGAAATGCAGCACACCTACTACACTTGGGAAGTGCATTGAATTTTAGATTCACAGAACAGAGAGTGCGCTGGGCCAGGGAAGAGACTTTGCTTGGGTTCCGGGTCACAGTTTGCAGTTCAGTTCAAGGATTTTGGCCGAGCAAGTGGTAATCAGTAAATCAACAACAAGGGTAGATATAAGGAGGTTACTAGAGCCACCACAAGGGCAATTACAGAGTTTGTAAATCAATTGTTTAATTCATAAACAAAACCTGGAGATTGACTGAAGCGGCATTTATCTACTTTGCATTTGCATAGCAAATGCAGTTCGAAAGCTACCTGGCTCAACTTCAGGTTCCATCTGTAAGTTTATAAAGTAAACAAATGTAGATAAACAAACAACCTAGTCGATCCCCAGTGGAGTCGCCATTTTGTTACAGGGAAAAGTGTATATGCAAAACTGCTAATCCCACTAAGGTGTGGTAGCTACCTTAGAAACAAACAAAGTAAAACTACTTTCATTTTCCTTTATGAAAGATAGATGAGAGAAGAATAAAGGAGACCAACCTCTGTCTTGCGTTTGGTTCCTTGCTCGATTCCTCTCTCTTCTGATAGTCCTTTGCTACTTGCTTCCTTGTATACCCAGCTTTACAGAGTACCTGTAGAATCAAAGCAGCATAACACTATAAGAGAACATGGATCTATTATCATAAACAATCTAGGATCAGATGTAAATTGACCATACAAATGCACAAAACATAGATTACACAAGAGTATGGAGGAAAACTAGAATAGCTTTATTGATAATCAAGAAAGAGCCAAGAGAGTTACAACCAGTTGTTCTGACCTAGCATCATCCTCTCAGCAAGTAAGCCCTTCTTCACCTCATGCAAAGCTTATATCACCCAACACTATGATGTTGCATCAAGAAACCAACATCAATTCCTTACAAGATGCAAAATTCCAGCCTCTGGATCTCTAGGATGAGGGATCCATATATAGATATCTGTAAGGGAGATGAGTCAGCTTGTGATTTGATTAGTGTCTTCCCTTTGATAGTTCTTGCTTCCACTTGGAGATTGATGATCTCTTACTCATCCTTGGTCGAATTCAGAGAGGAAAGTGTCACAGGAGAAGTTTCTGGAAGATTCCATGCCTCTCCACCTCGCGGATTGACACTGCCATTTGTCTCTTCTCGCCCATCGCACCCCATAAAAGGAATTTTTGAAATGCAATGCACCCACAGAGTGTACTTAGGTGAGATGCAATGCACTTTGCCTATGGAGCAGGTGAAATGATCCTGTTTTGACCAGTTCTGAGTGGTTTTTTATGGAGAACTTCTGGGAGAAGCTGTAATCAGTTGACCTTGTTCCTTTAGGGGTTGGAACAACACTTTTAGGGACTTAGGAGCCCTTGGTTTATGGACATTTTATGCTTGGGGTTGCAGTGCCCAAAAATGTCTATAACACTAGTGTCTATGTAGAGCTACTAGTCCCACTAAGACGAGTAGCTATCTTAGAAACAAATAGACTAAAGTTACTCTTATTTTACTTTATGAGAAGTACATAAGAGAAGATCAAAGAATACCAACCTCAATCCTTCGCTCGGTTCTTTGCTTGTTCCTTCTCCTCACCGACCGGTCTTTGCCGCCTCTCTCTTGACCACTCTGCTTCAAAGAGTACCTATAAAGTCAAAGCAGCATAATACCTTCAAAGTGCAGAGATCTACAATCATAAACAATATAGGACCAGATATATACTGACCACACACATGCATATACCATCAGACATACAAGAATGTGGAGGAAAAGTTGAATAGCTTTATTAATATGAAGATTAGAAGAGAGGATTACAACCCATTGTTCTGACCCAACGCCATCCTCCCAGCATGAAAGCCCTTCTTCACCTCATGAAAAGCTTAGATCACCCAACACTATGATATTCCACCAGGAAACCAATAGCACTTCCTTACAAGATATAAAATTCTAGCCTCTGGATCTCTGGGATGAGGGATCCATATATAGATGATTGTAGGGAGGTGAGTTAGCTTCTGGGATTTTGATTAGTGTCTTCTCTCTGATAGTTCTTGGTTCCACTTGGAGATTGATGATCTCTTACTCACCCCTGGGTGAATTCAGAGAGGCAAGTGTCACAGGAGAAGTTTCTGGAAGATTCTATGATCATCCACCTCGCAAACTGTCTTTGCCATTTGTCCACTCTTTCCCATCGCACCCTACAGAAGGGCTTATCAGTATGCATCACACCCTTTACACTGGGTAGGTGAGATCCATCGCACCCTTAGCAATGAGCAACCTGTATGGTCCATTTTTGACCAGTTCTGAGAAGTTTCCTATGGAGAACTTCTGGGAGATGATATAATCAGCTGACCTTGTTCCTTTAGGGTATGAAACAACACTTTTAGGGACTCAGGAGCCCTTGGTTTATGGACATATATGATTGGGGTTGTAGTGCCCAAAAATGTCTATAACAGTTGCCCCCTAAAGCATGAGGTCGTTAATCTTTTGATGTCGGGTGAAATGCTTTATCATGAGGATCCGAGGTTTTTCGAACTGGAAGGCAACCTATAATAAGATACAATACAATACATTATCTTCATAATATTTTCATGATCTAGCTGAGGCGGGCATTCCCATGCTCAGCTTTATAAATTCATTTTCATGTACATACGACAGACAATCGTCTATGTAGTAGACTGATGATTTTGATAGAGCCATCATCCTTTGATTCGGATGATTATCTGTGCAGCAATGATGTACATTTGATGTCTTTATTTTCCTAAATATATCACAGCCCGGATGGATGAAAGTAGATCCGGGGTCTTCAAACTCGTCCAATCTTCGCCCGAAGTACAAGTTGATCCATGTGAAAAATGTTCTGGAGTCGAACATGGAAAGACATCGCCTGATTACCAGCCAATGATGTAAGCTGTTAACAGGCGCAAGAGGAATCACCAATAATGATGATGACCCTCAAGGTATGGCAGTACAATTCACGTGGTGTGAGAATGGGACTTGGCGTCGAACACCACGCAAAATCTCTTGGTCGAAGGCCATTGATGTAAACCTGTCGCCGAAAGTGAGAAACTTGCCAGTGAGGCATGCAAGCTTCAAAGTACTGAAAGGGTTGTTCCTAGGTCGACTTCTTGGATAATGAGCTGATGTCGACAAGAAGTGACCCATCGTAGGAGGGCCTTAATGAACCCCACATCTATGACATGGAATGGAGCAAATGACTTTTGGAGGTGAAAACGATCTGATGATACAGGATTCAGGGTGGCGGTCATGAAAGAATGAAGTGTAAAGGTATTGCAGTGGATGAGACACAAGATGGGTTGGTGAATTCTCTGATCGACTTCTCTTGAAAATATTGGCGAAACTTGGAATGGATTGGTAGCATTAACCCCAAATATGGATGGTATGATGGACCAATGGTAATATGACCGGTGAATAGAATAACCCAACCCAACTCAGACATGGAGTGAAAGTGTCATGTTCAAGAGCGACTTTGCTACCAATAAATTTTCTTCAAGTTTTCTTCCCAATTTTTCCCCAGTCATTGCTAACTAGTACCTCTTTATTTTTATCAAGCTTGAGGAGGATAACATATGCTTGTTCTATAATTTTCCCTTCGGGCAAACCCATTGCTATGTTTTAACGAGCCTAGCGATAGTGAGACTCGTTCTTGTCTATATGGACAAGTTTGTCGCTATTGGTTTTAATGAGTTTAACGACAAAGATAACTCGGTCCTTTTCAAATTTAGAGAGTCTGAAAGTGACGTAAAGGAAACTCCAATAATCATTTTTCGTCATATAATCCCTTAAGTCTGAAAAAGAATAAAATAATACAAAAGGGATGAATTTTCAATAATTTTAACGAGCCAAATAAATAAGTGCTCGATCTTTTTGTGTAATAATCCCTTAGGTCCAAAAAGATTAAAATCTAAAGGAGGGATAACACTCCCGGTAGCTTTAACGAGCTGGAGAGGCCAACTGCTCGGAAATCTTTTCATATTTTACAAGTTAGACGAAAAGAGATTAAAGGAGACTCGTTTTTTGAGGAACGAGTGATAATTTCGGGTAGCAGCTCATTCCAGGTAAGGTTTGGAATTTTCCAATCACGACAGTGTCACAAGGATGGCTAACAGGATCACTCTTTGCAGATGTTCCTCGAAAAGGGTAAACAATCAAATGGAGGTGAATGATCAGCTAAAATAGAGTGGAGGTGATGATGAGAACATGACCAAGGCTCAGGAGCTGATGATAATGCATTCACAATGGTTATTTACCAGAGATTGGTTCATTTTTTAATGAGCTTAAACTCTGGGGAAACATTTGCTCATTTCTTAGGTTTAATTTTTAACAAGCTTGAACTTCACATAAAAACTGCTCGTGCTAGTCGTATAATAAGGATATCTCATCAATAGAGTCCATTTTTATGGAGCTTGCACCTTTTGAAGCTTTGCTCCGTATCCTTCCTTTATGTAAACTAGGAACGACCAATCCTACGAGTTTAAAGGGTTTGAGAACCTACAAACTAAGAAAATAAATGGTTGCTCTTCACTTGCATGCAAAAAGGTTTGCATGCCCCCAGGTATAGTGAAGTAGAGTTTCGAGTTTACCCTTCAATTTGCAAACAAAACGTTTGCTTTGTCAGGAAAGGCCTACCTTATACAGGTTACCCCTCAATTTGAAAACAAAACATTCGTTCTATCAGGAAAGGCATACCTTCTAACAGAGGTATCTTATCCAGTCTAATCCTATTTTCCTATACGAATGGGTGTCAAACTAGTCATATATCCTTCGCCGAAACCTACTCTATACCCATAGTTTTCTTGCTGGAGCATACCAGGGTGCATGCCCCCTGGGTTTTAGTCACGACCCCCCGAATTACTTGCGTTCTTCAGGTGGACGAACTGGAGATTTATGAGACATTCCTTGCATGAAAAGACCATTTAGGAATGGCATTTGACTATTAGCTCTGTGTGAGCTAGGGAACGAAAGCTGGTCTATGAGCTGGACCACTCAACCTTCATGCGGAAAACACATTACTCGAAAGAGTGAGGAGACAATGGCTCCCATGCAATAAATATAGTCACACCCAAGGAGTAGATTATAGTCTAGAGGTCTATGGACTACCATTACGTTCATATAAATGGTTTTCCTTCTCAACGTTATAGGCACATTGGGGAGGATCCCTAACGATCGACTGGTTCCTTTGTCAAATCCTGTCAGATTTCTCATCTCAGGCAAAAGCGATGGCGAACTAAGTTCTTTCCAAGCAGTTGAGGAAAGGATACTCACAGAAGCCCCTTCATCTATGATGGTACTGACCATGATCATTTTGTAAGCATGTACAATGATTCGAAATGGTACATTAGCCGGTGTCATGCGGAAAGAGTCGATTTTGCGGACAAAACCGACCTCCCTAGAAGCTAAGGATTTCTAGTGACAAACAAGACAAATAAACACTACCTTTCTCTAAACATGCATTTAGAATACAAGTAATCAGGTGATTATAACATACCTTTAGTCCAACGCTTTGTAGTAGTCCAGCCTCGCCGATCCGGATGAGCTCCTCCTTCTCTTCAAAACCTGCATTCACTAACAAGCCAAAAGATTAAATAGCACCTGATAAACTTATAAAATAACACATATCCATCATACAGACCAAGGAGTATATGAAACAAATCATGAATAACAATCCATTGAGAAAAATGAGTTCATTTGTATTAAGTGGAAACAAAAGAAACCATTACAACCTGAGCCTTGGTGTTGTGCAGGTCCCTCCTAGGGTCCAGCAAGAGTTTTCCTTTACTTTGATCAGCTCACCCACTTCCAAATAAGGCTAGGAAAGGATGGGAATCTCTCCTCTCAAGCTTTACAAGGGAGTCCTAATTCCAGCAGCATCTACCCTTAGGAATGTTCAGCTTTCAACCTCTCTTGCCTCTGGCCCAATGCCTGTATTTATAATGCTTTAGAGGAAGTTAAACAGGTCCACCATCAATGGGATAAGCCCCTCTTTCAAAGGGATAGTTCCCCTCTTCATGGGATAAGTTCCTCTTTCATTGGGATGCATGAACCATCTGGAGGCGCTCAATCCACGTCAAACCATCTTCTAGAATGCTCTAAAATCGACCGCAAGTAAGTTTTTTGAAGTAAAACTTGCGCCTTTTGACTTTTACAGGGGTATGCACCCACCCCTTTACAGACAGAGCGTACAAGTACGCATGTATTATGTACTTGAGGTGCGTGCACGCAGGTAAGAGTAAGAGAAAGTGCGGAACCAGAGTTATATTGATTTTTTGAAGGCTTTCTCTCTTTTTTGGAGTTTGACATGAGGAGCAGAGGTATAAGACTCGCCAAGGAGGACAGTATGGTTATTGATGGAGCCATACTGACTGCAAATAGTCATGGTGACAAATTTTAGTGTAACAGATTGCCCCCTAAAGTGCAAGGTCTGTAGTAGATTAGGGTTTTATATCATCTAAGAAGGGTGAAGCACTTTATCATTTAGAGGATTATCTTGTGGAGAGCCCAGTCGGAACCTGCAAATATTCAACACAAAATACATATATGAGATCATATCATTGCTGAGGTAGGCATTCCCATACTCAGATAAAAAATTTAACTAACAAACTAACTACTGCTCTGATATAGGAATGATTTCGTAATACATCATAATCATAGACATATGTAGACACAGTATGGACGCAGCCATCTATTTATAATTAGTCTATTGCATAATGAATACAAAACTCCTCGCAGCCTGGATGGCGGAAACTAGATCCAGGGTCTTCATTTCTACTTCCCGAAATAGTACGATTCTATCCATGCGAATAAATGAGTTGATGTCGAACATGGTAGAAACCACTTGATTACCAGTCAATGATGTAAACTGTTAACAAGTGTGAGAGAGACCACCAGTGATGTCAATGGTTCTCAAAGTACCCAGTACAATCCATGAGATGTGAATGAATGTGTTGATGTCGAACATGTCACAGAATCCTTCGATCGAAAGTCAATGATGTAAACTGTCGTCAAAGGAGAGAAACCTGCCATTGAGGCATGCAGATTTCAAGGTACTGATGATTCCTAGATCATCTTTCTAGATAATGTACTGATGTCGATAGAAAGCGACCCGTTGCAGGCAAGCCCACAACACGAAATCATAGATCAAGTTGAATAAATGTAGCTGTAAGGACTGACTCAAGGATGGTCAAGATGGATGACAGATATTTTGCAGATGAATGGTTTATTTGCAGTGACCTCTTGAACACATAACGACACAACAGATGGCTTGGTGACAATTGACCCAAAGTTAATACCCAGAAACCAGCTGAAGACTTTCAATGTGGTTTGATTAACTGTTAGGCAAAGGATTTCCCAACCCAGGTGAATGAAAATTGTCATGTTCAAGAGTGGTGATAAGGTTTTTCCGAGACAAAGTGTAACAAATAGGCTCATTTTCCTCTCTTTTCCCCCACCATTTCTGGCAAGTACCTCTTTATTTTTTACAAGCTTGAGGAGGATAACATTTGCTTGATTATAAGCTCATCCTTCGGATGAGTCCAAATTAGTTTAGATTCGAACCCTAAGAAGGAGTGGTCCGTTCCTGTTTGTAATCGAACAGGTCCTTTACTGTGAAATTTTAACGAGTCCAGTATAGGAGAAACTCGGCGTTTTTCAATTTTAGAGAGTCTGAAAAACTTAAGAAGACTCCAGGGTTGACCTTTTTCGTAAATTTGTGTCTCCCAAGCCCGAAAAAGTATAAAATAATACTTGAGAGAACTGCTTGATCTTTTACGACCAAGGAATACTTTTCGTTATTAGTGTCACTGACCCGAAAAAGTAAAAAAGCGATCAACGACACGTCGTTTTATAACCAATATCGAATTTGAAATGACAAAAATCCGGCAATCTTTTCATGTTTTTACGGTCGGAAAAGAGCTGTAAGTGGACCGTCTTTTAATTCCGTTTTAACGAGTTTAAAAGAAAAACTCGACGATCTTTTCATGTTTTAGGAGTCAGAAAAGAGCTTAAAGGTGACTCTAAGGTTTCACTTTTTCGTAAGTTTTAACGAGTTCGAAAAAATGATAAAAATGTACTCATGGTTTTCACTTTTTCGTAAATTTTGATGAGTTCGAAAAAATGATAAAAATATACTCATATGGTCGACTTTCAATTTAATTTACGAGCAAGAAAAGACGGAAAGAACTCGGCATTTTCATTTGTTTTACGAGAATGAAAGATAGCAAAATATTCTCGAGATTTTCATGAGTTTAACGAGTCTTGAAAATAACTGAAATTGACTCGAGATAGGTTTCATTTTTACAAAAGCTTGAAACAGAGAAAAACTATGCTTCATGCCCCCTAAGCATAACTGCTAGAGCGCATGCCCCCCAGCTTCATTTCATTCAACCAGTTGGATGAAATGAAGGTTGAGTTACGAGATCATTTGAAAGACTCGACCTAAACTTACATAAAAAACTGAAATAACTAACCTAAATATACAACTTAACATTTATGAGATCTAGTCAAACTCTCGACTCTATTAGAGGAGGATTTGTTTCATTTTTTAACGAGCTTGACACAGGAAAAGAACTATGCTCGGATTCGGTTTCATGTTTACGCAAGCTTGAAATGAAAAACTATGCTTGTTATAAGTTCATATGGCCCCAACATAATGACGCAAATCGAGGTACATGCCCCCCAAGCTTCATTACATTCAACCAAGTGGATGAAATGAAGTTTTACTTTCGAAATCTTGGAAAGACTCGTGGGAGTTGTTTCATTTTTTAGTGAGGTTGACACAGGAAAAGAACTATCCTCAAAACCCTTGTTTCATTTTTTAAACGAGCTTGACACAAGATAAGGAACTATGCTCATGACTCCTTGTTTCATTTTTTAACGAGCTTGACACAAGACAAAGAACTATGCTCATGACTCCTTGTTTCATTTTTTAACGAGCTTGACACAAGACAAAGAACTATGCTCATAACCCCTTGTTTCATTTTTTAACGAGCTTGACACAAGACAATAACTATGCTCATAACTACTCTCTACAATCTACCTATATATCCTAAAATCTACCTGATTCATTTTTTAATGAGGTTGACTCAGTAACAGGAACTATCCTCGCCTGATTCATTGTTTAACGAGGTTGACTCAGTAACAGGAACTATCCTCGCACTCACTGATTCATTTTTTAACGAGGTCGACACAGTAAAAGGAACTTTCCTCGTGGCAGCCTGTTTCATTTTTTAACGAGGTTGATACAGGAAAAAACTATCCTCGCATAGCCTGTTTCATTTTTTAACGAGGTTGATACAGGAAAAGAACTGTCCTCAGTACACCCTATTTCATTTTTTAACGAGGTTGACACAGGAACAAAACTGTCCTCATGGCAGCCTGTTTCATTTTTTAACGAGGTTGATACAGGAAAAAACTATCCTCGCAACATCCTACTTTCTACAATCTACCTACATATCCTAAAATCTACCTGATTCATTTTTTTAATGAGGTTGACTCAGTAAAAGAACTATCCTCATGCTAGCCTGTTTCATTTTTTAACGAGGTTGATACAGGAAAAAACTATCCTCGTACCTGATTCATTTTTTAACGAGGTTTACTCAGTAACAGGAACTATCCTCTAACCTGATTCATTTTTTAACGAGGTTGAATCAGGAAAAGAACTGTCCTCATACTCACTGATCATGGCTTCCAACTGGAAGAAAGACATGTCAATGGACACACCTTGATCATGGCTTCCAAGAGGTCTTCATCAGAAGGAAGAAAAGTTCTCTGGAAGGAACACATGTCAAGGGACTCAAAAGGGATAAGAACATCGTGTTCAAGTAATCCCATAGAGTTTTCCATGTCAATTACCGGATCTAAATCAAAGGAAGATGAGCAAACAGGGAGAGGCTCACTTACATCGGTAACTGAAAACATGGGACCAGTTGCCACATAATTAACCCGTGGCAGGGTAGATACCACTTTAGAATCAGGAAAATTTAGGGGTGTCATAGTATTGGTAGTTGAAACAAGACTAGGGAACGAAAGCTGGTCTACAATCACAATACTGCCATTGTGAGGGAAAGACATCACGCGAAAGAGTGTCGATACGACAACTTTCATTGCATAAACATAGTCTCGCCCAAGGAATAAATTGAAATCCAAGGGACCTTGAACTACCATAAGATCAATACAGACAGTTTTACCTTCCAAGGTAATAGAAAACTTAGGAAGGATCCCTAAAGGTTCACTAATGGTTCTGTTAAAATCTTTCAGATTCTGCGTAATAGGCGCAAGCTGAGGGGAACCCAAAGCTATCCAAACAGTTGAGGATAAAATACTAACAGAAGCACCTTCATCTACCTGAGTACGATGTATGTCCCTACCACCAGTCTTGACAATGATTTGGAAAGGGATGGAGGAAGGAAGACGAGGTTCTGTCAGTCTATTCCAATCAAAGGAAAAGACCTCAGTACTTGGAGGCGGTTCTGTATGAACAGGTAAAATGCCCCCCGGCATAGAAGAATCTGATGTAACAAGAAGAACCTGAGCGGTATGAAGTTCACTTTCTAAAGGGAAAGTGGGATCGACCGAATGTGAAATTGAATCGACCACTTGATCAACTAATTATTAACAATTTAAAACTAAAATTAACAATTCACAATTCACACCTAACAATTAAAATTCACAATTCACACCTATGGTCTCTAAAAGTAAAAACAAACAAATTAACACGCACTATCAAATCTAGGAGTCAAACCACACACAAACAGTAACTTTCCGGACCGAAAACACTAGTTGGTGATGAAATCCAACATCGCAGATTTCAGTACAGAAATGGCGGGTAGAACAGTTACCCCGGCAACCTGCTTAATGAATAGACTGGACCAAGTTCCTCCACTTTAACCGTCTCGAGTGAAGTGAACCCCCCAGAAAATCCAAGTGAGTCTAGCCGACGTCTGCTCCAGGTACAGTGGGATCTTCCCTCCACCATCACCTTGGGTAGAACCCTAAAGATAATGGTCACTAAGGTCACCAACAGCAACAAATACACCTGGGGGAACAGTCTACGACCCGATAGCACGCAAGGGCAGAGTAACAAGCTCAATCCCCTTGCCGGCTCCTTGACAATAATCCAAGGTTTACTAACAAGTGACCCCAGGCTCCTCGACAATAATCCGAGGTTTACTGTTTGTAGTACGTGCGTATCTGGCGTCTTTCCCAATGAAGGAGGATTGATCCCCTCACTGGTTTGGACACGGTCTCGTGCTTCTCCTTTAAGAGGAGCTTTCCCAGAGCATAAATGTAACAGTTGGATTTATCCTACCACAAGATGAGCTACTTTTTTGGTTTTGCTGTCTTGGAGAGTTAATTACTCTCCTACTCCAAGACACTAGCCTAAGCTATGTTGGTGTTTGAGAGCCCTAGAAATGTAAAAATTACTAGATGAATTTTAATTAAGCGCTGTGTTATTTAGGCTGTTATTACTCAAAGGGGTAAATGGATATGAAACCAATGGTGTTATGACCCGACTCAACTGAATGCAATCGAATATGATAATGTAATCTTTTCAATTCGATGAATCCTAACTAAAGTAAGGAGATAGTTTCCATTCACTTCCAACAATGCAAAAAATTGATCACTAAGAGAAAATATAACAAATTCTCTAATGCACTAATTTCATCAAGAAAAACTAATGCAAATCAATCCCAAACCATTTTTTTATTTTTATTTTTTGTGTAAATTCAAATCAAAGAAAGCTGATCTAAATCTACGATTGATTTTTCAGAATGTAAACTATGCAATTGTAATCTAAGCACAATTCACTTGAAAAGTATGCAAATGTAATCTATGCACATTTTTCATTCATATTCTGAAAATGAGAATTCTAATTATGCAAATGTGATCTATGCAAGAGAATTCTCAAACACAAGACGATTCTAATGTAATCTAAGAACCAATCAAGTGCAAGTCGAGAAAATTGGGTGAGAGTTCCAAAGATCAAAAAATAAAAACACTCAAAGGCGATTATCACTCATACACAAAAGCAAAAAGATGCAAAATTGTGAAAGGACTGAGAGAAACCTCCAAGTAATGACCAAAGGAAAACAAATTAAGAATTTCTCAAAAAAGAGACCTAAAACACCCAATTGATGAAAGCTTAAAGTAGGAATGCCAATGAAACAAGCCTAGATGAAGACTTCTGACAGGTAACCAGTGGATCTGGGCAGTAAAAAAAAGCTATAAACAAAATCTAAAAGATAAAAAAGAAGAAATTGAAATTTTCTAGGCTTTTGATAGGGGTACGCAGGCAGCCTGTTTGCATAGGTGCGTGTACGCTATGTGTACAAAGCTGCAGTGCGTACAGGTACGCACTGTGCTCAACGCAGAGGCTGCGTACTTCTAGCAAAACCAAGAAAAACTAAAATATAATTTAACCCTAAGCTATCCCACCCAAATACACAGTCAAACAGCCAAAAACCAGAAAACAAACGACTTTTCTCAAATCAAAGTTTCACACAAAGGAAAAATCATTCACATCAATGGATTCCCCAGTGGAGTCGCCATTTTGTCATGCGGAAAGAGTCGATTTAGCGGACAAAACCGACCTCCCTAGAAGCTAAGGCTTTCTAGTGACAAACAAGACAAATAAACACTACCTTTCTCTAAACATGCATTTAGAATACAAGTAATCAGGTGATTATAACATACCTTTAGTCCAACGCTTTGTAGTAGTCCAGCCTCGCCAATCCGGATGAGCTCCTCCTTCTCTTTGAAACCTGCATTCACTAACAAGCCAAAAGATTAAATAGCACCTGATAAACTTATAAAATAACACATATCCATCATATAGACCAAGGAGTATATGAAACAAATCATGAATAACAATCCGTTGAGAAAAATGAGTTCATTTGTATTAAGTGGAAACAAAAGAAACCATTACAACCTGAGCCTTGGTGTTGTGCAGGTCCCTCCTAGGGTCCAGCAAGAGTTTTCCTTTACTTTGATCAGCTCACCCACTTCCAAATAGGGCTAGGAAAGGATGGGAATCTCTCCTCTCAAGCTTTACAAGGGAGTCCTAATTCCAGCAGCATCTACCCTTAGGAATGTTCAGCTTTCAACCTCTCTTGCCTCTAGCCCAATGCCTATATTTATAATGCTTTAGAGGAAGTTAAACAGGTCCACCATCAATGGGATAAGCCCCTCTTTCAAAGGGATAGTTCCCCTCTTCATGGGATAAGTTCCTCTTTCATTGGGATGCACGAACCATCTGGAGGTGCTCAATCCACGTCAAACCATCTTCTAGAATGCTCTAGAATCGACCGCAAGTAAGTTTTTTGAAGTAAAACTTGCGCCTTTTGACTTTTATAGGGGTATGCACCCACCCCTTTACAGACAGAGCGTACAAGTACGCAGGTATTATGTACTCGAGGTGCGTGCACGTAGGTAAGAGTAAGAGAAAGTGCGGAACCAGAGTTATATTGATTTTTTGAAGGCTTTCTCTCTTTTTTGGAGTTTGACATGAGGAGCAGAGGTATAAGACTTGCCAAGGAGGACAGTATGGTTATTGATGGAGCCATACTGACTGCAAATAGTCATGGTGACAAATTTTAGTGTAACAGCTGGTAAACGAGGTCTGCCTAGTAGATTCCAATCGAAGGAAATGACTAGGTTGCTTGGAGGTGGGACCGAATAGACGGCCGGATATGACTCTGACGAACTTCCTTCCTGCAGTAAAGGAATGGGTAGATTTCCCCCATGTTCATCGGAGTCTGTGTTTACAAAAAGAATTTGAACGGTGTTGTTCTCATTCTCTTAGGTGATTGTATCATCTGAAGATGGACCTTCTAAAGACAAAACCGGGTCGACTGTCACCTCAACCTTTTGACTTTCATCTAGTATGGATTCAGCGGTTTTATCTTCAGTGATAGATGCTTCAACTGACCACAATGGCGTGTCAGTCAGATTTTCATCTAGTGATGGACTCGACAAGAGTTTCTTGTATCCAGGAGGAAGCCGTAGCGGTGAAGCAGGACAGTTATCCAAGATTCTTTTAGCTTCGTCTAGGAAGGGACAACGGTGGATGACGTGATCGCCTTCACACAATTTACAAGGAAATTTACATTTCCTTTTTTGTCCAAATGCTTATCTTTCATTAATTGATGGTGTACTTTCAACATGATCTTCAGAGGTTGATGACACCAGATTGTGCAAACGAGGAGACGAGTCCCTTAAGATCTGAGGGATGCAAGGACAATCTCGATGATAGTTGTCTCCTTTGCAAATGACACATGGAGATTTAGGCTTGGACGGTGCAGTGTGTGTATTTTCACTAGACGATGCTCGATTACCCCTTTTTGCCTTTGGCTTATTCTTCTTCTTCTCTTTCTTCTCCTTCCCCTTCTTCTCCTTCTTAGTTACTTGATTTTTGGCTTTACCAGCTTCATCAAGTGAAGAGGAAGGAGGAGAGGTAGAATCGGAAAAAGTAGAAGGTTGGGGGGTAACTTTAGTATCATCTAGTTGCTGACTCAATTGTTCAGGAATCACGATGTTCTGAACGACGAAGGTCGAGAAGAGCCATATTGGCAAGCCAATCGTCAAACCTGGAAGTGACAATGTGGCTATATGGGGTGCACCAACATCTCCCCAAGAGGAGAAAGGACTAGGATTTCCTCCAAGGGGAAATACTTGGTTGGTGGACTCCATTTTCCTCAACCTAAGAACAACGCGGGAATAGTGATATTATTCTGATTAAAATAAATTTTAGACACTTTGACACAACTTTTTTTTTCAATTTTAAAGAGTCGAGAAAAAACAAAAGATGAATCTAGTTGTTTTCGATTTTTAATGAGCCTGAAGTGACAAGTGCTTAGATGGAACTTTTCCTTTAAGGAGTCTAAAAAGGAACGAACGAGACTACTCTGGAAATCTAGACAGAGGGATTACCAAACCAATCGCAAAACTGCAGAATACTTTTTACGGACGGCAATCAATCTTCTTGAATGTTGTGTTTAGTGCATTGCGATTGATAGGGCGGCAGACACGGCTTCCTATGGATAAAGGATATAGCCTATTGTGGTCTCCCAATATATCCTCGACGGTACGTGGGAGCACAAGTTTGTACTAGCACTTGTCGTCTCAAAGAGGAGGAATCACCCAACCAACAATGAAAGCGATAGTTACCAGGCTTTACCACGCTGGAATACGTCTCTAGCCTAGACTTCTAGATGTTGTGCGTTAGGTTCCAAAGCGTTTTTATGTTCATTGAATTTATTTTATAGTTGATCTTTCTTAAGAAATTTGCCTTTCAGGTTCAACAATTCCTAAAATGCAATCTAAGATGATAAACAATCGTTTAATATTCTTTTTGCAATGAAAATCCTAGCTACTAAAGAAAGAGAGATGCTATTCTTTCAACATAGAGCAGAGAGCACACACTAGATGCACTGTCCTAAATCAAACCAACAAGTAGTCCAAATGAAAATGCACATGCATGTATTTGTTTTCAGCTTTCTTAATGTGTGAATGACAAGAAGAATGCTAAGTACGAATCTGAATTATCTTTTCAAAGCGATAGTGCTAACAAATTTCTCTTCAAAAATGAAAGGAAGATAATGACGACACTTTGCTTTTTTGAATTGAAAACTGCTTTCGACACTTGAAAAAATACTAATTCAAATCAAATACAAGAGTAACTGTATAATCGACCATCAAGAATAATAGAATTCTTTTCTTTGACTGAAAATGACACTTGCGACACTTCCAAATCAAAAGACGACAGTTTGATTACGTTACGTTTTGTAAAATAGAACTGTAAATGGCACACAATACATAAGAACATTCAAAATTCTTTGTACTATGGAGGCGGAATCATGTAAAGGAAGGGAGTTTTCACAGTGGTATACTGATCACAGACGGCCAAAAATCCTGAATAAAGTTGAAGAGAGTGAACACAGAAACCAAAATCTGAGAGCAGAAGAGGTCTTATCTGATCAGCGCACCTGCAACACAGGGAAAGTGCGATGCAGCGCACCTACTACACACGGGAGGTGCTATGCATCCAGATTCCCAAGAGGAGAAAGTGCGATGGTCCAGGGATGAGACTTCAACTTGGTTCTTGGTCATAGTTTGCAGCTTAGTTTAGGGATTTAGGCCGAGCTAATGATAGTCAGTAAATAGAAATCACAGAGGTTGATCTAATGATGTTACTAGAGCCACCACTAGGGAAATTAGGATGTTTGCAAATGAATTGTTCAGTTTATAAATAAAACCTAGAGATAGACTGAAGAAACATTGATCTACTTTTCACTTGCATAGAAAATGTAGTTCGAAGGCTAGCTGGCTTAACTTTAGGCTCCGTCTATAAGTTTATAAAACAAACAAATATAGACAAGCAAATAATCTATCCGCTCCCCAGTGGAGTTGCCACTTTTTAATTGGGAAATCTAGTGTCTATGCAGAGCTGCTAGTCCCACTAAGATGGGTAGCTATCTTAGAAACAAGCAGATTAAAGTTACTCTCGTTTTCCTTTATGAGAAGTAGATAAGAGAAGAACAAAGAATACCAACCTCAATCCTTTGCTCGGTTCTTTGCTTGTTCGTTCTCCTCACCGACCCGTCTTTGCCGCTTCTCCCTTGACCACTCCTCTTCAAAGAGTACCTGTAAATTCAAAGCAGCATAATACCTTCAAAGTGCAGAGATCTACAATCATAAACAATATAGGACCAGATATATATTGACCACACAAATGCATATACCATCAGACATACAAGAATGTGGAGGAAAACTTGAATAGCTTTATTAATATGAAGATTAGAAGAGAGGATTACAACCCATTGTTCTGACCCAGTGCCATCTTCCCAGCATGAAAGCCCTTCTCCACCTCATGAAAAGCTTAGATCACCCAACACTATGATATTCCACTAGGAAACCAACTCTGGATCTCTGGGATGAGGGATCCATATATAGATGATTACAGGGAGGTGAGTCAGCTTCTGGGATTTTGATTAGTGTCTTATCTCTGATAGTTCTTGGTTCCACTTGGAGATTGATGATCTCTTACTCATTCCTGGGTGAATTCAGAGAGGCAAGTGTCACAGGAGAAGTTTCTGGAAGATTCTATGATCATCCACCTCGCAAACTGTCTTTTCCATTTGTCCACTCTCACCCATCACACCCTACAGAAGGGCTTATCAGTATGCATCGCACCCTTTACACTGGGCAGGTGAGATGCATCACACCCTTAGCACTGAACAACCTGTATGGTCCAGTTTTGACCAGTTTCCTATGGAGAACTTTTGGGAGATGATGTAATCAGCTGACCTTGTTCCTTTAGGGTATGAAACAACACTTTTAGGGACTCATGAGCCTTTGGTTTATGGAAATATATGATTGGGTTTGCAGTGCCCAAAAATGTCTATAACAAGCAGAGAGACCCTTAGCTGTCTTTTTCCCTAGATGCACGAGAAGGCACCCCAGAAATGAATGTCCATTGAATGTTATAGAGGTCTTCTTGGTTTGTGAGGAAAACCAGTCCATAGATAAGTTCCCTTCTCTGTCTGGATTGAAAGATGTATATCAGGGAACTAAAGGTTGGGCTGAACAACTCTATTATATCAACCAAAGGAGGCCTCAAGGACCTTGACGATTCCAGTAGGGAATGAAAGGGGTGTCCTATTCATATTACAATCCCAATCAGAATGAATTCCTTCCCCTATGGTTTTCATTTTCTCATCCTTCATGGTACACACCTTCTTCTTGGTCTTATGTACCTCAATACCCTTCCCAACCTACCAATAAGTTGTTGGCATTATGGCTAAAGTGTTGTCCTTGATGGCAACCCATTCAGGTGATAGATCACAGCAGCAGAGATTGATGATCAGCTATCAGATATTTAAGAAAATAAGGGGTACGCAGGTACACCTTATAGAAGGTGCGTACACGCAGGTCGGTGTTACATAAAGTGCGTACATACCCGCAGTTATCCCGTTTAGGAGGTGCGTACCCCCAGTACACACATTTCAAGGCAAAAAAATTCACATGTGGGGTTTCTTATGTTTTACCCTTGATATTTAGTCGACGGTATTTGTGTTATTATGGTGTCGGCCCGTGGTATTGATCCATGATTTGAGGAAGAGCTTTCCTATATAAAGCAAAGGAGATCATTTGGCTTGAGTGTGTGCTTGGGTTATGAAAGCTAGATCTGAAATATGATGATCTCTTGGGAGTAATGTCTAGATCTAAATAAGGCGAATCTACTGATGGATTGAGATCTCTTCGGCGCATGATCAGATCTGTAGATTTGACTGTCTGGGTTATTCTTGAAGTCTTGAAATCATCTATGCCCGAAGGTACGCAGGTACACTGAAAGAAAAGTGCGTACATACGCAGGAACGAAGCGTTTCAGGTGTGCCAGTACGCAGGCACAGAAGGGTTGCAGGTGCGGAGGTCCGCAGGCAGTTCAATGGACACAGAGCAGAGTAAGCAGGCGAGCAGTTGAGCAGGGTGCGTACGTAAGCAGGCGAGCAGTTGAGCAGGGTGCTTACGTAAGCAGGCAGTACATGGGTGAAGCTGCTTACTTCTCATAAAATCTCTGTTTATCATTTTTATGATCTGGGTTGTTGAAGTGAGGTTTGGTTTTGATATTATGTTCAGATAACAGCAGTAATTGAGTGAATGATTATGATTAACTTCAGTTTTGGATCGGTTTAAAATGAGTTATCTTCATGTGATCTGATGTACTAGATCTGGTTGATAACTCTCATAATATCATTGTATATGTATGGATCTGGTGATTGGGTGATTCAGAAGGTTGTTTGATTATGAGCTTCAAAGTTGTTGTTGGGTCCAGTATGAAAATTGGATGAAATGTGGCCTTTCAGATTATGTGTTGTGCTTCAGTGTATCCAGTCTGAAAATTGATGAAACGTGGTACCTGGAGGAGAGAAGATTGTAGGCCAGCGCCTACGTACTAGTATCTAAGCTAGTACAAAAGCTAAGGGAGATCTTTGGAGCATTGTAGCAGGTAGCAGCCTGCGTACTAGTAAATGGATCGGCTAGTACAAGAACAAAGGGGGTTGTAGCTCCTGTGCTGGTATAAGACTGCACCAGTACAAAATATTGTAAAAGGATTTTCTTATTAAAGAAGATTGAGATGACTTGCAGCAAGTGGTTTTCTCCCGCATTGGGTTTCCATCTTATATCATGGTGTTCATGTGTGTGCCTCATGTGTGATGATCTATTCTATGTTACTGCATTTGTTAACTGATAATATGGTTGATAAAGTTCTAATGCACTCATTGAAGATTAATTAACTTAATCATAAGAAGTTGTGGAAGTAGCATATATGAATCTGATTATGGAAATGAAAAAGTTTTATTAATGTGATAATACTGATTCACCCCCCCCTCTCAGTATTATTTCCAACAATTGGTATCAGAGCAGGTCCTTTGATAGAAGCTTGATCGCTTGAAGGAGATCCGTGGAACAATGGGAAAGAAGCTTAAGAAGAAAGAATCTAAGAAAAAGAAGTCATCTCAGAAGAACTATGACAGTGGGAGAATCGATTGGGGATTAGGCATAAGAGGCCCTTCAGATTCAGAATCAGATTCAGAATCATTATCAGGTATGAATGTGTTATCCTCTGATGTTCCAGCTATATTTCCTTGTGAAAGAGATGAAAGTGATAGCGAAACTACTGAATTTTCTCTTATGGGTGAACAAGAAAGATATCAAATAGAGGCAGAATTTAAAAGGCTGACAGACAAAATTAGAGATCAACAAGATCTATTGAACAAAAGGGAATGTGATTTCAAAGAAGAAGCTACCAAACTAAAGGCCCAACTAGAAGAAGGAAACAAGGTAAGAAAGCTACTCAAGGACAAGGAAGACCAATGTCAAAAATTGCAGCATGAAGTGACATCATTAAGAAAAGAAGTCAACGAAAGAAGCACAACCATCAAGAAACTCAAAGATAGATCCAACTACTATGAAAATCTTGAAGCTACAATCCTCTCACTAAAAGGAGATCTTGAAGAATCAAAGAAGCAGAATACAGATCTACTCCAAGCTATTGCAAAACAAGAAAACGAAGTCACCAGCTTAAAATCTCAACTAGAATGTGCCTTCCGAGTTCGTCAAATCCAGCAGGATCTGAATGAAGAACAAGAAAAGGAGATTCTCAAACTAAGGGAACAAATGGAAGAAGGAAGGAAAGCTGAAGAAGATTTGAAAAAGCAATCTCTTGAAAAGGAAGAACAGCTTCAGGTTGAGGTAAATATCTTGAAAGGTAAACTAGAAGAAAAGGATAAGCTTTTACGATTTCAAGATAGTTCTAAAGTCTTGGATGATATTCTTAGTAGTCAAAGGTCTCCTGCTATAAAGACTGGTCTTGGTTTCCATGAATCTGTTGAAGGTGAATCTACTTCACAAGGTGAGGCAAGAAACTCTAAAAAGAAATCTAAAGTGATCAACGAAGAAATGAAAGATCAATCTCATCATCAACCAAGGAAAGAGATTCCTCAAAGAAAATCCTTTACTCCTCCTATGAATAATGTTGAATGTTATGTATGTCATAATCTTGGACATGTTGCAGCTAGATGTAGAAGAAGAAGAGTTCAAGATCATTATGTAGACAAGTCATCTCAATCAAGGTACTTTTATGGATATTGCTTTGTTTGCAATATGTTTGGTCACAAAGCTGCTGATTGTTACAGGAGGAATATGAAACATGTAAGATGTTATGCATGTAACAAGCTTGGACATATAGCTAAGGAATGCAGGAACAAAGTATGGGCACCATATCAAAAGAAGAAAATGTCATCATCACGCTTGAAGATATGGAGGAAAAAGGAAGTACAGTCAGAAAAAGGTGGCACAACACAATGTACAGACATACCAGAATCAGAGGGAGCTGAAAGTACAAAACTTCAGTGTCCTGAATCTCATATGCAAACTCCATAAAGGGAAGTCGCATATATACGCGAGTTGGATACTGCACAATCGCGTATATGCTTGTTTGAAGGCAGTAGGCAAGTGAAGTTGGAAGTGAATCTATTAGATCTGGGAATCTGACTGTCAGTGGCACAAAGGAGGACTGTTAATTTGGCCCTAATCAGAAGTACGCAGATCATTAACTGTGAAAGTGCGGGCGTACGCAACAGAGCGTAATACTGGGTGCGGATGTACACAAGTGAAGGCACAGTCCCTGTGCGGAGGTACGCGGTTTATCAGAAGAGCATATGCGGACGGGCGCGGCGAGACAGAAGAAAAGGTGCGTATCATGATCCGTGGTACGCGGCGCGACAGAAGGATAACCTGCGTAGGTACATAAAAGTACGCGGCGCGATGGAAGCAAAGGCTGCGTGGGGTACGCGGCGCATCTGATGGAACAGCTGCGTGGGTACGCGCTGTAGTTGAACACTGTCTGCATCCATGCGCAGTGTAGCAAAAGGATCTCTGCAAGTGTACGTAGGGGAGCAGAAGGTGAAGTGCGTGGCTATGCAGGGCAGATAAAGAAAAACTGCATACCTTTCTTAAAGCATTTATTGGCTGACTCTTCTTATTGATATGCATGATCAGATCTGATTGATGGTACAGGTTCAGGGGGAGCATATGTTCTTAATGCATTATGGTCCTTGGTGATGATGCTTATGATTCACCTTGCTATGGTTATGAGTTGGTCACATGGTTCTTGGATCAGATTTGTGGTTGATTCTCTAATGGTGCTTGCATGGAGTCTTTATTGTTCTTGGTACATATATGGATGAAGATTGTTGGCTGGATACATGGATGATTATTCAAAGTTGCATTGTTGGAGACATGATGAGATCTTACCTATATGATGATAGGTTTCATTCATATGTTGATTGATGCAGATACTCCCATTTGATGACTCTTAGTTCATGCAGATCTGGATGGCTATGGTGTTTCTCATACCTTGGAGATTCATGCACTAATGCAAGTTGATGTTGACAGATACTATGAAGCAGATCATACAGTGTTGATTGCTGATATTTATCTTAGGTGATTGGTCTTTATGTAATAGTGTGTCTCTTTTGTAGTTATCTCTTCAGGTCATGTAATGGCCTTTGTTTCCCCACTATGCCTGGGATGAATGATATCATATGTAAACTTTTGATGTATCACCATTATGATAAATGTATGTATTGAGTCTTTTGGTGATAGGAACGTCATTTATGATATATAGAGTCATGTTCTTCTTGTAGAACATCTTTTTGCAGACCTTGCTTACAGTCAGGGGGAGCTTGAGCATGAACAGCACTATATAGCAGAGCAGACATCTCAACTTGTTCTCAGAAAGACCATTATCAGATTGGAGCACCATGGCATATACAAAGGGGGAGCTCATTCAGAGACTTCAGCAGATCTGGTTTATAGTCAAGGGGAGCATGTTCTTAGGGGGAGCATACCCCTTTGCCCTTGATGTCAAAGGGGGAGAGTGATTTGGTGTTGTTGCCATCAAGTCCAAAGGGGGAGATTGTTGGCATTATGATGCATGTGTTGTACTTGATGGCAACCCTCTCATAGAAGATCATCTCACTTATATACATTCAGATGAATCTACAAAAGAGATATCAGATGTGACATAATACATAGATGCAGGACAGCTCAAAGGAATCAAATGGCAAGTTCTTAGTAAGCTTTGCCATCAAGTCCAAAGGGGGAGATTGTTGGCATTATGGCTAAAGTGTTGTCCTTGATGGCAACCCATTCAGGTGATAGATCACAGCAGCAGAGATTGATGATCAGCTATCAGATATTTAAGAAAATAAGGGGTACGCAGGTACACCTTACAGAAGGTGCGTACACGCATGTCGGTGTTACATAAAGTGCGTACATACCCGCAGTTATCCCGTTCAGGAGGTGCGTACCCCCAGTACACACATTTCAAGGCAAATAAATTCACATGTGGGGTTTCTTATGTTTTACCCTTGATATTTAGCCGACGATATTTGTGTTATTATGGTGTCGGCCCGTGGTATTGATCCATGATTTGAGGAAGAGCTTTCCTATATAAAGCAAAGGAGATCATTTGGCTTGAGTGTGTGCTTGGGTTGAACATCTTATGAGAGCTAGATCTGAAATATGATGATCTCTTGGGAGTAATGTCTAGATCTAAATAAGGCGAATCTACTGATGGATTGAGATCTCTTCGGCGCATGATCAGATCTGTAGATCTGACTGTCTGGGTTATTCTTGAAGTCTTGAAATCATCTATGCCCGAAGGTACGCAGGTACAGTGAAAGAAAAGTGCGTACATACGCAGGAACGAAGCATTTCAGGTGCGCCGGTACGCAGGCACAGAAGGGTTGCAGGTGCGGAGGTCCGCAGGCAGTTCAATGGACACAGAGCGGAGTAAGCAGGCGAGCAGTTGAGCAGGGTGCGTACGTAAGCAGGCGAGCAGTTGAGCAGGGTGCGTACGTAAGCAGGCGAGCAGTTGAGCAGGGTGCTTACGTAAGCAGGCAGTACATGGGTGAAGCTGCTTACTTCTCTTAAAATCTCTGTTTATCATTTTTATGATCTGGGTTGTTGAAGTGAGGTTTGGTTCTGATATTATGTTCAGATAACAACAGTAATTGAGTGAATGATTATGATTAACTTCAGTTTTGGATCGGTTTAAAATGACTTGTCTTCATGTGATCTAATGTACTAGATCTGGTTGATAACTCTCATAATATCATTGTATATATATGGATCTGGTGATTGGGTGATTCAGAAGGTTGTTTGATTATGAGCTTCAAAGTTGTTGTTGGGTCCAGTATGAAAATTGGTTGAAATGTGGCCTTTCAGATTATGTGTTGTGCTTCAGTGTATCCAGTCTGAAAATTGATGAAACGTGGTACCTGGAGGAGAGAAGATTGTAGGCCAGCGCCTACGTACTAGTATCTAAGCTAGTACAAAAGCTAAGGGAGATCTTTGGAGCTTTGTAGCAGGTAGCAGCCTGCGTACTAGTAAATGGATCGGCTAGTACAAGAACAAAGGGGTTGTAGCTCCCGTGCTGGTATAAGACTGCACCAGTACAAAATATTGTAAAAGGATTTTCTTATTAAAGAAGATTGAGATGACTTGCAGCAGGTGGTTTTCTCCCGCATTGGGTTTCCACCTTATATCATGGTGTTCATGTGTGTGCCTCATGTGTGATGATCTATTCTATGTTACTGCATTTGTTAACTGATAATATGGTTGATAAAGTTCTAATGCACTCATTGAAGATTAATTAACTTAATCATAAGAAGTTGTGGAAGTAGCATATATGAATCTGATTATGGAAATGAAAAAGTTTTATTAATGTGATAATACTGATTCACCCCCCCCTCTCAGTATTATTTCCAACATAAGTTATTTCAACCATACGCTCTCCCACATCCTCATTGGATTACTCCATCATAGGGGTGGAGGCCTTCATTAAACCAATCTCCAGCCTTAATGCCTCCACCTCCATATCAACCACAACTCCTTCATCCCGCTCCACCTAAGAAACCTTAGATTCCTTCTCAACTAAATCTAAACCCAAACAATAAACAGGCACAATAGGTCTATAGTGGAGAGACATCCTACCCTTCCTATGTTGTGGAAATTCAAGAAATCAACCTCAGATCTGGAAGAGTGCTTCCAGATAACCAACCTCCATCTCCACTTGAGGAGATTGAAGATGAAAATGAAGATTGTGTTCATAAAGCCAATCCACCTCCTTTTCCTAAAAGATTGATCCATCCTAGTTAGCACACCCCATAAGAGATTAAACTTCTGGGAGAATTGAAAAAATTGTGTGTGAAAATTCCACTCCTCCAAGCCATCAAGGATGTCCCATTCTACAACAATATAATCAAGGAGAAATGATTCAAACATCCTAGTAGGAGAAATAAAGACACCCTTACCATTAATGTGATTGGACAGTTGTCTGACTTAATGCTGGGGAGAGTGATTTGCCCAAAGTATCTAGATCCTAGAAGTCTTGTGGTATACGTGCACATTGATGGCATAATTTTCCCCACACCTTAATTGATCTTGGGGCTACCATCAATGTGATGACTAAGGAGACCATGCTCAAACTGAATCTCCAAGGATCATTAAGAAAGACCACAATAGTATTGCAACTTGTAGACTGATCAGGTGCTGAAAATTAGGCTCAAAAATCAAACTGTCAGAATCTTGTTAAACTTAGCTTCAAATCGAAGAGCTCATTATTATGATTCCAATGGTGTGAATGACACTCAAATTTGAGCTCGTATGTAGATGTTAGAACAAGTCAAAGTTCAGGTTTGACTTGGACACATGGCAAGATTGGATGACGTGGCAAGGTCCTTTAGCGAATGAGGAGGTGCCAAGTGGCAAGCTTCCATTGGTCCCCACATTTCGTAAATCGCATATTGGAGGCAGGTAATCATTACAAATCGGCCCCAGAGCAAGCCAGGGTAAGATGCGAGAATCATAATTGCACATTGGCGAAGGGATGTGATACATAATCGGTCCCCGAAGGGATCATCGTTGTGATGCGATCGCACATTGCATATCGCACGACACAATAGAATCAAACTTGATAGGTTCTGGTTGCGATGAGATATCACAATAGAAAATCGTAATAAGGCAAGTCTCGAATTCATAAGTCCGCCGATACTCTGCCATTGCGATTAGAAAAAGGATTCAGATGCGATAAGTTATAGGCTGCAATTTGATGTCCCATCGAGTCCACCAATATCGTAATCGCACAATTGACTGCCTTGTTCATAAATCATAAGCCCATAGGGCTCTGCCAATTTCTATATGTGATAAGACAATCAGTGCCCATGGATTAAGGCCCACTGTGTGGAAAAATTCTCGCTCGGTTAGAAATTTTTGGAGCGAAATTGTGGGTTCTTGTCGAATGTGGAGCATTTTGTGAAACGAATAATGGGAAAATAAGGGAAAGTCATAAATTCTTTAGTTTTCCACCAAATTGGTTACTAGATAGCCATTTTTAAGTATTTTTGACTAATTGGAGTAGGTTTCAAAAGCATTTGAGCATTGTAAACATAGATTTTTACACTTTTGAGCATAGTAGAGAGGCCGAAGCCATTGGAAGCTGGACCAAGGAGACGTAGCCCAAGAGAGGTGAACTCGTTTATCATGTGCTTGTTGTAATGTGTTTTTGGTGATGTTCCGTACATTTATGTTGTTGTTCAATTTCCGGTTTATGTTAAATTTCTCATAAAATTAACATAAAAGATCTTCATTTCACTTGCAAAAATTGATGAATCCTTAAGCACGATGAAAGAATTTTGTTTATAATCTGAGGAAGATCTTAGCACTGCAAACTAATATTCTAAATCAGATCAATTTGGTATCAAAGCACTAGGTTTGCTTTGTGAAAGAAGGATTTAATTGTTTGCAAGTTTATGTCATGCTTACAAGGTTAAAACTCAAAAGAGGTGAAGGAAAGCTGGTTGGAAGCCCTGAAGTTGGGTCAAGGGGAAGAAGAGAAAGGTTGCCACAATCTCCAACACCAGTTCAGCCTCAAGTTGCAGTTGAGACTCCAGAGATCATGTCTCATGAAGGAGAACCTACAAACATGACAAAAGATGAGAAGACCTTCAGAAAGGATTTCTTTGATATGACAGAGATGGTGAAGGTCCTCTATGAAGAGAGGAATAGTAGGTTGCAAGGAGAAAGTTCCAAACCTCCCAAAGGAGAAGGCTCTTTAGGAGGAGGTAATGGAAAAGTAGGTAATGGGAATGGAGGCAATCCTCCACCCTCTCCACTATCTTCTTCATCTTATTCTTCACAAACATCTTCACCCTCTTCCACTAACACTACCCTTACTCATACTCATCATCATTCTTCAAAAGGAACTGGTAAATCGCCTTTTTTAAAACTTGATGTTAAATTCGAGTTGCCCATGTATAATGGTGAAGTGAATGCAGAGAAGCTTGATAATTGGATTCATTAGTTTGAGGTCTATTGCAGGATTCAAAACCTTCAAGAGGATGACATAAATATTTAGTTAGCTTCCATGAGAATGGAGGGTACAATACTTGTATGGTGGGAATCAAAGACCCAAGAGGAGATTAAAAACATGGTAAGATCTCTATTTCTTGGAATGATTTCATTGTTGCCATAAAAAGATAATTCTACCCTCTAGCTTATATGCAGAAAGCCATCATGAATTGGCAGAATTTTAGACAGCTTAAAGGTCAAAATGTACAAGATTACACCCAAGAATTAAGAAAAAGGTCTTTGATGTTAGGTGTAGATTTGCAGTCACATGAAACATTACCGAAATACATAGGGGGTTTAGATAGTTACCTTAGGCATACTATCTTAATGTTTAATCCCAGTAATCTGTTGGAAATAATACTGAGGGGGGGGTGAATCAATATTATCAAATCAATATAAATTTTTCATTTTCATACTCAGATTCATATACACTACTTCAGTTAAGACAAAACGCATGTATACGCAACTGGGTGTAATGCAACTAGCATATATCCAGTAAACCTATGATTCAATTAGTTGATCTTAAATGAGTGCATCAAAACATTATTAACCATATTAATAGTAAACAGGTGTAGTAAAATAGAACAGATCATCACACATAAGGAGCACACATGAACACCATGATATAAGGTGGAAACCGAATGTGGGTGAAAACCACTTGCTGCGATTTGTCTCTATCTTCTTTTAAATTAAAAACTTCCTTTTACAATGATTCTGTACTAGTGCAGTCTTATACCGGTACGTAGGCTGCTACCTGCAAAACGCTACAACCTTCTCTCGTTCTCCAGCTTCTCCTGGAAGGGAGCTACAACCCCCTTTGCTCTTGTACTAGCTGAGGTACTAGTATGTAGGTGCTGACCTATAGAAGGATACAAACTTCTCTTTTCTTCCAGGGACCACGTTTCATAAATTTTCAGACTGGATCCATGAATATCAATCAAGCATCAAGTATATCTACATTAACCAAACTCCTTTGTACAAACAAATACTGAATCAACCAATAACTTCTCAGAATGTTGTAACCAGAAAACAGTACCAGTAACCAAACACCAATTCTGAACCTAGAACACTGCAGCAATAAATAGAAGTAGCTAAAACATATTTCATGAGATATACGCTACTTCAATATGTGGAACCTGCATGCATACACTTTTGTATCAAGGCCATCCTATGTATACGTTGTTTTAAGTTAGTGAACCAGCGTGTATACATGCCTCTGCTGCGCTGAACCTACGTATATATCTATAAAATATAATTTATCCTTTTTACTTATTCAGAGATTAGTTATACCCAGATTATCAAATTTATAGATCACATCGTGCGCCAAATATAACAGATCAAAATTACACAAAGATACTTCTCTTCAAATCGCCTTGAGATCTTGACCCATGACTAGAACTTATCCTTCTCCTTGCGCCTAGGTTCCTCCTTGATTCAGATCTAGTTATGCACCATAACCCAATGATAGTATTCTAGATCTTGCTCTTCATTAGATATTCAATGCTTTAGTTGATCCCTTTCCAAATGATCTCCTTCCCTTTTTGTAGATTTAGGCCTTACTCAAACCATGGTCCAAAACCATAGAGATCCAATACTAGGGACTCAATACCTGGGTTCAACACTTTGGATGCAATACCAAGGACCAAAACCATACATTCAAATATGTCGAACTAAATACCATGGACCAACCATAAGTTTTCCCACATGTACACGCTTTTCTTTGCATGAAAGTGCGTGCATACGTATGCATGCCTTTTGATCGGTACACCCACATGTATACATGATTTTATTTAGAGGAACTTGTATACCTCATTTTCTTTCATTTTGAGAGCCAGAACTGTGATCTTCCCTTTGAGTGAGTTGCCATCAAGGACAACACCTGTGCCATAGTGCCAAAGTGCCAAACCTGAGTCATAATGCCAAAAATCTCCCCCTTTGGACTTGATGGCAACCCTAAGTCACTCAAAATCATTCTCCCCCTTTGACATCAAGGGCAAAGGGTTATGCTCCCCCTGAATACATGCTGAAATCTCTGTTCTGCTGTGCTATCCAAGCTCCCCCTGACTGTAGGCAAGGTCTGCAAGAAGATTTTATACAAAAGAAACATGACTTTATACATTATAAATGACCTTCCTATCACCAAAGACTCATACATACATCCATCTCCCAACCAAGTGGGGACTGACTCATCTACCCAACCAAGTGGGGATACACCAAGAATTTACACATGATAACAACAAGAACATTACTTCATCCATCCCAGGCATAGTGGGGAAACCAAGATAGGCCATTACATGGCCTTGATAAGAAAAGAAATACATGACATAGAGATGAAATATCTACAGCAATACTAGCATCTGTCAATCATCAATCATCATAACCCTCAATCATCATTCAGACCAACAACCATGCTCTTCCTCATGCACCTGTTCCACCTGAAATTAAAACAACTGTGAATGTAAACCAAGATCTTCTAAGATAATGCCAACAATGCATTATTAGAAGAGTATATGCTCCCCCTGAACCTGTGCCAGATGGTCTCTGCCAGACCTATATCAGACTCTTTTCATCCTGAAGCTAGCCCACTGTTTTTCTTTAAACCAACATATACGCGACTGTATCTTCATAAACCGGCATATGTACGCGGATCCTCCTCATGAAACTCACATACAACCACTTTTCTATGAAACAGACAAGATTCAGCAGCAAGATGATGCATCAACTACCCCCAGCTTCTGTTTGAGGTATTCAAATGTCTCCCTGGGCAGTGGTTTGGTGAGTATGTCAGCAACTTGTTCCTTAGAGGGAACATACTCCAATTTAACCCTTTGTTCAAGCACTTGTTCCAGGACAAAATGATACTTGATAGGTATGTGCTTAGTCTTTGAATGCATGACAATATTCTTTGAAATATTGATTGCACTTATATTATCACAAAAAAGGGAGATAGGTGGAGTACAAGTGATTTGTAGGTCTTGCAATGTTTGCATCATTCAAAGGACTTGTGTGTAGCAAGATGCAACATCTACATATTTTGCTTCAGATGTAGATAATGCAATTGAACTTTGTTTCTTGTTGAACCAAGATACTAATCTAGGACCCATGAAGAATGCACCACCACTAATGCTTTTTCTATCATCCATGCTTCCTGCCCAATCTGCATCTATATATGCATGAAGTGTAAGATCTTTACTTCTAGGATACCATAAGCCATAGTTTTGAGTTCCTTGAAGATACTTGAAAATTCTCTTAACTGCTTGAAGATGAGTTTCCTTTGGATTTTCCTGAAACCTTCCAACTATTCCCACAACATGCATAATGTCTGGTCAGCTACCTATTAGATAGAGCAGACTACCAATCATGGATCTATAGGTTGGTTGATGCATTGCTACTGATTCATCATTTGTGCTGAGGCTGCATCCTGTTACCATAGGGGTACATACTAGATTCAAATCCTCCATCCCACATTTCTTCAAGATCTGCTTGAGATACTTGGTTTGTGATAGAAAAATACCGTCTTTGTTTTGTTGGACTTGTAAACCAAGAAAATACGTGAGCTCACCAAGCATGGACATTTCAAACTCTTTTTGCATCACCAAGGAAAATTTTTGACTCATTTCTTCTTCATTGCTACCAAAGATGATATCATCAACATACACAACAAGTATTAGCAACTTATCATTGTCAATTTTTATATATAGATTGCTATCTGTTGATCCTTTTGTAAAACCTTGTTGATGGAGGTACTTATCCAACCGATAATACCAAGCCCTTGGAGCCTGTTTAAGGCCATAGAGAGCCTTTTTGAGTCTGCATACAAGTTTTGGATCATTTCCAAGAATAAACCCATCTGGTTGCTCAATATATACTTCTTCATCCAAGTCTCCATTCAGGAAGGTAGTCTTCACGTCCATTTGAAATACTTTGAACTTCTGAAAGCTAGAAAGAGCAAGGAACATTCTTATGGCCTCAAGTATAGCAACTAGTGCAAAAGTTTCTTCAAAGTCTATACCTTCTTGTTGAGCATACCCTTTACAAACAAGTCTGGCCTTGTTTCTAATCACATCTCCATTTTCATTTAGCTTATTTTTGAATATCCATTTTTTTCCTATGACATTCTTATCTTTTGGTCTAGGAACCAACTCCCAAGTGTTATTATTTTCAATCTGCTCAAGTTCTTCCTCCATGGCCTTTGCCCAGCATTCATCTTTGCATGCCTCTCTTACATTTTGTGGTTCAGTCGAGGAGAGTAATGCTAGATAACTTGAAGCTTCTGAAATGGTTCTTCTTATTTGTACGCTTGCCACTTTCTACCCCAAAATTTGAGTTTCTGGATGATTCTTCTGAACATACCTGGATGGAGTCTTTTCTTCTATTCTTATCTATTCTTCTGGTGCCTCATGGGTTTCTTCTTCATCATGAATCTGATTTGATGTTGAAGGATAGTCTTCATCATCTTCGAAATCTTCAGATTTTACTTTCCTAGGAGTGTTCCCTTCTTCATCAACCACTACATCAATACTTTCAACAAATTTTCCAAGTCTTTTATTGTAACACTTATATGCTTTGCTGTGAGGAGAGTAACAAGGGAGAATGCCTTCATCTGCTCTAGGTTCAAACTTGCCAAGGTTTTCATTAGCCTTTTTGATGTAGCATTTGCTTCCAAAAATTTTGAAGTATTTAACTGTGGGAGTCTTACCATATCAAAGTTCGTGAGGAGTTTGAGTGTTGTTTACTCGGACGTTTGTCTTGTTGAGAATAGTAACTGTAGCAAATGCAACTTCACCCCAAAAGGTTGCAGGAGTTCCAGAGTCATCAAGCATAGCACGAGCCATTTGTTGAACCATTCTGTTCATCCTTTCCACTACTCCAATTTGCTGAGGGGTCCTTGCAGTAGATAATTCCCTTCTTATTCCATGTTCTTCGCAAAAATTGAAAAATTCATCCAAGGTAAATTCCCCTCCTCGATCAGACCTGAGGCATTTGATTCTCTGATCTGACTCGTTTTCAACCAAGGCTTTGAATGCTTTGAACTTATCGAAATCTTCATCTTTATGCTTCATAAGTCTTATCCAACACATCTTGGAAAAGTCGTCAATGAAAAATATAAAATATTATTCTCCTCGAGGTGACCTTTTCCTAGATGGACCACATACATCAGTATGGAAAAGTTCAAGTGGCCTGTTAGCTGATCCTTCCTTCTCAGGAAAATTAGTTCTGGTTTGCTTACCAAACTGATATGATTTGCATATTGTATTGTCTGTAATTCTAATGTCAGGGAGATCATGAACGGCTTGATATTTGCATGCTTTCCTTATCTGAGAGAAGCTTAGATGCCCTAATCTTCTATGCCATAGCCAGTGTTCATCATTCTTGCTTAGATAGCATTGTTGTTGTCCTCCCTTGAGTATGTATAAATTATTTGGAGTTCTTATGCCTTTGATCACTGTTTCTCTTGTATAAAACTCATGAACGATGCATCCATTTGATCGAAATATTACTTCATTTCCTTGATCACACATTTGACTGACACTCAATACATTATGCTTTAAGCCATCAACATACATAACATTTACCGCCTTGACCTTTTCTTTCAAAAACATAGAACCTTTACCTTTTATGAGTGCAGAGGTGTCATTTCCAAATGAGACCTTCTTTTCCTTTTCTAAGGCACTATATGACTAAAGTTTTTCTTTATAACCTGTCATATGTTTCGAGCATCCACTGTCGATGTACCACTGATTTTCCTGTCCTTCTGCATATAAGGCTATCCCACATCTTTTTGGTTGCGATTATTTCTTTCTCCATGTTTTAGAATTAAATGAAACTTGCTCCTTCTGAGTTGTTTGCTGGAACCTACTCCTGCATTCAGAATTTTCATGACCGAAGTTGTTACAAATAGAACATTCTACTTCATTCTCAAGAGCAGAAAAGTTATTATAGGTCCATTTCATGATCCCAGTCATACTCCTTTGTTTTTGAGCTTCTCTAGTCATGATGGTCTTGTAGGCAACACATTGAGCAGCTTTGTGACCAAAGTTATGATAAGAGGAACATTGGCCATTGAAGAAATTTCTGCGATTATCAAACCTACCAATCAAATGGTTGTAGTTTCCATTGAAATCCATTCTTGAGGCAAATTGAGAGTGATTTACTTGTGGTTGGTTGAAGCTTCTGTTCATCCTTGAAGTAGATTGCCCCTAATTTACTTGGTAATATTTGTTCATTCTTGAAGCAAATTGTCCCTGATTTACTTGGTGATCTGCATTATGCTTTTGCTGTCGATTGTCAACCTGTTCACTTTTTCTTGCTGCATCAAGATAACTTTTGGAGGTGGATGGCTTCTGTGCTTGCTTCTGTGCTTGAGACGCTTCTTCAGTATATCCAAGACCTATCTTGATTAGAGGAGAACACTGCACTTTGATAATCTCATCTAAAGTTTCAGATCCCTTAGCAAATCTAAGATTAAGAGCTTTTGATTTCTCAATATCTTTTCTAAGTCCCACAATTTCACATTCTAACTTTTCATTGTGTTTTTCTCTTTCAGCAAGTTGGAATGTCAGAGTATCTATAATCATATTCTTTTCCTCTAAAAAAATTTTGAGTTTAGAAATTTCTTCATAGAGACCTTCTTCATCTATAGAATCCAAGAAATCATCATCTTCAAAAGCCATCAAAAGTATATAATCATTATGTTGTTCATCTTCATCACTATTTGAATATCCATAACTGTCTTCATGTGTATAATAGCTCTTCTTACTTACATTATGTTTTCTATTCCATCTAACTGGTTCCTTGCCTTTGTCAAGTTTATCTTTATGAGGACACTTGGCAGCATAATGAACAACTCTTCCACAAGCAAAGCATTTGAAAGGCAACTTACCTCTGAATCTTCCAGTTCCCCGTTGATGGTTCTTAACAAAATTTGATTCTTCCTATTCTTTTGACATATGTACTGACTCATTGTAATCTCCTTTTCCTGAGGCTTTGAATGTAGCTTCTCTCCTATCTGATGGTCCCCCTTTTCTCATTTCGTAAGCAGTTAGAATTCCATGCAGCTGTGACATGGTAATGCTTTGTAGATTCTATTTTTCTTCTATGGCAGAAACTTTTGAATCAAACTTAGGAGACAAAGATCTTAGAACCTTTTCAACCAAAACAACTTCTTTTATTTCTTCACCCAAGTTTTTCATACAATTAACAATCTCATCTATACGTAGGAAATAGTTAGCCATGCTTTCATCATTGTGCATCCTGAGATTTTCATATTGAATTTTGAGAGTTTGTAGTTTTGCTAATTTTACCTGTTCATCTCTTTCATAGCTCAGAACGATCTTGTCCCATATTTCTTTTGTGGTTTTGCGCTGCATAACCTTGACGAATTCTGATTGAGATAGGCACCCTAATAGAGTATTGCCAGTGTTTGCATTTGTTTCAGACTGCTTCTTACCAGCTGTATCTGTAGGAGTTGCTGATGGAAATGTGTATCCTGTTTCCACAATATCTCAAACTTCTGTACCAAGAGATTGAATATAGGCAGAGATTCTTACCTTCCAATAGACGAAGTTGCTCCCATCAAAAATTGGTGGTCTGATTGATGCTTCTTTTTCATAGTTTCTCATGATGATAGATCTTCCTTCAAGCGATCAAGCTTCTTTTGAAGGACTTGCTCTGATACCAATTGTTGGAAATAATACTGGGGGGGGTGAATCAGTATTATCAAATCAATATAACTTTTTCATTTTCATACTCAGATTCATATACAATACTTCAGTTAAGACAAACCGTGTGTATATGAAATTGGGTGTAATGCAACTAGCGTATATCCAGTAAACTTATGATTCAATTAGTTGATCTTCAATGAGTGCATCAGAACATTATTAACCATATTAATAGTAAACAGGTGCAGTAAAACAGAATAGATCATCACACATAAGGAGCACACATGGACACCATGATATAAGGTGGAAACCTAATGTGGGTGAAAACCACCTACTGCAATTTGTCTCTATCTTCTTTTAAATTAGAAACTTCCTTTTACAATGATTCTGTAATGGTGCAGTCTTATACCAGTATGCAGGCTGCTACCTATAGAAGGTTACAACCTTCTCTCATTCTCCAGGTTCTCTTGGAAGGGAGCTACAACCCCCTTTGCTCTTGTACTAGCTAAGGTACTAGTACGTAGGTGCTGACCTACAGAAGGCTACAACCTTCTCTTTTCTTCCAGGGACCACGTTTCATAAATTTTCAGACTGGATCCATGAATATTAATCAAACATCAAGTATATCTGCATTAACCAAACTCCTTTGTACAAACAAATACTGAATCAACCAATAACTTCTCAGAATGTTGTAACCAGAAAATAGTACCAGTAACCGAAAACCAATTCTGAACCCAGAACACTACAACAATAAACAGAAGCAGCTAAAACATATTTCATGAGATATACGCTACTTCAATATGTGGAACCTGCATGCATACGCTTCTGTATCAAGGCCATCCTGCGTATACGCTCTTTTAAGTTAGTGAAACAACGTGTATACGCACCTCTATTGCGCTGAACTTGTTTACAGATCTATAAAAGATAATTTATCCTTTTTACTTATTCAGACATTAGTTATACCCAGATTATCATATTTATAGATGACGTCATGTGCCAAATATAACAAATAAAAATTACACAAAGATACTTCTCTTCAAACCGCCTTGAGATCTTGACCCATCAATAGAACTTATCCTTCTCCTTGCACTCAGGTTCCTCCTTGATTCAGATCTAGTTATGCACCATAACCCAATGATAGTATTCTAGATCTTGCTCTTCATAAGATATTCAATGCTTCAGTTGATCCCTTGCCAAATGATCTCCTTCCCTTTTTATAGACTTAGGCCTTACTCAAACCATGGTCCAAAACCATAGAGATCCAATACTAGGGACTCAATACCTGGGTTCAACACTTTGGATGCAATACCAAGGACCAAAACCATAGGTTCAAATATGTCAAACTAAATACCATGGACCAATCATAAGTTTTCCCACATGTACACGCTTTTCTTTGCATGAAAGTGCATGCATACGTATATGCGCCTTTTGATTGGTACACCCACGTGTATACATGATTTTGTTCAGAGGAACTTGCATATACCTCATTTTCTTTCATTCTGAGAGCCTGAACTGTGATCTGCCCTTTGAGTGAGTTGCCATCAAGGACAACACCTGTGCCATAGTGCCAAACTTGAGTCATAATGCCATCATAATCTAGATGATGTGTGTGTGCAAGCCACTAATTGTGAGGCAAGAGGGAAAAACACCCCAGAAGAAGGTAGTAAAAAGTCATATAAGGGTAAAGAGAAAGAAAAGGGTTTCAAGGGAAAGAAAAATGCATCCATTAAAAAGGAAGGAGATAAAACAATCTATAAACATTGTTCCAGAGAGGGTCACAATGAAGCTCATTGTTGGAAGCTTCATCCCGAAATGAAACCAAAAAAATTCAACAACAAAGGAAAAGAAAAGACAATTGCAATCACTCAAGAAGAGGATTTGGAATTCGAATGAGGTGATGAAAAAAATTCGCAGCCATGGGGTTTTAAGGAAAGGAATTCATTACCAACACTAGTTCTTCAAACTCATGTAATGAAACTCCAAATGAAAACAAGATAATAGAACTGTTTCACATAAGGGTGATCTCAAAACATAACAAGATTGATAAGGTATTTCAAAGCAACTCTCAAGCCAATCTTATCTCAGGAAACATTGTCAAGAGTTTAAATCTAGAAACTGTTCCACATCATAAACCGTATCCACTTGGATGGGTATGTGACAATGTGCAATTGCAACTTACAAGAAAGTGTAAACTAAAATTTGCAATCATTGCAAAATTCATAGATGAAGTGGAGCTTGATGTTGTGTTGTTAGTGTTGGGCAGCAGATCCCCTGCGTAATGGTTTTGGGGCATAAAGCCCACAATTTTGGGTAATGGTATTTTAAAGGCTCCGCAAAGTGCACAGAGAGAGAATTTAAATAAGTCAAGTCAAAGGGTTGTTCGCCCAAAAATAATGTAAGGTAATGTAAAGTGAGTTGGCCTGCCCATGGTCTGCGGACCATGGGAATGTATAAATAGAGAGAGGCTCTAGGTGTACAAGTTAGTTTTTGTTGAATCTGGATCGTAAGTGTTATGGGTTTTTGAATGCGATATTCACTCTGAATCTATAAGTCCTAGTCTTGGGTAGTGGTGGTAGAGAGAGGATTTGCAGCTGTGTGCGCAGAGGCCTGGTAGAGTCCACAGCTGTGTGTGCAGACTCCTGCAGCTGAGTGTGCAGGGTGGAATTGGATTGTACTGGAACCGAAGGTTAATAAAATATAAGTTGATTCTGGAATATTGTGCATCTGATCTATGTGTTTATGTTTCGGTTATATATTTTCATCTCTTTACAGTTTACGATTGTGCGCAATGGTTATAAAGGTTAGTTGAGTAAATAAGAATACTGGGCCCACAAAATTAAGTCAGATCTCGAATAATAACACAGTAAGGATAAAGGATTTGGATAGCGCCTATTCACGCTCTATATAGAGCTACGTGAAGGCTAGACAACTACGCAGAGCAGCATGAGCGTGCAGGATTGGTTCGTGACCTTTCTAGACCTCATCAAGACATCCCTAGGGTGCGGAAACCTGGTTCTAGCACCCTCCCATACTACCTCAGGTAAGACCTCAGTCTGCGCTCTGCAGACTGTTGCCAAAAGGGCCGGTAGTTTCGGGAGTTTTTTGGCTAAAACACTTCTGAACCTAGGTCAGGCCTCAATAAGCCAATAAGTGGTTCCATTGCCCAGACCGGGATCTGCCTAAGGGATGTTTGATGTCGGAACACTGGAACCCTACGAAGAAGGAAATTGAATATTGGTTGGATCAGAAGCTTCACAAGTTTGTGATACAGGAAAATAAAACCCCACAAATATCCAAGAAGAGGTGGCTAGATCACTACGTATATATGGAAATCCACGAGATCTTCTTCGTGACCTTCTCTTAAGAGCTGTATGATTGGATCATGAGGTTCACCGACAGCCAAGGAAGATATAAGCTCAAGCAACCGATAGTGTGGACTCCGGAGCTGGTGCACAGACTAGAGGCATCAAAAGATAAGATCGCATGTGCTGTGGACCATTGGCTCGGCCAAATAATAGGAGGGTTTATCACTGAGTTCACGATAAACACAACCATGAGCTATAGCGAAGTGGAGCAGCGTTTTCTCAAGGGACCGCGAGGTAGGTACATCAAATCCCTGAATATCTGGATTAAGATGTTGTTATGTGAAAATCGGGTTATGCGGATACAATAATGAGTGGAACGACACGGAGTGGAAAGATCTACAAAGGGATCAAAGGGTTAGGGAATAGTCCTTTAATTTCACCACCATGAGCAAGCGAAGAAGAGTGCGTTCAGGTTTCCCCAAGAAGTGCAGTCAGTTTGATAAGGCAGTGCATTCTGCAGTTATCACCTCCACTTATGCCTTCACCCACTTCACCTATTTCACCTCCATTGTCACCCACCCCACCTCCACCGTCCCCACAGTTCAGCATGGCGAGCGTGATCAAGCTACCCACATTTGGTGGAGTGGGGAATGAGGACCCGGATCAGTTCTTGTTCGTGGTAAGAGCAGTGTGGGAAGCACAAGGGGTCATGGATGACAACATCAAGAAGGCCACATTGGTAAGTGCACTGTAGGATCGTGCGTTGACATGGTATATCAAGCACTCGAATGATCACCCAAATGCAAGAATAACGGAGATCTAGAATGCACTGAACAGAGAGTTTAGTCAGCCAAAATCAGAGATATAGATGATCATCAGATTTAAAGAGATCGCGATGCTTCCAGGTGAGGCCCCTTGGGATCTGGATCAGAGGCTAAAAAGTATGATCCGCGAGGCTAATATGACATTGACATATGTGCAACACTGTGCGTAGTTTGTGGCATCTTTGACACCACACCTAAGGACGACACTATCACAGTAGAAGCTTTCAACCCAGGCCAAGGCGCTGGAAATGGTGATGAGGTTTCATGAGACACCAATACAGGATCCAGGATTGGGAGTCTAACAGATCCACGTGCAGCTACAGAACCTATGCTTGGAGATGCAGAGTTTGAAGCAGGATAGGGCACCCTGGCCAGAAACGCGCAAAGAAGTCTGGTGCATAAAATGTAAAGACCAGGGCCACGATAAGGATCATTGTCCAGTATTCGCAAACTATTTGGTAGGAGGGGGGCCAATTCCGTTGAGACCAGAGGCACAGATAGGGCCAAGTGCGGCACCCATGCTCTGGTGTGCAATATGTCAGGTGGGAGGAAAGCACACAACAGACAAATGTCATTTGTTGTAGAAATATACAAAGACCCCCCAGCAACTGTTTTTCAATTTATGTAGATTGGTGGGCCACAACGAGCATACTTGTCAGAGCTACGACTTAATGATGGATAGAACCCTAGCCTATTAGATGCAGACAAAAACGCGAGCCCTCAACCCAACAGTGGGGATGGCACACAGGGGATTTCAAGGGCGAGGTCGAGGACGAGGAGGAATGGGGCTAGGAAGGGGTCGCGGACAGCTAATTTGTAACAATTGTGGAGGACTAGGGCACTATGCTCATGATTGTACCAATCCAATGAGACTATCTTACTCATACTGTGCTCATTTCGATCATGAAGCAGTAGATTGTCCTACGTTTATCGCACAGATGTGAGAAAAAAGGGCACTTCAACTTACTCCGATGCAGAATATTCAAATGATGAGGTTTGAACCATGCGAAGAAGACCCAAATGTGAATATGGTGCTCAGGAGTGGTGTGACCATAGGGGAAGATAAGGGAAAGCAGCTTGAAGAAGATACATGGGTTCCCAAGGCTCCTACAAAGGAACTTGAGTTTGACTTGGAAGGCGCGAAGGAGATGTTTATGGAAGCTAAGAAGAGCTTCGCGGAGGTCTCTACTTCAGGTAGTAAGGATCAACCAGAGCCAGGAATGGATCCTTCAATGCTTACTACTTTTTTATAGACATGCATGAAATTGCTTCACAATAATAAGGCAATTAAAGGACTACAGGAGGTGATAACTAGGTGGGCAGGGTTAGGGGAACCACGTGTAGTCCAAAAACTGGGAAAGCATGCATTGCGCACTGGGAGGGAAATGAGATTGACGATGCAGATTGGCAAATATGAGATGGATCAGGTAATCCTAGACCTGGGTTCAGGCGTGAATGTGTTATCAAAGAAAACATGGGAATGCATGGGTAGGCCCCCATTGCAGTGGTCCCGTATTCAATTGCGGATGGTGAACCAACAAAAGTTTTTGCCCATGGGAAGATTGCAAGGGGTAACAACGGATATCGAAGGAGCAAGCATGCAGATGGACTTTGAGGTAATAGAGATTGTGGATGACAACAACCCTTACCCTGCATTGTTAGGAATAGACTGGGCTGCGGATATGAATGGAGTCATCAACCTAAAGAAGCGGAAGATGATTTTCGAGAAAAAGTCCCTATGCGTAGTAGTTCTATTAGATCCAGTTGAAGGAGCATGCTACACTAAACCTGTGCACGACGAAGACAACGACGATGAGCTGGATTGCATTCACCAGATAATGGCGCGAGACTGGGATCAGGTGAAGCCAACGGGAGAATCTCATGGGAACGCGACAGTTCCTGTACTTTGGATTTAGATGATGAAATAGAATGCTGGCAGAACCGGTTGCACGAAGTAACAACATTGAATTGCAACATGATGATTAGATCACTGTGGTGCATGACGACCGAAGCAAGGGAACTGCCAACATATGATGGGGAGATAGGCATGGATGAATTCTTAGACAAACTCGAAAGGGCAGTGCCGAAACAGTAGCGGTACGGTGTGATGGAATAGGCGTTGCACATGACACCAGCATGATGGTGGAATACACACCAAAAGAATATTGGGAGCTAGCATGAGTGCAGAAGATGGATGCACTTACGGTTTAGAATTCCCCAGCGTCGAACACGAGCTGGGCAGCCACGATGAAGAAGTTTGCGCACCAACCTCTGTCGATGGGTGCAGACATGTGCTGTGAAAGCACATCCCAGGCTAAGGATCAAAAATCATAACCCAATGTGGCAGCAGGAAAAGCGACGCACACCACAAATACCCCACCTCGGAGCATTCAAAAAGCTACGCGGAATCATGAATAGAGTTTTCCAGGAGGGACAAATAGACTGGGACTTGTGCGTACTAGCAGTTCGATGGGCCTATAGGACCATAAGCAAAACCCAGAGTTTGGAAATTACCCCAACAGTGACAAGAAGAGAGGAAACTAGGAGGATAGAGAAGAATCCCTAGACCACAGCTCCCACAGTTGGGATAGGACGCGAGGACCTGGGTGAAGGAATTAGGTAGTTGCAAGAAGCCATTTGGCAAGGGAGCATGAAACTTCACGAACTCGATGACGAGTGGGCATAGCTGAGGAAGAGAAGTGTGACATTGACGAAGAAATTAGAGATCTGGAAACTGAAGTCATGCAAGTGGGCTACGAAAAACTAAGCATGACGGGACCAAGTCTAGCCGGCCCTACTACTACATTAGGAAGAGTTGCGACCCTGCTTTCATGGATGTGACCGCACCTTACTAAAAAAAGGAGCATACCATAAAAAGAAGAATGCGATGCACTACCAGACACAAGGGTATTTGAAGGGTACCCATAGCCTGGGCTAGCAGGAAAATCAAAGCTTCGCACTGGGGGTGCGATCACCTGACTATTTATAGGAAGCATAGTCTCAGCGCTCCAAGCAGTTGAAAAATGGTGTGGGACTATAAACAAGTCTGCAAGAGAGATGCACAGAAAGGAGGTTCCGCGCAGGGCCAGTATGTCATAGGGATTGTGGTCACGCATAAGGGGCTACGCTGCTACGGGGGTAGGTTGGGAAGTGACCGTTGATGTCACTGTTCATGAGAAGAGGTCTAATTTAAGGCAGAAAGGAGTGGGAGGCGGGCCATTAAGACAGGAATTAAGAGCTAGATTCAGGATGATCTGCTACCAAGATGGTGTTAATGACTTAGAAGTGGAGGGAATGGGTGAATTCAAATTCAAATTTTACTATAAAATCCCTTGGGGTAGCCTCGAGGCAACACTTGGTTGTTTGAGAATTGAGCCAGTACAGAGCATTGAGCACCAAACTACCTTGCCACCCGTGAGTACGTGACTGAACGAATCCAATATCGAAACAATGATGGCTGCAAGAACCAGAGTGTGATTCGCGAAAATAACCCTAGAGCCTCGGGTGACCCAGGAGGAGCCTGGAGAGGCAATAGTTGCACCAGAGGCTCCGAAGTCCCCATGCATGCCGTGACCACAGAAAAACAAGCAGCTAATGGGGCTAGATTGGGTATCACCATGGAACCCATGAGTTAGTAAATTGTCAATGACAGAGAAGGGCAAAGCTGTTACCGCTAAAACAGAGGAAGAGGAGGAAGATTTGCAAGCCCCGATCACCTAAATTGAGGCACAGGACGATGAGGTGGAGAATGTTTCCCAAGTAACTTCAGCGATAAAGTTACCCACCTACATCTCCCCATGGAAAGGGACAACAAAGATATCGAAGGAACTGGAGGCCATGAAGAGTGCGCTCCAGACCCCGCTTCTTCTAGATTAAATAAGGTTTGACGGTCCACCATTGGGATGGGTATCGAATATAAAATTTGAAGATTGGGACCTCGTGGATAGAGAGAAGTTCCCACAGTTGGCTGCAGAGAAATTACCACAGCAAAAATGGTTACGTGATGTGGAAAAGGCTGGGTTACTCCATCTGCGGTGCATACCCCACTACCACCACACACCCATCACAATTTTTGTCATTTGAAAGCTACTATGTCTAGTACATGATGGGCATCTCTAGCTGGAGGAGCTGATTCCCATCACGACTGACTTAATTCATCGGATTTCACGGTTTCCCATCAAAGGAAACAATCCTACAGCCATAGCAGGGAAGAGTGGCGACTTGGCCCTTGCAAAAGCGATGAAGGCCAAATATAATCTAGAGAAGAGGAAGTGAGGGTATGTAATAGAAAGCATCAAGGACAAAGGGGTGCATGTCACCACCCAAATGCTGGCCAAAAAGCTCATGAGGAAATGCTGTGCAGATGAGGTGCCAGCATCTGTGATTGCGTTGGCAGAGCAGTGTGCAGAGGGGGTCCAGTCCAAATGGGTGTAGTTTCTCTACGAGGAATTTTTGACAAACTGTAGGGAGGCCCAGGAGTACGGTAAGACCTTCCAATACACGTGGTTGCTCTTATCCATCTTGTTGGTTGCAGGGAAGCTGCCAAGGGATAGCCAGTTTCCTAGCATTGAGAAGAACCTACCCGAAGCCGCGAGGTACACCTCGCTCTGGGCAACAAAAGATGCGACGAGGGCCTGCGAGATTAAGCTATTTTGGGTGTTCATGGAGGCGAGCATCTGAACATGGATCAACCGCAGGCCGCGATTGTCCCCAACAGTATACAATAATTTGCAAAGCATTGCCGAATTCAAGGTAGATATGCATAATCTGTATATCTAGGCACGAAAGGATCCAGAATAGAAGTGGGACACACTCCCCTTCATCGCCGTAGATGACATTGTTTTCACGGTGCTCGACACATGGCCACCAGAATGGTTCACACCAGATCTGGTGGTGCGCGATGAGACAGAGATTCAAAGATAAAAGGCCGCCACTAAGCTACTCGTACAACAACAGTGGAATGAACAGCTAGCTGTGGAAGTACGGGCATCCCAGGAGGCAGCCAAGGCTGCCACAGAAAAGGCAGCAACAAGAGGGGCCACTATGACATAGGAAGAAAACATGACCACAGGGGAGGGGACAGATGATACGTCGGAAGGTACAGACCCAAGCACCACCTATACATAATTAAAACGGCCGCGTGCGATAGAATGAAAAGGGCCACGGAAGAAGACCAAGACTTTCAAGTTGGATGGGAAGCCCATCACACTGAGTGAGGGTGACCAATATGAAATTGGTGAACCAGTTCACGATGTCACTAAGGATGCCCTTGAAGAGTTGATGATGGAGAAAACCACTGTTTTTGGGGTGCTCAGAGCGCAGTTGCAGGCATTATAGGTGCGACCTTTAGGAGTGGTGACACCGCACCTTGCGGAAGGTGTAGCCGAAGCTGAGAAAATGTTGCGCGCATGCACAATGAACACTTTGGTGTTACTAGAAGGCATTTTCTTAGTAGAAGATGAAGGTGATATGAGGGGTTGGGGGTTGAATTTGGCTGCCCTTCCGAGAGAAACCCTATACCACCTGCAGAATGGGGTAATTCTCAGCTTCGCATCGGAGAAGGCCATGCTCTCCAAGTCTTGAGCGAGCAAAAGGTAAATTTAGAATAGCTCAGCTTATAGCATGACAACCTAGTCGCCCAAAACCAGGGATTAGAACAAGCAGTGGAGGAGGCATATAGCAGCATCCCGAAGTTGGTCGTGCCGGTGCACTCCCCACCGTAGAAAAGATTCACCAATTGGCAGTCAAAGTCCGCAGAACCCAGGTGGAGGCTGCGAAGGTTTAGTTGGAGTTGAACTTGCATATCATGGAGCTATGACTGAAGGCGTAACCCTCTACACCCCTAGACGTTAGAGATCAACGCCATCGTGCCATTCAATCAGGGTTGAAAGAGATAGAGCATGCTGTACAGGACTGCACGGGATTGTTGGACCAGTCCCTCTTCACGCTCACTTCACTACAGGAGGACCCAACGCTACAACAGTTAGAGACAGAAGCATGGGAATTGCAACAAGCCTATGACAATGTTCGGGGGACCATGCAGATGGTCGCCCTTACTCAGCAATTGGCCAAGATGAGGGAGGCCCAGGCTCTGAAAGAATAGGTGGATGCCACATGCCAGAAAGAAGCAGGGCTTAAAGCACACATCCAACCTTGGCTCGAGGAAGCATTCATGGTCACCACCACAATCGAGGGGAAGCTAGCCTAGATGCAGGACACATATGTGAAAAGGCAAGAGGGTGCCTCTGACAATGATGCATCAGAGAGTCATGCACAATTGATACAGTAGACAGCGGAGGAATGTGTGGTAGATGTCCGCGAAGCACAGAGGTTGCTGGATGGACTCCGAGCAAAGATCGCCACACTAGCCAAGTGACTCGGGACGAGTCACGATGATTGTGTTGGGGGCCTGTTGGGCAGTGGATCCCCCGCGTAATGGTTTTGGGACCTAAAGCCCACAATTTTGGGTAATGGTATTGTAAAGGCTCCGCGAAGTGCGAATTGTAATAAGTCAAGTCAAAGGTTTGTCTACCCAAAATAATGTAAGGTAATGTAAAGTGAGTCAGCCTGCCCATGGTCTGCGAACCATGGGAATGTATAAATAAAGTGAGGCTCTAAGTGTAGAAGTTAGTTTTTGTTGAATCTGGATTGTAAGTGTTATGGGTTTTTGAATGCGATATTCACTCTGAGTCTGTAAGTCCTAGTCTTGGGTTGTAGTAGTAGAGAGAGGCTCTGCAGCTGTGTGTGCAGAGGCTTGGTGGAGTCTACAGCTATGTGCACGGACCCCTGCAGCTGAGTGCGTAGGGTGGAATTGGATTGTATTGGAACTGAAGGTTGATAAAAGATAGGTTGATTCTGGAATATTGTGCATATGATCTATGTGTTTATGTTTCGGTTATATCTTTGCATCTCTTTACAGTTTATGATTGCGCGCACTGGTTATAAAGGTTAGTTGAGTAAATAAGAATATTTGGCCCACAAAATTAAGTTAGATCTATAATAATAAAACAGTAAGGATAAAGGATCTGGATAGCACATCTTCGCGCTCTATACAGAGCTACGTGAAGGCCAAATAGCTGCACAGAGAAACGCGAGCACGTAGGATTGGTTCGCGACCTTTCCAGACCTCATCAAGACATCCCTAGGGTGAAGAAACCTTGTTCCAGCACCCTCCCATGCTACCTCGAGTGAGACCTTAGTCCGCACTCTAGGGACTGTTGCCAAAAGGGTCGGTAGTTTCGGGATTTGTTTGGCTAAAACACTTCTGAACCTGGGTCAGGCCCCAATAAGCCAACAGTTAGATACATGTGGCATCGTTTTGGGCAACCCATATCTTTATGACAGAGAATCCATCTTCCATCGACATGAAAACAAATATAATGTATTCAAAAATGGAGTAGAATATATTGTGAGAGCTCACAACAAGAAAACAAATTTTTCACTTGCTAATGCAGGGAAGATGAAAATACTAGTGAATTCAAGCAAGAATCTTGTGCTTCTCATGATAAACTCGAGAATGATATTGATTACGAAGCATTTGATGGTTGTAATTCAAACCTAAAATCTAAATTGGTTGATGTAGTTAAGCAATATGACGAAATGTTTAAGTAATCAGAGGGATTACTTCCCAAGAGGGGAATCCAACCTGAGATATAGTTGTAGAAAAAGTGTCTTCTTCCTAACATTGTCATGTACAGGATGTCAGTGATGGAAAGTGAAAAAATTAAGACGCAAATCTAGGGATTGTTGAATAAAATGATCATTCGGCTTACTTGTTTACCATGTGGTGCACCTCTTGTTTTGGGGCCCGAGAAGAATGGTAAGCATTTCCTCGAATGGGATTCAAGAAGTGGTTTTCATAAAATTAGAGTTGTTGAAGGAGATATAGGGAATACGACATTCAAAACTAGGTAAGGTTTGTTTGAATGGCTTGTTACGCTTTTCGGTCTTTTCCATGCTCCTACTACTTTTACGCATATGAAGAAAGATGTGTTGAAGCCATTTCTAGACAGGATAGTCTATTTGGATGAAATTTTCATTTTCATAAAATTTTGTTATGAACATGTCATGTATGATAAAAAAATACTTGATGTCGTATGTCAAGAACATTTGTTTCTGAAGATGTCAAAGTATATGTTGGATAAAACTTCTTTGATGTACTTGAACCATGAAACTGGTTCTTCCAAATGAGTTCAAGTTCCAAAGGGATTTTTAGCAGTCTGCATGGGACGTGGAGAAGGTGAGGTGAAGCTATACCTCTCCAAGATTGAAGTTGTAACAATTTGTGGTGGTATTGACTCCATTCATGTAGACACAGGTGAAGGAATCATACATCCCCATGAAGCCGCAAATGCCTTTGTTCTGCTCACAATTTCCGTAGGCAAGCTCAAGATAGTCACTTGGATAAGAGGTGTTTTGGGAACAACCCAATGTTGGGGGATAAATTTTGTTAATTTTTCTTCTATTGTAGCTCATTTGCATTCGTTGGTAGTTGTGCAAAAGGTCTTCTAGTGGGGAGGCAAACAACGAGAGGCATTTGATGCTTTAAAACAAAAGATCATTATAGTCCCAGTACCTGCTTTTCCAAACTTGAGACAATCATTTAAGTTTCAGGTTGTTGTATGTGACGATGCCATGGGTGCAATATTTTTGCAATGTGGTAAGCCCATTTCTTTTCATTCATAAATTTTCAATGATAAAATTTTTAAGTTGCAGCGACAAAGGCCCCTCCATTGGATGGGTTTTCTTCTACTATTCCACTCGGTCAAAAGGTATAAGAAACAAGTTTGTTGATGTACTTTCTAGGCCTATAGTTTGTATAACTACTTTCCTCAAGCATAATTTTGTTTTACATGAAATTTATGTTCAGAAAATTACATACTTTCAAGATGTATATTCAACCTTGAGTCAAAGGAATCAAGTGGAGGAATTTATTTACCATTTGCATCATAATGTATTGTATCATCTTGGTAAGAAGGATGTTGCTACTGATAATAACATGGACAAGGCTAAACAGTTCATTAAACAACTCTAAATGGTACATCAAATAGTGCAAGAACAACTTGAAAAGGTTAAAGGCAAGTACACAGAAAGGCACGGCAAGAATCGTGGAGATCACAAGTTCCAATTCAGTGATCAATGGATCGAGATTGGAAAGGTGAGGGAAATGTACCCTCACCTGTTGGTCAATTGAAATTGATCTTTTCGGGTCCAAAATAATTCTAGTGGGGAGGAGTGATGAGGGGATCAAAATTAGGCTCAAAAATCAAAGTATCAGAATCTTACTAAACGTAGCTTCAAATCGAAGAGTTAGTCATTCTGATTCCAACGGTGTGAAAAACACTCAAATCCAAACTCGTATGCAGAAGTTAGAGCAAGTCAAAGTTCAGGTTTGACTTAGACACATGGTAGGATTGGATGATTTGGCAAGGTCCTTCAGCGAGTGAGGAGGCGCTAAGTGGGAGGTTGTCATTGGTCCCCACATTTCACAAATCATATATCAAAGGTGGGTCGGCATTACAAATCAGCCCTAGAGCAAGACAGGGTGCAATGCGAGAATCACAATCGCACATCAGTGAAGGGGGGTGATACATAATCAGCCCCCGGTGGGATTAGGGTTGTGATGCCATTACACATCGCATATCGCATGACACTATAGAATCGACCCTGGAAATTTCAGGTTACAATACGATATTGCAATTGAAAATTGCAACAAGGTAGGTCCTGCATTCATAAGACCGTCGGTACTCCGCGATTGCGATTAGCGAAAGGATCCGGATGCGATAAGTTATAGGTTGCAGTTTAATGTCCCATTAGTTCTGCCGATATCACAATCGCACAATCACCCACCTTGTTCACAGATCATAAGCCTGAAGGACTCCGCAAATTGTGATATGTGATAAGACGGTCGGTGCCGACGGATTAAGGCCCACCGCGTGGCAAAATTCTCGCTCAGTTAGTGGATCTTTGGAGTGAAATTATGGGCTCCTATCTAATTTGAAGCATTTTGTGGAAAGGATAGTGGGAAAACAAGGGAAAGTCATAAATTCTTCAGTTTTCCACCAAATTGGTTTTAAAAAGAGGTTATATATCCATTTTTTAGTATTTTGGACTGATTGGAGCAAGTTTTAGAAGCATTTGAGCATTATAAACACATATTTTTACACTTTTGAACATAATAGAGAGGCCTAAGCCATTGGAAGCTGGACCAAGGAGACGTAGCCCAAGAGGGGTGAACGCCTTTATCATGTGCTTGTTGTAATGTGTTTTTGATGATGTTATGTACATGTTTATGTTGTTGTTCAGTTTTTGGTTTATGTTAAATTGCTCATAAAATTAACATAAAAGCTCTTCATTTCACTTGCAAAAATTGATGAATCCTTAAGCAGAATGAAAGCATTTTTTTATAATCTGAGGAATATCTTATCATTGAAAACTAATATTCTAAATCAAATCATATACAAATCCACAGTAGCTCACGAGGGAGTTGTTGAGGATGTGATGGTCTCTATTGATTCTTGGGAGTACCCACCTGACATCTTAGTTCTCTAGCCCAAGACCAAAGTCAATGGTTATCCTCTCATCCTTGGAAGGCCATGGCTAGCCATTGATGATGCTTACATAAGTTTCAAAGCTAGGAAGGTGATAATTAAGAATGGGCATTTGTCCAAATAGTTGGTCTTTTATCCTCTTGATCAACCATTCATAGAGCATGACTTACCCTTATGGTTGGAGGAGGAAGAGGAAGAGGAAGTATACCATACCACATCCTACCCAATATGTACCCTAGATACTATTATAGGAGGGGGGAAACTTGATGAAAATGACCTAATTGATCAAATCCTCCAAAACTAGCCCCCCAACACCATGCCTCTTGATGAGATGGTGAAGAAATATAAAGATAACCCTTGGACTGATTTGTGCCTAGTTGACTCAAGTCCTTCTCATATCAAAATGGTAGAATTTGGTCCATCTAAAACATTGAAAATCAACCCCTCTCTCAGCTCATCAGGAAGAGAAGTTGTGCAACATGCTGAGAGAGCACTTGGATGCTTTTGAATGGAGCTATAAGAAAATCAATGGAGTGCACCCTTCGGTGTGTACTCACCACATCTACATCAAGGAAGGTTGCAAACCAATGCGCCAACCTCAAAGGAGAATGAACCCAACCCTCAAAGGCATAGTCAAAGAAGAACTGCGAAAGTTGTTAGATGCAGAGTTCATTTACCCCATCTCAGATAGTGAGTGGGTGTCTCCTCTAGTTCTGGTCCCAAAGAAGAATGGAAAATGGAGGATCTATGTGGATTAGATAGAGTTAAACAAAGCCACTAAAAAATACCATTTCCCTCTGACTTTCATTGATAAAGTATCGGTTGATCTTGCAGGGAAGAAATTCTTCTCTTTCCTAAATGGATTTAGTGGTTACAATCAGATCCAGATTAGCCTAGAGGACCTAGATAAAACCAAATTAACTTGTCCTTGGGGTACCTTTGCTTATAGGATCCTTCATTTTGGATTATGTAATGCCCCTGCCACTTTTCAAAGGGAAGTTCTGAGCATCTTTGCTGAGCTATTCCATGACTCTGTAGAAATCTATATGGATTATTTCACTACCTATGGGTGTGATTTCTTAGAGGCTCCCTCAAACTTGGGGAAAGTATTAAATAAGTGCATTGAAATGAACCTATCACTTAGTCCTGAGAATTTTGAGTTCTTGATGAATGTAGGGATTGCTCTAGGTCACTCAATATCCCAGGAAAGACTGCAAGTGGACCTAAATAAAATTGTTATCATTAAAAGGGTCCCTACTGCTCAAAAGTAGAGGGATGTCAGTATTTTCTTGGGCTTAGCTAGATACTATAGGAGATTTATCAAAGAATTCATAAAAGTAGGCTCACCATTGTTTCGGCTGATGGCTAAGGACTCTCAATTTTATTGGTTGCCAAAAGGCCCTAGAAATCTTGAAGGAAAAGTTGACTACTACACCCATACTCAGAGGCCAAAATTGGGCTCTTCCTTTCCAAATCCATGCTGATGCATATGAAAAAGCTATAGGATCTACTATAGGCCAGATAGATGACAAGTTGCCTTATGCCATTTACTTCATTAGCAAAAATTTGTCCAAGGCTGAATTGAAATACACTGTGACTAAAAAGGAACTCTTAGCTATTGTCCACTCCTTGAACAAATTCAGACACTACATCACTGGTTATCAAACCTTTTTTTCATACTGACCATGCTACCATCAAATACTTAAGGAAGAAACCTGATGTCAATGCTAGAATTATTAGATGGTTTCTTTTATTGGAATGGTTTGATTTAACTATCATTGATAAGCCCGATAGAGAAAATGTAGTTGAAGATTTTTTGTCTAGAATTGCTTTGCCTACAGGTGAGGAAGGAATGATTGATGATCAACTTCCAAAATGAGAATTTATTTTATATTTTAGTTCTCTCCCCATGGTTTTCTGACATAGCCAACTACCTAGTTGTTTCACAGTTCCCTCCAAATCTGCCATCCAAGGAAAAGAGAAGAATTGTAAGGAAGAGTGCCCCATTCACATGCATTGGGGGAAATCTCTTCAAGTTAGGCCCAGATCAAATTTTGAGGAGATGTGTTAGGGAGGAGGAAGTATTTGGCATCCTTCTATATTGTCATGATGGGCCTTATGTAGGTCAATTTGCAGTCAAGAGGATGAATTTCAAGGTACTGCAAGTTGGCTACTACTGGCCCAATCTCCACCAAGATGCAAGAAGATACACCAGTCAATGTGATTAGTGCCAGAGAATGGTGAAACCTACTCCCAAGGATGAAATTCCCTTGCATCCTCAAGTGGCTCTAGAGCCATTTGACAAGTGAGGCATGTATTTCATTGGGCCCATTGATCCACCATTAGGGAAAAAAAGCACATGATTGTATGCACTGATTATTTGACAAAGTTGGCTAAGACCAAGGCTGTCAAGGTATAAACATATGAGAAAGTGGCTGAGTTCTTAATGGAGAATTTATTTTACAAGTTTGGGTACCCTAGAGAAGTAGTCAATAATCGATTCAATCAATATGTAAAAGTTCCATTTTCCTTTTTAAATTAAGTATTTTAATAAGTATATATTTGTTTGTTAAAATTTTATTAATGGAAATAAAATGACTTATTATTTTATTGTTTGGAAATATATATATATATAAGAAAGATGGGAAGGAGTCCTAATAGTATTGATAAACCACTAAATATTTTTAAGACTTTTTTGTTTTGTTATTGGTATGAGTATTAATATTAATGTTAAGGATCTCAATTCACATTACATATGATTGAGAATTTGTTGAGGCAGCATAAGATATGACACAGGAAGTCAACTGCCTATCATCCTTAGCCCAATGGACAAGTAGAGGTCATTAACAGAGCATTGGAAGGCATCCTCACTAAGGTTGTGAGAAACAATAGAAGAGATTGGGCTGACAGACTAGTGGAGGCCACTTGGGCCTATAATACAACCTAGAAGACAACCACTGGCTTCACCCCTTATGACTTGGTCTATGGAAAGAAGGCTCTTCTCTCCATTCAGGTTGAGTACAACACTTTGAGAATGGAAACACTATTGGATTTTGATGTTACAAAAGCACAACAGGAGAGGTTGCTTGAGCTCAATGGTTTGGATGAATTCGGGATGCATGCCCTCCTACACATTGAAGTTATTCAAGTAAAAAGGAAGGTTTGGCATGACAAAAACATCAAGGACAAGGTTTTTCAAGAAGGGGATTGGGCTCTTCTATATGACTCCAAGTTCAAGGACTTCAAAGGAAAATTGATGACCAGGTGGCTAGGCCCATATCTGATAGAGAAGTGCCATGAAAATGGGGATTTTTAAATTAGGACCATTAATGAGAAAGGTATTCCCTTGATTCTAAATGGATACAGACTGAAAGCCTATAAAATACCTCTATCCAAGGAAGATTTCATCAATACCATTAGTAAGGGGGTAGATGTGATTGGATGTGTCTTAGCTTCCAGGTCACACAATTATTGAAGAGTAGTTTTATTTTTGTGAAAAAAAAAGAAAAATAAAAAACAATAAGGGGCCTAGATGAAAACCTCTGTGAGGCATATGAGGCCAACTATTGTGTTGAAAACCTCCTTGAGGTAGCCTAGGAGTGAAAAAGTAAATAAAAATATTTCTGGCTGAAAACCTCCTTTGAGGCGCCTAGGGCAGGAAGACGGGCTGAAAACCTCTTTTGGGGTGACTTGTGTGTCTTTTAAAAAAAGTGAGAGAGAGAGAAGAGAAAAAGAACCAAAAATTCCATGGCAAGGACCTCAGACCTGCCCACTAATAAATTTTGTGATTTTTTAGGCTTTTAAAGGCAATAAAAGATTCAGAGCTATAAGGACAACATGCTAAGAATCATCTCATTTCTTCTTCCATCCACTTCATCTCATTCATGCCTACCATGTCCCCATCACTCATCTCCATTTTCAGGCATCACAAATATTTGTTTTTCTGCATTTTCTAACTTGCTACAGGATGTCTAGTACCTGCTACAGGAAGATCCTATAGCACTACAAAATGTCTTGAAATGCTATAGGAAAGGGGTCCTGATAGGAAAATCACTATGCGGACCTATTCTAGGTTGAGTTGGGACCCTACACCTGATCATACCTCACCCATCATCAATGTTCCAAGCCATCATATCCATACCTAGTTTTTTGTCATTCAAAAAGCATAGGAAAATGAAAAATAAAGAAAGAGAGAGAGGCCCAAAGGACATGTCCTCCCTTTCCTCAACCATTCACCACTCCATATGAGCCTTCATCATCATTCTCCAACCCATACACGACCACCCAACCTCTCTCTACGAAAAAACACTGAGTAAGGAAGGAAAGGGAAGCTACAACGTTTCTTGTATCAGCTACAGGATCTCTTATAGCATTCTATGCCATCATTGCAACCAGCATGAGCCTGCATCCTCCTTCACAACCAGAGAAAAGGGGAGCACTAGCATCTCTAAAGACCTTATTTCTCCTAGCAAGAGCTCGACAAAAACAACAATAGCAAGGATGTACCAAGCACTTGCACACATGGAAAAACAGGTAGTCAGCTACATAAGTAGGAGGAAATAAATAGGAATGACAAAAAGGAACACTTACCTAAGCAACAACAGAACAAGCCAATCCTCCAGCATGCATCGATCAACAAAGGTAGGCATAGGTATGGCCACTCATCCAACTCTTCCTCGAGTACGATATGATGAAAATGTATAAATGTTGAAAAAATTTCTTTCTTATAAGTTGGAGGTGGCCAATTAACTTGGCCACCCTTAGCTCGTGATAAAAAATAGAACTCCCAGTTAGCATCCCACATTGGAGTGTCAAACCAATGGGAATTAGTCAAACGGGTGGTCGATTCAATTATGTGGGAGTGGGTGATGATTATGAGGGGAAAGTGCATGATCAACAATCATGGGCCAACAGTTCCAATTAGGAAATCCGTACCACTACCAGCCAGTACATCGCCCCAAGTGTTGACCATAAATAGCATAAAATTCCAAACTTTCATGCAATTGTTTCTCATTTCGAAATCAGAGAGATTGGGACCAACTATGAAGCCATTGGAGAGTTGAACCCTGTTTTGGCCACCCTACAAGAAACATAGCTACAGGAAGCTACAAGAAACTCAGAAAGCTAGAGGAAGCATTGGAATTCCACAAGAAGTCTACAAGGGGGTTCCTAGGGTCAAACTAGTCAGCAATTCTTATAATCCCAAGCATCAAAATGAAAATTAAGTGGCCCATCTCTCTTGTGTTCATGATTTGATAACTAAAAAGAAAAAAAGGAAAAGGATCTGCAATATTCTAGTAATTATAGTGGGTTGGAGAATCGAAAAAGTTTTGGGAATTTAAGGGGATTGTGTGGATATAGAAAAGGGTATAAAATTCAGTCATCTACGAAAACATTTTAAGCTCTTAGCCACCTTGAAACTCATACTGAATTTATTCTACAAAGCCTCCTGCATTTAGCGATAACTTCAGAAGAGAAATGGGAGGGGATTCAATAAAAGAGAACCCACAAATACATCAAGGATTCACCTTCATCCACCTATGGTAGATATCTTTAGGAGGCATCAATGGTGGGATTCTTTGAGTTTCATAGGGTGTACGATGATGATATATCCCATGCGTTTGCCATGAAACTCAACCCTCAGGCAAGAACAAGTGCTACCACTATGGTGAGAGGGTTGTCCATTACAATCAACCTTGAGGTGATCAGCAGAGTAACCACACTTCCTCAAGGGGTACAATGGAGGACAAGGCTAGCAACACCTTTGCTAAGAAAAACTTCTTCCTAAATGATGAAGAGTCGCTTGAAGACAAAAATGGGGTCAAGAGGGAGATCCTTCCCTATCCTTGGGATGAGGTGAGCTACCACATCCTCAAACACATTTCTTGTGAAGGGAGGCTCGGTGTAGTCTATGGCTACCAATTCAGACTCCTCCATGAGTTGAGGTTTAGAGATGATTTACCAATAAACCAAAGGCTCAGTGTGCTTTATTTCCTTTTGTAGTCAATTATAGACATGAGCTAGAAGGTGAAAAAGGGAAACACCAGCAATTAACACATCACGAAAACATTAATATGATAATGGAGGATGCATTGAGGCAATTGAGAATGCTTGTACTTTGGTCCACATTTAGAGACATGAACAGAGAGGTTTTCCTTGAAACCCAAGCCCTTTAATATGGTGGGACCCCAACCTCTAGTGATGAAGAGGAAGCAGAAGAAGAGGGAGAAGAAGAATAAAAAGAAGAAGCAGAAGAAGAAGAGGAGGCAGAAACAAACAAAACATAAAAAGAAGGAGAAGAAGAAGAAAAATAAGAAGAGGAGGAGCATAAGGCAGAGACCAGCCTTGTAAAACATACTAAATAAGGGGAGAGATCTCCAAGATTATCTCACGAGCCCACTGAGAAGGAGGCAGTTGTTGCCTTGAGCCCACCCATCAAGTCCAAGAGGAAAAGACAGAGGAAGAATCCCCTCTATTTTAAAAAAAGAAGAAGCACAAGGATCAAGCAGGGGAAACCAAAAACACCTACAAGAACTCCCATCATAATTGAAGAGTCACCAAACAAGCAGGAGGAGCTAGGTTCCTTGGGAATGAAGAGTGAGGAAGGCACATCACAACAAGAAACACCAAAGGCTCCCATCACCTATGTTAGGAAGCCTGTCACCAGGTCAACATCTGAAAAGTAAACCAACAAACCTGTGACCCTCTTACAGAAAGGAAAATCCTACTACAGGATCCTCAAAGACAGGAAACATTGTCACTACTACAGGAAACACAGAAAAATCTATAAGAAGGACAACAGGAACAAAAAGAAGGCAAGGAAGCAACACCACAAGTGCAGGAGGGGGAAGATTCTCCAAAAACATCTGAGGGATATTTTCCAGAGTTGCAGGAGCCTAGCCCACAGCCAAATATGAGTTCTTACTACAAGTTCACTAAGGGAGACAGAGTAATACCACATAAATTTGCAATCCCTCTCTTCTTTGAGATTGAAAAAGAAAGGCAAGAACACATCGCTGGATGCAAATTTCCAAGTCAAAGAAAGTAGAAGTGTGGGCCATGTGGAAGAAAAACTCACAGATATGGGATGGGAGTTGAGTGAGTTGAGAGATAGAGAAAACATCATGAGATCTCAATTATAGGCAAAAAACACATCGCTAAGGAGGCAGTTGCAGGAAAAATAAAGCCAATTGGCCACCATGGAAAGCCTCTCTATGGAGGCACTTCAGTGCAGGATGCCATACAAATCATATGCACTATACCTCAAGGATCAATGTTTGTAGTTTCAAATTAAGACATTAGCACAACAAACGACCATGCCATTCCAAGCCTATAGAAAATTCATAGAGCTATGTGACAGGAACACCTTGGAAGACAAGGCCAAAATATCTAAATTTTACCTACACAACTTTTCCTTGATAGATTTGAATGTGTGGGACCCCAATTAAAAGTTGGGGGACTTTCAGTTGATGGCCCTTGCATCATGGATGAGTCATGAGGAGACCAGAGTTGAAGAAGTGAAGAGAATAGTAGAAAAAGAGGAAAGAGAGCCCCTCTACATTAGAGTAGAACAAATAAATTCCATGGTTTTTATTTGTAACCACAACATCATTTCCAATGATGCTCAACTTGCATTAAGATACCTGACTACCCGAGAATAGGCCATCTCCCATTTTGAAAACACTTTAAGGTTATTGGGGACTGAGAGCTAGCAAACATGCTAGAGGAGATGGATCAACCTGTCACACAATCTAAGGATCAGAGAGTACCACTCCCCTGAGAGGTTGAGAAATGCATTGGAAATGACCCCCCTGTATAAGAATTCCATGAAGACACTAAAGATCAATTTGATTCGACTAAAAATCAATCCACCCTTATTGTTGGTTTTGTTAGAAGGTAGGAAGGAAGAAGAGGAAAGAAAGCACTGGGAAGAGATAGAGAAAAATGTAGGGTTCTATCCTCAAGAGGAAACTCCATCAACAGAGGTTTGGGATTTCAGAGAGGCCATAATAAATATGAAAGATATGGATATAGACTAAGTTGCTCAGAGGATGAGAAACACTTTTAGTAGGGAGATGATGATGAGGCTCATCAATAGGTAAACTATATGGGTCATAATGCCACTCTCTAGTTTATTAAAATTGACTTTTCTCACATTTATTTACATACTTTGTTATATTTTTCTTAGTGAGAAGGCTGAAGATGAGTTATTATTTCATGTGGAGTAATATGTATTAAATGAAACAATTGGAACAGTTTTGGGTTGACTTAAGTTCAGGAAATCAAAATGGGAAAGCAAGAAAGGTTTTAGGAGATTGTTCTCCCTTCTTAACTCCTCAAATTATTTGAAGATTCCTCCACCATATCTCATCAACTCGGAGTTACTAGCATCCAAGAAAGCCATGTCCATTGGTAGCTAAGCCAATGACAGTTAACAAAGAGTCATTCTTGAGTTAGGGAGCCAAGTCTCCCTATTTTATAGGGAGTTATTGGTAGCTCTAGTTTTGTATAAATAAGAGATCCAAGGGACTCATTAGGATTCAATTTTTGATATATCCAAGAGGCAATTTGAGATGAAACACTGTGATTGTTATTGTTATGTTGTATTTCACATTTTGATGAATATGAGAAATTCTACCTTGATCCAACACTGAGTTGACTCAGAGGGTTGAAGCTGTTCGGTTAGGGCCCAACCCTAGCAGCAGAAGTTCCTCTTTTTATATATGTATTCTTAGATTAAAATGACAGTTAGCTGCTGAAGTTTATTTATGTTTTGTTTATCTTAACAAATATTTGAATTATTCCTTAACCTAGTTTCCATAAGTATGAAGAGGTAGATCAATGGTGCAGTAGTGAAGGAAAGTACTTTAGAAAATCTTGTGATAGTGGCCTCTATGTCATCTCCCTCATGGGATCATGATTAGAGGGTCCCACTCTCACAACCCCAAATACAAAGTTTGTCTTTTGGTCATGGCATAGCTTAGGGTTCATTCTTAGCTATATCATTGTTTATGATTTCTCGGAAGCACATGTAGTTGTTATCTTGTTTCCTTAAGTTTGTTGTAGCTTCAAAGGCATTCCATTTCATAAATATATTCCTTAACAAGAGATATATCAACTTTCTCAAATTCAATTCCTCTTTTCCATGTTGATATGTAGTGATGCATAACTAAAAATAAAAATAGGTGTTTTTGCAGGGATTGTTGATTTACAGGGAGGAACTCATCCAAGTAAGTTTACCTAGGTCCTCTCCACCTTCTGCCAAGGCATAGCATCCCATAGTCCGAACCTTTATTTTGCAGCCTGTTTGCATTATGATGCATGTGTTGTACTTGATGGCAACCCACTCATAGAAGAACAACTCACTTATATATATAACCAGATGAATCTATAGGAGAGATATCAGATGTGACATAATACATGAGAAGCAGGACAGCTCAAAGGAATCAGATGACAGTTCTCAGAATGACAAATTAGCTTTGCCATCAAGTCCAAAGGGGGAGATTGTTGGCATTACTCACTTATATATATAACCAGATGAATCTACAGAAGAGATATCAGATGTGACAGAAAACATGGGAAGAAGGACATCTCAAAGGAATCAGAGGATAGTTCTCAGAATGAAAAATTGGTTTGCCATCAAGTCCAAAGGGGGAGATTGTTGGCATTATGATACAAGTGTTGTCCTTGATGGCAACTCACACAGATGACAAATCATATTGCAACAGATCAGTAGCAAAGATTTGATGATCAGACCACAAATAATGATGAGAGAAGAGTATATATGCAGGTTCAGAGTACATACACAGGTTCACTATATACCAAGTAGGGTATACAAGCAGGTTATACGCAGGTTCGCTATATACCAAGTAGGGTATACACGCAGGTTATACATGCAACTTCACTAATACAAAGGCACATATACACACGAGATTTCCGATCAAAAGTCGCGTATGCGTATGCACGCACTTTCATGCACGGAAAAGCGCATACATGTGGGAAAGCTTAATTTTGGGTCCGTGGTATTTAGACCTATGGTTTTGGCCCTTAGTATTGCGTCCGAAGTGTTGAACCTAGGTATTGGGTCCCTAGTATTGGTTCTCAATGGTTTTGGACCATGGTATTGAGTAAGGCCTAAGACTATAAAAGGAGAAGAAGATCATTAGGCAAAGGAATGGAGAAAGTCTTGAATATCTAATGAAGTATGAGATCTAGTATGCAGGATATGGGTTATGATGCATTGCTTGATCTGAGCTAAGGAGGGATCTCACTGGTTGATGGAGAACAAGATCTAAGGATAGATCGGGATCAAATGGTTTGAAATGAACTATCTCTATATGGTTGATTATGCTTATTCTAGATCTGTATACTGACGCATGTAATGTTCTGAACTGGGTATAACTTAAGTTTGAAATAGCTGCAAGTCATGATTGAATATTTATAGATTTGTACGCGGGTTGGCTTTGGTGAAAGCGCGTATGTACGCGGGTTTGGTTCATCGTAGTAGCGTATACATTATGAAGTATGATATTTGAAGTTGCAGTTGGGTCTGATTGTTATTGCAGAGTTCTGTTGTCTGCTCTGTGTTCTGGTGACTGTGTTGTTGACAGGGTTTCAGTGTTTCAGTGATTCAGAGATTGATGATGCTAGTATTGATTGATTTTGTGCTTCAATGATATTGATGGGTCCAGTATGAAAATTGGATGAAATGTGGCCTTCAGATCATTGTGTTGTGCTTCAGGAGTATCTAGCCTGAAAATTGATGAAACGTGGTACCTGGAGGAAGAAAGAGAAGGTTGTAGCCTTCTGTAGGTTAGAACCTACGTACTAATACATCATCTAGTACAAGAGATAAGGGGGTGTTAGCTCCCTTCCAGTAGCAACTGGAGAACGAGTAAAGGTTGGAGAATTTCAGTAGGTCGGCACCTACGTACTAGTAAATGGATCGGCTAGTACAAGAGCTAAAGGGGGTTGTAGCTCCCTTCTAGGAGAGTCTGGAGAATGAGAGAAGGTTGTAGCCTTCTGTAGGTAGAAGCCTGCGTACTGGTATAAGACTGCACCAGTACAGAAATATTGTAAAATGGAGTTTCTTATTAAAAGAAGATAGAGACGACTTGCAGCAGGTGGTTTTCACCCACATTGGGTTTCCACCTTATATCATGGTGTTCATGTGTGCTTCTTGTGTTTGATGATCTGTTCTGTTTTACTACACCTGCTTACTACTCATATGGTTAATAAAGTTTTGATGCACTAACTAAAGATCAACATTTAATGGATTAACTGAATCACAAGTATTCCGGATATACGCTAGTTGCATTAGACACAGTTGCGTATACATGCGGGTTCCATTAACTGAAGTAGCATATATGTATCTAAAGTATGGAAATGAAAAAGTTGTATTGATTTGATAATACTGATTCACCCCCCCTCGTCTTAATATTATTTCTAACACAGCCACTGTGAGCAAGCCACCTTAGGTAGATCCAACCTCCTTGGAGTGTTGGGCTTAGTCTTGGGTAATGTTCACCTTCCCTACACCTTCTATCACCATCATACATATCACCAACACTTCACCTCACTTTTCTTGCTCCCCCAATGCCCTTCAACTAACTTCCAATAGCAAACCAAGACATCATGTAGCAAATTAGGACATCTTGTAGCAGCTTCATGTAACAGCTATAAGATCTCTTGTAGCAGCCTATTTGACTTCGTTTTGACCAAATATGGTAGTATAATAGGTGTGAAAGGTCCACTGGAGAGAGGATATGGTAGCAAAGGGTGTGAAAGATCCATTGGGTTGATAAAGCAAAGTTGGTAGCCCTAGGAGCTGTAGCACCCTTGTTGGATTACTGAGGCTCATCATTATCATCTCATGACAAATGGTTTGGTGACATTTAGGGACAAAATCTATGTGTCAGACAACAGTGAACTCAAGAATCTTATCCTGAGAGAATTTCATGTTAATTCATATTCAGGTCATATAGGATATCAAAAGACTCTAATAGCTGTGAAGAAGTTCTACTATTGGTCGAATTTGAAGAAAGAGGTAGCTGAGCTCATCATAAGGTGTTTTGATTTTCAACAAGTAAAAGTGGAGTGAAAGCATCCAAGTGGTTTACTACAACTGATTCTAATTCTGGAATGGAAATGGGAGGTCATTTATATGGATTTCATTATAGGTTTGTTAAGGACATATAGACAACATGATTCCATCATGGTTGTGGTTGATAGGTTGACCAAGGTAGCTCACTTCATTCCAGTGAAGTCTACTAATTTATCTAGTGAAGTAGCTCAAGTCTTGATCAGGGAGATAGTGGGACTACATAGTATGCCTAAAAATATTGTATTTGACAGAGATATGAGAACCCTATCACATTATCACACCATGGTTATCCGAAAATGGTAAGGCAAGGTTGAAATCACTGTCACACCAGGAAATACCCATGCCAATGACAACAAGAGAACCAAATACAGAAATGCATGTACCATGCATTCACAAACTAGTAAGGAAATCATACATGCAAGTTGTTACTTGCAAGTCTTCCTACTGAAGAAACTTGATCCAACCTTCCTTGATTGTCCTTTTATTTCCTTGTCCTTCCTTTTCCTTCCTTTGATTGCTTTATCCAATGCTAGAGTGCTCTAAGAATGCTCTAAGTGTGCAATAATATGAGAGAATAGAGCGAGCTCAAAAACCGAACTGACAAAATATTAACTAGAAAAATCTCAAGTTATATCATGATGTATCATATTTACTTGTATAATTTTGTCTTACATAATTTATCATTTTTATTTATGTCATCTGTACATGATGTATCATTTTGACTTATATCGACTGTTGGACATATATCATGTTCACATGTTATTGATCTACTAGTATATGTGAATTTCACTTGTTTTAGTTATATATGATGATGATCTTATCAATGTTGACTCGTCAATTTTATATGTTGGTTGATGATTCAAATGCATATTTATTATGTATTATGGTTTTGATTTACTTCTAATAATGGATGTTGTCAAATTCACTTAAATTATAGATATTTGAATCACTTGTTTTAATTATAGACGATGATCATGTTACAATAATTAGCTTGTAATTTTATATATACTAGATGTTTTAGATTATATTTTGATGGAGATTTAATAAGTATAATAATTTCTATATTCAAGCTTCTATGATTCATAATGAATTAAACAAAGTCTTTCGGTAAAAATCACATGAGAGAATTTTTTGGCCGACACGTTTCGAACCAACAAGTGTGGTTCATCATCAGGACCAGATGAAGAGGCATACCATGGCAAAGGCTTAAATAGAGAGCAATGTAGAGACATAATTTCAAGTAACAGCTATATTTGAACAATAATGTTTAAATTATTATATTACTTTATTAATATATTAAAAACAAATATTATTAAGTAACGGCTATATTAAACGGCTAGTTTTTGAAAAAATATTTAAATAATGATATTATTTCATTAATTTATTAAAATATTAATAGGTAATGGCTATATTAAATGGCTAGTTTTTGAAAATTAATATTTAAATTAATTTATTAAAACCAAATATTACTAGTTCTTGAAAAATATATTTAAATAGAAGACGACACGGACCCACAGCTAGGGTTTTCAGGCTTCTGCAGGGTTGAACTCCATGGAAGGGCACAGAGGAGGGAGCTCCACTCCCTCCTACAAGCAGGTTGTGGCTAGCCGAGGTAAGAAACCAATAGAAAAGGTTAGAGGTCCTTCAGGAGAAGGAATAAGGAACATGGAAGAGGAGCAAGATTGCACCAAAGCAAGGGAGAATAATAGCACAAAAGAAAATGAGGAAGAAGAAAAGGAACAGGGCACAAAAAACAAGGAACAAAAGGGACCATGTAAACCCAAAGCTGAGGTCACACCCAGAGTAGTTTTAAATGATCCTGCTCTGCAAGCGCATAGGGACCACATGCGAACATATGCTATCATTCGTAAATTCATGGGATTATGGCCCACTGGAAAGGAATTACAGACATGGATTAAATACCACTGGAAACCAAAAGGAAGAATAGACCTACATCTCAGGTCAAAGAGATTCTTCATTGTGGTCTTTACAAACATTAAGGATAAAGACAGGGTGTTTGCAGGAGGGCCCTACTTCTATGCAGCAGCAGGCCTCTACATGCGACCGTGGATGATGAACTTTGTCCCAAAGTGGGAGACTTTCACTTCGGTCCCAGTCTAGGTAAGAATCTACTCCCTACCTCTTGATTACTAGCAAACAAAATCATTATCTGCCATAGGGAATAAGTTAGGGTGTTTTGTCAAAGCTTCTAAGGGCACAAGAAGGGGGAAATACACCTCCTTTGCATGTATATGTGTGGAGATGGATCTTTATGGATCTCTACAGGATGAGGTCATCTTGGAAGTTTTTGATGAAGAATGGGTGCAAACAGTAGATTATGAACATATTCCATTCAGATGTCATAGGTTCCATGAGCATGGGCACCTATTCAGGGATTTCCCTCTCAGTAAAATAGAGAACAAGAGTAAAGCTACCACAATGAAAGATATTGAAAACTTCCACAAAGCGGGACATAAAGGAAAAGAGGGTAAAACGGGGCCAAAGCAACATCAAACAGAAGGGCAACAAGCTAGTCCGAACAGGTACCAAGTACTCGAAGAAGAAGAAGAGACAACAAAAGTAGATCAGGTTATGGAAGGAAGTCCAATGGAGAAGGAGAAAGAAGAGGACAATGAACAAACAGAGGATACTAATAAACAGAAAGAGACTATGATGAGTGATGTAGAACTGGAGATGGACTAGGAAATGACCCAGAGTGAGATGGAAATGGAGGACCATGAATTACAAGAGATTATCGACAGAGAACACCTAGATCTAGAAGGGTTCTTGAAACAGGGAACCATGGGAGGAGTAGACTCACTACTGCAAGAAGAGTTCAATAGAGTACAACAACTGTTCGTGTGGAAAACACAGACTAAAGGGCAGGACAGGCAAAGAAACAATGAGAAGTAGGGCAACGAAGGTGTGAAAACTATGAAAACCACACCAAGTTTAGCACCTAGAAACCCATGAAAGAAAAGTGGCCGGAAAAAGCAGAATGAGCTATTGATGGAATGTGGAAAGCTAATGATAGATTCAGGTAAGATGAAAGACCTAACTAGTTACTCCTTTACAAATCTTTAATCATGAAGTTTACATCTTGGAACATCAGAGGTCTAGGTAGTAAAAGAAAACAAAGAATTCTTAGCAATAGAATGAAACAAGAAGCTTTGGATATGATCTTTATCCAGGAAACTAAATGTTCCATTCAAAAAATAAAATAAATTCATAGCAAATGGCTTAATCGATTTGAGTTTCCAGAAGTCAAAGCAGAGAATACAACATGAAGTATACTCACTCTTTGGAACCCCCAAAAGATTGGAATAATAGATGTTGAGGTATCTAGGAATTATTTATCAGTGGTCATTTAGCCTATGGGAGATAGGGAGACTTATCTGGTCACGAATGTTTATGGCCCTCAAAGAATGGATGATAAACTTACGTTTCTAGAGTCTCTTGTGGATCTCAGAGACAGACATGTAGGAGTACCATGGATTATGGGTGGGGACTTCAATATGATCAAATCACTTTCAGAGAAAAAGGGGGGAACCAGAACTTTAAGCAAAGACTCTTCAACATTTCTAAATTTTATAGAGAATATGAAGCTAGTTGACACTGATACGAGTAATGGACTCTTTAGTTGGAACAATAAAAGAGGAGGGGATTCTCAAGTTGCCTCAAAGTTAGATAGATTCATAATCTCAGAGGACCTTATGCTCACTGACAAGGAACTAATAGCAAGAATTCTCCCTTTTGGAGGCTCAAACCATTGTCCTATTCAATTGGAGGTTTAGGGCATTGACACCCCCAGGAACAGACCTTTTAGATTTAAGAATATTTGGCTCACCCACCCAGACTTCATCAACAACATTACAAATTGGTGGTCAAAAGATTAGCATATTCAGGGTACAAGAATGTTCCTGCTACACAAAAGACTAAAGCACATCAAGCTCAGACTTAAAGATTGGAACAAGAATGAATTTGACAATATTTTTGAAGCTAAAAAAGTTGTTGAAGATCAAATGCAGAAACTCAACCAAGGCCTGATCATGGATGGCTTTGATAAAGCTAGAAATGATCAAGTTACCAAAAATCATCAAGAATGGGAGAACTTGTGTAGACAAGAGGAAATATTTTGGAGACAAAAATCCAGAGTTAAATGGCTAAAAGAAGGAGAGCATAACACTCAATTTTTCCATAGATCCACCATGGCGAATAGATCTCATAACGGGATCTCTTCGATCAAGGATGAGGGAGGTCATCTTCTTAATTCCCATGAAGACATAGAAGATGTATTAGTTCAACATTTTCAAGTTATAACTAAGGAAACCATTTCAGGCAGAGAGCATTTTATCAAGGACTTAACCAGGCATATACCTAAACTGGTATCCAGAGAGGATAATTTCAACCCAAATAGGTCAGTGACTGAAGAGGAGGTTAGTGAGGTCATCAAAGAAATGCAGAATGGTAAAGCGCCAGGTTTTGATGGTTTCAATGTGGATTTCTTTAAAGCTTGTTGGAGTATTGTTAAACAGGATATTATGGATGTTGTGGAAGACTCCAGGATGAATAGAACTATTTTGAAGGTACTCAATACTTCCTTCATCTCCCTGATTCCCAAACAGGAAAATGCTCAGACTCCAGACATGTTTAGACCCATAGCCTTGTGCAATGTGGTTTATAAGATAATATCCAAGGTTGTGGCCAATAGACTCAAACCTCTTCTTCCTTCTCTATCTTCTTCCTTCTCTAATTTCTGTGGAGCAATCTGGTTAGGTGGAGGGTAGACAAATTCTTAATAACATCATTCAAGCGCATGAGGTGGTGCACTCATTGACAAAAAATAGGAAGACTAGAATGATCATGCAATTGGACCTAACCAAAGCTTACAATAAGTTGAATTGGACTTACATCAAGAAGGTCTTTATTGCTTTTCGATTTGATCACAACTAGGTAAGATGGGTCATGGACTTGGTTACTTCTTCTAGCTTTTCAATTCTAGTTAATGGTTCTCCCTCTGAGACTTTTATTACTTCAAGAGGCCTCAGGCAAGGAGATCTGCTCTCCCCCTTTCTCTTCATCCTCATGATGGAAGGACTTGGTCGATCTATCAAGCATGCGAAAGAAGTGGGTAAGATCAAGGGTCTCCAACTTTCTGAGACTGGACAGGCTTTGACCCATCAACAATTTGTTGATGATACTATGTTGAAGGGAATCCCTACGGTCAGAGAAGCACCAACGTATAAACAAATCCTGTGTGATTTTGCCATGGCAACAGGTATGGAAGTCAATCTCTCCAAATCTAAGATTTTTTTCTTCAATACCAATATTGCTATTCAGAGGAATATCTTCAGAATTCTGGGCTTTCAAAGGGATGTCCTTCCTTCCAAATGTTTGGGAGTTCCTTTAACTGCTAAACCTTTGCAAAAGAGCATTTGGGAGCCGGTGATTAATAAGATGCAGGCAAAAATTAGGAAATGGACTATTAGATCTTTAAACTTGGCTGGTCGGTTAGTGCTTACAAAAGTTGTTCTTCAATCAATCCCTATCTTCATGCTATCAACCCTACCAGCTCCAAAAAGAGTGTTGCAACAATTTAGAACCATTCAAAGAGACTTTCTTTGGGGTAAAGGGGAGGAAAAAAAAGAAATGGTCCTTGGTAGCCTAGGAAAATATTTTCAAACCTAAGAACCATGGGGGTCTTGGATTGGATGATCCTGAAGTACTAAGCAAAGTTTTAGGAGAAAAATTATGATGGCGTTGGGTAAAAGACCCAAAGGCTCAATGGGCTAGTATCTGGAAAGAAAAGTATGATTGCACTTGGCAAAATAATGATCACATAAGGATGTCTGGCATCATCAAGGGCTCACACATCTAGATTAAGACCTGGGAGAACAGAGGCTTAGTACAAAAAATAGCTTCTGGTAAATCAGAGAGGGAGATCTAGCCTTATTTTAGGAGGATAAATGGCAACAAGAACCCACACTGTTAAGGGAGGACTTTTTGGACCTCAAGATAGAGACAGACACCATAGGGTTATCCAAGGTAAAAGATTTTTGGGATCAAACTAACAGTGAAGGAAAATGGAGAACCTAGAGGAACATATATTATAGGAATGATAGCCCCTTGAAAGCAAAAGCAGAGATACTTATGAAAATGTTGGAACATAGGAAGATTCTAGTGACAAGGGGGCATGACCAACTTAAATGGGGCAACAATAATGAAGGTAACTTCAATCTTAAGGAGGCAAAATGCATACTCCTTGAGCTGGATTCTAATGCACTGGATAGGATTTGGCAGAACCTATGGGGGCATCAAGGTTGGATGAAGATTAAGCTCTTCATGTGGCTAGTTCTTCATAAGAAAATTTTGGCTTGGGATAACATTCGAAAGAGGGGGATTTTGGGGCCTTCCAGACGTCAGCTCTGTGAAGTCCAAGAGGAAACCATGGAGCACCTTCTCAATAATTGCATTTTCACCTCCAGGTTGTGGGATACTTTTGCCACCATTTTCCAACAGATAGACAGGGACAAAGGGAGCATCACCAATACTCTAAACAATTGGAGAAGGAACTTCTCTAATTATAAATTTCTTGGCTCAGCTTGGGCTCTAACGCCAAGCTTCATAATATGGAATGTTTTGAAAGAAAGGAACAACAGAATCTTCAAAAATGAAAAGAGATCCTCCCAATGCCTTTTCGAGCAAATCTTAAGACAGCTTAACGAGACAGTAGGTACCACAGTGCGAACCTCCCCTAAGAATCCTCCTTCAGAAGCTAAATTGCAGATTCTTCATCAATTAGGTATGCAGGGGCTTATACCTCAGGGCTTGGATAGGGAAGTAATGACACTGGTTACTGCGTAGGATTACTGGCATCATCCCCCTCAGGGCTTTTTGAAATACAACGTTGATGGTGCTTCAAAACACAACCCGGTAGTGTTGGCTTTGGAGGGGTGTTAAGGGATGAAAATGGCAGTATAATTTTCATCTTCCATTGCCATTTAGGAAGAGCCACTAACAATATGGTAGAATTAATGGCTCTTGAGCAATGTTTAGAATTCCTGGAGCAGTAAAATTGCCAAAACATGATAGTAGAAGTTGATTCTGAGTTAATCATTAACTCGGTCAAGAGAATCAGCTTTGGCAGGGAGCTAGAAAAAGTCTCAAAAAATTGGAGGCTGTTCCAAATCTTTCAACAGATTTAGTGTCATCTCCAGTGCCTTCGTATAGTAAGTTTTAACCATGTGCGATTGATGGCCAACAAATTGGCAGACATTCTGGCCAATCAAGGGGTGCTATGTACAAAAAGCAGGGTCGCGCTGAAGTGGCAGGAGTTGCCTCAGAATCAATTAAAGGCACATTGTCATGACCAGGTGGATGAGGATAGGATGGTGTTCCAGAACAGAGCTACAGAGGCGGGGTCCAGATGATTTAGTTTTTTTATGAATTTTTTTTTTGTAGTAAGGTCATTTTTGGGATGCAGGTCATGGTTGGCCTCCTCAACCCTGGTATGTACAATCAAAGAAGGTTCAGATGGAAGTGGCTTGGTAGACACAGTTTCTCGGGTGGTCGGCGGAACGTACAAATTTTCGACATACATGGACTCGTGCACAGGTCGAAAGGGGATGGTGCGTGGGGCTAGAGTCCTGGCTTTCTCGGTTGCCCTCAAACCCCAGTTTTTCTTTATGTGTACGCAATACCGCTCTCGGGGTGGTATATGGTATATCGCAGGCCCTTCAAGTTGGAAGCAGTATTTTGGAATTGGGAGCGATTCCACTCACCAAACAACACATGTCCGAGGGTTGGGAAGGAATACTGCCCTCATCGCGCGGTAATCATCAGTGCTATAGGCTTGCGCGATATGATCTTCAGCCGTCGGATCAAGCAAGATAGATCTGCGGATAGGAATTACCATGCATGTTCGTGGGTCCAGGTGGTTGACTGCATGGTTAATCGCCGCGCTTCTAGGCATTGCGACATCATTTTCCGCCGTTGGATCTGGCCTGGAGATTTGTTGGTTAAGAAACGTTTGTGGGTCCAGGTGCGGAATATCTTCCAGGCTTGTTTTGCTGCATGATGGGAATCAATGGTTTTCGCCTATCATACATGCTCGAGGGTTATCCCCATTTCGGACCCGATATCCTTTTAGTTATATTCCTATTTCCTTTTCGGGTCCGATTTTATTTCTAAAGTGGGTGCTTGTTTTCGGCCCGATTTGTGTCTTGTCCGTTGGATCTCTAAGAAGCGATAAGACAGTGGAAGCCTTGTTTGTTTTTTTTTAGGGTTTCTGTTTGTAGGGATCGATGTTTTAGCCATTAGCTCGATGCCCTGGCTTGAAGAGGATAGTCTTTTTCCTTGGCTCACAGCTCCATGTGGACTGTTGTATTTTATGTAATATGTTTTACAATTTAATGGAATAGAAGGTACGACTCTTGCTTCAACAAAAAAGAAAAATAATATTTAAATAATGATATTAGTTTATTAATTTATTAAAATATTAATATGTAACGGCTATATTAAACGGCTAGTTTTTGAAAAAATATTTAAATAATGATATTATTTCATTAATTTATTAAAAATATTAATAGGTAATGGCTATATTAAATGGCTAGTTTTTGAAAAATAATATTTAAACTGTGATATTAGTTTATTAATTTATTAAAAACAAATATTAATAAGTAACCGCTATATTAAACAACTAGTTTTTAAAATAAATAAATAAATAATCAAAGTCAAACTTTAAAGGAGGGGAGTAAAAAATTATAAAAACGAGTGAAGACCCTAATCAAGACAAGATCATTTGATAAATAAAATAACTAATGGAAATAAAATAAAATAAATTAAAAATAATTAATGGAAAAATAAATAAAATAAAACAAAATATACACAAGTCTATATATATATGTTTCTGTTTTATATATATATATATATATATATATATATATATATATATACAATATAAATAAATAAATAAAAAACAGAAACATATATATATATATATATCCAAAGAAAAATAATCAATAAATAAAATGGGGTCAACAATAAAATATGGGGCTCATGCCCATTAAACAAATAAAAAAAATACTAAAAGGAGTTAAGAATGAATAAGATAATAAAATACATAAAAAACACGAAGGATCAAGTAAATAAACACTAATGAAGAATGAATCAACAACAAATACTATAAAAAGGATGCCAATACCTACATAGATGCAAAAAAAAAAAGGACTAGGAGGACAAGACAGGGACCCAACTTCTACTAATATTCCAACCATCATCTCTATTCAAATTATTGGGTCTTTTTTCAATTTCTAGGGCCTCCCTCAATTTATGATGATGAAAATGACTAACCTTAGCAATGACTTGGGCCTTCTCAATGCAGATGTTATGCTTAGATTTATCTGCATGCTTCGCCAAAGCAGAGGAGCGGGTCTTGCCATGCTTGATGTCAGTAGCATGCTCACGAATCCATTGATTAATCGAGTGACCAGTCTCACCAATGTAGGGAGTCCCACAAGAGCATGGGATAACATAAACACCCTTCATATTCTTGGGGTCCATTGGGTCTTTTACAGATCTAAGAGAGCTCTGTATTGTATTTAAAGGCCAAAAGGTTGAAGCCACCTTATGCTTCGTTAGGATCCTTGCAATCTTGTCAGTGGTCCCTTGGATAAAAGGAAGATGAACACTAGAAAATCGATCCTTGGTATCTTTCTTAATTATTTTTTCAAAAGCTAGCCATTTAATATAGCCATTACATATTAATATTTTAATAAATTAATAAACTAATATCATTATTTAAATATTATTTTTCAAGAACTAGTAATATTTGGTTTTAATAAATTAATTTAAATATTATTTTTCAAAAACTAGCCATTTAATATAGCCGTTACCTATTAATATTTTAAATTAATGAAATAATATCATTATTTAAATGTTTTTTTCAAAAACTAGCCATTTAATATAGTCGTTACTTAATAATATTTGTTTTTAATATTATAATTTAAACATTATTGTTCAAATATAACCGTTACTTGAAATTATGTCTCTACATTGCTCTCTATTTAAGCCTTTGCCATGGTCTGCCTCTTCATGTGGCCCTGATGATGAACCACACTTGTTGGTTTGAAATGCGTCGGCCAAAAAATTCTCTCATGTGATTTCTACCGAAAGACTTTGTTTAAGTATAATAATGTTGTTAATTTGTATGGATGTCTGCTTCCCTAAAGAAAATTTATAAATGTTATCTTATAAAATATTTCGAATGAATTCATATGACTTACTGTATAATCATATAACTTATTTAAGAGACATGATATATTTAACTAATTAAATTGAAATAAAACATATTAATTTAACTGTATGCGAATCAATAATAATTTTTGGAAGCAAAAAAAGAAGCAACAATGGAAGCCAAATTGGAAGCAAAATTGGAAGCCACACTAGAAGAAAAACTAGAAGCAAAATGGGAAGCCAAATCAAAAGCCAAATTAGACGCAAATTATGGTGTTAAACCTAGCGTTATTCCTCACACTTGGAAGAAAAAAATAAGAAACAATGGAAGCCAAATTGGAAGCCACACTAGAAACAAAATTGGAAGCAAAACAAGACGTAAAATTGGACACAAAACTGGGAGCCAAACCAAAAGTCAAATTGGAAGTAAATCCTGATGTTAATTTTGGCGCTAAAACTGGATCTATTTTCGGTGCTATTCCAAACAATATTTTCGACATTATTCCAAGAACTATTTATGGCGTAATTTCCGACACACATTTTTCGACAAGATTTCTAGCGCTATTCCAGGCACTATTTCTGGCGCTATTCCAGGCACTATTTCTGGTGTTATTTCTGACGCAATTTCCTATGCTAAATCTAGTGCTACGATAGACATTCACAATTTTTCCCATTTTTGCACCAGGAAAGGTGTCCAATTCATGAATTGAAATACACTATATTTTGATGCTATTTTAGGTGTTATTTTCCTATTTTATTGTAGTGATATTCTTTTGTTTATACTTTCCTTCTTGGAGTGAGATGCTAGGGTGTTAATATGAAGTTTTCTATCAAGTGTACCACAATACTTCACTTAAGCCACTAGTGACAAATATCCCTAACAACATAAAATGGCTACTAATATGCTCTTCAGATTTGCTTAAAAACACTACAACAAATAATGTGCAATTAAAAAGAAACATATAACATCAGATATTATACCATAAAACAAATGAAAATGAAAGAAAAATATTTATTACTAAATTACAGGGAATACACCTGATGAGGAGAATGTGCAGACTTGGATCTACAGATCCCCCTCTGTGGGATGGGTCCTTTGTACCCTGTGCTTCAGCTATTGATTCGACTCTCTCTCAGAGAATGTATGGAACAGGTAAAAGAAGGTGGTGGTGGCTTGAACTCAAGATGGGAGCTCAAATCTCACAGGACGATAATGAGGATGATGAGAATGGTCATGGTGAAGAATGAGGAGAAAACCCCTCTATTTATAACAAAATATTAGGATAGATCTAGATTTAGGATAATAATAATTTTTTTTCGACCAAATCAAGATCTAACCGTTAGAAATATTTTATTATATTTTAGAGAGGGAAAGATTATTTGAAATGATCATATATCTTTACTTAGAAAATAGTTAAAATAATTCATAAATAAAAAATGATGTATTAATTACTTTATGGTGGTAAAGTCAAAGATGAAATTAGAAATAATTATTAAATAATGATTTAATAATCATCTTATGAGAGAATTAAGGGATAATTATGGAATAATAAATAAATAATGATTTATTTAATTATTCTCATAGGGTTTTTTGGGTTTTAATGAAAAGTACTTTAGGAAAATGGTTCATTAAATTATTTCCTATGGAGAAATTGGATTTTAATATGTCAAAACCCATCCTACATGGGGTATTTCAATCAACCTAGTAGGAAATAGATAGGTGATCATTTTTTAGGTGATAACATAGGGTTTTTGAGGTAATCTTAGGAGAAGTTATGAAAGGGAAAGATGACATCTTTTTTTGGGAGATTTCTCTTCTAAGATAGTAGGTTTAAATCTTGTGAAGAAGATGTTGTGTATTATTATCTTATTATATTCATCTGTATTTAACTTGTGTAAATAAGTGACAAGAATATAAGACTAGGCTTCCTCTCTCTCTTTGATCTTCATTTTTTGTTTATTTCTCTTGTCTTGGAGCTTCTTAGAGATATTAAGTTATAAGGTTAGGGTTTCATCCCTTAAATACATGGAGATTAAGCTTTTGAGATGAAACCCTAAGTTGTACTTGTTGAAGTGAAGAATAAGAGGAGACATGTTTCCTTGGAGGACATAATTGTGTGACTTTAGGTTGCTGAACTGTAGAATACCTCACATTACCCCTATTTTTGTAATGTATAATTGTGACTGTGTAATGATAGAATAGAGGCCATGGCTAGATGAGACATTATATGTAGACATAAAATAAACTTAATTGTAAAAATGCAAATTATTGCTAATCTAGAGGAGTGGAAATGGATTTAGAGGTATGAGGAGGAAGAGTTGCTTGTGCGAGTGGCACCCAAAACCACACCCACTTCATTTACCCCCTACATATCTCCCTGATTGATTAAGTGGTTTACACAGTGAGTAGGGAAGGGGAGTATGAGATGTCTGAGTAAAGGATGAGTAGCATGCCATTCCCTGTCTTGTGGAACATGATGAGAAGGTCAACATCTAAGGGGAGAGAAAAAATCAAAATGAGAGGAGGTGATGGAAACACAGAGAATGCACCAGAAAAAGCAGAATATGCACATCGTGAGAGGAGACAATGGAGGAAAAAAGAGAATTTGGATTGCTACATTAGAGAAAGAACTAGCTTCAAGAAAATGCCCTATAATGAGATGTTGTTCCTTTTAAATTTGGTGTGTCTAGTGGTTGCTTGTTAGTGTTGGATTAGCTAAGGAAGACTCGATGGAGATATTGAATCACTTAGTTTTTTCCTTGAAAATCAAGTTAATAAAATACCCTTAGAGTGAGATCATTCTCCTGGACTGAGAAAAACTTCACAGAACATTGGATGAACCCCTATGATCTTTTTTATATAGGGATAAGAGTCACTATGATTCTTAGTGCATGAGGCAATTAATAAACCACCTGGATAGTGCACTCCCTCTCTGGATTGCTTGAATTGTTATTGGTGTGAAACTCTCTTGAGAAATTAACTCCTTAGACTTTGAATCCAACTCATGGGTGGTCAAATACAAGAAAAATTGTAGTGTAGCTGGCATATGGTTAGGTGGAGAGTTGAAATCCCTTCATCATTTTCCAGTCTACGTAAATACACAAATAAATAGATTTCATTGTTGTTGAAAGCTATGTTCATGGATGGTATGATATCTTTTATGTCTATGGATATAATGAATGTTTGAATGATGTTGTTCATTGAATTAATTCATAATTAGAATATGAATATGTGTGGTTATGCTTAGTTATTCTAGACCATGCTATTTAAAATTATGTTATGAATGATTTAACTTTTGTGTGATCTAAGCTGATTGTTATTTAGGGCTCTAAAAATGAGTTTAATAATGGACCAATATGGTCTGAGTAACTAGTGTATTTCCCTTGCTAAGCTATGAGTGTTGTGTGATTTGGTGTGGGGTCTTACCCCCTTTCTTTTCTCTGAAACTATTATCTTCTAGTGTATAAAGTTACTTACACTCAATACAATAAATCATTCACCATTAGTGGTCTCTTGATCTTGGGACCTTGTTCCATAAGCTCAGAGAGCTGGAGTTTAGGTAGTCACCAATTTTTATTCATTGGTGGTAAAGGGAAATTTGATGTGTTTTTCATGTAACTGGGAATTGGGAAGGACAATGGGGCGAAAATGATGTATGTTTGGCCTAAAACCAACAAGCTCTCAAAGTAACCAGGTTATGAGTTACTAGATAGAGCTAGGGGTGGGATTACATATGCACAACCTATATCCATTGGACTCTTAAAGTAAACTAGAATTTAGTTTGTTGGATGGATTCAGGGCTAGGATGACATGTGCATGGCTAGTGTCCAGTGGACTCTCAAAGTAAAATAGCATGTAAGTTGTTGGATGGAGTGGGGACTAGGATGATATGTGTGTGGTCTACAACTATTGATCTCTTAAGGTAAACTGGCATGTGGGTTCTTGGATGGAGCCTAGACCGGGATGGAGCATGCACAAGAGGGGCCCATTGAGTTCTTTGGCCTATGGGTTTTGGATGGAGCTACATCTAGGGTGATATATGTGTGGGGAGGAACCAATAGGTTTCTATGGCCTACAAGTTTTTAGATAGAGTTATGATAGGAATGACGTATGCACAAGAGGTACTCATCATGCTCTTTGTCCCATGGATTATTGTCTCTATTTAGTTAGTAGTGTGGGTGCAGAAATAAAGTTTAAGCCAATATGATGTGGATAGGCGGATCTGTTATAACAAAGTTACTCACAAAATGCTATGATTTTTGGGACATAAAATTGACACCTTTTTGTTCCTATTTTCATATTATTTTGACTCTCAAAGCCATCCCATATTACTCTGACAACCATCATTGACTAAAGTATCCTTCCTTTTTATATGTCATCCTTATTATCTAGTTTTTCTTATAATTTGACATAAAAGCTAACTACTTTAGAATATTTTATTAACAAATTGATGAAAGGTTGTTTCGGTTTGTGTGCTTGTTGAGATGTTGTTACCAGACAACATTTTCCCCAATTTTTCCTCGCTAAGGGTGGTCTGCTATTATTGTTGATACACATCGAAATTATTCAGGACACTCTATTCTCCTATTTTTAGCAATGGATATTGATTTGGACAAATACTCAGTCCGATCAAACTTGACTATTGAAAGGAGGAAATTATGGATAGTGCAACTGACTCAGTTGAAATAGTTAGGATTCCAAATTGATAAATCATTGTAATTTAGAGAATATGTTTCAATTAGTATAATTTGTTATCATACAGTTATTGTATATTCTCAATTTAGATCACATGAGAATCAACAGATTCTCATGATGGTATTTCTTTTCAAAATTAGGCATGTACTCTCAAATTATAAAAGAATGTACTCCATTCCCACGAGGCATGCATATATAGGATTGTAAATGGAGTATCAACATTGTAATCCTATACTGCAACTTTTCATTAATGCAGATATCTACCATTCATGGCTCCATATATTTCTCTTGATTAGATTGCATGATGTTTAAATTACTAGCCCCTACTAAGGAGGAATGACCCTCCTTCTTAGTAGGGATAACTAGTTAGAGAGGTATTGTAGTTGTGTATTTACTTTCTCTTAGTTATGATTTACTTGTGATTTAGTATCACTATTATAGATATCATTCATCAATTGAGTAGTTGCAAAATTATAACCTCTATTATTTTGTAACATCATAAGTCCTGGACCTGTCCCTTTATTAGTTGATAGTAAGTTGATTGTTGTTACATTTTTTTGGTTTGTTTACTTCATTGAATGAGTGTATCAAAAATTTTCTGAGTGTTGAATGGTTTACATGAGTGTTGTTTCTTTTGAATAATAGTGAACATGTGACAATGTGATTTATTCTACAACTGTGTGTCTTTTCTTTCTGCAAGCGTGAGAAAGGTGTGGGACAAGAGTGATTTGACTGCTAAGAGTGATATTACAGTGATTGGTTTTGATTTCATTAGTGCTAGTTTCCATTTATTCCTACATAAACTTTACATGAAAGCCTTTAAATAAAAATCCTAGTCGGATTGACAATTTATGTGAGTTGGATTGGCTGTTATGATTAAAAGGACAATTGATCCACCTAACATTTTGGCACCATTTCCAAGGAGGTTGTTAGAGGTGCATATGTATGAATATCTTGATTACATGCATTAATTGAGAGTGTGGTAGATGTGTTCCTGACTCTGAGGTTTCCAGGCGATAAGACGAGAGGTAAGAACTTGCACATCGCTTTGACATACTGAAGTGGGCTCAATCTCGTGAGGAGTCAAGGAACATAGGATTTCATTGCATGAATAATGAATAAGAAAAATATGGTACCCCTAAAGAAAATAACCGTACAAGTAGAAGAGGGCAAGGGAGAAAGAAGAAGAATCATAATTTGGGATGAGAAACATATATACAAGAGATCATCACATAAGTTGAAGCACAATTATCTACTTGGGGAGTAACATCTAAGAAGAAAAGATCAGGAAAAGTTGATCAACAGAGGCCAACCACCCTTGAGTCATCTGTGTTGGATGCACATATTAAGAAGGTGGAATTGTATGAATCTTCGATCTCAGAGACAAGCCCTTGAGTTTTTATCCCATTTGTATCAGTAGGGGAAGGATATAAAGGCGTGATAGAAGGATAAGGAGATGCAGACGAATGTGATTGAGAATCAAGTCCTGAAGAACAACCACTTGATCAATACATTTGAGATTCAAGTAGTGTCATGAAACAACCTATTGAGCATATTGTTACAGAATGTGTTGTGAAATCATTAGGACCACCTGGAAAATGTGAACAGTTTGAGCAACATGAATAGCTTAAACAACTTGAGGAACCCCCATCACTAAAGCAAGAGAATCTCCTTAACTAGGGGGACCACCTATAATAGTTGTACAAAATCCTCAAGCTTCTAGGCATAACCAAATGGAAGGAAGCTTGGTTACTACATTTGAGTTCCCCATTGCAAATCACCAAGGACAAGCCCCAATGAAGAACACCTCATTGTATGAAATTCATGTTTTTCAGGGAAAAATCAAAGGAGATACGGATACATTTCTCTTTGAATTTGAAATCCTCTGCAGGAGTTATGATTACACCACTGATGAAAAAAACTAAAATTGTTTCGAGATACATTAAATGGAGTCACAATTAGATGGTTTTTGGGACTCGATGGAGCATCCATAAAAATCCTAGGATGAGATGAAGAAGGTATTTTTAGATAAATATAAGGACTATAGTCCTTCCAAATATCAGGGGGATGAGCTATTCAAGTTCACTCTATCACTAGATGAAAACTTGGAAGAGTATGTTGAGCACCTTCAGTAGAATCTGTAAATATATCAACATATATAGTAATATGGACATGGCAATATTTAAAGAAATTTTCATTAAAGCAATGTGAGATGACTTCCTTAACATGCTTAATATTTTGGGGAAAGGAAAATGATAAATATTTTGGGTAAAGGAGATATATCCAAGGAACCTTACGATGAAATTGTTCAACTTTTTCGAAGGAGTTATAGAGAATCAATAGAGAACAAGACCATGATATATGCTACTTCTAACAAGATTATAAATTCAACCAATATTGGTGCAACACGAGCGTAAATTCAAAACCTGATGGAGAATTTTAAAACATATATTATGAGTTTTATGTCCTCTTAGGAATACATGATGACTGACTTAACATGCTAAATATTTTGGGAAAAGGATATATATGCAAGGAACCTTACAATGAAATTGTTCAACTTTGTTGAAGGAGTTCTAGAGGACCAATAAAGAACATGACCATGACATATGATACTTCTAATAGGATTCTAATGTTAACAAATAATGGGGCAACACGAGAAGAAATTGGAGACATATTAGAGAATTTAAGAACTCATATTATGAGTATGATGTCCTCTTAGTTTGATGTGTTGCACACAAAACATAAATAGGTGGAAGTAGAGCAATCTATATGTTATAGATCTAACCCAGAAATATTATAGATCTGATATAAAAATATAAGACAATGCAAATAAACCTAGAAATAATATGAAATGATTCTTTATTGATCAAACCCTTAAGGTAGGGCAACACCATACATTCACTCCTTAAGGAAGGAGAACACTCCACAAGCCATATGTCTGTTCATACAATAATCCTTGACACAATTCCTTGACACTCTCGATGTGGAGTCTCTAGCCTCTGTATAGGCCTCATACATACAATACCATGGGTCATTACCATGGTTCCCTCATACCATCAAACTAATACCATGGGCCCATTACATTATTACTAACTACTTGTGGTCCCTTACATGATATGGGTTAACCACCTTATTTATTACTATGGCCCATCCCATTATTACATTATTACCTTGGGTACCTCCCTTGGTACCCCATATTATCCCCCCTAGGTATATAACATTCCACCCCCCTTAGCACGTTTTGCCCCCGAAACATGGGAAGAACACAAATAATAAAATCTACTCAAAAGAGTAGTCCACTGGTACCATGCACGTGCATCTAGCCATCCAAGAGAAAGGTGAACCCTCGATCTCGCTGGTGCCTCGCTCGCTTGAGATGGAAGTTGATCGTGGCAGCTCTTCTGTGCTGATGTGTAGTAGGTGGATCTTCGCTCCTCGCTATTCGTCATACGGGGGTTGTTGTCCTTGTGGCTAATTGGTTGCCATCTTGTTGGTTGTTTTCTTGCGGGGTGATGTGGGTGATGATATGTTGAAGTTTTAACCCATGGTGTCTTTTTCTTTAATTCACCCTGCTGTGGTGTCTTCTTTTCCAATATGACTTCAACCACTGAGCCCTCATCTGATGTACCTGTAACCTTTTCTGCTTCAGTCTCTGTTTGTGTTTGATTGTCGATCAGCAAAGGCTCATCATCTGATATGTCAGTCCCTGGGACATCTTCTGCTTCAATGTTTGTGGACTCTACCTGTTTATTGATGGAAATATCCTGTAATGTAATTTTCTTCTTTTTATACTAGAGCTTCAGGAATTTCTTCTGCACATTAATATTGATAGTACCCACTAATTCCATCCAAGGGTATCCAAAACAACATCCATGTTATCCATATATGAAGCATAAAAATCACCATGCAACACATACTTATCCATAGAAATCTTCAAATCCTTATACAATTGAACATCCTCATCATCCACCTGTGTGTTTTCAATGTGTTTTTCTGGAACTTGCAATTTTTTTACCAAATTAACATTGATAAAATTATGCTTGCAACTAGGATTTATAGAAACAATGATCTTCTCTTTCTGAATCAATCCATGAACCTGCAATAAGGATATACCAGTAGGAAATAGCCCCACATGTTTCTCCTTATCTTATTTTCTGGCATGAGACCATCTGTCTAAAAGTAATGTTTCAAATTCTTCATCGGGCAGGTTGGAACACTTCTTTTGGTTAAGTAATCCCCACCATGTGGCTACCTCGTCTTCAAAATTACACACTACAAAAGTTCTCCAATGATGTGTCCATAATAACTTGTGTTTTTGTATGTATTCTTCAATAGTAGGACCATTATCTTTTCTTGTAAATAATAGAATCTTGCTAGAAGCCATGAAGAGGGTTTTGAAAAAAAATGGGGAAAATTTGAATTTGTCACAATTCCGTCAATATTGCTCAGAATCCCTATTATGACCTGTTTTCAGAAATGGAACAATCATTCTGCATCTGTCCATGTGATAGAAATCTTGATACAGGCACTAGAATTTCAGATCTGTGCTGCAACTCTCTTGCCGTCACCAAAATTTCTGCAAAAAAGAGCTGATTTTAAATCAACGATATCTATCTCATCCGAACTCCGATTCGACTGATTTTTTTTCTTTTTGAAATTGAGTGTTTTTTCACACAGAATCCAGATCTACAATTATATTTTGCAGATCTTGCACCAAGACGTCTAGATCTATGCCGCAAATTCGCTGCCTCGAAAAAGTGTCTGCAACCCCACCGATTTTTAAATCAGTGATATCTCCTTCATTTGGACTCCGATTCGACCGATTTTTTTTTTTTTTTAATCGGGTATTTTTTCACATAGAATCCAGATCTATAATTATATTTTGCAGATCTTACACCAAAACGTACAGATCTGATCTGCAAACTTGCCGCCCCCAAAATCCTACAAAAAAAAATTAAATTCTCCACTTTTGCCCAAGAAAGTGCTCTGATACCACTTGTTATAGATCTAACCCAGAATATATGAGAAATAACAAATATACCCAATAATAACAAGATAGAAATATATAGAAATGATTCTTTATTAACCTCAAAACCCTTAAGGTAGGGGAACACCATACATTCACTCCTTAAGGAAGGAGAACACTCCACAAGCCATATGCCTATTCATACAATAATTCCTTGACACAATTCCTTGACACTCTTTCCATGTGGAGTCTCTAGCCTCTATATAGGCCTCATACATACAATACCATGGATCATTACCATGGTTCCCTCATACCATCGAACTAATACCATGGGCCCATTACATTATTACTAACTACTTGTGGTCCCTTACATGATATGGGTTAACCACCTTATTTATTACTATGGCCCATCCCATTATTACATTATTACCTTGGGTACCTCCCTTGGTACCCCATATTATCCCCCCTAGGTATATAACACTCTAGCTATATTTTTCTCTTGGTGTAGGAAGAAGCATCCTCTAAGGGAATGCCCACTTAATAGTTGTAGCATATGTGAGAAGAATCATTCCATAGAATAGTGCCCCTCATTACCTGGATTAAAGTTTATCAATGAGACAAGGGAGGATACTGAAGCAACATATTTCGTTGGCACTAAGAAGGCCTAGACATCTAAGCCATCATGTATGATGCAAGAACCCTTCTCTTCTTTTAATTCTTGGTATGGTATGTATGGTCCTCAAGAAATTCCGTTAAAAAGGAAATATTCAGTATCCCCTTGGCAGCCTCCTAACCTCCCTTTGGTCCAATATCCTGTGCCCTGGCCTCAATGGCCTTCTCCTTCATGGCCTTAACCATGGTGAGGGATTACTTTTCCTAACCAAATTCCTTTTTAGATCCCAATGCAACAATAATAGTTACAACTTCCATTTTAATGTACCTATGAGTGGACCTCTATTATGTCCTCAACTACCTATAAAACCTAACCCTGATCCCAATAATAAGGCAGTGCAACAAATTGGAGGAACGCCAATTATCCCTAATAGGTATATATCAACTGTTGAATGCAACAAAATACATTTATGATCAAGAAGTATAGTAAACCCCACTATTTTTCCTATTATCATAGAAAATGAGGAAGAAAATTCATCAAGAGAACAAAAACTAATTCAAGGTTCTTTTGAAAAACAACAGGTTGTAACCATTGATGTTACCACTGATGTTGAAACAATTGATAATACTCATGAATCTTTAACAATTGGTGCTGCTATCAATACCACTATAACTGCTGGTAATACGCACACTATTGTAATAGTTGGTGCTACGCTAACACCATTGTAACAACCAGTAACACCTTTGATGTCACTATACAACTGATGCCACTTTGGCTATGAGATGTGTAACAACTACTGGTAATGAGACTTCTTTGCAACCCCCTTTATCCTGAAAGATTAACTGAAGTCAAGAATAATCTTAAGCCTGAATATGATTTCTTAAAGGATTTAGGAAACTTGCATGTCCATATTCCTTTACTTCAAGCAATCTGAGATGTTCCAATTTATGCTAAAAAAATTAAGGATTAATGTGTTAAAAAACTAGGTAGAAAACCTTAGGAACCCTATACAGTACATGTGATTGGAAAAGTCTCAGAATTAATGATACGAGATAACACACCTACTAAATATGAAGATCCTAGTAACCCAACAATAGTTGTTTATATTAGAGGAACAAATATTTCAAATACCATGATTGAATTAAGAGCAGTAATTAGTATAATAACCAGGGATATTATTGAACTACATGGTCTTACTAATCTGAGACCAACTCCCACTATTTTAGAATTAGCAGGTAGGTCTAAGGTTTGACCTGAAGGAATATTGGAGGATTTTATTATTTCAATAGGTTCTTGGAAGTACCCAGTATATTTTGTGGTGTTATAGCCTAAGACATGTCTAAGGGGACATCCTCTGATTCTAGACACACCATGGATGGCCACTTCAGATGCTTTTATTGGATGTATATATGGGTGTATGACCATCTCTGATGGTAACAATACCAAGGATATTTTTCTTTACCCTAAATCTAAACCCAATTTGGAATGTGAGAATCCTTTATGGTATGAGTTTGAATAGAATAAGTTGTTACACGTCCCCTGCTCACTATAGGAAAATCTGTGCACTTTAAAAATGAGACATAGGATGATATTATTAACAACTTCATTAATGACCCTTCTGTTGTTACACCATCAACATATCAATTGTTAAGTTTTGTAGTAGAAAAATCTAGTGAGGAAGAGACTCTTGAAGATTCTGGTATAGAAGAAATACCTACAACCCCTAGTCTTAAGGGTGTTCTAGTGGCAATAAAACTCGAGAAGACCTTAAATATTAATCCTAATTTATCCCCTGTACAAAAGTGTTAGGTTGTGTTATATTCTTTCCATGACTAGCGAGGGGGTTAGACAGGGGGCAGAAGACCCCCTGTCATGGGGTATGCAGGGGTTTACGGACCCTATATTACCTATGGTTTTGTGCATGGATTTCGCACATGGTTTTGGGCGCGATGGTTTTTCGGTCCATGGTATTATGTAGATCCGGTCAAGGGAACTACAATTATGTTCTAATCCAAGGTTAATGGATTAGGGTTTATGGATGCTTCATCATGTATATATATGTATTGTAACATTAAAAGGAACATAATGAAAAATCAATCTCGTAGTCCTGGTTTTTGGATCTAGGGGAAAATATCTGTGTATATTTGTTTTATGTGTTATGCTCTCGCCATTTTTTATTTTCTGTGTTTTAGAATTTGAATGTACGTAATTTCTGCACGGGGTTAAAACCTACAAAAAGGAGAGGTTAGTGCAGTGACTGAGAAATAATAAAGAAGCCTTTGCATGGGATTTTAAGTACATGAAGGGTATCCATCATACTTTGTGTACTCATCACATTTACTTAAAGGAAGAACCTTGGCTTGTCCAACAACCTCAACGTAGAATGAATCCAACATTGAAAAGTGTTGTTAAGGAGGAACTTCTAAAGCTCTTAACTGCAACATTCATCTATTCAATTTTTTACAATCAATGGGAATCTCCACTTTTTGTTTTATCTTGTAAGCCATTTTTTCACCTCTGTTCAATAGGCATGAAAATTGGATCAATCAACATCCTTGACCATTTTTTCATAATCCCTTCACAAATCCCTAAGAATCACTTCTCCAAAAAGTCTGAGTTTCAGGGACAATTAGCTCGAAAACATTGTTTTAACCCCAATGCTCCTTGCATGCTTACCCACCTGCACTCGGTGCATGTTTCATACCTAAGCACCAGCGTTGATCATCACATGTTGCTCCATTTTCTAGGTGCGCTCATTCTAGAAATTTAGGAAAAATAAAAATATCTTCAAAACTTCCTCTTCTAGAAGCTTCCAAGGTAGTTTTAACTACTTACCATAGATAGAGATCTCAAATTCCTATCTAATCCTATCTTGGAGACCTTATCTCTTATCCCTTGAGCTTTTCCTCCCATCATATGTGGATCTCAAACCTAGAATGGTAAATCCTAAACTACCATACTCATCCTATAAATTTACTGCCTCCCATAAGGTCTGGGTTGGATTTTGCATATTGATAGTACCCTCAAGCTGATGCTTTAAGCCTAAAGGACTAACCATATCCATGCATCAGATTTTATGTTGAGGTGTCCTTTGTGACAAGGAAGGACAAGTCAACTTGGGGAGACATCTACAAAGTCAAACTTCTATTTATGGTTGTAACTCTCTCTTATATTTGTTAATACAAAGAGCATCTTGTTTTCCTATATTTGTTGTGTTATGTTTGCACTCATGTATTTCAATGCCATGCTGACTCATTGAATATATATTTTAGATTATGATATGTGGATTATGGTTCCTTCTCTTGTTCTAGTCATGTGTGTAGGTTCTAATTATAGCACTTGGAGCTAGAGTTGGAGCTTATAAGTAAGGAGGAAAGGAAGGCTTGCTATAGATTCCAGGTAGGCTTCTTTCCCATTTTCTAATTTCTCTAAGGGAAACTTGAATCTTTTTGTCTTATGTTGTTATAGATCATATCACTAGATCTGGGGAATTCACTTTTGTCCGCAATTGTGAAAATTCAATATAACATTGTCCCTAAGAAAAGTGGAAGTCTACTGGATAGTGTAACAAAGTGTTAGTAGAATTCAGTTATGAGGACTGTAATTCGAGTGGTAGCTAGAGGGTTTAATTTCTGTTGAAAAAAGAAGAAGCTTGAGCGTTTAATTTCTTCTCTCTGTAAGTTCTATTCTCTGAAGACATGTTAACATATGTGACAAAAATTTGAACATGTAGAAAATAATCCAGAACCAATAAAAGAATCAAAATTACTGAATTAATAAAATCAAAATTACAATATAACAAATTGAATAGATTTATTTATTTATTTTTTCTTTTAAATTCACATAATGTTTTATTATTTTTATCTTTTAATTTAATATTTCATTTTAGACCCTAAATCTCTCCTATAACATAACATTTAAATATTTATACCTATTTATAAATAGTAAACAATGCAACATCACCTACACTCATCTAAAAACATAATCTTCCTAGCTCTTGGGGAATATTTTCTTCATTAATCTATCTATATTTAAAAGTTAAAATATAAATTCATAAACTATATGGAAAAGTGGATATAATAAGTGAATGCAATCGTTAAATATTGATATTATTTTAACAAAAACGAGTAATTAATATAACTTCACATGAACTAATTGCTATCAAATGATATGTTATGCATTAATTCATATCAAATGATGTTATGCTAGTGTTTGTTTTCATAATTATGGTTTGAAATGGATGTCCATATCATTCAAAGTATCTCTAATTTTTTTTAAAAAGAGTAAAGAACTTTCAAATTATATCATTTAGAAGATTGGAAAGAGATTTTGTTTTGATCGTGTCATGATTAAAGAAGTAAGATATATATTATAATAAAATAAAGGGTAAGGATAGATCCCAAAAATTATACATTATTGGACTTTTTTTACTCTGAATTCATTGGAGGGGTGATGCAAATGAATTGCTTTCAAATGATTTTATAAATACAAAAGTTAAAATCCATGTCATATACCTTATCTGGTAGAGAATATTATACTCAACGTGTCTCCAAATATTTGAATATTAAATGTGTCTCTTTTACCGTGTTATTGTTATTTAACCTATCCATTCCAATTATAAATATCGATGACATCTTTATCTACAAGATTCAGATCATCATCGTGCTTCCTGGATAGAGCCAGCGAGTCACGGGGGACAAATCATATATTCCACGTCATTTGTTTAGTGATGGATAGATTTATATAGATCGCTTGCTCAACAACCCTCTGGATTGACCTTTAACGCGCCCACGTTATCACAGTCCTTTTATAATTGTATAATTGTAGTTGTCTATGGAGGCTATAATTTGGTGTGAATTTGTTTAATAAATTTTAAGAAATTTAATTATCGTCACTGGTTTAAATTTCTTTAGCTAAATATGGATTTAGAATCATTAGAATTTTTGAAACTTAACTTTATAATCTAAATTTTAAAAAAAAATACCTTGATTTCTGAAAATCATACTGAAATTTATATTATTTTATTTTCCAAACAAAATTATAACGTATTTAAACTACACTTTTATAATTTCTATTATTTTCCCAGCAAAAATTATGACGTTTAAACTAAGCTTTTATAATTTATTACACGGATAGACCAAATGTTTGCCTTATTAAAATGATTGACGACGTGGAGGCGAGCAAGTTGCAGCAAGATTTGATCCTCCACCATATTCGTAATCGGTTCGGATAATTCCTTTGCGGATGCGCTTCTCCGCGTACCCTTCTCCAGTGGGCGCACCCTATCCTTTCCCTCATGATGAATGCAAAAAAAATTCCAGCACCAATGCTCACTATATATATCTAGAGGCCTCCTCTGTTATCATGTGTTTCATCTCAGGCCCTCTGATTCTCTGGTCCCAATCTGCCATGAATGCCCAAAGCGGAGTCCATATTACATTAGGCTTTGTAGCGAGGGTTTGTAAATAGACGTAGCTGTGCTGTTGTTTCAGGAAGAATGAGTGGACTAATTGAGAACAGCAGTGGGAGCGAACACCAGCCAGACTCGGCCTGCCTGGGGGACATGCTTTCTGTATTCATGGAGGACGAAAGTGCCCACGTCCAAACGCTAGAAACCCTAGAAAGACTATCTCCTCATCACGAAACCATGGATGCCAACATAAGCGAGGATTGTTTAACTGCTGCTCAATCAGAAGAAAGGCAGCTTGAGATACTCAAGGTATATGTAATTTAGTTTTGCTTGGCAGTTTTTAGATACTCAATGTGTATATTCTTCAACTTGAACTTACAAGAACAATATGCGCAGGGCTGCATATCTTGCACTTGTGCTGCAGAGTTGGAACTGCTGGCCGAAACAGCTAAGTGCCTGGAAATAGCCAGGAAACTGCTGCAACAACAACCAGAATGCCTCAAACAGTCAGTAATGTGCCATCTCAGAAATGTGGGATATGATGCAGCAATCTGCAAATCACGCCCCAAGGATAATAGCAAAAGATTTCCTACTGGTTAGTGGGTCTCTTTGGCTTCCATTTTTTCAGTGTTCTCTAACCATTATAAGTTTTGGAACTTTTTGTCTAGGAAACCATTTTTATAGTTTGAATATAATATTTTTGTTATTTAAAATAACAATTATAAATTTTAGAGTTTTTGAGATTTTTGATAACTGAATCATAAGCAAATGCATTCATTAATTCTGATTAAAGGATCGTGTTTCTTGGGCAGGAAACTATGAGTACATGGACGTGATAATGAAGAGCACAAATTCAGGGAGAAGCATTCGTTTAATTGTGGACTTAGATTTCAGAGCACAGTTTGAGATAGCCAGACCCACTAGGGAATACAGCTCCCTCCTTGGGTTGCTTCCCAAGATATATGTAGGAAGGGATCAGAGATTAGTATCCATTGTAAAAATAATGTGTGAAGGTGTCAAGAATTCTTTGAAGAAGAAGGGGATGCACCTTCCCCCATGGAGGAAATACATGTACATGCACTCAATGTGGTTGGGTTCCTACAAGAGAACAGCAGCCTGCAATTCTCTGCAAGATGTTGTGCATGATGGCTATGATTGCAACATGACAAGCACAGAGACTTCCCCAGTCATGGAGGACATGGGCCACTTGAAGCATGAGGTCAAAAGAATTAGGCATTTTTGGAATACTGTTCATGCCACAGGCCATGTTGATGTTGCAGAGGGGTACCTAAATCTGGGTTCTCCTGCAGGAGGAATCATTTTAAGTAAACCCTCATCAGGAAAGTTGATTATATCAACATTGGCACGCGCTCTAATGGAAGCTGGTCTAACTTCCCTGTCCTCAACGGTAGAACCAGAACGACTATGTTTTCCTGAAGCTCTCCCTGAAGTGGCAATAGCCTGACATTATGATTATATGGAAAGTCTCTTAACCAATATCGCCTGTATATATGATGTATGGACACCATAGATGAAGTCGCTGGGCTGATTGAAACAAAGGATTGATGCGGAGAGAATTGAAGAAAATGCAGTGTGATGAAAGAAACTACTGTAATCTCGGAGATGTTCAAAATTAAACAAACAGTGTCTCTTGGAAGTCTTCTAATCTTTTTTAAAGAAAGTCCGATGAGTGGCCGCATATCTATATTTACACAATTTTTTTTTGAAAAAAAGTCTTTACTTTTGAATTTCTAATTTTTAATTAATAGTTATGTAGGTTAATATCTGTATTTTTTTTAATTTTAATTTAATTATTAGTAATTAAAATTTAATTATTAATAATTATTAAATTAATAGTAGAGATTTAACTTGATAAAATAATTTTAATAATACTTGAACCTAAAATATTAAAATATGATAGATATTTAACTTGATAAAATAATTTTAATAATATTTAAACAAAAATATTAAAATTTAATTTTAAATAGTTATTTATATTTAAATAATTATTATTAACTTTAAATTTAATTAACAGAATTAAATTTAACTGAACTTGTTTATATGTATAAACTTTTTTATTTTTTTTACTTTTATCAACATTTTTTAGTTTATTTTCGTATAACTATACGAATACATATACATATTAATTTTTAATATTACTAACGCCAAACGGTTTTAATATATTCTAATGAATAAAACAAATTATTTATATTAAATATTTACATTGTCACTCCCCTTAAAAAATTATTTAAATCTCTCCCTCACCTCTTATAGTTAGATTGGGCTCAGTGGTGTGATATGCTTTTGTGGAAAAAGGCAAAGATCAGGTATTTGGTTTATATTAATCATGTTTCCTTATTTAATTAAAAGAATCATTAAAAAAACAAAATTTCAAGATGCTTAAGTAAACCAGCTACTTGTAACTCAAATGAATTGCCATAAACACAAGTTGATATGGTTGAAGTGTCTTATGTTATAAGAAAACATTATCCAGTGTGGAAACCAAAAGAAACATGATTTGGTTTATGTTCAAACCAAAACATTATCCATTGTGCAAACATAAAGAAATATGATCTGGTTTATGCTCAAACCACCTTTCCATTGTTGGGGAGTCTATTTGGGTTCACCATCTTCTCTTCTTACATTTAATTAATTAAAAAATCACGAAAGAACAAAATTTTAAGATGCTTAAGGAAGCTATTACTTACGACTCGAGTTGCTAAAAAAAAAGGAGAAACACATTGTATTTACTATTTAAAAATATTGATGGGACCTTCATGGGTAATAATCATTCAAAATTCGAGACATGAGATGAAGTATGAAGCTGATATGGTGGAAGTGTGTTATGGTATAAGAAAACAGTATCCATTGCGGAAACACGTTATGTCATAATAAGACATTGTTCATGACTTTATAACTTATAAAGATGGAACAACGGAGCTTTACTAAGTTGCTTTGTAAATGCATAAGAAAATGATAATGCTGTTTCAAATATTTTTAGCAATGTGTTTTGGTGAGATAGTTATATTTAAAATGATTTAAATTATTTGGTTTAAACTATTAATTCGGTTAAGAGTTACATTCCATTTAATATATTCATAATTAGTTTATGAATTAATATATTCATAATTATTATGAAAATATATTATTATAATTTGAGATAAAATATTGATATTAATTTAATGTTTTAAATGCTATATAAATGTTAAATAAAGATATGCTTAATGTTGATTGTATATCAAGTGAGTGATGTCAATTAATTGACAATTAATTTGTCGATTAAGTGATGGTACATTTATTGATGAGTGTAAGGTAAAAATGTCATAAAACACCATTTTTATGACATACCATTAAGATCATATCAACATGAATCGACCTAGATAAACTTAGGTAAATCTTTCTTTTATAATGAAGGTTGCATATAACATTACACATGCAATGTCTATAAGTTTTAAACCTTTACATCAAGCAATGCACACATAGATTCTTTATAAAATAGAAAAGTAATCAATAACATTCACATAGAGTACTCATAAATTGACTTTGGAAACACTTAACTAGGAAAACCAGCAAATATTTATAGCCACACCTGTAATCCTCATTATATTAACTTCATGATGTAGGATACAATATCTAGAATTTTGTGGCATCCAAATCTTAATCCATTAACCTACATTAGATTACAACCCTAATTCCTTAACTATAATTAGAAAACCATGGGCCAAAAGTAATTGAAAGTTGACCAAAAACAACCAATTTTTTTATACTCATATTAATTTTATTTATTTATTATTATTATTTCTACGAGATCGAATCGCAAACCCCCAAATAGGGTAGTCTACCGGTTACCTTTTTTATTCCCTCAATGCACTTGACATATATGTACACCAATGGGACTAATCATGCAAAAAATATAACATACTTGTGATGATCATTCAATGGGTATGTTAAGGTAGTGACACGTTATCGACACTTGTGATGTTAATTAAGTGAATATTGTTTACTAAGATTACTATGGTAGTGACGTTCCCTCAACACTTAAGACCATGAAGGGACCTCACACAAGTGACAAGCAATGTTTTTATAATAAAAAACAATAATTGATGAAGCTAAAGATAATTAAAAACAAAAGAGGAGTGACTAAAGGCCATGACCAATTAGATCACCCATAAATGTTATGAATATATTCCACTTAATAGTCCTTACATTGTTTCTTTACACAAGGATATATTTTTAGATGACGTATAAATTTACAATTTAAAAATTGCTAATGGTATTTACCATATTCCCTTACCATTAGAAGAATTCTATAATATGGACTTTAACTACGAAGTGTCATTACTTTGAGAACAAGATTTTGAAGCTTGCGAGTTTCCTTTTAAATCTAAAATGTTTAGATCATATGAACTAAGGTTTTCTAGAATTTTTTTATTTGTATGAGACCATTTATCAGTCCAAAATCATCTTAATTAAAGGAAATATTGTCAAAAATATATTCCAATTCCTTAGTCAATAAGATTTCGTATCCACCTTAAAAAGGTTTTGGGGTTGTAACGAAATATTTCAAAACATACTAGAATGCTTTATTAGGATTTACAATTATGTTCATTGTAAGGAATATATTCAAACATTTCAATCATCTAATGTGGGTAGGAGCTTCATGTGTATTGCCCTAAAACTATGAAGAACATTGTTCTCCAATTTTATATTCCTCAAAAGTAATCAATGAGAATATATTCAAGGATAATAAAAAAAAAATACGAGCTCAAGGATAAGAGAAAAATTTCCACATGGTCTTGGATAGATTGTGATCAAGTGCACTATTAAGGAACTCCTAGATGTTAAGTTACTAATTCAATTGCCCACTTGTTGTCGCTACTACAACGCCCTCCAAATTTAGGCCTAAATTCAAAATTTGGAGCCTCCCTCTGATCATGTGAACTGTCATTTTCGGTTGTTAGAGTGATCTATGACTTGTTTTCTTAAATTTCAAGTCCCTTCTAAACAAATACTAAGTGTCATCATTTGATTAAGGGAAGTGTCATTCTTTGTAAAAGGCAGTGTTGAGACAATTTAGGAACGAATCTCTGGTGCATTCTCTTGCATTAATTAATCCTATGTATCATGAGTATATGAATTGGAATCATTCCTAGGGTATTGCACACTTTCTATTTATAGACGACACTTGTGTCGTAAAGTATATCTTAAGTGTCGCACTTGGAGGTAAGTGTCGTCTTGTTGTCATTTTAGTGAATCCATGTTGATTTTGGGTAAAAAGTGTTTCAATGGCATGTGGTTAATCATTTATGATTTTGTGATCATTTTCAAGTCTTTTTATGCTCTCATTCTTACCCTTTTATCACACGAATCCCACACTTAGTCATTTTAAGAGATTTCACTGTCTGTGCAACTTGCACGACATGGACCAACCTTTTCGCCTCATGGAATTATGCACTGTGCAGTCCTAAGGCAAAATGAAGCACCCTCTTCCTCCTGGAACTACACGTTGTGCAATCTTAGAGGACAATCTCCCTCAGTTGTGCACTGCGTGATCCTAGTGTTAGTTTTTGTGCATCAGATAGGTGTTCTAGTCTCAACTTTAGTTAGAGAGGCTTAGAAACACTGGATCTCTAGAACCCAAAAAAGGTTTTAGGAGAAAACACCTATAGATGGTTCAATTAAGTTAATTAATTAGTAATTAAATATTTCCTAAGTATAACTTAGGAAAAGTGATTAATTAACAAGAATTAATTAAGAAAGGTGAGATTTCTCTAGAAACTCACATGGATTGACTTAGAGTTGATCTTAGTCGTTGATGGGGATCTAATCATGGACGTTGGTGAAACAAGGAGAGATTATAAGAGGAGGTCAACGGGGTTGGAGATAGATACACTAGAGTAATGAGTTTCCTTGTTAGATCGAGTTACCTAGTTGCAAAGGTTGAGCAGGGAGAAGACTTCGAGCTAAAAGGAAGCAAAGGTGAGAGGGAGATCAGTAGTAGGATTCCATAGGAGTATTTCAGTGTTGGAAGAGTTAGATGAGGGAGGTTGAATTTATCCTCAGAAGTATGCATATGGGCTTGCGCAAAGCCTCAGAGAGGTAGTTCTATTCAACCAATAGAGAAGTCGATTAAGGTTTCAGAGGCTAGAATAATTTTCCAGATGATCGATAATCACTTCTAGAGGCAACAACAGACATAACGTCATCATCAGAGGAAAATTTTGGGCAGTGCAAGTTTAGATTGTGCAGAAGCAGCGAAGAGGCTTGCATAAGGGTTTTCTAGAGTCAGTTATGTGGTTCATTTGCTGTAGGATTTCTTATGGAGGAGGGGAAAATACCCTCAATAATTTTGCTAGTATTTCTCTTAGAGAGGTTTCCAATTTGACATCCATTTTATTATACTCAAATTTGTTACTGAAGAATTAATAATAAAACCTTGATATGTTGCACTGATTTTCCCACACTAGGTTTTTCTTGGGACATTTTTCCAAAATAATTGTGTCAATTTTTTTGTGTGCGTGCTGTATATTTCTTAGGTCCAGTATTTTATTTCTACAGCCTATTTTATTTGTGAAAAATTGCAATGTGATTAATTTGTTGTTTGTTGTAGCAAATAAACTGCATGATTAATCAGTTAGAAGAATAAATTTCTAGTTGCTGTAATTTCAAGGAACTTTCACACCTAATACTCAGTCACTCAAATATTTTAGTTTCACTTGCTGAATGCACATTCTTGATCAACCCCTTCATTTCCCTACACACTCTATGATCATAATGAAAAATCGAGCCTCTTCTGTACCCTTATAGTCCTCAACTGCGTAGTCCCTTGAGCCTCTACTTCTGCCACTGTGCACTATGCAGTTAAAATGCCCAATCATGCCTCCATGCCTTCTGGACTTTCCCACTACACAATCCTTGACTTTCCCCTCTCTTATCCACTATGCACTGCACAATCACATTGCCTAGTCCCTCACTCCTTGCCTCTTGCTCCTACACATTGCGCTCAAGAAGCCTCTCCCCTCAATCTTGTCCACTGTCCCATCACGGTTAGTATGTTGCATGAGAAATGAGGTAGACTAGGTGATTTCGGGACTGATATTGTCTTGTCATGAGTGAACTTCACTTGTATGTGTTATGATATTAACATGGCAAGATGATGGTCAAGAGGACATCAAGGAGATGTTGTAAGAATACACTTGTGGAGGCAAGATACAAATAGAACAAAGAGACAAAGGGACATTGAACTATGACAAATGGATGAAGATCAAGATGACATGGAAGAATCTATATCATAACCAACCCTGTGGAGGATGAAGATGAAGTAAAAGTAGATCTATCATGAAGTTGTGAAGATAACAACAAATAAGAGAGCTTGACATTGATACAGTACAATGAAATCTTATGTCACCATTGCCAATTGATGGCTTCCCAAAGTGTCACCAAAAATTTCATATGTTGTCATTGTATTTTTCCACAATTTGTTGAATGTAATATTACACTTTCATAAATATGAGAAAATAAAAATGTGTGGAAGTCCAAGGGTCCCACATGGAATGTGAAAATTCACTACAAAGTTATAAGGTCATGGAGATGATCCAATTTCACATAGAAATTTGAAGAGTCACATATGAGCTCAAGAGTCATGAGGGAAGATCAAGAGTCACAAGGGAGGTGAAGAGTCACCTCATTTGTTATAAATACACCCTCATAGCTCAAGCAAAGTACTTTTCACCTTGGCCTTTCAAGCTAGACATGTAAGGAGGGAAGATTAGTCTTTTGAGGAGGAAGTGGTGGCTTAATATTCCACTATTGGAACTAGTGTTGTATCATTGTAATGTTGTATCTTGGGACTTTCACTTAATGACTTGAAGCTCTTGGAGCAAATGCACTTCCATGCATATGTTGTGAATGATTGTAATACTATTCTTTCATTGCTTGTGGTGTATGTTTATGTTCTTACATACTAATGAAAATGAACTATTTTATTGGCTTTAGTACGCATCTTTGAATTGTGCATATCTTTATTTCATGATTGTTACTTCTTTGTAAACTATTTCACAAAATAACTAACGATTCTTTTAGATATATGTGAGCCTTTACGAGGATAGTACTATTAATTTTATTTTAAACACTCACATTCTCTTCCCTTCCATTAAAGAACCTTTATAGACTTTGCAAGTGAATACATCACAAGGCTAACTTACTTGTTCATCTCTAAAGTACATGCGTTCTCTCTTGTGTTGTTTATTGCAGCCAAGGCAATTCATTAAGAATATGGTAGCCTGGCCTATTTCCTGGATGAGGCTCCTACTGTAGATGGTGTGAAGTGTAATTGAGACTTCATATTAGGGAGACCCCTTGTATGTTGGTGGTTTCCAATAGTATCAACATTCTGGCACTAGAAGGAGGGAAACCTTTTTATGGTTGATAATTCACCACATTCATATAAAGAACCTTTTGTTAAAGGTAACAATTTTTTGAGACCAACTACAAATCATATATTTGAGAAAGAAGAGTCATCTCACCAAGGTTAAATTTTATTTACAAAGTCACTTACAATAAACTCTGAAAAAATCGTTCTATTAATCATCAATTTTCTAGATCCCTTATATTACTTCCTATCATATGCATTCTTCCCAATCAAGGAAATAGACAAGCTACGATGGTGTGTTGGTTTCTTAAGTGGAAGAATTAGTTACTACGACCCTTGAATATTTAGCTATCTGACTTAAAGAATATCTTCAACAAGGGGATCGTCCACCACCTATTGGGGAAAATATGGAGGGAGATAAGGAGGATTTTCACTTTTCTAACGAAGAATAACCGAGAGATAATGAACAATGGAATAATAATGAAAATATGAATGATGAAGAAGAAGAATCTTTAGAAGCAAAGAGTGAAGAAGAGGAGGAGAGAAAATACATGGCTAATGACCAATTTGATTGAATGGCTGAAGGGCCTCTTGCACTTCCGAGAAATCTTCATCACTTACTAAAGAACCTCGGAAAGTTGCTCACAAAGTATGATCCAGACAAGACAACGAAGGCTGAAGATCACATTGATGATTTATACTTACATCTGAGGATGTTAAGTTATGTTTTGATGATGTTTCTTGTAGATTATTTCCATACACTCTAGAAGGTAGAGCATCATTTTGGTACCATAGCCTTCCACCAAATTCAATGCCTGATTGGAGGGAGTTTAAACAATTATTCCTACAAAAGTTTGTTGTTGATAAAAATCATACCATGTTACGTAAAGAACTTAGAAACATTAAGATGGGGGATAAAGAAAAGGTTAAGTATTTTAATAAGAGATTTACACATATTTTGAACAATTTCCCCACTAATGTGCATCCTCGTGATTCAATCACTAAGGATAATTATACCACTGCCTTGCCCGCTAACATTTCCATCTTTGTTAAAGGAGTTGCGAAGGAAACTTTGTCTCTTAATTTTGCATAAGAAATTGTTGTTAAAAAGGAATTAAGCTCTATTGGGGTCATTGCCAATCAAGAAGAATAAAAATACTTCAAATACATTAGTAAAAATTCCCAAGCCTCTTGAGCTAAGACTAAAGAGAAAGATCATTTTGATATGGAAAGCTTGACTAAATCCTTGAAATTGTTAACCAATGAAGTATATGAACTCAAAAGGAATTCAAGTGAGTATTTTACTAATAATAAGTATTTTAAGAAGTACTGTAAGAAAAACATCAATCAACTAGCTAAGTGTGCATAAATCTCTAGTGTTGTATTTTACGTTGAGAACCTAGGCATGGATAACTATTGTACCTTTCATCAAGAAGCACATTTGAAGAAAAAATGCCCGCAATGAAAACCCAACATGATTCTTTTTGTTGCCATTGTCATAGAAAGATTTTCAGTATTCAATGAATTTAGAGCAGACTCAAGAGACTATTGAACCAACCTCGACAAAGGAAAAAACAAGTGTGGAAAACACAATTGCTAGCGATTCAATGTTTACATTTGAAGTTATTTTAAATAATGATTGACAAGGTGTTGGTGAGCCCCAATGAGTGAATCTCCTCCTCAACAACCTACTACGATATATAATTTGAGGAGAAAAGGACCGACGCTTGAGAAAGATGTGGGAAATAAATTGTTAAGAAAAATATTACCTACTAGTAATCTTGCTTAGAGCACTCAGACTAAATCCAGAAATGCTCAACCACAAAAGAGTATTTCCAGAAATAACAAAAACAAGTTTGTCACTCCTAAGGTATCGAAAAAAATTTCACCGCCTACCACTTCAGCACACCCTACCAAAGATGATGACCATGATTATAACTTTCTTGAAGACATGAAGAAAGCTTGTGAAAATATATCTATCTATGAGATGGAAAAAATTGGCAAGACAATGTGAGTTGATCATCCGTGGCATTTGTATCTCATCCTTTGTCATGTAAGATAGTTTCTACTTCCCAAGACTTGCTCAGTGATTCTCCCACTGTTCTCAAATTTGTAGTTAATGATGTTAATGTGAATTATAGATCTACTTACCCCCATTTTCTTTTAACTTTTGAGATTTACAATTATAATGTCCATAATTTCCTTGTTGATTCTGGTGTGCTTGCGAATTTCATTTCTTTATCTGTTGCAAAGAAAATCAATGTGAAATGGGAAAAAACTGATACCATAATCATATAATTAGATACATCTATAGTGCAGGCAGTTGGTGAATTAACTAATGTTATAATTCATTTATCTTTTGATCATATATTTCACCAATGTATTTATATTTTCATTGTTGACATTCCATAATGTTATGAATTGATTTTAAGTAGGGATTGGTCTAGAAAGTTGCAGGGATACCTTGCAATAATAATCAAATTCGAGTTGGTGCTTAAATATCATAATGAGCCCATTAGTTTTGCACAAATAATATTCATAAATTATTTTTTAGAAGTTGATCATTGATGTTATCTTGCACAACCATCCTCTGGTGTTGGAAATCCTTCCTTGTAATCCAACTGGGGCAAATGACCTCTGTAATATAGATGTAAATAGTACTAGTGCAAAGACTAACCCTGTTTCTGCTAACATTTGGAATTTATATTTTGATGGTTCAAAAACATAAGAGGGTTCTAGAGCTGGTTGTATTTTAATTGACCCTTAGAATAAAAATCATGTAATTTCATGTCAACTAGAGTTCGAGTGCATGAACAATATTGTAGAATATGAAGCACACCTACTTGGACTTAAGAATTCCATAGACATGAAAGTGGAGGTGCTAAAGGTAATAGGTGACTCATATATTGTTACACATCATGTACACAATACTATTCATTCTGTGTCACCTAATCTTAAAAACTATTATCAAGAGGTATGGCATCTTATCTCTTTCTTTTAAGAATTTATTATTAATTATATTCCTAGGATTCACAATACAGTCGCCGACACACTAGATAATGTTGCTACCAGGTTATCACCACTTAGAGATGATTTTTCTATTGAGATTATTTATAAGCCATCCATACTTGACAATGTCACTAATTTTTGTGTATTCAATGGTGACCAACATATACTAGATTTCATGGCTAATGTGGATATGTTTAAAGATGCAACAATTGATGAGGATGAGCATGCAAGGGATTTGAAAGAATCAACTCAGGCATATAAAGGAAATCCCATGCCTAAGGGTGTGGTATCTTTGGAGAATCTTTATGACTTGTAGAACCACTTTAAGGGACCAATCAATGCAAAGACCCATAGTTCCACATTGTTTCATGAACAAGTTAAATTGGGCACCAAGGAAGATCTGAAATATGTGAACCTCGATACTTATTGTTCGTCCCAAGAGTGACAAGCCTTCATTCGTCTTTTCAAATAGTACCAAGATGTATTGGCATGGACATATGATGATTTGAAAACTTATGATACATAAATTATCTAGCATGTAATACTTATGAAGGGTATATGAAGTCATTTTAGCAAAAGTTAGGATAATTTCATCCTCATTGGAATCCTTAATTCGGAAAGAACTAAGGAAACTGTTGGATGCTCGGATCATCCTTAAATTTCATCCTTCTACCTGGTTTTATAACTTGGTTCCTATGAGAAATAAGTCTCGAGAGATATGCTTATGTGTTGATTTTTGCAACTTGAACTGGGATTTAGATAAGGATAATTAGCTTGTGCCATTTATGGAGCAATTACTTCAAATGATATTTGGTTCAGAGATGTTCTCATTGTTAGATGTATTTTTTGGATACAACCAAGTTCTAGTAGCATAACTCTTCATAATAAAACCTACATTTAGGATGACGTATTGTTATGTTTCGGTGGATGTTGTTTTAACTTATAAATGTTGGTGCTACCTTTCAGCATGATATGTGCATCACGTTTTGTGCACTGGTCAAAAAAAGTGTGGTCATGTACTTATATGATGTTACATTGTTCTCAAAGAAAATATCTGATCATTTTCGTCATCTAAGGAAAATATTTGAGCAGTGTTGAAAATACGGTATATATTTAAATCTAAACAAGAGCATCTTTAGAGTGTCTGAGGGCAACCTGTTGAGATACATGATAGCTAAGAGTGGAATTAAAGTGGATATGAAGTGGGTCAATACTATTTCTTAGATTCCCTTTCCCGTGAATAAAAAATCCATGCAATCCTTCTTGGAGAAAATTAACTTTCTCTGAAAGTTTATCTCAGATTATGCACAGATTGTTAAACCTTTACAAGAGATGATCAAGGGCACACTTTACAAATGGGACCATAGGGAGAAAGATTCCTTTTCCTAGATTAAATGAGTGATTTCTGATTCTCCCAAAATTATATAGTTTAGACTTTAATAAATATTTCTTGTTATATAATTTTTCTTTTGATACATCTATTGTTGTCGTTCTCACTGAAAAAGACAATCAAGGAAATGAGTGGACAATGTCATTTATTGTTGACCTAGATTGTCATTGATGTCAATATGGCAATATTTTGGATGAGTAAACAATGATGGTAAGACATTGGGAAGACATTGGAAACAATCGGAAGAGCTCATTGGAAGCTCAAAACAGGAGTAGTTAAAGAAAAGCCAGAGAAAGAAGTTCAACGGAAGAAACAAAGAGCAACACGTAGTGGGGAAGCATAAACAATGGTATCGAAAGCCACAGGAAAGCCAAGTAATTGTAAGAGTGGAAGATTAAGGAGGAGCCATATCGAGATCCAAAGAAGTCAACAAAGGAGCCAAAAGAGCGGAGGAGTATATAATATAGGTAGAAATCAAGAATACAGATGAAGAGTGAATGCATGTGGTTATATTCCAAAAAGCATGTTTGAAATAGTGACAGTGGTTTTTGGGTGGACTCAAGGCTGTAAGTGGTATTTAGGGTTGATCACCTGATACCATTCATCCACTGACGCGTGGTAGGAGAAGGAGAGAGGAAACCGCCTTATCGAGCGGGTAATCCTCATGCATGTAGCTCACCCGATATCATTGTCAAGCATTGGATCAAATGCATTTTTATCTACAGTGCAAGATCACTGAGCAACTTTGTTGGTTAAATGTAATATCAATAGTCGGATGGGATGGTAAGATCTACGATGGAGGATTGATCCGAAAAAGGAAAACATTGGAAAATGTGCATGTGCAGACCCGATGATATATATGTTCGGGTGTATAAATAGTTGAAGTCCGGCTAAGTGTTTCGGAGCAGGGTTTTCAGTGTATTTCATATGTATCCTTGTATTCCGGCTTTAAGCCTTGCCACATTAAAATATGCGATTGCGATATATATATATATATATATATATATATATGGACCCATGGGACCATTACAATATGATGTATTGTTATATCGCATCTGCCTAATGGAACTCTCATAGCGCAAGTTATAAAGGGTTGTCACCCTCGAACCACTGATTGTGATACGTATGTGGACCCGCTGTGATGTTATAACATGCCCTATTGTAATATCGCGTCCATCGCAATATCGCAAGCCTTGTTGAATTTTTTTCCACATTAAAATCCGCCGATTACAATATAATTGTGGACCCGACTACACCATTATAGCATGGCTAAATCAAATTTCACATCCACGATAATCGCAATGTTCAAAGGAATGTCGATCTGATGATTGCGATAAGGGTATGGACCCGACCGACTTATTAATAACTGTTTAATACCATATCGCATCCGCTTCGGTCGGCAGTTGGGAATCAACTATGTTATGTACGAACCTCCGGAAGTGGTGATTGTGATAAAAGGATGACGTGGCATGTGGGACCTTTTATATGGCTATAGTCTCTCTGGTTTCCGTGAACAATTTATGTATATTGTATGAATATTAAGAAAGGGCCTCTCTGATATTTTTTAATATGCAACACTATTGTAATTTGGCCTCTCTTCCACATTAATGTGTCATGTGTGTATTGATGGATTTGAAGAGACAGAGGAAGCCAAAGAGTGAGTGTAGAGGAAGCTGAAAGATCAAGCAAGTGTTGAGGAAGCCGAAGAGCCAGCGGAGAAAGGAAGACAAAGGTCAGGGGTATCAGGAATATAAAACAGAGAACAAGGAAAGTTTTGAGTTACTGGCGAACTATAAGAAAAAAAGGAAGTCGAAGTTTTGGCAGAAGTGGAAGGAACAGGAGGATAGAAGTAAGTCATAGGCCCAACAGGGTTGGGAGCAAAGAATTACGACCAAACAGATCCAGACAGTTTACAGCAAAGGGTTGGAGCCCTTGAGGTTGGTGCCTTGACAACACAGAGTTGGTGCTCTGGAGGTTGGAGCATCACAAAGAGTCCATGTTGGTGCTTGGCAATTGATTGAAACCATATATATATATATATATATGTGTGTGTGTGTGTGTGTGTGTGTGTGTGTGTGTGTGTGTGTGTGTTACTTGATTTATTGCAAATATCACATTAATAAAAACATCTATTCATGTTATCTACTTATGTGTTCCAAATATAAATGTTTTTAACTGATATACATAATAATTGAAAATAAATACTGATTCACCCCCCCCCCCCCAGTATTTCCAACATTTATGAGTGTTGGCCTACAGGGGTCATAATTGAATTTTCCCGCCATTGATAAGAAAGCATATGCAGTTTATTAAGGCGGTGAAGCATTTCATGGCTTACCTCTTAAATACCACGTTATCATCTTTGTGCCTCACCCAACGTTATATCGCTCTTTGTGCAACAAGGGTTGGGTGAGAAGAGGGAGAATTGGAAGACAAACATTCAAGAATATGATCTAGAATTCAAGCTAGTTCATATAATAAAATGACACGATCTCTAGAAGCTTGCATCAAAATCAATAAATTCCCTAAAAGAGGATTATTCTAGATGGGAACAAGAAATTTAAATGTAAAAAATTAAGCAAGCTACACCTAGAAATGCGTCCACATCTTAGTACGTTGATGTACATCAATATCTAGAGCAAGGCACCTTTCCCTCACACTTAGCAACAAAAAAAAGAGGGTGATTCAACTTAAAGCTTTATCTTGTCAGCTTATACATAGTGTGCTTTTTGGAAGCCCCATAATGGTATCCTGCTTAGATGCTTAGAAGTATATGATTCAGAAAGGGTATTGAAATACCTTCATGATGGGCCAACTATTGGGCACTATGTAGGTGAAAATACTTCTCATAAATTCATATGGTCCGACTACTATTGGCCCACACTATTTAAGTATGTGCATCCCTACACTCGTAAGTGTACTATATGTCAAAGATGTGTTGGTCGCAATAGAAAGCCAATCGCCCCATTACAACCCACTACCATTGAAGAACCTTTTCAAAAATGGGAATTGGATTTTATTGGTGATATTTTTCCTCATTCATCAAAGAAACACTGATATATCTTAACTTCCCTGTATTACTTTACTCAGTGGGCTGTAGTACAGTTGAAGCAATTGAACGAGAAGTAAGTCATTCACTTTCTCAAGTAGAATATTGTCACTAGGTTTGGCATTCCCACATCACTTTTTTTTTATAATGCAATGTAATTTTCATCGCTATATCTTTACAAATTTACATTGGAAAATGGTATTGTTTTAAAGCACTCATCTAACTACTACCCTCAGGGAAACAATATAGCTAAGTTTACTAATACGAGTTTAATTTGCATCATAAAGAAAATTGTTTACTATGAGCAAGGGAACTGACATAATGCTTTGGTGAATTATCTATGGGTTGGCCATGTTAAAACTAAACCCTCTCTAAAGACCTCTCATTACTTCCTTGTGTATGGAAAGGAAGCTATCCTTCCTCTAAATCTTTACCTCCTAGTCATACAACTTTCTCAAGAATCCCAAGGTAAACCATGTCTTGTTGTTAATAATACGATAGATACTCTTCTTAAGTTAGAGGAAAAAATGCGTAAAACAAAAGAAAAGTTTGATGTACATTAGATTCATATCAATCACTGGTTTGACAAGAAGTTTGTGGGAAATAATGAGTTTAGTGTGGGAGACCTAGTATTGAAATGGGATAAAACCAATGAAGAGAAAGGTAAACAAACCAAATCTCAATCCATGTGGATCAGACCCTATACTATTCATGAAAATATTGGCCACCATACTTATCATCTCCAATCCTTAGATGGGAAGATTGAATCTCTTCTTGTCAATGGCCAAGATCTCAAACGTTATTTTCACTAGCAGTCCTGGGATGTGTTTCTACCTATGTACATATCTCTTCCCTTGTCTGTTTTTCCTTTTTTGTGTTAATGTCATGTGCCTTTCTTCTTCAAGGTGTTTTTGTTAGCCTATGTGAATAACAAATTGTGTAAAAGTGTTTTGTTTGATTCTAATAAATTTTGCAAAAGTTTTAGGGGGATTTATGACATCCATCAACACGTGGTTAAATTTTGGTCCCTCTTCTTTGATTGGTATGTCATCTTTAAGGTCAATGATGTCTAAATGGAAAATACAATTCATTCAAACATAAAGCCTTAAGTAGAACCATGATGCTCATATCTATTTTAGGATATTCATTCCTTGAATCAATATTATAATTGAATGGTACTTTTCCTATCGATCCAATCGGGTATAGAAGAGAAAGGAGAAAACTAAAACTGAGCACATTAATTTCAAAGGTATATAAGAATATATGCAATAGGAATAACCTCTCTTTGTCTCAATACGTTAGGATCCCTCTTCAAGCTTGGTGAAATAAACACTGATAAAATTCTAATGAGCATATTGAAAATAAAATAAGGGATGACAGAAGAGAAAGGCTTCCTGCACAGAGAGGTGAAGCAAGAAACTTTGCTAAGGTATTGAACATGCTCGCTTGTAGCAAAGCAATGCTTGTATTTTCTAAAAGTGACTTCACTGGGGTATTGAACAGACCTACTGGTAGCGAAGAAACACCATATATCGAACTAAAACTAAGATAATTATAAAATCATGAATATATATTATCCTTCTCCCCTATCAAAATAATTGAGATATGGAAATCTTTGTAAATATGATGCGAGAAAGGGAAAAGAGGAGACTACATCTATAACCGAGATGAATGAGGAAGCTGAGATAATCTACACATTGAGTCAATACATCCTAGAAGACTAGGGTCTGTGCATAAAGATAGACTTGAATAGAGAAGTTGGGGTTCTTCTAGTGAATTGTGAAATGTTGTAGTTGTTACAACACCCTCCAAATTTGGGCCTACATTGAAATTTTGGAGCCTCCCTTTGATCATTTGAATTGTCTTTTTGGGTTATTAGAGTGATCTACAGATTTTTTTCTAAGTTTTCAAGTCCCATTATAAAGGAATCCCAAATGTTGTCTTTTGATGAAGGGAAGGGTCATTCTTTGTAAAACGCATCTTTGGAACATCTTTAAGATGACAACTCCAATGCATTCTCTTTAATTGATCAATCTTATCTATCATGAAGATATGCATTGGACGCATTCCTATGGTATTGCACACTTTCTCTTTGTAGTTGAAACTTGTGTTGTAAAGTATAACATAAGTGTGACACTTGGAGGTAAGTATCATCTTGATATCGTTTCAGTGAATGCATGTTTATTTTGGGTACTAATTGTTTCCTTGACATGTGGTTGATCTTTTATGAGTGTGTGATCATGTTCAAGTCTTTTTATGCTCTCATTCTTACCCTCTTGTTAGACTTATCCCAAACTTAGTCATTTTCAGAGATTTTACTATCTTTGCAACTTGCTTGATCATGGACCAACCTTTCTACTTTCTGTAATTACTCATTGTGTAGTCCTAAGCCACAATGAACCACCCTCTTCCTACTGCAATTGTGCATAGTGTAGTCCTAGAGGACAATCTCCCTCAACCTTGCATTGTGCAATCCTAGTGCTCAGTCACTCAGATCTACTAGTTGCACTTACCCAATGCGCAATCCTGATCAATTACCTTTCGCACTATGTAATCACAGTGGACATTGGAGCCTCTTATAGACCCTTGCATTCCTCAACTGTGCAGTCCCTTGAGGCTCTCCTTCCTCCACTACACACTGTGTAGTTATAGTTCTCAATCATGCCTCCCTATCTCATGGCGTTTCCCACTACGTAATCCCTGACTTGCCTCTCTCTTAGCCACTACACACTACAAAGTCATAGTTCCTTGTCCCTCACTCCCTGTGTCCTACTCCTGTACACTGTGCTCAAGAAGGCCTCTCTCCTTAATCTTACGCACTTCCCCATCATAGTCAGTATGGTGCATGAGAAACGAGGTAGATTAGGTAATTTTGGGACTGATATTGTCTTGTCATGAGTGAACTTCAGTTGTATGTGTTATGACCTTAATATGGCAGGATAATTCTCAAGGAGGAAATCAAGAAGATGTTGCAAGAAGACACTTTTGGAGGTGAGAAACAAAGAGAACAAAGAGAAAAAGGGACATTGAACTACGACAGATGGATGAAGATCAAGATGACATGGAAGACTCTATATCATAACCATCCCTTTGGAGGATGAAGGTGAATTAAAATAATATATATCATGAAGAAGTGAAGACAACAACAAAGAAGAGAGATTTTCCATTGATACACCACAATGAAGTCTTATGTCATCGTCGCCAAGTCATGGCTTCTCAAACTATCACCACAAAAGTCATAAGTTGTCATGTTATTTTGCCACAATTTATGGAATGTAACGTTATATTTTCATAAAAATGAAAAAATATAAAATGTGTGGAAGCCCAAGGGTCCCACATGGAATGTGAAAGTAACTAGAAAGTTCTAAAGTCATGTAGAATCCCAAAGGTCACATAGGAATTTGAAGAGTCACATGGGAGCTCAAGAGTCATGAGGCAAGGTCAAGAGTGACCAGGGAGGTGAAGAGTCACCTAATTTGTTATAAATACACCCTCATAGCTCAAGCAAAGGAATTTTCACATTGGCTTCTCAAGCTAGGCATAGGAGAGAAGATTAATATTTTGAGGAGCAAGTGGTGGCTTAATGTTCCACTATTGGAACTAGTGTTGTGTCATTGTAATGGTGTATCTTGGGACTTCCACTTAATGACTTGAAGCTCTTGGAGATGACGCAATTTATTGCATATGTTGTGAATGATTGTAAGAGTATTCTTTCATTGTTTTTTTTATGTATGTTTATGTTCTTACATACTAATGAAATTAAACTATTTCATTTGCTTTAGTATGCATATTTGAATTGTGCATCTGTTGCTTTCATGATCATTACTTATTTGTGAAATATTTCACAAGAGAACAAACGATTCTTTCAGATATATACATGTGTATTTACTATGATAGTACTATTACTTTTCTTTCAAAGACTCAATTTATCTTCCCTTCCATGAAATAACCTTTATACACTTTTCAATTGAATGCATCATAAGGATAACTTACTTGTTCATCTGGGTCTATTTCCCAGATGGGGCTCCTACTCCAAATTGTGTGAGGTCTAATTGGAACTTCATATAGGGGATACCCCTTGTATGTTGGTGGTTTCTAGCACTGTCAACACTTCCCTACTCTGGTGCTATTCTTGGTCATGGAGATGATTTAGCCTCACTAGCCAAACTTGCAAAAAAAATGGATAAGAGAAGATTAATTCATTTCTTTGATGTCATATACAAGAGAGGAATTCATCAATGTTTGATCAATTAGGTCTATGTAGTATATGAATTTGATTTGTTTGGTTAATTTTCCTTAATTTTTTTACAAATTCAACTTTCTTACTTCTCGTGTGCTCTTCACTTGGAGTGAAAAAATAGACAAAAACTTTACTAATATTTATTTATGTTTCCACTTTATTTCCCTTTTTGATATAAAAAATAATAGTAAAAGAAATATTATATTGTGCATGGTTTGTGTTTCTACTGTATGTTTGTTAAGTGAATACTACAAAAAGAAACGAGTTTACCATTTTTTGTGCTTTTTCTTTGGGTGATCATGTACTTGGAACATAATGAAGTCTTGAAATTATCAAGAACATTATTTTCCCATTCCATTTATCTAAAAAGTGATAAAATCACAATGGATTCAAGGATATTAAAAGTTATTTCCACCTCAAGGATAAAAGACAATTAGTTCATTTCGTATGATGGTGTAGAAGAGATAGGATTTCATCAACTTGTGTTTAATCAAAACAATGTAGGATACAATGAATTTGAGATGTTTGGTTAGTTTTCCTCTAATATTTGTGGTAGATTCAATTTTCTTGGTTCCTTATTTATTCTTTGCCTAGAGTTCAAAAAACTACATGAAATATGTTAATTTTCTATTTCTTCTAGGACATAAGTAAGGTTGATGCATGGAAATTTACTATTCATAGGGGGGTAATATGGGGTACCTAGGGTGGTGTAAAATGGGAAGATTAATAGATATGTATTCATGTATTTTTATGCTATGAGGTCATCTCTAGTAAATAAGGCCAAATAAGGAGTGTGAAAGAAATAAATGTAAGAAGGATTAATAGAAGGTTCCACCTACTATAAAGTTCCTTCTTTAGAGTGTTCCTAGGAGGTAGATACTATTATATAAAGAAGTGTAATAAATGTAATGGAATATTGTGAATGTATCGTAATTGTAGAAAACAAGCATTAGTTTGGAGTGCATCCCTTCTTTAAGGAATAATATATGGTGTTGCCATACCTCAAGGGTTTTCTCTATGAAAAACGATGAATGTATTGTAATTATAGAAAGCAAATATTGCTTGTGGAGTGCATCCCTTCCTTAAGGAATAATATATGGTGTTAACCTACCTGAAGGGTTTTCTTTATGAGAAATAATTAATGTATTGTAATATAGCTAGAAACCATTGCTTGTGGAGTGTTTTCCTTCCTCAAGGATTAATATATGGTGTTACTGTACCTCAAGGTTTCCTCTACAATTATTGTTTTCAATATTTGGTTATATCTATTGTGTGGATTTATTATTCCTGAGTTAATTTCCATATTATATTTTCATATTTATTGAGCACATAAATATATTATATTTTTAGATTTATTGAGCAAATAATAGTTGGTACCAAAGCAATTCCTTGCGCTAGAAACAAAGATATTTTTTTCTTTTTTGTAGATTTTTCAAGAAAAATATGGTAACACACTTCAAATTAAATTTTGAAACTTTTGGACCAGAATTCGTAGGGCCCAATTGGATATTGAATTTCCTCTTTCAAAAGAAATTGATTTAAAAAAAAATGGAAAAATGTCTGAAATGGACTCTAGGAGGTGTATATATTACTAATTTAAAATAAGTTATTTTAGGGGTTTTTTTCGAGGATGATTGTGTGATTTGAAAATTAAATAAATTTTTCTAAGGTGCTTATGTTTCAATCAAACTAGCACAAATATATGTGGAGTGGCTACACAATTTTATAACTGTGGTTATAATAGAAAAATAGAGAATTACAACCATAGTTATTTCCATTTTAATTTATCCTCCTCATAGAGATCCATTGAAAGGGAAGTTAATTTGTATAAACCCTAGTTCTATTTTTGGGTTATAGCAAGCAAGATGTATTTTATAGGGAAAGGATGATGACCCTAGCATTTGAGAATACATAAAATTGGTAATATCAGTTTGGGAAATTTCATTTTGGAAAATTGCTCTGTAACTAAATTTAAAGGATCATGATCTCATATGGTAGAACTCATATGGACTTTATGATGAGATAAATGAACTTTTAGATGAGGAATATGAGAAACTAACTTTTGATTGGTGGTCTCACGTGGGAAAAGAGATAAATATAGCACCAAGGGTTCATTTCCATATAAATATACATTATAGGTTCATGTATGTATTCATAAAGAAAATGTCATTTCTTCTATTAATCCTAGTTTCCAACATAATTTCATCAATATTTAGTTGGTTAATAGATAGCATGTTCCTACAAAATATATGCACACCACATAATTTAAGGTTGAGACTCTTTAAATATGTGTTGCATTCTAATGTTTGTGCCATAGATATGAATGATATGGATGTTGTTTTTTCACATCCTTGAGTGGAATCAATTGGTACACTGAATTTTAATGTGAAAAAGAAGTTTTTGAAGATTCGATATAACAAAAAGTATTACATTGTAAGATTTTTATCTTCATAAGCTATAAGGGCCCATCAGGGAACCTAAAAATTTTCTTGCGAGGAAAATAAGTGTATATTCTAAGGTTGGATAAAAATTAGAGTCTATAGAGGCATATGAAGAAAATCCCCAAGAATGGAAAAAAGTGAAATCACAAACACATGATGTTTAAGATTCCATGCAAGAGGAATAGAGATCCAATGTTGATGCATATCACAACCCTCACAACATAGAAAAAGAGTCATCAAAGCAAGGGTGCGAGCATAAATAAATGTATTATCAACAAAAATGGCACTAGAAAGGCAACCAATTGAGAGGAAAATGGAAGAATAACAACATTTCGTGGAAATATCATAATAACATATGAAGGAGAAATTATATTCTTGATCAATGTGGTGAGGAAGTTGTTGGACATAATGTTCATATTTCAATAGGATGGATGGATGATGCTTGGTACCAACTGGATACATTGTTTTAGATCATATTGTATGATTTCTTCACATGTTTCAAGTATGAAACATATGAAGAGAGATGGAATATCTCTAGGGATAATGTGGGATACCTAGGGAGGTACCTAATGGGAATAATAATAGATATGTGTTTATGTATTGTTATGTATGGAGGTTATTTCTAGTAAACAAGACCCGTGTAGTAGTGTGAATATAATGAATGTAAGAAGGCTTACTAGAAGGTTCCACATACTATATTGTTCCTATGAGATAGATAATATTATAAACAAATAGAAGAAATGCATTAGAGTGAGGGTGAATGTATTGTATTTTTAGCAAGCAAGCATTTTTATGGAATGATTTCCTTCTTTAACGAATAATATATGGTGTTTCTGTATCTCAAGGGTTTTCTCTACAATTATTATGTTCGTTACTTATTCATCTATTTTTGTGGATTTTTTATTCTTGAGTAAAATTTCCATTATTATATTGTCATATTTATTGAGAAAATAACTATATTATATTTTCATATTTATTTAGCACATAATAAGAAAGTAGTGGAGGATCCCATAATGTCCAAATAACTTATAGCTAATTAGCTTCACCATCTTTTATTTAACTTTGATAGTTGATAATCCTCCTTGAATGGATGGCTTTCACCCACTATGCTTATGTAACACTACTAGGAACCTCTAAAGTCATAGGAAACAAAATCAAAGAAATAATAAACATAAATATTTCTCAATAGTAAGTGGGTTTGGTGGCAAAAAGGAAAACTCTAGATAGGATATTAAAACTTAGGGAAGTGTATACAAAATAAAAAGTTAAAATAAAAAATCCTCATGGTTGTCGAGTTAGCGATATATCTATGGTCTATGATAGAATATGCATCCATCTTCCACTTCCCTTATGAAAAACAAACATGTGAAAAATAATGCAAGAGTAAAAACTTATGAAAAGAAAACATGTGAAAAATAATGCAAGAGTAAAAAATAACCAAAAAAAAGTTATGCTCACCACTTCCATTAATCAAATCCTATAAGTCGGAAGCCTATTCCAATGGAAAACGTCTACACATTAGCCAAGTTTTGTACCTATTTTAAAATGACATATAAAACTGTGGAAAGAAAACATTTCTAGGATTACCAATAAACCATATACACTTTCAAAATTTAAAAGTAGAGAGGAGTTCTTATTGAGTCTAACATGTTTAAGGCTTATGATAAAGTAGTTCTCCAACTTATACTTTTTCTATAAGTTGAGAAGCCTATTGTAATGGAAACATTTTACACATCAGCGAACTTTTGTACTTATTTTAAAATGACATATAAAACTGTGGCAATTAAAATTTTCTAGGATTAGAAATAAGCCATATACACTTTCAAAATTTAAAATTAGAAATTATTTCTTATCAAGTCTAACATGTTTAAGGATTATGATAAAGTAGGTTTCCAACTTATACCTTTTCTTAAACATAGTGAAAATAATTGTGTTAAAAGCATTGGAAGACTTAGGAACATCTAAACAAATTCTAATGCCTAACTTTATTTCTTTAGTTTAGAAAGTTGAGGGCCCCTACTTTGATGAAAAAATTTTAGCCAAATTCTATTGTTCTAGATATATATTATGTTGCATTCATTACTTTAAATACACATTCTTAATTGTTAAAGAACCATGATGTTTTGCATTGTCAACATAATAACATATGAACAAATAAAGATAAGACATCAGATTAGTAAGATCAATTATGCATTAAAATATACATGAAAGAAAACAAGTAAATATGTCAAACAATTTCTCTGCCACCTTAACTTAGTTATCAAATATGATTAGCATTCATTCATGATATTTAATAAAAGAGGGAAATATTAACATCAAGCTCCTCATGATAACCTTACTACAACCATGATCAACATTATGCAATGCAACAAGCACATGGAATGTAAGTGTAAGAGACACACATGCAACTGACATGCATGCATGAACAATGCACACAACCCATCCAATCCAAGGGGTGAACAATGATCTGATACCAATCCGTGGTATCATATATGACCCAAAGAGAGTGCAACCCACTCTGATACCAATCTGTAACACCCCCTCCTCCCAATTCCACCCAAGAAACCAGCCATTCAGGAAAACATGTGATGAGAGAGGTTACTAAGGGATTCAGTCTCCTAGGAGACCTTAAGGAAATGGAATCGATGGAACATATCAAACAAACCCATCCACATCAGAAAAACACCCTTAGAATACATGTCAACGACTCAGACATGCTGTCCCTAAGTCCCAATGATGATTTAAGCCTTTTAACCCAGAGATTCTCTCATGCTATAGGAGAGACAATGACCAACAACTTAAAGTCACTCCCATAGAGCTTTGTGCCAACGACTATGGAATTTTCTCAGCAAACTTGTGCCAACAACCCTGAGATTTGAGCCACTTTTCTAGCCCAGAATCTCAACCTCTGCCCAAAACTTGTTACAACCTTCAGAATCATTCAAACTGACATGATAACAATACTAAATACTCAAAATCAACCTCTGGATTAGGCCTCAACATCCCTAACCAGGACTAACATTCTGTCAAACACTTGGCATTATTGTAACCTATAGGTCTATGATACAAGGCAAAGCATAAATGACGAAAAGAACTTATGAAACATAACCAGAAGGATCACCTCCTTCTCCATTGGACTATTATGTCATCAATTAGGTCTTACATCCATCCATTTCACAATTACAAGTAAATACATGAAACAACCATCACATGAACCAATCACATAACCATGCTTATAATGAGCATAAAACCATATAAACATCAGAGATATGAAAACCAATAAATCCACAAATAAATCAATGCAAAAGTAAGAGAACTTAGCTTTTATTAATTGTAGGAAAATTCGACCAAGTTCGGGACTTCCACATACCACCCAACCATAGACATGTCCGAACCAAATCTCTGTTTCAGCTAGTCACCCTCGCGCCATATTCCAAGCATGAATGTGGGACCTCATAGAAAAACCAATCCAAGAACAACCGAGGGAATCCAGAGGTTAAACCACCTCCATCCTCACCAAACTATGATCACACCAAAACTGATGCTCCGATCACAACCGAACCAAACTTGGAATGTCATCCAGAGTCCATCACTATAGTTGAGGAACTTTCCATCTCCTTATCTCTTAGGCTTTATTGCAATCCAATCTCGGATCACTAGTCCCTAAACTGAGACCGGTCTCTCAAGCTTTACCGCAATCCAAACCTCGATCACTAGGCCTTGTTGGACACCTAATCCAGTAAGGGTTGGTGTGGAAGTTGAACAACCAAAAGGAGTCCAAGAGACCACTTGGAATATGAATCCAAGGGTCACACCATGTACTATAAATGTATATCATTTGTTAATAATAAATGAACTCTCCTATTTATCTTTCCTATGTTGTTGTTGCCATGTGTGTGTTTAACATGGTATTAGAGTAGGTGATCTCCTGCCCTACTCAACTGTGAGCCACTTGTTTATTGTGGCCTTTCTTACATGCCAGTCCTGTACCTCTGCCCATTTTCCCTCATGCACAACGTCGCATGTCTAATATATCTGCTTTGTAACTTCTCTAGATTCATATAACTGTCACTTCTACAATTCTGGATGTAATGTACATTCCAGCAATTTGAAAATAGAGGCCTGGGTATTTTAAGAGTCTGTCAACTCTGCAGAACCTACCTGCCATTCCCCTAACCTCTGAAATCCACAATTCTCCATTTTTGTGTCGTTTCTCTGTCCTTCGAAATCCGCAAGTCTCCTCCGAAATTCTCTCTGTGTAGCCATCATAAAAAAAAACCCTCACAAATTCGTCCTCCATTCCCACGTTATTTCCTCCAAGCTAGCAAACAACGATGTTTTTTTTGTGTACGGGAACGTCTGAACTAGGCCCTCTTGTCTGCTTTATAACTTCTCTACATTCATATAACTGTCACTTCTACAATTCTGGATGTAATGTACATTCCAGCAATTTGAAAATAGAGGCCTAGGTATTTTAAGAGTCTGTCAACTCTGCAGAACCTACCTGCCATTCCCCTAACCTCTGAAATCCACAGGTCTCCATTTTTGGATGCCGTTTCTCTATCCTTCGAAATCCGCAAGTCTCCTCCGAAATGCTCTCTATGTAGCCATCATAAAAAAAAACCTCGCAAATTCATCCTCCATTCCCACGTTATTTCCTCCAAGCTAGAAAACAATGATCTTTTTTCTACGTACGGGAACATCCGAACTAGGCCCTCTTGTCTTCATTTTCTGGAACTCCTCTGTTGCTACTATTATTATTCATTCAACTCTATGCTCTACCGAAAGACATCCGATGACAATGTTTTTCTGATTAGTTGCAACTCCTATATTCCTATTGCACTAGTTTTGTGGAGTACCAATCCAACGCATACCTGTCTAAGCTATGATATCACAATAGTTTCTAACACAAGACTCTGCTACCTCTTACCAAACCTCTCTGTCGTTATGAAACCATGACATTTAGGGCTGAGACTAAACGATCCACCTTCCCTCACTCTTGTGACCTTTCTCACTATATGCCTCTATCACAGCATAAAAGAGAGCTCCATATTGAACATAACTAAGACATCCTTCCAATTCCATTTTTTCACATTCATCATCATTGTCAGGTTCGCTAAAAGGGACGCTGAAAAAAGGAAAATCTCAGAAAGCCTGCCAATGCTTCACACCGAGGCCCTACGATGAGATTAATGCATCGATTTCCTGAACAAGAGAGGCATTCAGGAAATTGGAACTACTGTGATTGAGGGGAAATGATTATTGAATAATTGTGTATCTGAGATATCTAATAAGACAACCAATGCATGAATCGATTGTTGTGCCAGGGCCTATGCTCAAGACCAAAGAATCTGGAGCATCTGAGAATGATACGTGCCACGGGTTCAGCACTTGGTTCATCGCATTCAAGTCCAACATTCTCTAACTATGTGAGTTGCGGTGGAGATTCATCTTCTGAATAATAAAGATAGAGAGAACAATAGTCACAACCACAAAATGAGTCCATTATTGCAAAAAGGTAGCGAAGAAACTGATCATTTTCATTATTAAAAGGTCTGAGTTCCTCATCCCCAATTTCTTCACCACCATTAATTCGATCATCCACGCCATTTTATCTTTGCATAAAATCAACGTGCAGGGACTTTGGATAATCTGAAGCAATCTCTTGTCCGGGCCTACTAATTCCGTCATCAGGTTCCATATTCCACCTACTCAATTCCGTATCAGAGCATGGATGAACCCTGGTGTGAAACTCTGTGTGGGCTTCATTGATTTCCCAAGAGAGGGTTGTATGCAATAAAGGAAACACCCACACAAAGCACCAAGAGGAGGTACCACTGCAGAACGCATGCGTAGAGTTGAAAGGATGCATTGCATGGAATTGTAGGATGTCTGCTTTGATTGAGGGGCTGCCAGATGCATTTTCACTTCAGTGCCTAGCACGTGTGCCATTCACATTTCATCCTAAATAAACCAACTGGAGTTTACAAACATTGGATTGATGGTCTGCGCAGAGATTGTTAGTTTCAATGATAGGAGGAGTATCAGTTTGACAAAATTGGTACATTGGTATGCAAATCAATGTTAATGTCATTCACTGGACCCATGGAACATGCAGTACTAAACTTCTGGCGGTGCAATATATGGTGAAGGTCAAGCTATTGGCTCAGACGCCCGCTTGTTTCATTTGGTGAAGCAATGACAATGCCTCCTCAGGAGAGCCATGTCTTTCATAGGCTGCCATCATAAGAGTCCATGAGCACTCATCTCGTTGAAGCATTTGGTTGAAAACTCTGCGAGCGTCTACCAACTTTTCACACTTAACATACATTTTAACAAGTGCATTATGTGAAATACTATCTACTTTAATTCTAATCTGATTAATGTGAACGTGTATTATTTTCGCTTCTAGTAAAGCTTTGTCCTGAATGCAAGCCTCCAACAGAGAAACGTATGTAGAAGAATCCACAGAGTTGTTAGTAAAGCATAAAATATTTAGGGTTTCATTCAAGCAACCCTATTTACACAATATTCTGACATCGATCAAAGGCAAACTATTGCCATTGGCATTGTATTAGAGTTTGGAGTGCGTTGAGGTCCTCATTGTTTTACTATTTTTTTGAGGTTAAAAAAAATGGCTCCAATTGGTGCAATATTAGAGTTACTGGACAATCTAATACTCTCTACTATGGATAATACAATCAAAATTAGCAAGGATTTTCTCACCGATATTCACAATTGTTTACAAGATGTACATGACAAGATTGAATTTTTGCAGCTTGAATCTCAGCTACAGCAAGTAGAATTACAACAATGGAGTCGTCATTCTGAACCTGTTTCTGTTCAGAACAATGAAATAGACTCCCATAAACAACAAGTCAATAATGTTGCAAATTCAGATTCAGTGCCTAATGCAACAACAAATTTGCATGCAAAAGCAGAAATTCAACCTGCACTTCCCAAGTCGGTCATCAGACCTTGGGAAGAGCTTGTCCACAACAAGCACAAAACTAGTCTTGGATATGACAAGGATGTGTCCTTTCATATTCCAGGCTACTCCAAACAAATCCAATTTCAAAGTGCTGGATTTCTTCAAGACGGTTCATCTTCACCTGCTCCTCATGACAATTCACCTCCAACTGTTCTAGATTCTGCCCCTCTTCCACAGCAACAGATTGTGAAATGCCAACACTGTGACTGAGTTGGCCATTTGAAAGATCATTGTTTTGATCTTCATCCATGTAAGCACTTGTTATAGACATTTTTGGGCACTGCAACCCCAATCAAAAATGTCCATAAACCAAGGACTCCTAAGTCCCTAAAAGTGTTGTTCCATCCCCTAGCTGATTACATCATCTCCCAGAAGTTCTCCATGAAAAACTACTCAGAACTGGTCAAAGCTGGACCATCTCACCTGCTCCATGGTCAAGGTGCGCTGCATCCCACCTAAATGCACACGAGAGGTGCGATGCATACTGGAAAGCCCTTCTATGGGGTGTGATGGGCGAGAGTGGAAAAATGGCAGAGTCAATTTGCGAGGTGGAGGATCATGGAATCTTCTAGAAACTTCTCTTGTGACACTTGCCTCTCTACATTCGCCCAGGGATGAGTAAGAGATCATCAATCTCCAAGTTGAATCAAGAACTATCAGAGAGAGGACACTAATCAAATCTCAGAAGCTGACTCACCTCCCTGCAATCATCTATATATGGATCCCCCATCCTAGAGATCCAGAGGCTGGAATTTTGTATCTTGTAAGGAAGTGCTGCTAGTTTCTTGGTGTAACATCATAGTGTTGGGTGATATAAGCTTTTCATGAGGTGAAGAAGGGCTTTCTTGCTGAGAGGATGATGTTGGGTCAAAACAATGGGTTGTAATCCTCTTTGCTATTCTTGATATTAATAAAGCTATTCAAGTTTTCCTCCACATTCTTGTATGATTGATGATATAGGCATTTGTGTGGGCAATATATATCTGGTCCTATATTGTTTATGATAGTAGATCTCTGTTCTTGGATAGTGTTATGCTGCTTTGATTCCACAAGTGCTCTTTGAAGCTAGGTAGATGAGGAAACGAGTGGCAAAGATCTATCAGAAGGGAGAGGAATCAAACGAGGAACCAAATGCAAGACAGAGGTTGGTCTCCTTTGTTCCCCTCTTATCTACTTCTCATAAAGGAAAACAAAATTAGTTTTAGTTTGTTTGTTTCTAAGATAGCTACCAGTCTTAATGGGACTAGCAGCTCTGCATAGACACTAGATTTCCCGATAACAAAATGGCGACTCTGCTGGGGAGCGAATAGATTGTTTGTTTGTCTATATTTGTTTGCTTTATAAACTTACAGACAGAGCCTAAAGTCAAGCCAGCTAGCCTTCGAACTGCATTTTCTATGCAAGTGCAAAGTAGATCAATGGTGCTTCAGTCTATCTCTGGGTTTTATTTATGAACTGAACGATTGATTTACAAACTCTCTAATTGCCCTTGTGGTGGCTCTAGTAACCTCCTTAGATCTACCCCTGTGATTTATTTACTGATTATCACTTGCTCAGCATAAATCCCTAAACTGTGCTGCAAACTGTGATCAAGAACTGGATCAAAAGTCTCGCACTGTACCATCGCACCCTCTCTTCAAGGATATCAGTATGCATCGCACTTCCCATGTGCTGTAGGTGGGATGCATACTAGAATCTTTGTGTAACAGGTGCGCTGATCAGAGAAGGCTAATTTTGCCTCCAGAATTTGGTTTTTCTTCACTCTTTTCAGCTCTATTCAGGAGTTTTGTTGTCTGTAGTTAGTATACCTCTGTGAAAACCCCCTTCCTTGCCATAATTCCGCCTCCATTGTGCAAAGAACTGTAAATGTTTTTATGTATTGTGAGCCATTTTCAGTTCTCTTTTAAAAAGAAGTAGCATAATTGAACTGTCGTTTCTTGATTTAGAAGTGTCGCAAGTGTCGTTTTCAATCATAGAAGAGAATCTGATTGTTCTTGATAGTCGATTAAACTATTACTCTTGTATTTGATTTGAATTAGTAGTTTTTCAAGTGTCGAAAGCAAGTTTTCCATTCCAAATCGCAAAGTGTCGTCATTGTCTTCATTTTGTCTTGAAAAGAAGCTTGTCAGTAATGTCGCTTTGAAAAATAATTCAGATTTGCGCTTAGCTTTCTTCTTATCATTCACACATTAATAAGGCTAAAAAAAAATATATGCATGTGAATTTGCATTTAGACTGTTTGTTGGTTTGATTTAGGACAGTGCATATAGCGTGTGCTCTCTGCTCTATGTTGAAAGAATATCATCTATCTTTCTTTAGTAGCTAGGATTTTCATTGCAAAAAGAAGATTAAACGATTGTTTATCATCTTAGATTGCATTTTAGGAATTGTATATCTACATCACGCGGTGAACCTGAAAGGAAAATTTCTTAAACAAGATCAACTATAAATAAATTTAATGAACCTAAAAATGCTTTGGAACCTAATGCACAACATTTAGAAGTCTAGGCTAGAGACGTATTCCAGCGTCGTAAATCCTGGTAACTGTTGTTTTCATTGCTGGTTGGGTGATTCCTCCACTTTGAGACGACAAGTGCCAGTACGGGCTTGTGCTCCCACGTACCGTCAAGTATATATTGGGAGACCATAATAGGTTATATCCTTTATCCATAGGAAGCCGTGTCTACCGCCCTATCAATCACAATGCACTGAACACAACATTCAGGAAGATTGACTGCCATACCGTAAAAAGTATTCTGCAGTTTTGCGATTGGTTTGGTAATCCCTCTATCTAGATTTCTAGAGTAGTCTCTTTCATTCCTTTTCAAACTCCTTAAAGGAAAAGGTCCATCTGAGCACTTGTCACTTCAAGCTCATTAAAAATTGAAGGTTTCTAGAGTCATCTTTTGTTTTTTCTTGACTCTTAAAAATTGAAAAAACAAGTTGTGTCAAATCGTCTAAAATTTATTTTAATCGGAATAAACGTCACCTTTCCTACGTTGGTCTTAGGTTGAGAAAAATGGAGCCCACCAACCAAGGATTTCCCTTTGTAGGAAATCTTAGTCCTTTCTCCTCTTGGGGAGATGTTGGTGCACCCCATATGGCCACATTGTCACTTCCAAGATTGACAATCGGCGTACCTGTATGGCTCTTCTCAACCTCTGTCGTTCAGAACACCGTGATTCCTGAGCAATCAAGTAAGCAACTAGATGGTACCAAAGCTACCGCCCAACCTTCTACTTTGTCTGATTCTCTCTCTCCTCCTTCCTCTTCGCTTGATGAAGCTGGTAAAGCCAAAAATCAAGTAACTAAGAAGGAGAAGAAGGGGAAGGAGAAGAAAGAGAAGAAGAAGAAGGAGCCAAAGACGATAGTGGGAAACGAGGCATCATCTAGTGAAAATCCACACACTGCACTATCAAAGCCTAAATCTCCATGTGTCATTTCCAAAGGAGATCACTATCATTAAGATTGTCCCTACATCCCTCGGATCTTAAGGGACTGGTCTCCTTGTTTACACAATCCGATGTCAACAACCTCTAATGATCATGTTGAAAGTACACCATCAACTAGTGAAAGCGAAACGTCGGGACAGAAAAGGAAAAGTAAATTCCCTTGTAAACTATGTGAAGGCGATCATGCCGTCCACCATTGTCCCTTCCTAGACGAGGCTAAAAGAGTTTTGGACGACTGTCCAGTTTCACCGTTACGGCTTCCTCTTGGATATAAGAAACTCTTGCCAAGTCCATCACTAGTTGAAAATCCGACTGACACACCATTGTGGTTGGTCAAAGCATCTATCATTGAAGATAAACCATCTGAATTCACACCAGATGAAAGTCAAAAGGTCGAGGTGGCAGTTGACCCGGTCTTACCTTCAGAAGGTCCATCTTCAGATGATATAGTCACCGGAGAGAAAAAGAACGACACCATTCAAATTCTCTTCGTAAACACAGACTCCGACGAACATGGGGGTAGTCTACCCGTTCTTTTACCGTAGGAAGGAAGTTCGTCAGAGTCATATCTGGCCGTCTATTCGGTCCCACATCCAAGCAACCTAGTTGTTTCCTTCGATTGGAATCTACTAGGCAGACCCCATTTACTGGCTAGTGTACCATTTCGAATCATTGCACAAATATACATAATGGTCATGGATGGTACCATCATAGATGAAGGAGCTTCTGCAAGTATCCTTTCCTCAACTGCTTGGAAAGCGCTTGGTTCGCCACCGCTTTTTCCTGAAATGAGAAATCTAACAGACTTTGACAAAGGAACTAGTCGACCGTTAGGGATCCTTCCCAATGTGCCGATAACATTGAGAAAGAAAACCATTCACATGAATGTAATGGTAGTTCAAGGACCCTTAGATTATAATCTACTCCTTGGACGTGACTATATGTATTGCATGGGAGCCATTGTCTCCTCGCTCTTGAGAGTAATGTGTTTTCCACATGAAGGAAGAGTGGTCAAGCTCGTAGACCAGCTTTCATTCCTTGGCTCACACATAGAAAATAGTCAAATACCATCCCTGAATGGTCTTTTCATGCAAGGAATGTCTCATCAATCCCCAGTCCGTCCACTTGATGAGCACGAGTGATTCGGGAGGACATGGCTGAAACCCAGGGGGCATGCACCCTGGTTTGTTTCAGCAGGAAAACCTTGGGTATAGGGTAGGTTTCCATGAAGGATATATGACTGGTTTATGAGATTAGACTGGAATAAGATTCCTTCGTCAAAGTTATGTGAGTGGAGGCAAGTTGCGCCACTCACCTTTGTCTATTTCGGTAGACATTGCCGAGGAAGTGTTTTGTCTGCAGTGCGGATAGAACAATCTTTGGTAACCTGGAAATTTTTCGCTATACCTGGGGGCATGCAAACCTTTTGGCATGCAAGCGAAGAGAGACCATTTATTTTTTAAATTTGTAGGTCCTCTAACCCTTTAAACTCGTAGGATTGGTCGTTTCCTAACTTGCATAAAGAAAGGATGCGGGGCAAAGCTTTGTAAGGTGCAAGCTCCATAAAAAATGGCATCTTAGATGAGACATCCTTATTATACGACTGGATCGAGCAGTTTTTATGTGGAGTTCAAGCTCGTTAAAAATTAAACATAAGCAATGAGCAAATGTTTCCCCCAGAGTTTAAGCTCATTCATTAAAAAATGAACCAATTTCTAGTAAATAACCATCGTGAATGCATCATCATCAAACTTTGAGCCTTGGTTGTGTTCTCATCATCATCTCCACTCTGTTTTGGCCGATCATTCACCTCCATTTGATTGTTTACCCTTTTTGAGTAACAGCTGTGAAGAGTGATCCTGTTAGCCATCCTTGTGACACTGCCGTGATTGGAAAATTCCAAACCTTACCTGGAATTAGCTGCTACCCGAATTTATCACTCATTCCTCGAAAAACGAGTCTCCTTTAAGCTCTTTTCATCTAACTCATAAAATATGAAAATATTTCCGAGTAATTGGCCTCTCCAGCTTGTTAAAGTGACCAGACGTGCTATCCCTCCTTTAGATTTTAATCTTTTTGGACCTGAGGGATTATTACACAAAAGGATCGAGCGCTTGTTTTGTTCAGCTCGTTAAATTACCGTAAATTCATCCCTTTTGTATTATTTTATACTTTTTCGGACTTAAGGGATTATATGACGAAAAAGGATTGTTGGAGTTTTCTTTACGTCCCTTTCAGACTCTCTAAAATTGAAAAGGACCAAGTTATATTTGTCGTTAAACTCGTTAAAACCGAATAGCGACAAACTTGTCCATACAGACAAGAACGAGTTTCACTATCGCTAGGCTCATTAAAACATAGCGATGGGTTTGCCTGAAGGGAAAATTATAGAACAAGCATATGTTATCCTCCTCAAGCTTGACAAAAATAAAGAGGTACTGGTCAGCAATGACTGGGGAAAAATTGGGAAGAAAACTTGAAGAAACTTTTTTGGTAGCAAGTCGCTCTTGAACATGACACTTTCACTCCACATCCGAGTCAGGTTGGGCTATTCCGTTCACTGGTCATATCACCATTGGTCCATCACACCATCCAAATTTGGGGTTAACGCTACCAATCCATCATGTCAGTGTCACCGATATGTTCAAGAGAAGTCACTCAGAGAATTCGCCTGCGTCTCATCCACTGCAATACATTTACGCTCCATTCTTTCATGACCACCACCTTGAACCTTATATCATCAGATCATTTTCACCTCCATTAAAATAATTTGCTTCGTTCCATGTCGTAGATGTGGGATTCATTAAGGCCCTCCTATGACGGATCACTTCTTGTCGACATCAGCTCATTATCCAGGAAGTCGATCTAGGAACAACCATTTTAGTACTTTGAAGCTTTCATGCCTCAATTTCAAGTTTCTCACTTCCGGCGACAGGTTTACATCAATGGCCTTCGACCGGAAGATTTTGCGTGGTGTTCGACACCAAGTCCCTTTTTCACACCACGTGAATTGTACTATCGTACCTTGAGGGTGATCATCATTATCGGTGATTCCTCTCGTGCCTGTTAACAGCTTACATCACTGGCTGGTAATCAGGCGATGTCTTTCCATGTTCGACTCCAGAACATCTCTCACATGGATTGACTTGTACTTTGAGTGAATATTGAACGAGATTGAAGACCCTGAATCTAGTTTCATCCATCCGAGCTGCGATATATATTCAGGAAAATAAAGACATCAAATGTACATCATTTCTGCACAGATAATCATCCAATCGAAGGGATGATGGCTCTACCAGAATCATCAGTCTGCACCCAGACGATTGTCTGTCTTATGTACATGAAAATGAATTTATAAAGCTGAGCATGAAAATGCCAGCCTCAGCTAGATCATGAAAATATTATGAAGATAATGTATTGTATTGTATCTTATTACAGGTCGCCTTCCAGCTCGAAAAAACTTCGGATCCTCATGATAAAGCATTTCACCCGACATCAAAAGATTAATGACCTCATGCTTTAGGGGGCAACTATTATAGAAATTTTGGGCACTGCAACCCCAATCAAACATGTCTGTAAACCAAGGACTCCTAAGTCCCTAAAAGTGTTGTTCCATCCCCTAAAAGAACAAGGTCAGCTGATTACATCATCTCCCAGAAGTTCTCCATGAAAAACTACTCAGAACTGGTCAAAGCTAGACCATCTCACCTGCTCCATGGTCAAAGTGCGCTACATCCCACCTAAATGCACACGGGAGGTGCGATGCATACTGGAAAGCCCTTCTATGGGGTGCAATGGGCGAGAGTGGACAAATGGCAGAGTCAATTTGCGAGGTGGAGGATCATGTAATCTTCCAGAAACTTCTCTTGTGACACTTGCCTCTCTGCACTCACCCAGGGATGAGTAAGAGATCATCAATCTCCAAGTGGAACCAAGAACTATCAGAGAGAGGACACTAATCAAATCTCAGAAGCTGACTCACCTCCCTGCAATCATCTATATATGGATCCCTCATCCCAGAGATCTAGAGGCTGGAATTTTGTATCTTGTAAGGAAGTGCTGCTGGTTTCTTGGTGTAACATCATAGTGTTGGGTGATCTAAACTTTTCAGGAGGTGAAAAAGTGCTTTCTTGCTGAGAGGATGATGCTGGGTCAGAACAATGGGTTGTAATCCTCTTTTCTATTCTTGATATTAATAAAGCTATTCAAGTTTTCCTCCACATTCTTGTATGATTGATGATATATGCATTTGTGTGGTCAATATATATCTGGTCCTATATTGTTTATGATAGTAGATCTCTGTTCTTGGATAGTGTTATTCTGCTTTGATTCCACAGGTGCTCTTTGAAGCTGGGTAGATGAGGAAACGAGTGGCAAAGATCTATCAGAAGGGAGAGGAATCAAGCGAGGAACCAAACGCAAGACAGAGGTTGGTCTCCTTTGTTCCCCTCTTATGTACTTCTCATAAAGGAAAACGAAAGTAGTTTTAGTTTGTCTGTTTCTAAGATAGCTACCAGTATTAGTGGGACTAGCAGCTCTGCATAGACACTAGATTTCTCGATAACAGCACTGTCATAAAACCAATCATTCTTCAAGTAGATGCTTAAAAAAAAAACCTCCTGCAAGATCAAAGATTCATCTTGGATGGATCACTTCTTGGGAATGGGCATCAACAGTCAAGAAGATATTCCAGTCACATGTCAGAACTTGTTCTAGAGTATTGAACAGTCTTGCAGTTGAGTTTTCTCCATCATCTCACCTTGTATCTGACAGGGGGGAAATGATGGTCATCTACAAGCTTCAAAGTCACATCAAGCGAGCTTGAGCCACAACCTGCCATAACAGATTCAGAGTTGTAGCCAGAGACAAAGATGCACCTGAGCATGCCTTCAGTCAGCGATACATCTTCAAAGAATTGGGGACACTTCCTCTAGAAGAAGACTTCAACTTCTTTCCAGTTTTGTAAGAGTTCTAGGAATTGCATTAAGCATTCCAGAGTTGGTGGTAATCCTTAAACCATCACAGGTTGAGACCTCCCTTTTTAGGTTGAGGTTATCCCTTTTATGCGGGGTGAGACCTCCCTTTCATGGTTGAAGGTTTCCCTCTTCAAAACATTAGGAACAATTCCTCTAGCAAAATACTTGAGCTTCATGCCAGACTTGGAAGAGTTCTGGGAACTGCACTAAGCGTTCCAGTGTTGGTGGTCATCCTTAAACTGTCACCCTTATACCAACATTTCAGAGAGCACATTCAGCCTAGTGCTGCCATGCATTTTTTTCACATTTTGTATTACAGCTCTCTTCTTGGACTCATACATAAGCCTTCAGATTAAGGGGGGGGAATGTTGGACACCTAATCCTCTAAGTGTTGGTGTGGAAGTTTAACAACCAAAAGGAGTCCAAGAAACCACTTGGAATACGAATCAAAGGGTCACACCACGTACTATAAATGTATATCATTTGTTAACAATAAATGGACTCTCATTTTTATCTTTCCTATGTTGTTGCTACCATGTGTGTGTTTAACAGGCCCTAAACCAAGAATTATCCCATATGATTTACCATGTATCCCACCAAAACTAGGCAAGGGATTCCTAGACCTTTGGGAATGAACCTTGCGACCACCTCTGCCCAGGATTCTGTAATCCATCTAGCAAACCAAAACTCAAAAACCAAAATAAGCATCCCAATAGCATGGCATGTAGAAAAAGGCAAAGTTAGGCTGAAAACCATTGTCATAACCCAGAAAAAATATGCCAACAACAACAAGAGAACCATACACCAACATGCAAAGCCGTCCATGTCCAAACTAGCTAGGAAATCACACATGAAATATGTTACCTGCATGTATTCCTGCTAAAGCTACCTAATCCTAATCGTCTTCCTTCATCCTTGATTTCCTTCCTTTCCCTTTAGTTTCTTTTCCTTTCTTGATCCAAATCTAGGGTGCTCCAAGAAAACTCTAGGTGACCAAGAGTGTGAGAGAGAAAGAATAATGAGAGAGATCCAAACTTGAATTGACAAAGCCTAACACTGACTAAGAAACTTGTCAATTGATCCTCAGAAGCCTTTTTATGAATGAGGCTTCTATTTTCATCATTTTCCATTATTTTCCTTCAATTTCCTCCTCACATGAAACTCGTGACCTTTCACCTTAATTTTCTCCTAATTTCCCTTATTTTCATAAATAAATGTGCCAAAATGCATTTTTTCCGTTTAAATCCTTTTCCTTAGCCTTTGCTAATTTCCTTAGCCAAAATACACATCCAGTGATGCCCACTAGGATATCTTTTCCCAACATTCAGCTTAGAATATGTGTCCCTCACCCATGGCCTTATTTTTGCCCTGATTAACTTTTATTACATGAACTTTTCATCGGGGCTATTATAAAACCCTCTCCCTTGGGGAACACCATCCTCAGTGTTAAACCACACCATGACCACTGAAAATAAACATACTTCCATTGGAGATTTATAACTTAGCTCATTGCAGTATTGTTGTTGGGAAAATTATCTACTCAGAACGCCCCTATCCCACTCTAAGGTGTGACAGTGCCTTAGCAACAAACAAGGAAAACTACTTTCGTATTCTTCTTTATGAAAAGTAAACGAAGAGGAAGGATGAACTAACCTGTGTCTTGCGCTAGTTTGTTGATCCAATCGCTCTCCTCTTCGATAGCTTCCAGCTACCTGCTCCCTTACTTGCCCAGCTTCACCAAGTTCCTGCAAGATCACAGAAGAGGAAAACTGCACAAAGACATAGATTTACATTCATAAATAGCTTAGGATCAGATTTAAGCTAAACATGCAAATATAACAAAACATCATTGATACACAAGCATGTAGGAGAAACTCAAATAGTTTTATTGATATGATAAGAAGATCCAGGAGGAGATACAACCAAGTGAGTCCCGATCCAGCATCTACCTCCCAGCAAAGGAATCCCTTCCTCACCTCCAACAAAGCATAAATCACCCAATGCACTAATCTCAATCTCAAAACCAACAACAATTCTCTGCAAAGTACAAAATTCTAGCCTCTGGATCTCTGGGATGAGGGATCCATATATAGATGTAAGCAGAGAGGATGAGTCAGCTTATGTTTTGACTTGTGGCTTCTCTCTGTCAGTTCTTGCTTCCACTTGGAGACTAAGAGCCTCTTACTCATCCTTGGTCGAACTCAGTGAGGCAAGTGTCATTGAGGAAGATTCTGGAAGCTTCCATGGTCTGTCCACCTCGCGGAATGAAACTGCCATTTGGCATTTCCCGCTTAGCACACCCTGGTAGTGCATTTAGGTGCGTTGCAACACACCTAGCTAGTGTACTTGGGTGCTATGCAACGCAGGTAGCTAGTGGAGCAGCTGAAATGATCCTGATTTGACTGGTTCTGAGTAGTTTCTGGTGGAGAACTTTTGGGAGAAGCTGTAATTGGTTGACCTTGTTCCTCTAGGGGTAGGAACAACACTTTTAGGGACTTTGGATCCCTTGGATTATGGACATTTCATGCTTAGAGCTGTAAGGCACAAAAATGTCTATAACAGTTGCCCCCTAAAGTATGAGGCCGTTTATCGGGTGAAATGCTTTATTAGGAGGATCCGAAGTTCTTTCAATGCTGGGAGGAGACCTGTAATAAGATACAATACAATACATTATTTTCATACTGCTTTCATGATCTAGCTGAGGCGGGCATTCCCATGCTCAGCTTTATAAATTCATTTTTATGTACATAGGACAGATAATCGTCTGATGGTAGACTGATGATTCTGATGAAGTCATCATCCTTTTGGTAGGATGATCATCTGTGCTGCAATGTTGTACATGTCAATGTCTTTATTTTTCCTGAATATATATCGCAGCTCGGATGGATGAAACTAGATCCGGGGTCTTCAATCTCGTCCGATCTTCACTCGAAGTACAAGTCGATCCATGTGAAAAATGTTTTGAAGTCGAACATGGAGAGACATCGCTTGATTACCAGTTAATGATGTAAACTGTTAACAAGCGCGAGAGGAATCACCGATAAGGATGATGACCCTCAAGGTACTGCAGTACAATTCATGTGGTGTGAATAAAGGACTTGGCGTCGAACACCACGCAAAATCTTTCGGTCGAAGGTCATTGATGTATACCTGTCGCCGGAAGTGAGAAACTTGCCATTGAGGCATGCAAGCTTCAAAGTACTGAATGAGGTGTTCCTAGATCAACTTCTTGGATAATGAGCTGATGTCGACAAGAAGCGATCCGTCAAAGGAGGGCCTTGATGAATCCCACATCAATGACACGGAACGAAGCAAATGATTTTGATGGAGGTGAAAACAATCTGATGATATATGGTTCAGGATGGCGGTCATGAAGGAATGAAGTATAATGTATGGTAGTGGATGGGACACGGGTGACTTCTCTTGAACATGTCGGCGACACTTATGTGATGGATCGGTAGCATTTACCCAAAATGTGGATGGTATGGCGAGACCATGGTGATGTGACCGATGAATGAAACAACCCAACCCGACTCAGGCATGGAGTGGAAGTGTCATGTTCAAGAGCGACTTGCTACCAATAAAGATTCTTTGAGTTTCTTCCCAATTTTTCCCCAGTCATTGTTGACCAGTACCTCTTTATTTTTGTCAAGCTTGAGGAGGATAACATATGCTTGTTCTATAATTTGCCCTTCGGGCAAACCCATCATTATGTTTTAACGAGCCTAGTGATAGTGAAACTCGTTCTCGTCTAAAGACAAGTTTGTCGCTATTAATGTTTTTAACGAGTTTAACGACAAAGATAACTCGGTCCTTTTCATTTTTAGAGAGTCTGAAAAGGTACGTAAAGGTAACTCCGAAATTCCTTTTTCGTCATCTAATCCCTTAAGTCAGAAAAAGTAAAAAACAATACAGAAGGGATGAATTTTCGATAGTTTTAACGAGCCGAACAACAAAAGCGCTCGATCTTTTTGTGCAATAATCCCTCAGGTCCAAAAAGATTAAAATCTAGAGGAGGGATAGCACTTTCGGTCGCTTTAACGAGCTGGAAGGCCAAAAGTCGGCAATCTTTTCATATTTTACGAGTCAGATGAAAAGAGCTTAAAGAAGACTCGTCTTTTGAGGAACGAGTGATAAAAATGGTAGCAGCTGATTCCAGGTAAGGGTTGGAATTTTCCAAGCATGGCAGTGTCACAAGGATGGCTAGTGAAATCACTCTTCGCAGCTGTTCCTCAAAATGGGTAAACAATCAAATGGAGGTGAATGATCGGCCAATGGAAAAGTGGAGGTGATGGTGCAAACACGACCAAGGCTTTAATGGCTGATAATGTTACATTCACGGTGGTTATTTACCGGAGGATAGTTCATTTTTTAACGAGCTTAAACGCGGATTAAAACACTTGCTCAGTCTTATGTTTATTTTTTAACGAGCATGAACTATGTGCTAAAACTGCTCGATCAATCCAGTCATATGATAAGAATGTCTCATATAAGATGCCATTTTTTATGGAGCTTGCGCCTTACAAAGCTTTGCCCCGCATCCTTTCTTTATGAAAGTTCGGAAACGACTAATCCTACGAGTTTAAAGGGTTAGCCTACGGGTTTAAAGGGAGGACCTAAAAATTTAAAAAATAAATAGCCGCCCCTTGCTTTCATTCCAAAAGGTTTGCATGCCCCCAGGTATAAAATACGATTTCAAGGTTACCCCTCAATTTGCAGACAGAACATTTGTTCTATCGGGAAAGGCCTACCTCTTTCAGGTTACCAAAGATTGTCTCATTCGCGTTACAAATGAAACACTTCCTCGGCGATGTCTACCGAGATAAACAAAGGTGAGTGACAACGAGCGCCACACACATAACTTTGACAAGAGAATCTTATTCTAGAATAACCCCTCTTCCACTGACGGACGGGGTACAGACTAGTCATATTCTCCCGCGGAAACCTACCCTATACCCGAAGTTTTCTTGCCGAAGCAGACTAGGACGCATGCCCCCTGGGTTCCAGTCATATCCCTCCGAATTACTCGCACTCATCGGGAGGATGGACCGTGGTTTGAGACATTTCTTGCGTGAAGAGACCATTTAGGGATGGTATATGACTATTTGCGATGCGTGATCCGGGAAATGAAAGCTGGTCCACGAGCTTGACCACTCTTCCTTCGTGCGGAAAACACATTACTCTAAAGAGTGAGGAGACGATGGCTCCCATGCAATAAATATAGTCTTGTCCAAGGAGTAGGTTATAATCCAAGGGTCCTTGAACGACCATTACATTCATTTGAACTGTCTTCCCTTTCAATGTTATGGGCACATTGGGGAGGATCCCTAAAGGTCGACTGGTTCCTTTATCAAAGCCTGTCAGATTTCTCATCTCAGGCAAAAGTGATGGCAAACCAAGCGCTTTCCAAGCAGTAGAGGAAAGGATACTCACAGAAGCACCCTCATCTATGATGGAACCAGCCATGACCATTCTATATATTTGGACGATAATTCTGAATGGTATGCTTGCTGGTAAACGGGGTCTGCCTAGTTGATTCCAGTCGAAGGAGACAACTAGGTTGCTTGGAGGTGGGACTGAGTAGACGGCCGGATACGGCTCTGATGAACTTCCTTCCTGCGGTAAAGGAATGGGTAGGTTGCCCCCGTGTTCGTCGGAGTCTGTGTTGATGAAGAGAATTTGGATGGTGTCATCCTTGTTCTCTTCAGTGACTGTGTCATTCGAAGATAAAACCTCTGAAGGCAAGACCGGGTCGACTGCCGCCTCGACCTTTTGACTTTCGTCGGGTATGGATTCAGCTGGTCCATCTTCAATGACAGGTGCTTCAGCTGACCACTTGAGTGGGCCAGCTGGATTCTCAACTAACGAAGGACTCGGCAAGAGTTTTTTATATCCAGGAGGAAGTCGTAATGGTGAAACCGGACGATCATCTAAAACTCTTTTAGCTTCGTCTAAGAAGGGACAACGGTGGATGGCGTGATCGCCTTCGCACAGTTTACAGGGAGATCTAGCTCTCCCTTTTTGTCCTGGGACTTCACTTTCGCTACTTGACGGTGTGCTTTCAACATGGCAATTAGAGGTTGACGACATCGGATTGTGCAAATGAGGAGACCAGTCCCTTAGTATCCGAGGGATGCAGGGACAATCTCTGTGAAAGTGGTCTCCCTTGCAAATGACACATGGCGATTTAGGCCTGGTCAGTGCAGTGTGTGGATTTTCGTTAGACGACACTCGTTTTCCCCCATTCGCTTTTGGCTCCTTCTTCTTCTTCTTTTCCTTCTTCTCCTTAGGAACTTGACTAATGGCTTTTCCAGCTCCATCAAGCGAAGAGGAAGGAGGAGAGGAAGAATTAGAGGAAGTAGAAGGTTGGTGGGTAACTCTGGACTGGTCTAACTTTTGATTCGATTGTTCAGGAATAGTGGTGTTCTGAACGACATTGGTTGAGAAGAGCCAGACTGGGAAGCCAATTGTCAGTCCTGGAAGCGACAATGTGGCCATATGGGGTGCACCAACATCTCCCCAAGAGGAGAAGGGACTAGGATTTCCACCAAGGGGAATTCCTTGGTTGGTAGACTCCATTTTCTCAACCTAAGATCAACGTAGGAAAAGGGTATGAATATTCTGTTTTAAAATAAATTTTATGACGCTTGGACACAACTTGTTTTTTCAATTTTAAAGAGTCGAGAAAAAACAAAAGATGACTCTAGTCTCCTTCGATTTTTAATGAGCTTGAAGTGACAAGTGCTCAGATGGACCTTTTCTGTTAAGGAGTCTGAAAAGGAATGAAAGGGACTGCTTTAGAGATCTAGGTAGAGGGTGTGCCAAACTAATCACAAAACTGCAGAATACGTTTTACAGTACGGCAGTCAATCTTCCCGAATGCTGTGTTCGGTGCATTGCGATCAGTAGGGCAGCCGACACGGCTTCCTATGGATAAAAGGTTTTAAGCCTATAGGGGTCTCCCAATATATACTCAACGGTACGTGGGAGCACAATCCGTACTGGCACTTATCGTCTCACAGTGGAGGAATCACCCAACCATCAGTGAGGACAACAGTTACCAGGCTTTATGATGCCGGAACACGTCTCTAGCCTAGACCTCTATGTTGTGCGTTAAGTTCCAAAGCGTTGTTAGATTCATTCAATTTATTTTAAGTTGATCTTTCTTAGAAGTTTGCCTTTTTGGATCACCACGAGATGTAGATGTAATTCCTAAATGCAATCTAAAGATGATAAGCAAGCTTTTATCTCTTTTCAACGATGAAAATCCTAGCTACAAGGGGAAAAGAAAGACACAATCTTTTCTCAAAGAGCGAAGAGCACACTGTAAATGCACTTTTCCTAAATCAAACCATACAAACTATCAATATGCAAATGCACAAATGCATGTATTTGTTTTCACTTTCTTAATATTGATGCCTAAAAAGAAAGTTGATGTACAAATTTGAATTTGATTTCAAGTGAAAAACACAAGCAAGCTTCTTTTCCGAAATCAAAAGGGTAGAGAAGATTACGACACTTTATGATTCTAAAATAAACACTCATTTTGACACTAGAAAGAGACAAATCCAAACCAAAGCAAAAGTAAAAAGTATAATCAACTGTCAACAGCAAAGAAACTTTCTCCTAAGATCAAAAACGACACTTACGACAGATCTAAATCTAAGGACGACAATATGACTATTTTACCTTTCATTGGAAAACTGTAAATGATGTAACAAATACACAAAGAACACCTACAGTCTTTTTGTACAAAGGAGGCGGAATTAAGGCAAAGAAAAGGGGTTTTCAGATAGGTACACACACTGATAACAGGCTGCAAAAATCAGAGATAAAACTGAACAAAATGAAGCAAAGAACCTCAGCTGCACAGGGCAAAGGCTGATCAGTGCACCTGTTGCACAGAGAAACTGAATTGCAGCGCAGGTAGCCCTCTCGGGACCTGCGTTGAAATGCAAAACCTCTTCACAGAGCCTGCGCTAGGGCAGAAATGAGACTTCTATCCGGGTTCTGGGTCACGGTTTGCAGTTTAATCTATGGATTTTGGCCGAGTAAAAGCAATCAGTAAGGTACAATTAGAGGGATGATTTAAAGGAGGACTAAGAGCTATCACAAAGGGTAATTAGAGCATTTTTGGATCAGATGTTCAAATCATAAACAAATCCAATGGGTGGATTGAAGTAGCAGCTACTTTGCATTTGATAATGGCAAATGCAGTTCGATTGCTACTTTTGTGTTTATGAAGCAAACAACAAGAGAAACACAAACAAACTAACTAGACACGATCCCCAGCGGAGTCGCCATTTTGTTGTTGGGAAAAGTATCTACTCAGAACGCCCCTATCCCACTCTAAGGTGTGACAGTGCCTTAGCAACAAATAAGGAAAACTACTTTCGTATTCTTCTTTATGAAAAGTAAACGAAGAGGAAGGATGAACTAACCTGTGTCTTGCGCTAGTTTGTTGATCCAATCGCTCTCCTCTTCAACAGCTTCCAGCTACCTGCTCCCTTACTTTCCCGGCTTCACCAAGTTCCTGCAAGATCACAGAAGAGGAAAACTACACAAAGACATAGATTTACATTCATAAATAGCTTAGGATCAGATTTTAGCTAAACATGCAAATATAACAAAACATCATTGATACACAAGCATGTAGGAGAAACTCAAATAGTTTTATTGATATGATAAGAAGATCCAGGAGGAGATACAACCAAGTGAGTCCCGATCCAGCATCTACCTCCCAGCAAAGGAATCCCTTCCTCACCTCCAACAAAGCATAAATCACCCAATGCACTAATCTCAATATCAAAACCAACAGCAATTCTCTGCAAAGTACAAAATTCCAGCCTCTGGATCTCTGGGATGAGGGATCCATATATAGATGTAAGCAGAGAGGATGAGTCAGCTTATGTTTTGACTTGTGGCTTCTCTTTGTCAGTTCTTGCTTCCACTTGGAGACTAAGAGCCTCTTACTCATCCTTGGTCGAACTCAGTGAGGCAAGTGTCATTGAGGAAAATTCTGGAAGCTTCCATGGTCTATCCACCTCGCGGAATGACACTGCCATTTGGAATTTCCCGCTCAGCGCACCCTGGTATTGCATTTAGGTGCGTTGCAACACACCTAGCTAGTGTACTTGGGTGCTATGCAACGCAGGTAGCTAGTGGAGCAGCTGAAATGATCCTGATTTGACTGGTTCTGAGTAGTTTCTGGTGGAGAACTTCTGGGAGAAGCTGTAATTGGTTGACCTTGTTCCTCTAGGGGTAGGAACAACACTTTTAGGGACTTTGGATCCCTTGGATTATGGACATTTCATGCTTAGAGCTGTAAGGCACAAAAATGTCTATAACAAGTATTTACAATGAAATACCTACTCAAATAAAAACATCATGACGGTATGACAATATAATAACCATATTGCATACTGGAGCTTTATAACACAACTCATTATGGTATTTACAATAATCAAATATACACAAATGCACATTTTCTAAACTAGAAAATAAAAGGATTCGATGCACATATCAATAAACAAGGGAGTCTAGAGGCTCATACCTCACCCTCAAAGTAATACCAGGATTCACCTCCTTCCCAAGAAGTCCATAATCCATTTCCATAGTCAAAGCTACATCCAATGTCCAACGCTATAATCCGGCACCACTTGTCCTCTCAATGAACAGTTACCAACTCATTGTTCTAGGGCACACTCCCAATGTACATTTGATTCCATCTAGAAATGCTAATGACCAAAACAATTATATCTGCAACCTTCCCTTCATTTCTACATAGTCCCTTGGAAAATCCAGTCACCCCCTTTCCTGCAGTCATTCACCTTCCAAGTTCTCTGGAACCCCCTATCCTGGGCAATCCATCCCTTGGCAAGACTTCCTCACATCGGAAGATCAAACAACCAAGCATATACCTGCATCAACCATCATATCGATCATAGCATGCTCATGGAAATCTCTGGACACTATTGGGTACTAGGGTCCCACAATAGCCCTACTCCTTAAGTACCCTACCAACATACTACTTCATGTTCCAATTTATTTTGTTGTTGCTATCAATTCTTACAATTGGTTTCGGCCACTCAACTGAGCATGTTCATGCATTCTTGTTTCAAGCACATAATTTCCATTAGATTCAAAATAAATTGAAATAACTTCAAATCATACCTCATTGGTAGCTCGTCAATAAGGTACACTTGTAATCCTCTTTGCTTCCTATCACAAGAAGTCAAACTAATTGTTTGATCAAACCATCATGTATAAACATATCACATCTGGTTAGCACAAAACACAACCATCATAGATCAACATCACAAATCATATGTAACCTTCATAAACAAGAATCATAGATCACATGTAATCATCGTAGTCTAGAATCATAAATCACATGAATAATAAAACTAGAATAAAATACTGATACTTATCCTTTAATCAATCCTTAGCTTCTACCTTGTCTTTATTATGTACGCACTCTGGATCGGTTGCCACATTAGACAAACACCCAGTTCCTTCTCCTCAACCATGTGCACATACACATAGTGTGCATCACACATATACAGTTACAGACATCTTACAACACCATGCAATACATGTATCTTTACCAGTACCATATGTACCACATGTACATACTACCACTTGTACACTGCAACCACCTGCACAACGTGTCCAAATCATAACATGTACACAACACCACTTGTAAAACGTGTGCACAATGGCACATGTACACTGGACCACTGTACAACATGTACATAATATCAATGTACACAGTACTATACGCATGACATGTACGTGAGACCATATGTACATAGTGCCGCATGAATGACATGTACAGAACATTGTTTTCACACAACGCCACTTATACAACATGTACACAATACCACATCCACACAACACCACTTATACAATCATGAACACAACACCCTATGTACGTAGTGCCACATGTACAATATGCACGCAACACCACCTATACATAACACTGCATATGCAACATGTACATAACATCATATGTACACAAAGCTACATATCCAACATCTATAGAGCACCATATGCACAACAATAGTATCACACATTCCCAAAACCACACTGTCTCTACCAAGCAACCTTGCTTCCAGTGTCTTACCCATGCTTATCCCAACATATCGCAGACCACGCTGATTTCGTTTCACTACTATATCCCACAATATAACATGTCCATAAAATAAACATAATATAATCACATAATATCAACTCATAACCATATGATACTAACCTTGCATATTTTTCATAACTGCTCTTCTCAATTGATTCCTCATAAGACCAGGAACCTCTTCATGCCATTTGCCTGCGTAAGAAATCATTCCTCTACAAGGAAGATTCCTGATGACTAGGTCATACAGTGACATAAATATGTACATACATACATATGTTGGAAATAATAATGAGAGGGGGGGTGAATTAGTATTATCAGATAAATAAAACTTTTTCAATGCTCAGAAACATATACTCTACTTCAGTTAAGTGAACCAGCGTGTACACGCTACTGTGTCTAAAGAAAACAGCGTATAACCAGAAAACTTATAATTCAGTTAGTTTATCTTCAGTTAAGTGCATCAGGTCATTATTCACCATATTAAAAGTAAACAGATGCAGTATAACAGAACAGATCATCACACAAAAGCCACACACATGAACACCATGATATAAGGTGGAAACCCATTGTGGGTGAAAACCACCTGCTGCAAGTCGTCTCTATCTTTCTTTAATAAGAACTTCAGTTTACAATCTTTTGTACTGGTGCAGCCTTATACCAATACGCAGGCTACAACCTGCAGAGGGCTTCAACCTTCTCTCGTTCTCCAAACTTCCTTGGAAGGGAGCTCCAACCCCCTTTGCTCTTGTACTAGCTAAGATACTAGTACGTAGGTGCTGGCCTACAATCTTCTTTCCTGCAGGTACCACTTTTCATCAATTTTCAGACTGGATATTCCTGAAGCACAACATTACAATCTGAAGACTATGATTCATTCACAAATCATTGAAGCATAAAACAACCAATACTAGCATCATCAATCTTTGAATCACTGAACCACTGAAACCCTGTCAACACCTGTCACCAGAACACAGAGCAGACTACAGAACTCTGTAATATCAGTCAGACCCAACTGCAAACCCAAAAATCATGCTTCAAAAGATATACGCTACTTCAATGAAGGCAACCCGCGTATACACGCGGTTTTACCGAAGACAACCTGCGTACAGATCTAAAAATAACTTTTCATAACTTGCAGCTGTACCAGATATCAGTTATACCCAGAATATAACATTGCGTCAGTATGCAGATCTAGAAACACGCATAATCAACCATATAAAGATAGTTCATTTCAAACCATTTGATCCTGATCTCTCCTTAGATCTTGTTCTCCATCAACCGATGAGATCTCTCCTTAGCTCAGATCAAGGAATACATCATCAACCAATAACCTGCATACTGGATCTAATACTTCATCAGATATTCAAGACTTTTCGGATACCCTTGCCTAATGATTTCCTTCTCCTTATATAGCCTTAGGCCTTGTTCAATACCAAGAGCCAAAACCATAGAAATCTAATACCATCATCCTCAAAACTAGGGATCGACATGTCCGTCGAGACACCATGGTCCGAAACCATAGGCACAACTTCCAAGGAATAACCGCCACGGACCAAAAATAAGTTTTCCACATACACGCGCTTTTACTGAGGCCAACCAGCGTGTACACGCGACTTGGGCTTGATGAACCTGCGTATATGAATTTTCTCTTCTTCTTATAGTCTGATCATCAATTCCTTGCTGCTGACCTTCTGCACTATGATTTGTCATCAGTGTGGTTTGCCATCAAGGACAATACTTGTCTCATAATGCCAACAACATATATAATCATTAGCATAAAACAACCATCATTCTGTTAGACAATGACATACATACATACATGTATACATATATAAGCATCAACATAATCACGATCATAACATAATTACCAGATAAAATAAGGTCTAGGTTAAGAGAACTTCCTTTATTCATGCACAACATGCACAACATTTAGAACAATCATTCCAAACATAGCTAAGACATTTGACACCTTAGATCCATTTACTTTACCTTTTCTAGTTACTTTTCACATGTCTATACTGCCACCATCCATTTATCACTATGGAACAACCAGTCCAACCAATTGTCATAGTCTTTCCTTCCACTATGCTTACTCATGCACAAAGCTTCATCTAAGTCTTACATTACCTGTTGGGTACCAAAAAACTTCCCTCAAGCTTCATCAACTCTTCCTCTTCCCAAAACAATTCCCAAGGCTCAAAACATAAAAGGAAATCCAAGGAAAAAACAAGAAGAAAACCATGGAAACCAATAACAACATGACACTGCAATAAAGTGGCATAGCTATGAACCAAACACACTCAATATCACACATCAAGTGAAACAATAAAAAAATACCAAAAGAACAATACTAACAACAAACACCATGACTCAATCCCCATGGTTCCCAAGGGAATCTCAACTAGAACCTTCTTCAAAATTTCATGGAAATATGTCTTGCCATGCAACTCCCGTAACATGTTGTCACTAACACATAATTGTTAGTGCATAAATAAACATAACAATACATGACTTACCTCATCTTGTTATGCCAAGCATGTTACCTTGTAACTAAACACGTCAATGCCATCTCTCTAGGGTGCCAATTCCTTGACAGATCCACATGTAATTAGAAACTAGCTAATGAACCTGTAAGATACATGTTCATGAAACTAGCACATATCCACATAATGTTAGACAATATTAAGGTTAAGATGACTTCTTGTGTGCAAAAAACTCATTCGTTTGGAATTAGGGTTTCCAAACATAACCAAAGGAATTCTTTCCCAATTCCTCTTTTTGCCTTTTCATCTCGTTGGAATCGAGGCTTACTATGTGTTGTCACACCACCCAACTGTTAGTTATATAAAAAAATCAGATATTACCTTGTCACGCTACTGCCAAGCATGTTTCCTGCAACTACTCACACATGTCAACCTTATGTTCCAAATATCGAGACAATAATATCTATCAATTTGAAATAAACCTTTACCAAGACTAACAATCATGTCATAATCCATAGTGAACTCATGGTCCTTAGACACAATACTACAAGTATCACCTATTATACTCAAGTACAAATCAATTGTCTCAACACATAAAAGTTAGTACAATCATCATTTTATCACATACTCATATTATGCAATTCATCAAACATTCAACCAACTTGTAACCATACCATGTTAAATAAATGAACTAGATGATGTAATAGACACCAAACACTCAAACACCTAATAGATGGCATAATCAAATGGTCAAGCACCAAGTACATGACGTAAGAAAACTCATACCTTACTATATCTCAAGGGAGGCTATCTTATCTGCACAATCAATCCATATTAGCATGATATATCTTCACAATATATTAACCCAAACATAAATAATATGATGATATCCAAATAGTCACTAGCTACCATATTTACCTCATAACTCATACAAAATTATCATTCACACATATGCAAAGTCAATATAGATTACTAAAACACCATATCACAAATATGTCAGCTCATAACTGAATGTCGTAATCCTAACCATCTACATAGGCCAATCCAACTTAGCATGCTATTAACATCAATATCCTAATGTAATAATCCTAATCATCAAGTTACCGACATATAATAACAAGAAGTTAACCTATCATGATCATAAACAACATACAACATAATCATCAAGTTATCTAATATAAAACAACAATAACAATGCATACAACTACAAGTTACTATCATTCTTGACTATCCAACACATGTGAATATAACTACACTAATCAACTAACATCTATCATGAATGTAACCATAACATCAAAACATGTGTACCTAAAACTAATGTATATAACCGCAATGCATATAAAAATTCTTAACTTACATACCTGCCTATCAACATACAATACCTGTATGACGATTTTCTCTTACCCAACTTCTACTGCTGCAACCTCATTATGGTGATCTGCATCTCTTTCTCTATCTTAGCAAACACATTGCATCATAACATACCAATATCACCCCGATGACCTAAATTTCATACCATGACTTCATAAGGCATGTTTGACCTACTATTCATGCATAACTATAATGAATACCATACATGCATAGCAACTGCATATAGACATATAACACATGAGTACAAAACCATATTCACATCATTCTAGCTAGAGTCTAGTCATCAATGCATGACCATATCAACTTCACAAACCATGATCTCATGCATGACATAACCATTGCTCCATTGTACACATTTCCATATGCAACTATCAACATGCATAAGAAATTCCTAATCAAATACACATACACATGCACACATGTAGTCGAGCCTAAGCGATCAATTCTTGTAACCAACCTACAATATGGATACATGTAATAAAAAATACAAGAATTCAACCTAACATACAACGATGTAATCAAGATACATATAATCATGTAACCATTCATATACTCCTGAAAATGCATTCCATAAAATCAACATCAAGTTCCTCATGCTAACCTTACTATAACCATGATCAACATTATGAAATGAAACAAGCACATGGAATGTAAGTGTAAGCAACACACACACAACTGACATGGAGGCATGACCAACACACATAACCCATCCAGTCCGAGGGGTGAACCATGCTTTGATACCAATCTATGGTATCAGATATGACCCAAAGAGAGCACAACCCACTCTTATACCAATCTGTAACATACCCTCATCCCAGGTCCTCACAAGCAACCAACCAATTAGGAAAACATATGATGAGAGAGGGTACAAAGTGATTCAATATCCTAGGTGATCTTGAGGAAATGGAATCAATGAACATATCAAACAAACCCATCCACATCAGAAAAACACCCTCAAGAGACATGCCAACCACTCAGACAACCTGTCCCTGAGTCCCACTAATGATTTAAGTCTTTTAACCTAGATTCACTCTCATGCTATAGGAAGGACAACGACCAACAACTTAAAGTCCCTTCCATAGGCCTCTGTGCCAGCGATTGTGGACTTTTCTTAGCCGACTTGTGCCAGCGACCTCAATCTTTGAGCCACTTTTGTAGCCCAGAATCTCAACCTCTTCCCAGAACTTGTTACAACCTTCAAAATCATTCAAAGAAATACTGAATACGCAAAATCAACCTTAGGATTAGGCTTGAGCATCCCCAACCGGCACTGACATATTTTTATGTAAAAGGGAACTTTATAGATATGTTATTGGTGGATTCAAACATAATAAAATTTTACTTTGTCAACAAGACACCTTATAAGAAGAAAATAGGAAGAGAGTCAAGGTGAGGAAGGAGAGGTCCCAAAATTTGCCTCATTGCATGTAATTTTTATTCTTAATACAATCCTTCTTCTCTAACTCTATATCTTTATACATATTTTTGTGTTGAATCCAATTCATGCATTTTCATCAATGTTCTTTTGAATAGTTTCATGGCACATTTGTATGCTTTCTCTTCTCCTCTCTGGAGATTCAATACTTTTGGATATTAGTTTGCAAGATCCATATCATTGTTATCAAAGCCATGTTATCACTCCATGGGAACCTCATGCAACATTTGGAAGCCTAGGTAATCTCATTTTAACCATTTCTCAACTTACCCATAGCTATGTAACCAACATTGAAGAACAATAATGTGTGATTCATAGGTTATCCATCTTCAACAAATTTTATACAAGTACCATGGCATTCATAGACTATTTCATAGGGTGCATGATAACACATTTTAAGGGATTTTATGTTGGATGATATGGGATTTTTATGAAATTTCATTTCAGCTCCCATTTTAAGACATATTATCTATTGAAGTTACATAGGTCTATAAAGCAACATGGCTATGTGTACCTTGAGTTTCAACAAGGATTTTCTTACTATATGGGCTACAATATAGCAATTATCATATATCAATGGAAAGATATATTTGATTCCACAAATGGATCTTCAACATAATATGACTTTATAAGCTATAATAAAATCTATAAACAAACTTTTTACTAGAGGTCCAATTTCGGAAAAATAGGAACTAGGGTTATGGGTCATCCATAAACCATGTTTATGTGTTAAGCACAAAACCTTTCTCCAATATTTCCATTTTCAACTTAGTTATGGGTTATTCACAAAACCACAGTTACCATTGTTATGGTTAAACTACACAAAACCCTTCTTGAGGTTTTCCATTTCCAACTTGGTTATGGGTCATCCACAAACCCACAATTATGGGTTAACCACAAAAAGTATTTCTCTTCAATTGCACTAGAAACATTGTAATCATGATGGTTATGGGTCATCTATAACCCATAGTTGTGGGCTAGCCACAGGAAACCGTTCTCTTCATTAAAACTTGGTACATTGTAATCATGAGGGTTATGGATCTTCCATAAACCCATGGATTTAGGTTAGCCACACAGAACCATTCTTTTCACTAGCAATTGGAACATTGAAACCATGATGGCTATGGGTTATCCAAAAATCCAAAATTATGGGTTAACAACACAAAGCTATTGTCTTTATTATATTTTGGCACATTATAATCATGATGGTACAATGAACATAGTTGGGTGCCTCTTTCTTTAGCATATAAGGTGAACTGATGCATACCATAATTTTATAAGGGAGGAGGATTGATCCAATTATTAGAGGGGTTTATAGACTAATATTCGATGTATAAGTCATATGTACAAATTTTTATGTAAGAGGGAACTTGATATAAATGTAGTTGATGAAATCGAACCTAATAAAAATTTACTTCATCAACAAGACACCTTATATAAGGCAATAGAAAGAGAGTGAAGGTTGGAAGGAGAGGTCCCAAAATTGGCTTCATTACAAGGAATTATTTTGTTAATCTTTCTTCTCCAAATCTCTCTTTTTTTTCATGTTTTTGTGGTGCATTTAGTTCATGCATTTTTCATCAATGCTCTTGTGATTAGTTTCATGGTATATTTGTATATTTTATTTCTTCCTCTTTGTACATTCAATCCTTCTAGAGATCAATCCCCATGATTACCATTTGGCACTATTTTTATGATATTAATGAAATTGTAGTAGTGAAAACTACCTATGGTATCATGTAGGGATGAGCTCAATTTATGAGGATATGACTCATAAATATCATGAAATTTCCACATATAAGGTTTTCCTAAAAGAACATAAATTTTTTTACTCATGAAACATTGAAAAAACCTCATCTTTAAGGGACTTGATGCCATAACATAGGAAACATTGTTCATTAACTTGAAGGTATTATCCCTAGCTCAACAAACTAATGGTGCTTGGTTAGGGGTGTGGCATTATCAAAAACTTCAATATTTTGATGACCTTTGTTGAGATCATTTTTTTTGGATCTCGATGTCAATAATGAAATTTAGTGGGGTCCCCTTCACCCACATCTATTAATGGAAGAGGCACTCCCCCTCCTCAAGCTCCTCAAAATCTTCTGGTTGAATTTTGGTAGTTGAAATGGTAGCATTAGGTTTTGCATTGATGATATGATTTCTCTTATGCTACTTTGAATCAAAGTTTGGGCTATGATCCAAATAATTTTCTTTAAGAATAGCCAACAATGTTTTTTTGAGTGGCAATCTCTAGTGTTGTGCGAGGGGATTTTATGGAACTCACACCAATTTATAATGTGTTTGTTTGAATTTCCATTACCCATATTTATTTGTGGCTCGGATTTGTTGTCCTGAGATTGGGACTCCTTTCTCTGTCACTTGTTCTATGAGTTAGAGCTACACTTACCATACTTTTACTATGGTGGATTTGTAGTCCCAAACTCCCATTTACTCATTTTCTTAAGTTTCTACTCAATTTTGGCATCATATTGATAAGTGCCTCATAATGAGGAGATGTTGAAGAAATCCATATTTGTTTAAATGTACTTGTGTAGGCCACTGTGATACTTCAAAACCAAGCATCACTTAGAGTATTTGAAACCTAAATTTAAGCTCAAGGTATGAAGTATTGATGATCATAATTCCCAACAATATATAAATTCTCCTTGAGGGAATCAACAAAGGTTTAGTAAGTTGGTCCTTTCTTAAATATTGTATACAAATTAGTGTTATTTATTAGAGAAACTTTGCTCCTTGTTTTTTCTTAATGAATGTCCCAAAAAAGGTGAGGGTCTAGAAAGCTAGGCATCAAGTTGGTTTCACTTATCATTTATTTCTCTCATTAGCACAAGTGGCCTTGTTGGCATTATGACTCAGGTTTGGTGCTATGGCACAGGTGTTGTCCTTGATGGCAACTCACTCAAGTGGCAAATCACTGTTCAGGCTCTCAAAATGATAGAAAATGAGATGCCTGCAGGTGTGTGCTTAACAAAATATGCGAACCCACAGGTGCCCCAAACAAGAAGTGCGGACATACCCACAGGTCCTCTGAACAAAAGGTGCGGACGTCAAATTCACTCACTTTCATGCAGAGAAGCGCGCGCACGTGGGAAATTTTATGATTGATCCATGGTATTTAGTCCGATGTTTTTGATCCTATGGTTTTGGTCTATGGTATTGCATTCAAAAGAGTTGAACCCAAGTATTGAGTCCTTGGTATTGTTTCTCAATGGTTTTGGTCCATGGTTTGAGAAAGGCCTAGAATATAAAAAGGGAAGGAGATCATTTGGCCTAGACACTTGTGAACACTGAATATCTTAAGACCTGAAATTCTGGTGATCGGTTTGTGAAGCTAGATCTGAATCAAGGAGAAAACCGTGATTTATAAGACGTATCTACTGATAAGTCGAGGTCTCTTTGGCGCATGATCAGATCTGTGAACTTGACAGACTGGGGTACAATTGAGGACTGATAAAGTGTTTATATCCGGAGGTCCGCAGGCGAGAGACGGTGCAGGTGCGGAGGTCCGCAGTTCAGTAGATAGATCAAGTGCGGAGGTGCGCAGTCTAGTAGACGGTGCAGGTGTGGAGGTCCACAGTCCAGCAGACGGTGCATGTGTGGAGGTTCGTAGTCCAGTAGACGGTGCAGGTGCGAAGGCCCACAGTTCAGTAGATGGATCAGGTGCGGAGGTGCGCAATCCAGTAGACGGATCAGGTACGGGGGTGCGCAGTCGAGTAAACGGATCAGGTGCAGAGGTACGTTGTCAAGTAGACAAAGCAGGTGCGGAGCTACACAGGCTAGACACAACAGAAGTGCGGATATTCGCAGGTTTCTATTAGTGAAGTTGCAGACATTTCTTGAAATATTTGTTGGCTGCCTTTTGTCTATTGCTGTAGAGTTCTGGGTTTCGATTACTGGTATTGCTTTTCTCATTGCTGCATTCTGAGAAGCTATTGGTTGATTCAATAGTTGATTGGAAAAGGAGATTGGTTGATTCACATATACTTGATGATTAATTGATGTTCATGGATCTAGTCTGAAAATGTATGAAACATGGTCCCTAGAAGAAAAGAAGTAGGTCAGCACTTACGTACTAGTAGCTCAGGTAGTACAAGAGCTAAGGGGGTTGTAGCTCCCTTCCAGGAGTGTCTAGAAAACGAGAGAGGGTTGTAGCTCTCTACAGGTTGTAGCTTGCGTACTGGTAAAGGACTGCACCAGTACAAAATCATTGTAAAAAGAAGTTTCTAATTGAAAGAAGATAGAGACACATTGCAGCAGGTGGTTTTCACCCACATTGGGTTTCCACCTTATATCTGGTGTTCTTTGGTGTGACTGTTTGTTTTTCTTGTTCCTGTTCACTATTATATGGTACTGACATTCAAATTAATAGTCAACATCTGAAGAATAAATTAAATTATAAATCTAGAGGGAATATTGAAAAGAATTTGATAATACTGATTCACCCCCCCTCTCAGTATTATTTCCAACAATTGGTATCAGAGCAGGTCCTTTAGAAGAAGCTTGATCGCTTGAAGGAAGATCTTTCATCATGAGCGACTACGAGAGAGAAGCATCGATCAGGCCACCAATTTTTGATGGGACAAACTTCATATATTGCAAGGTAAGAGTCACTGCCTATCTTCAATCTCTTGGTACAGAAGTCTGGGATATCATAGATATAGGGTACACTTTTCCGTCAGCAACACCTACAGACCCGACTGGTAAGAAGCAATATGAAACAAATGCAAAGTCAGTCAATACTCTATTAGGATGTCTATCTCAATCAGTGTTCGTTAAGGTTATGCAGTACAAATCCACAAAATAAATATGGGATAAGATCGTCCTGAGCTATGAAGGAGATGAACAGGTAAAATGAGCAAAACTTCAAACTCTCAGAATTCAGTATGAAAATCTCAAAATATACAATGATGAAAGTGTGGCTAACTATTTCCTTCATGTAGATGAGATTGTTAATTGTATGAAAAACTTGGGTGAAGAAATTATAGAGGCTATTGTGGTTGGAAAAGTTCTAAGATCTCTGTCCCCTAAGTTTGAATCAAAAGTTTCTGCAATAGAAGAAAAGAAGAATCTACGGAACCTTACCATGTCACAGCTACACGAAATTCTAACTGCTTACGAAATGAGGAAAGGAGGACCGTTAGACAGGAGAGAAGCTACATTCAAGGCTTCAGGCAAAGGAGATTACTATGAGTCAGGACATCTATCAGAAGAAGAAGAAGAATCAATTTTTATCAAGAACCTTCAACGAGGTGCTGGAAGATTCAGAGGTAAGTTACCTTTCAAATGCTTTGCTTGTGGAAGAGTCGGTCACTATGCTGCAAAGTGTCCTCATATGGATAAGCTTGATAAAGGTAAGGAACCTATCAGATGGAACAAGAAATAGAATGTAAATAAGAAAAGCTATTAAACTCATGAAGACAGTGATGGACTTTCAAATAGTGATGAAGATGACCAAGGTAAAAATTATAGACTTTTAATGGCTTTTGAAGATGATGATTTCATGGATGCTATAGATGAATAAGGTCTGTATGAAGAGATTTCTAAACTCAAAATTTGTGTAGAAGAGAAAAATATGATTATTGATACTCTGCAATTCCAACTGGCTGAAAAAGAAAAACTTCATGAAAAGTTAGAATGTGAAATTGTTGGTCTTAGAAAAGAGATTGAGAAAACAAAATCTCTTAATTTTAGATTTGTTAAAGGATCTGAAACTCTAGATGAGATTATCAATGTGCAGTGTTCTCCACTAATCAAGATAGGTCTGGGATATAATGAAGAAGCATCTCAAGTATCCACCTCCAGAAGTTATCTTGATGTAGCAAGGAGAAGCGAGAAAAAGCCAAATAGAAATCATCAGGTAAATCAGGGACAGTTTACCTCAAGAGTGAACAAAGACTATCAGGTAAATCGGGGGCAATCTAATTTAAGGACAAACAGAAGCCAAAATCAGCCTCAGGTAAAACCTTCTCAATTTGCCTCAAGAATGGATGTCAATAGAAACTACAATCATTTGGCTGGCAGATTTGATAATCACAGGAGTTTCTTTAATGGCCAATGTTTCTTTTGTCATAACTTTGGCCACAAAGCAACTCAATGTGTTGCCTATAAGACAATCATGACTAGAGAAGATCAACAACAGAGTATGACTGGGATCGTGAAAAGAACCTACAATAACTTTTCTTCTCTTGAAAATGAAATAGAATGCTCTATTTGTAACAACTTCGGTCATGAATATTCTTAATGCAGGAGCAGGTTTCGGCAAACAAAGGAGCAAGCCTCAAATGCCAAGACATGGAGAATGAAAGAACCGCAACCAGAAAGATGTGGTATAGCCTTATATGTGGAAGGGCAAGAAAATCAATGGTACATCGACAGTGGATGTTCGAAACATATGACGGTTGATAAAGAAAAACTTCAGTCATATAGTGCCTTAGAGAAGGAGAAGAAGGTCTCTTTTGGAAATGACACCCCTGCGCTCATAAAAGGTAAAGGTTCTGTTCAGTTGAAAGAAAAGGTCAAAGCTAGAAATGTTATGTATGTTGATGGGTTAAAGCATAATCTATTGAGTTTCAGTCAAATGTGTGATCAAGGAACAGAGGTAATATTTCGATCAAATGGATGTAGTGTTCGTGATCTTGATATAGGAAAAACAATGATCAAAGGAATAAGGACTCCAAATAATTTATACATATTCAAAGAAGGACAACATCAATGCTATCTAAGCAAGAATGAGGAACACTAGTTATGGCACAGAAGATTGGAGCATCTCAGCTTCTCACAGATAAGGAAAGCATGTAAATACTAGGAAGTTCGTGGTCTTCCAGACATCAGAATTCCAGACAACACAATTTGCAAATCGTGTCAGTTTGGTAAGCAAACCAGAACTAACTTCCTTGAGAAGGAAGGATCAGCTAGCAGGTCACTTGAACTTGTCCATACTGATGTATGTGGTCCATCTAGGAAAAGGTCACCTAGAGGAGAAGAATATTTCATATTATTCATTGACGACTTTTCCAGGATGTGTTAGATAGGACTTATGAAGCACAAAGACGAAGCCTTTGAAAAGTTCAAATCATTCAAAGCCTTGGTGGAGAATGAATCAGATCACAAAATCGAATGCCTCGGGTCTGATAGAGGTGGGGAGTTTACCTTGAATGAATTTTTCGATTTTTGTGAAGAACATGGAATAAGAAGGGAATTCTCTATAGCTAGGACTCCTTAGCAAAATGGAGTAGTGGAAAGGATGAACATAACGGTTCAACAAATGGCTCGTGCTATGCTTGATGAGTCTGGAACTCCCGCAACCTTCTGGGGTGAAGCTGCATTTGCAGCAGTTGTTATTCTCAACAAGACAAACTTCCGGGTGAACAACACTCAAACTCCTCATGAGCTCTGGTATGGTGAGACTCCTTCGGTAAAACATTTCAAAATTTTTGGAATCAAATGCTATATTAAAAATAATGATGAAAATATTGGCAAGTTTGAACCTAGAGCAGATGAAGGCATTCTCCTTGGTTATTCTCCTCACAGAAAAGAATACAAATGTTACAATAAAAGGCTTGGAAGAATTGTCGACAGCATTGATGTAGTGGTGGATGAAAAAGAAAACACTCCCAGGCAGGTAAGATCTGAAGACTTCGAAGATGATGAGGACTATCCATCAACATCAAATCAGATTCATGATGAAGAAGAAACCCATGAGGCACCAGAGGAACAGATAAGGATAGAAGAAAAGACTCCATCCAGGTATGTTCAAAAGAATCATCCAGAATCTCAAATTTTGGGGCAAAAGGAGGTAGGCATACAAACAAGAAGAACAATTGCAGAAGCTTCAAGCTATTTGGCATTACTCTCCTCCACTGAACCAAAAAATGTAAGAGAGGCATGCAAAGATGAATGTTGGGTCAAGGCAATGGATGAAGAACTTGAACAGATTGAAAGGAATAACACTTGGGAATTGGTTCCTAGACCAAAAGATAAGAATGTCATAGGGACAAAGTGGATTTTCAAAAATAAACTAAATGAAAATGGAGATGTGGTTAGAAACAAGGCAAGACTTGTTTGTAAAGGATATGCGCAACAAAATGGCATAGACTTTGAAGAAACCTTTGCACCAGTTGCTAGACTTGAGGCTATAAGAATGTTCCTTGCTCTCTCTAGTTTCCAGAAGTTCAAACTATTTCAAATGGACGTAAAATCTGCCTTTCTGAATGGAGACTTGAATGAAGAAGTGTAGATTGAACAATCAGATGGGTTCATCCTTGGAAATGATCCAAATCTTGTATGTAGGCTCAAAAAGGCTCTCTATGGTCTTAAACAGGCTCCTAGGGTGTGATATTATCAGTTGGATAAATATCTTCATCAACGAGGTTTTATAAAAGGATCAACTGACAACAATCTATATATAAAGGTTGATAATGAAAAGTTGCTCATACTTGTTGTGTATGTAGATGATATCATCTTTGGCAGCAATGAAGAAGACATGAGTCAAAAGTTTGCCTTGGTGATGCAAATGGAGTTTGAAATGTCCATGCTTGGTGAGCTCACATATTTCCTTGGTTTGCAATTCCAAAAAAACAAAGACATTATTTTTCTATCACAAACCAAGTATCTCAAGCAGATATTGAAAAAATATGGGATGGAGGATTGGAAACCAGTATGTACCCCTATGGTGACAGGATGTAGCCTCAACGTGAATGATGAATCGGCAGTAGTACATCAACCAACCTATAGATCCATGATTGGTAGTCTACTCTATCTAACAGGTACCCGACCAGACTTTATGCATGCAGTGGGAATAGTTGGAAGGTTTCAGGCAAATCCAAAAGAAACTCATCTTCAGGCAGTTAAGAGAATCTTCAAGTATCTTCAAGGAACTCAAAACTATGGCTTATGGTATCCCAAAGGTATAGACCTCACACTTCATGCATACACAAATGCGGATTGGGTAGGGAGCGCACTAGTGGTGGTGCATTCTTCATGGGTCCTAGATTAGTATCTTGGTTCAGCAAGAAACAAAGCTCTATTGCATTATCTACAGTTGAAGCAGAATATGTAGCTTCTGCATCTTGCTCCACACAACTCCTTTGGATGATGCAAACGTTGCAAGACATGAAAATCACTTGTACTCCACCTATCTCCATCCTCTGTGGTAATACAAGTGCAATCAGTATTTCAAAGAATCTTGTCATGCACTCAAAGACCAAGCACATACCAATCAAGTATCATTTTCTTCGGGAACAAGTGCTTGAACAAAAGATCAAGTTGGAGCATGTTCCCTCTAAGGAACAAGTTGCGGATATTCTCACCAAATCTCTGCCCAGGGAGACCTTTGAATACCTCAGACAAAAGCTGGGGGTAGTTGATGCATCATCTTGCTGTTGAATCTTGTCTGTTTCAGAGATTGTTGGTTGTACGCAAGTTTCATATGGAGTACATGCGTACATTCACTGGTTTATGGATTGGTCAAAGACCAAATGGCACAGGTTCAGGGGGAGCATATATTCTTCTAATAATGCATTGTTGGCATTATTTTAGAAGATATTGGAGGAGAAAGTACAGAAGGAGAACATGGATGATGATCTAAATATTGCTGCTAATGTTTTGTCTCTATTTCTTTTGTGAAGGTCATGTAACGGCCTATGTCTGGGATGAATGATATAATGTACTTGGTTGTCATATGTAAATTTCTTGATGATCCCCACTTGGTTGGGTGATGAATGTATGTATATAGTCTTTTGGTGATAGGAAGGTCATTTATGGTGTATGGTGGATTATGGTTCTTCTTGAAGAAAATTTCTTTTGCAGATCCGGCCTACAGTCAGGGGGAGCACGATCAACATAGTAGAGTAGAGTTTTCAACATGTTCTTAGGGGGAGCATAACCCTTTTCCCTTGATGACAAAGGGGGAGAATAACTTTGAGGATCTTGGGGTTGCCATCAAGTCCAAAGGGGGAGATTGTTGGCATTATGACTCAGGTTTGGCGCTATGGCATAGGTGTTGTCCTTGATGGCAAATCACTCAAGTGGCAAATCACTGTTCAGGCTCTCAAAATGATAGAAAATGAGATGCCCGTAGGTGTGCTTGATAAAAGATGCGGACCCGTAGGTGCCCCGAACAAGAAGTGCGGACATACCCGTAGGTCCTCCGAACAAAAGGTGCGGACGTCAAATTCACTCACTTTCATGCAGAGAAGCGTGCGCACGTGGGAAATTTTATGATTGATCCATGGTACTTAGTCCGACGTCTTTGATCCTATGGTTTTGGTCCGTGGTATTGCATTCAAAAGAGTTGAACCCAAGTATTGAGTCCTTGGTATTGTTTCTCAATGGTTTTGGTCCATGGTTTTAGAAAGGCCTAGATTATAAAAAGGGAAGGAGATCATTTGGCCCAAACACTTGTGAATATTGAATATCTTAAGACTTGAAATTTTGGTGATCGGTTTGTGAAGCTAGATCTGAATCAAGGAGAAAACTGTGAATTATAATACGGATCTACTGATAATTCGAGGTCTCTTTGGCGCATGATTAAATCTATGAACTTGACAGACTGGGGTATAATTGAGGATTGATAAAGCGTTTATATCCAGAGGTCCACAGGCAAGAGACGACGTAGGTGCGGAGGTTTGTAGCTCAGTAGATAGATCAGGTGTGGAGGTGCACATTCCAGTAGATGGCGTAGGTGCGGAGGTCTGCAATCTAGTAGACGGCGTGGGTGCGGAGGTTCGCAGTCCAGTAGACGGCGCAGGTGCAGAGGTCCGCAGTTCAGTAGATGGATCAGGTGTGGAGGTGCGCAGTCTAGTAGACAGATCAGGTGCGGAGGTGCGCAGTCTAGTAAACGGATCAGGTGTGGAGGTACGATCAATAGACATAGCAGGTGCGGAGCTGCGCAGGCTAGACACAGTAGAAGTGCGGATATTCACAGGTTTCTATTGGTGAAGTTGCAGTCTTTTCTTGAAATATTTGTTCGCTGCCTTTTGTCTATTGCTATAGAGTTCTGGGTTTAGATTACTGGTATTTCTTTTCTGGTTATTGCATTCTGAGAAGCTATTGGTTGATTCATTAGTTGATTGTAAAAGGAGATTGGTTGATTCACATATACTTGATGATTAATTGATGTTCATGGATCCAGTCTGAAAATTTATGAAACATGGTCCCTGGAAGAAAAGAAGTAGGTCAGCACCTACATACTAGTAGCTCAGCTAGTACAAGAGCTAAGGGGGTTGTAGCGCCCTTCCAGGAGTGTCTAGAAAACGAGAGAGGGTTGTAGCTCTCTGCAGGTTGTAGCTTGTGTACTGGTAAAGGACTGCACCAATACAAAATCATTGTAAAAAGAAGTTTCTAATTGAAAGAAGATAGAGACACATTGCAGCAGGTGGTTTTCACCCACATTGGGTTTCCACATTATATCTGGTGTTCTTTGGTGTGACTGTCTGTTTTTCTTGTTCCTGTTCATTATTATATGGTACTGACTGTTATCTCAAAATCAGGCCCTGGAAGGCTGCAGAACAGGAAGACTTCAAGTAACTGTTTCAAACCAATCTTTTAGCTAAGGCTTAGCCTCCTTAGCCTGAGAGGGCTCTCTCAAAGTATTAAAGATTTTTTATTATGATCAAGATGGATAACTCTTTGTGAAACAAATAAAAATGAAAATGGTGGAAACAAAATTAACAAGTGTCCATTGGGCTTATGGAGTCATATGTGATTTAGTATTAACAGTAGGATGGCTTTGCATAAAAGTCAAGGCATCTAGGTTTCAATATAAGTAGGGAACACCAAACACAAAGAAGACAGTTTACGAGTATGTGAAGGAAATTAGAACACTACAAGTGATCTATAAGTAATCAAATACTAATAACACTGTGGAAAACAAGAAAAGACAACAAATGAAACTCATACATTGAACTCTCTATGATTCTTGAGAAGCAATAAGCCAGTACTATATTACCAAAAAAACAGAGTCTTTACATAAGCCAAATATCAGAGCTTTTTTACATAAATTTCCAACCCTTATTACATTTCCCTTTCTCCTATATATAGAGTTCTTCTACCTGATTGAGATTCTTCCTCAAACATGAGGGGAACTCAAAATCTACTTCTAATGACACCTGTTCAAATTTTAACTGCATATTAAATGTAACAAACTGCAACTAGACTTTCTAGAGATCTAAATCAAGTAGGAGTCTAACTCCATATTATGCTAATAATAGCCTTAATTACAATCATTCTCGTTCTTTGACATCTGGTCCCTTTTTAGTTTGGCTGTGGTGGATGTTCAAAGCTCCATGCTGGTCTTCAATGTCACATCTTCTCCATTGCCCCTGAAACATAGGAAACTACCCTTGTTTATCGGCCTTTGGTTTGCCTCAAAAATGTTCGAATCCAAAGAACCATGCCCTTTATCTTTGATTATCCAAAATATAATAGATTGCCATGTCTTTGATGTGCTGTCAACCTCTTTCATGTGTGAAGGCAAAAGCTCTTCCAAGTTGTCTGACATATCTTGGACTGTAGTAAATGTGCTCACTTTATGACAAAAAGTTTAGAGTTGGATTCGAATACATGTTTCCTCCAGCTGTCTTGACCTTGTTGAAAGTTGATAGCTTTAGATGATCCCTTGAAGATATTCCCTTTTCAAAATTTCCGCTTGTATTTCAAAATCGATTGACTAAGATTAGATTGTGTAGCTTCAGCAGTTTCGTAGCGCACTATGGTTTCAATATAAGTAGGGCACACCAAACACAAAGAAGATAGTTTACGAGTATGTGAAGGAAATTAGAACACTACAAGTGATTTCTAAGTAATTAAATACTCATAACACTGTGGAAAAGATGAAAAGACAACAAATGAAACTCATACATTGAACTCTCTATGATTCTTAAGAAGCAATAAGCCAGTACTGTATTACCAAAAAAACAGAGTCTTTACATAAGCCCAATGGATACTTGTTAATTTTGTTTCCACCATTTTCATTTTTATTTGTTTCATAAAGAGTTAGCCATCTTGATCATAATCAAAAACCTTTAATCCTCTGAGAGAGCCCTCTCGGGCTAAGGAGGCTAAGCCTTAGCTAAAAGATTGGTTTGAAACAGTTACTTGAAGTCTTCCTGGTCTGTAGCCTTCCAGGGCCTGATTTTGAGATAGCACTGACATTCAAATTAATAGTCAACATCTGAAGAATAAATTAAATTATAAATCTAGAGGGAATATTGAAAAGAATTTGATAATACTGATTCACCCCCCCTCTCAGGATTATTTCCAACAAGCCTCCCATGAAAAATAAAATGATATGATGGGGTAGGAGATTCTATCAAGCTATTTCTTAAGGAATCCCTCATATGGCAAAGGAATGAGATGAATAAATTCATCAACGGTCTTATATAACTACTAATAGTGGATACTAAACCTTCATGAGGTTGTAAATTTGAAATGTAACACCATTCAAGGTATAAGTTTACTTTGGTATCCCTTTGAAGGTCAAATAGATGCAAATTCTTTGGGGAAATAGGTAAATCTATTGGAGGGCTATTACTTTGTCCAAATTTTTTGACAATAAAAAAATCACCTTTGTGCTTCTTAAATCGATTCCCCATGTCAAATATTGGTGAGAAGGTTAATAAGAGAGACATAATACCGATGATTATGAAATATTCAAGATATGACCCACTTCAGTGACCTTTATTGATACCCTCAAGGAGGAGTTGTACTTTGTTGGGGTCTAGGATGACTAGTACACAAAATAGACAACTCTATGACTTGAGGGAAACCATATGGTGCTAGAGTACACCAATATCTTCCATGCCTTGCACTTAAAGCTAGGTATCAAAGTTTTTTAGTAAGAATTGGTTTTTAAGTATTGTAGTGGCCTACATAGGTGCATGTAACTAAAGATGTATTTCCTGGACATATCCTCATTAGAGGCCTCTTATTGATATGATTTCAAAATCAAGAAGAAATACAAGCATAATAGTAAGTGGGAGTTTATGCCTACAATTATACCAAAAAGAATCATAGTAAAGGCAAGACTAACTTGCAAAACAAGTGATAAGGTAAGGAGTGATAGCCTCAATACAACGATTCCAAGCCACAAACAATTAAAATTAATGAGAAATCAAAGAAAGAAATTGGAAAATGTCAGAGTTCCTCAAAATCCCCTAGTGCAATTATTTTTCCAAAAGTTTCCCTTTAGAAAATGAGTTGCTGCTCCACAAGTCTTGTGCTTAGATGTTGGGATGGGGTCCCCTGGGTCAGTTTTGGGGTTAAGATAACCCAAGTTTGATATATTTTTGTAATTAATGTAAAGTCTCCACGATTTGCGGATGAGGAGCGAGTAGATGAATAAGAGTCAAAGGGGTTTAGCCCCTTGTTTATGTAAAGTTTGAGTCAGTTTTGAGATCCACCCATGGTCCATGGACCATGGCATTGTATAAAAAATTCTATAAATAGGTGTGTCTTAGAGAGTCTAAGGCATGTTTTGGATAGTAATTGAGGATAAGGGAAGAGAAGTGATAGCGAAGAGAAGTGGGTAAGGTAGAAGAAAGGATCTGCAACTGAGTGCGTAGAGGCCTATGTAGAGTCTGCAACTGAGTGCGTGGACCCCTGCTGCTGTGTGTGCATGGGAGTTTTGAGTCTGTAACCTTGAACTGAAGATCAATAAAGACAGTTTCCAAAGAATTCAGGAGTATTTGTGTTATTTCTGTTAATGTTATATGCTTTCGATGAATGATTTGTTTTATGAAATATTGATTGAATGTTATGCGACTCTCTTGAACAAGTATTAATGATGTACATAATGCATGTTAAAGTATATTCGCGAAGACTCTGATGAATTCTCTGACGTTTACTAGTAACTTAAGTAAATCTACACGAACCTAATTTAGGGCTGCTCTATAATGCGCATAAGTAGACAAATTGACTGTTAGAGGTCTGCAAGGACCGAGCGTGGATGTTTGCAAAGGTCTAGAGGCCATTTTAACAAAGTTGCAGTAGTGTTCCCTAAGAGTGTATCGATCTGTGTGAAGGCAGATCCAAGGCATTGGAAGACATCACACTAGTCTCTGGATGCAAAAACTTGGTTCTTGCATCCCCCCATACTGCTTTGGGTGAGACTGCAGCCTGCGCTACGTGGGTTGTTGCCGAAAGGGCCAGTAGTGTAAGGTTTTGTTGGTTGGCGCAACTAACTCTAAACCTGGGTCAGGACACCCTAAGCCAACAAATGGTTGTGTTGCCGGGACCTCGATCTTCTTGAAAGAGATGTGTGATGTCGCATCATTGGAATCCGAACAAGAAAGAAATTGAAAAGTGGTTGGATCAGAAGATTCACAAGTTTGCGATGCAAGAAAATAGGAATCTGCGCATGTCAAAGGAAGAGTTGTTGAACATGTATCTATATACGGAGATACACGAGATCTTTTTCTGCACCTTCCCCATTGAGTTGTATGAATGGTTCGCTAAATTGACAAATAGACAAGGGAGGTGGAAGATTGATAGTCCTATATTGTGGACTCTAGAATTGGTGTGACGATTAGAAGCTTCTGAAAACAAGATCGTATGGGCTATCGATCATTGGCTTGATCAGGTTCTGGGAGGATTTGTTACAAAATTTACAGTCGATACCTCAGTTAGCTATAGCGAAGCAGAGCGATGATTTTTCAAAGGACCACGAGGTAAGTATATAAGGTCATTGAATACTTGGATTAAAATGATGTTATGTGAAAAACGGGTGATGCCATTACCTTGATGTTCGGAGCTATGAAAAGTGGACAACTCTTTAGAAATCGCAAAGGATTAGGACCAGAGTATAGTCCACTAATTGGACCTCCTTTAAGTGACAACGAAGGGTTGAAATGGACTCTGGCGTGAAGCGTTGTTCAGCTAATCACTCAGGAGATTCCTTGTGTAAATCATTTGTCCACTCCACCTCCGCCTCCACCTCCACCGCATACATCTTCGCCCACACCTCCACCTTCACCACCACCATCCAACATGGTGAACGCAATGAAGTTGCTTATTTTCAAGGGCATAGGGAGTGAAGATATAGAGTAGTTTTGGTCTGTTGTGAATGTTGTGTGGACAACACAACAAATTACTGATGACACTATAAAGAAGGCATAGTTGGTTACCGCCCTATAGGACCACACACTAACTTGGTATGTTAAGTACTGTTCTGAGAATCCTCTTGCATTGCTAGTAGAGACTAGGGCGGCTTTAAACAAGGAGTTTAGTAAGCCTAAGTCTGACTCACAACTAGTAATTGGATTCAAAGAGATCATGATGAGGGTCAATGAGACGCCTTGGGAATTAGATCAAAGGTTGAAGTGTCAGATTCGAGAAGCTAACATGTAGCTCACAGATAGTCAGCATCGTGAATGGTTTATAGCTTCGCTTTTGCCCCACTTGAGAATTGATTTGTCACAACAGAATATAGGAACACAGGAAGAAGAATTGGAAATTGTGACGATGAGGTTGCACTCATCACCTATTTAGGATGCAACCTTGGGGGTACAACAGATCCACTCTCAATTACAGAGCCTACACTTAGAATTGCAGAGTTTGAGGAAAGACAAGGAGACTAAACCAGAAGTGTGTGTGGAAGTCTAGTGTCTGAAGTGTAAGACCCAGGGGCATGATAAATACCACTGTCCTGTATATGCGAATTATATTATAGGAGGGGGACAAATTCCCCTAAAGCCAGAAGCACCAGTAGGGATGAGTGTGGGGGATGCGTTATCGTGTGCTACTTGTCAGGTTACTGGGCAACATGCGACAAATAATTTTCATTTACTTCAAAAGTTCGTCCAGACAACCCAGCGCTTGTTCTATAACTTTTGCAAATCGATGGGCCACGATGAACACCACTGCCGCAACTATGAGATGATGATGGAAAGAACACCTACATACCAAATGCAAGTAGATACTCGGCCTCCATAGCAGCACACCAGAGGAGTGCGTGGAGGTTATTAGGGATGCAGATGGGGCCGAGGAGGAGGAGGGCCTAGTAGAGGTCATGGTCAGATCATCTACTACAACTATATAAAACCATGGAACTACGCGCGAGAATGTCAGAATCAGAAACACCCATCATGTCAATACTACAGCCAGTTTGACCATACTATAGAAGAGTGCCTAGTGCTGATAGCTAAAATGCAAGAGAAGAAAGTGCAGCCTCAACAGCCTACGTAGAACTTATAGATGATGAGATTTGGGCCTCGTGAGGAGGATCAAAGCATGAATATAGTGCCGAGGAGTGGAATAATGATTGGCAATGATAAAGGTAAACAGCCTAAAGAAGATAGATGGGTCGACAAGGTCTCAGAGAAGGAAGTTGGTTTTGATCTAAATCATGCTAAGGAAACATTTATGGAAGCCAAGAAAGGCTTTTATGAGGACTCCACCTCAGGAAGCCAGGAAAAGGTGCAAGAAACCAGTGCACCTGCAGAGGTTGATCCATCTATACTTACTACGTTTTTGGAGATGTGCATAAAACTGATGTGCGATAGAAAAGTTATGGAAGGCCTGCAGGAATTAATTAAAAAATCCACTAGCAAAGAGAAGGTCCCTAATGGACATGAGGTGGTCAGAAAAATTGGCAAACATAAGGCTCAAATAGGGCATGAGATTAGACTCACCATGCAGATAGGTGATTATGGGATGGACCAGGTCATTTTGGATCTGGTGTCAGACACGAATGTTTTTCCAAAACAAAGATGGGAAAGAATGGGGAGACCTGCATTACAGTGGTCTGTGATTCAACTCAGAATGGAAAACCAATAGAAAATCATCCCCATGGGATGATTATATGGAGTGACAGTTGATATAGAAGGTGTTAGCCTCCTACTGCAGCAGGTTAATCATCTTTCATGATCGACATTTTACATACCAAATATGTCATACTTTGCTTGCTGCAATGCTCCATATTTGCTACAGATGGCCAGAGAAGTACCCATGAGAGTGTGCTAGTCTGAATGCCACTGCTGTATTCCATTTTTTGATGCGTTGATCCATTTTGATGAGTTTTTTCAGCTAAGGGAGGTCCAAACAGCTTAATCTTGATCTCCCTAGGTTTCAATTTCCTGTTTTAGAATATAGAGAATAAACATCTGTCCAAACTGTTTAATCTTGGCAGATTTGTAGATAGGTAGAGAAACAAGGGTGCTCAACAGCTTAATCTGAGCCCCTGGATGCAATAAGTGTGGATTTAGATAGGAGGACAGCAAGAAGAACAGAATGAAAAGCTGGGTATGCTAGTTTAAATGCAACCAAACCAAAAAGAAGAGAAAATGCTAGGTGAGTAGGCCGAGTAGGTAGCTTTGTGGTTGCAGAATCATGACTTGTGATCCATTTCAGATTTTCAAGTGTCATATCTATTCATATCACAGGTTTGAGGTAGTTTTCCATTTGAGCGACTTCAAGAAATGCATGTCTAACTTCCCCCTTCTTCCTCTCCCGCAAATCACTCACTAACTTCCCCTAAAGAGGTCAAGATCTGCTTGATACCTCTTAGATCCATCATTCTCCATATTATCTGCCTTGGTGAAGATCTGCTTCACTAAAGGAATGTTCACACTGCTTCTATGAATCATTTTCCCCTTTAATAGCCTAAGATCTACATACTTAGCGCTCTCTGATCATTATCATATTTACTACTAACTCTATTTTGTAATTCCCTATCTATTTTCCCTCCCCCTACTAAAACAATGTTGATAACTCCCCTATATACTTATCCATCCCCCTGGTTGAAAAATAACCATATGCATCCTTGGGGATTGCTAAGTTTATTTGAAACTCAGCAAGAACCCTCATTGCCCCCTCAAGCCATCTTCTCATGCATTTTGGACACTTTCCAATGCATAGAACCCTTCATCCCACCTAACTATCTCCCAAGTGCATAAGGACTCATTCCTTTGCACAATTCCCCTTCACATGTTTAAAAATCACCCCTTTGACCTTGGTTTGCCTTTATAAGGCATGAAACCCTCTTTGGCCACTAAAACCCTCTCAAAACCACATCACTTTCCTCCTAAGTGCCTTTGGACTCCTTCCAAGGCATAAGAATATGCAAACCATGCAAAAACCATGAAAAACCTTCAAAAAATGACAAAATCCTCCCTTTTTTGGCCATCAGACCCCTTCCGATGCCTTAGAATCCAAGCAAAAGCTTAAAGGTTACCCCCTCCGAATTCAAAAGACTTGCGTTTTTGAATAAATAATGGCTCCGATGAGAAATGGGTCCTTTGGGTCCCCCTCCGATGCGATATCGCTATCGGGAAGGGGCAATCATATGTTCAAACACCATATATAACTCCTCTGAATTCATGTTTCCTTTACATTTTAATAAAATGCATGCCCCGATGAGAAAAGGATCTATTTTATCCCCCTCCGATGCGATATCACTATCGAGAGGGGGCAGTGGCATATATAAGCGAAATGGCTAAGTCTTAAGGCATGGGGCATAATGTCGATGGGCCGGACCCGAAAACATATAAAGTGGACTGGTAAAAGCATATCGGGTCCGCCGCATTTCGGCGTTTTTATGTGCCAACCCCATGACCCCGCGGATAGCGAATTGCCGAATTAATCATAGCCATCCATTTTTGGGCCCCAAATCAACGGCCCATATGTAATCGGCGGTCACCCCATGTATATGGCTCCGACCAACGGAGCCGAATTAAAATTAAGGCGCGGCGCATAAGGATTTCGGGTCCGTCAACTCTTTTTTGTTAAATCCGCCAATTGACATCGCTGATGGGCCGGACCCAAAATGCAATAAAGAAGGGCCTATAATCAGATCGGGTCCGCCAGCTATTTCGCTCATCGGGGGTTTTACATGTTGGGACCAATGGTCTGCCCCGATGCGAGTTAGCGCTAGCCATCTGATCGCCCTCCCAGATCAACGGTCATGATCTGTTCGCGCTCTCCTCATGTCATACTGGCGGAGCCGAATTAAAATTAAGGCGCGACGCATAAGGATTTCGGGTCCGAAAGGAGCCCGTTACACAGCGAAAAGGGAAGGCTCCGATATGGCAGAGCCGAAAAGTTATAAAAGGCAGCCTCAAGGCATTTCGGGTCCACGACAGTTCGGGGGTTTTACATGTTAGGACCAATGGTCCGTCCCGATGCGAGTTAGCACTAGCCGTTGGATTGGCCCGCGCCAGATCCAACGGCTATGATTTAATCTAATGAACAGTGATCGCTCCCGCCCTAGTTTTGGTAAAATTTCATGTTTTAAGGCATTTTTTCCTTATAAAAGGAAAGCCGCCATTTTTCACAGGGTTTCTTCTAGCGCCCGCGCCCGGCTCCAGTTAAAGAAATTCATGCATCCTTAAGTCATTATGGATTGCTCCAAAGCCCTGTTTAGCTCCAGAAGCTAGTCTCGGCCTCAACACGATCAGCAACATGCAATTCCTCCTTTTTGCGGCATTTCTTTAGAGTTTAATACTATTTTGAATCGGCCAGCGCCGATAGCATCCCAAAGGCCACGGAAGTCTTTGCAGTAGTTATTTTTGCATTTAATTGGCAGATAAAGGGGCGATTAGACAGTTTAAAGCATATCAGCGGTGAGAAAAGGCCCAGATTCAGTGCCAAAGTGTATCAGGATGTGACAAAGAGTATCAGTCCAGTTTTTCAAAGCAGATGAAGGAAAAGCAAGACCAACAAAGTCAAAAAAGCATCATTCAGCCATTAAGGCTCACCAACACTTCTTTTTGTTGCCTTAAAGCCACCTAAAGGCATAAATGAAGGCTTTCAAGGCAGAGTTATTGAAGAGACATTGTTCCCAGTCATATTTTGGAGCAGCGCTGCTTCCTTAAAAGCACAGTTATCACACAAAGGACAGCGCGTGGCTCAAAGCACTCTTTCAATCCATTTTTGAAGCTGCAGGACCCTGCGCAGCCCTAAAGAGCCATTTTGATGAGGCTGCTCCCTCATGAACACCTGTTTTAGATATTTTATTGCATTTATTTCCAGCACAACTTAGCATTAGAAGCAGTCATTGCACAGATCTCTTTTGAATCTGTTTTGATAGATATTTTGGGATATTTTCTCCCTTGACACCTGTTCAAGGGATGTTTGTAAATATTTTTCTATTTAAACCACCCTCTGCACTGTTTTAAGGGTTGGTTGGTTGATACTCTCTAGACTTGCACTGTATTTTCTGAGAGTCTCTATAATCAAAGATCGCTGGAATGTTTGGGAGATGAACTGACTGTTGTGTTTTAATGACTGAAGAGTGACTATGGAATCCTAACGCTTCTACATAGCCCAATAAGTGTTTCTTATCTCTGTTTATAGTTTATATGTTTTATGCCATCATTGTTTCACTATCTAAATAGCAGAAAGAAAGAATAGTTCAGAGCTCACTTAGTTGTATTATGTTCTCAATTTCTGTGATTTATCTATGTTTTCCTCTGAATTAGTCCTGAATATGAATATTGATTGGCTCATATTTGCACTAGTTCCTTCATATATGAATGTTGTTTAGGAATCCTTGATTGTTCCTATATAAATGTTCATTCACCTTCCCTCTGTTAGCATAATGAGAGCTACTTAGTTGCCTTTCATTCACTGACCTTCATTCCATCCTTATTCCAGCTTGATATTGTTTTATGTGTAGCTATCCTGCTCTGTATTCCTCTTGTGACCAAGAAAACGCAACAGCAAGCCTAATCCATGACTCCATGCCCAATGGTTTGAACTTCTCACACTATTCATCCCAACTCTGTATGAAAGAATCCCCCATCCCACCAAACATAAACAAAACCCCCTTGAACTCATTAGCTAGCCTAATATCATCTTCAACAAAGCTAAATTATAAAGAGAGAGCCCTCTCTAATTGCAGGTAGGCTAGGACCTGCAGTCCAAAGATTGGTTTGTGGTTACCTCAGCCGTATCCTTTAAGGAGCTTTAAGGACAACCTGAGTGATAACATAATGGCGACTCCGCTGGGGAACATCCTTAGATAATTTCACAAATCAAGTTGGAAAGCTACACTGGAAAAGATCAAGACCTTCAAAAGTTTCTTTCTAACCCTTATATTCTTAGAAAAATCCCCAAAAAATAAGCTAGAAGCTGGCTCCCAAAAAGAATTCACGTTATACAAGGTCAAATCCAGACCCAAATCCCCCAGTAGCTTTTGAAAATCCCAATATAATCCCAAGAAACCTCAGGAAGCTAGAGCGAAGAGAGGATTTTGCTGATAATAGTCCTGAAGCAGTTCACCCACGCTGTGGCCCAACCCCTGCCAAAGTTTTATTTTGTTCAACCCCTAGTTCCCCTTGTTCTTCATCCACGTCTCAAAGAACTCCTTCCACACCTCCATTCACTGCACATACTACCACTACTACTCTTGTAATCCCTGTTATCCCTGTTGTTCCATGTATACCTGCCAACATGGCGAATAGATATGCACCTTTAGAGCCGCCTACAAATCCCAGGGCTATGCCTCAGGATTACCAAACTAAAATCACATATTTTGATGGCACAAGTGCCTGCATAGCCCTTCCGCATACAAAGAAAATGCAGGATTACTTTGAAAGCTATGAGATTGACGATGATGGTGTGAGAATGAAGATTTTTGTCCAAAGCTTGTCAGGTGATGTCAGGACTTGGTTTAGAGCACTTCCAGCCAATTCCATAGCAGACCCAGAAGCCTTATACCAGTCATTTATCAACAGATGGGAGAAAAAGAAAGACCCTTTGCACATACTAGCTGAATATGATACAATCAAAAGAGGTCCACAAGAAACAGTCTTGGACTATTGTACAAGGTTCAATAGCATTTATAATGTTATCCCACAAAACTTAAGGCCCCCACCTGACCTTGCCTTATATAAATTCCTTGATGGATTCTACCCAGATATGGCCTACCAATTAAAAGAAAGAGCCCCTAATAGCCTTGCAGACATGCAAAAATGTGGCTGTCACTGTGGAGGCAAATTTAATTGCCAAAAGGAACAGAGCTAGAACTGAGAGAAGAACCACCTTCAAGGAAGAGCCCTCAGCCTTAGATCAAAAGCTAGATGCTATTATCAACGGCATGCACAGGCTGGGAGACAAAGTAGAGAGTGTTGAGAGGAAATCATCATGGGAAGGACAACAACCCAATACCATAAGGAACCCAAATTTCAGGAACACTCAGAACTCAAACACTCGTAGATCTATCCCAGACCGTGATATAAGGCCTCCTTTCCAAGAAAATTATACAGAAGCATCCACATCTAGTGATGCCATAGAGGACACTCACATGAACTTGGTGGATTTGAAGGGTGAGCAACAAATTTTCCTAACTCAAGAAGACCAAGATGACCATGAGATAAGTCAATTTCAGACTAAGTCTGGTGAGTCTTTTGACTTTAAACAAGGTTATGATTCAGCTATTTATGAAGTCCACAAACAGTATAAGCTGAGGACAAGAACCATAGATGTGCCCGAAAAAGTTAAACCAAAGGAGGGAAAACAGCCCAACCAGATTAGAGGCAAGGCTATTATAACAGAAAGAGCTGATATAACTGTCCCAAACCCACACCAAGTGACTGTAGAGGACATAACATACATACAACCATCTATTGATTAGCCTCTGCCACCTTCTTCCTTTAAAGAGAACTTGAACAGCACTCCTAAAAGCCTTCCCAAAATAGAAATACCGCAAGGTATCACTCACCATAACACTGATAATCAAGAGGAGAATGCAGAAAATACACTTGAAAAGGGGAAATCTGCTATTGCCAACACAAAGACTCCATTGGAGAAACCATTCAACTTAGAAGCAGAAATAAGAAAACTTAAGATTTCCATCCCCTTATCTGAACTTGCAAAGTATGATGTGTATAGGCAACAAATCCAAAGATCACTGCAAATGCCAGAGAAAAGGGATGATGTGAATGTTTTAGATGATACCCCTGAGCTGCTGTTCGGTCCTGAAGTTAATGGAAAATCAACATATGGATCTGTTCTACCCTTTTATGTCAGTCTGCACATACATGATAAAGTTTTACATAATGCAATGTTTGACTCAGGTGCCTCACACAACCTTATGCCCAAAGCTGTAATGGAGAAGCTAAACCTTGATGTAACAAGACCCTACAAAGATCTATTCTCCTTTGACTCAAGTCAGGTCAAGTGTTTAGGCTTAATCAAAGACTTATGTGTCTCCTTAGTCCAATTTCCCAAGAAGACAATCCTAATGAATGTGGTGGTTGCTGATATACCACCAAAGTATGGCATGCTTTTGTCAAGATCTTGGGGGGCAAAACTCCAAGGATCTCTCCAATTAGACCTCTCCTATGCCACTATTTCAGTCTTTGGGCAACCAAAGAGACTGTATAGAGAAACACTGATGAAGTATGTGGTAAGTAGTGAGGAAAAGCCCCAGAATTTCCCTATCTATTCAATCCATTCTGATATGGATTCTTTTATTTTGTTTAATGATGAAACAATTCCTCCAACTGATGATAAGCCTATGGCTTTAGTACAACAAGCTCACATCAATGAAGAATCGGTTGCACATACCCATGAGGCTGTTACAACAGCCAATGCAACCAGCACACAATAAAAACCTCCCGAAACACAAGACTCGGATCTTCCCAATCCTAAAATGACTGAAACTCTTAATACTAACCACAAGCACGAAATCACATGGTATTTAGAGTTTGATGGCTCTGTTAACAAGTTAGGAGTAGGGGCAGGAATATGGATTCACAATACAAATAACAACCATGCAGAGGGTCATGCTTATAGACTGAATTTCAAATGCACCAACAACATGGCTGAGTATGAGGCACTCCTCTTAGGCCTTAAGCTGCTCAAAGCTTTAGGAGCTGCTAAAGTTTCCATTCTAGGTGACTCAGACCTAGTAATCCAACAAATGAAAGGCAACTTTGTTACCAATGATAGAAGGCTAAGAGCTTATAGGACTGCTGCCACCGCAATACTTGATACATTCACTGAATCCAAGCTTTCCAAGATTTCAAGAAATCATAACATTCATGCTCACAGCCTAGCTACTTTTGCTAGCACTTGCAAGCTTCCTTTTGAGCCCAATCACCACTTTACTGCTGAGATAAAGCATAGGCCTGCTGTCCCTAACAATGTTAAGGATTTGCAAGTGTTTGAGGATGATGCTCAAATCAACAATTTTCTTACCTTACAACATGAGTTTTCAGGCCTAAACATTGATATGGATGCTATGGATGATCCCCTGCAAGCAATAAACCAAATCCAGCAAACTGTAACAGTTGAAACAGCTAGAAAATTGCTACAGCCAACCATCTTTGATGAAGAAAACATAGAAGAGCTGAAACAGATGCATTTGGAGGAAACAGCCAAAACAGAGGCCGAAATCATTGATCTAAAGGACAATTTTCTCCCAGTTGGCCTCACTCCACTAAAAGACATGTTTGATGCAAATGATGTGCCCAGAAAACCAAAATTGCAACCCATAAACACTGAGATAGAAGAACATAACATTGGGACAGTAGAGAACCTGAAAACGATCAAACTGTCCAAAAATTTACGAGCTGATCAAAAGCCCAAGTACGTGGATTTGTTCAAATAATTCCAAGATGTCTTTGCTTGGAGTTATGAGGACTTGAAGTCTTATGACACCTCAACTATTCAACATACCATTCCCTTAAAACCAAATCAAAAGCCCTTCAAACAGAAACTGAGGAGAATCAATCCTGTGCTTCTCCATTTAATTGAGAAAGAAGTGAAAAGAATGTTTGAAGCAGGTATCATAGCACCCATTAGATTTTCTGAATGCGTATCCAATCTTGTTCCCACAAGAAAGAAAACAGGTGAGATTAGGCTTTGTGTAGATTTTAGAAACTTAATCCAAGTCTCCCTTAAAGACCACTACCCATTGCCCAAAATGGACCACATCCTACAAAGAGTAGTGGGGTCATCTAGAATATCTTTGCTAGATGGCTTTTCAGGTTTTAATCAGATACTGGTTCACCTAGATGATCAAGACAAGATAGCCTTTACAACACCGTGGGGAACATTTAAATATGTGAAAATGCCTTTCGGCCTAAAGAACGCAGGTGCCACCTTTCAAAGGGCCATGGAAATTGCATTTGCCAAGGAAATCCATGATTTCTTGGTTGTCTATCTTGATGATCTTACCCCTTTCTCTAAATCTGATCAAGAGAACCTAAGACATTTGAGACAAGTGTTCCTGACATGTAGGAAATATGGCATTTCCTTGAACCCCAAGAAGTCTTTATTTGCCCTGAAGAAGGAAAATTACTTGGACATATCATTTCAAAAGACGGGATTAGAATTGATCCGGAAAGGATCCAAGCCATATTGCAAATCCCATATCCAAGAAACATAAAAGAGCTTCAAGAATTCCTAGGAAAGAGCAATTTCCTAAGGAGATTTATCCCAAATCTAGCCGAGCTGATAAGACTATTGAGTAACATGTTAAAGAAGGATGCCAAGGTAAAATGGTCTCTTGAAACCAAGCAAGAATTTGAGAGTATCAAAGTTGCCTTAACTCAAGCCCCAGTCCTCACAAGTCCTCAATTTGATAGGGACTTTATTATATTTTCATTTGCATCTGATAATACCATAGCTACTGTCCTATTGCAAAAGGATGACCAAGGAAATGAAAAGCCAATTGCTTTTTTCAGCCGAGCCTTAAGAGATGCACCCCTGAAGTACCAAATCATGGAGAAGCAGGCCTATGCCCTTGTTAAAGCAATCAAAGACTTCAGAATTTACATTTTATATTCACATGTGATTGCTTATGTGCCAAATGCTATTGTAAAAGACATATTAACCCAAGAGGGGTTAGAAGGCAAAAGAGGCAAGTGGATTGCTAACATTCTTGAGTATGACATAGAGATAAAACCAACCAAGCTGATAAAGGGACAAGGTTTAGCTAAACTGATGTCCGAAACAAACTTTCAAGCCTTAGACATCAACCAACTGGACAATGAACAAGAGCTGGCGACTCCACAGATCAGTGACACCTTTTTGCAATCCCCATGGTATGCTGATATTTGCTTTGTATTGTTAAACCTGTGTGCTCCCCCAGGATTGTCCAGGACCAAGAAGAGATTTTTAAGAATGAAGGCTTTGAAATTTTGTGTCTTAGATGGTGCATTATTTTGGAAAAATCATAAAGGCATATTGCTTAACTGCTTGATTGTGAATGAAACTAACAATTTCATGAAAGAATTCCATGCAGGGGACTGTGGAGGACATCTATACTGGAAGTCCACTGCTGATAAAATTCTAAGGGCTGGTTTCTATTGGCCCACTTTGTTTGCAGATGTAAAGAAGTTTTCCACGTCATGCCACAATTGCCAAATCTTTGAGGGCAAGAGAAAGCTGCTCCCTTTGCCTCTTAAACCCATCTCAACCGAGAAGCCTTTTCAACAATGGGGTCTTGACTTCATTGGAGAAATCCATCCCTCTTCCTCAGGCCAGCATAAGTGGATCTTAACAGCTACCGACTATTTCACTAAATGGATTGAGGCCATCCCATGTAGGCAAGCCAATGACACCACCATTATCCAATTCCTTGAGTGCAATATCCTTTCTAGATTTGGCTGCCCTGAGAAGATCATCACTGACAATGCCGCTGCTTTCAAATCCAAAAAGATGATCAATTTTTGCCATAAATTCCATATCACTTTAGGCCATTCCACAGCCTATTACCCTCAAGGTAATGGCTTAGCCGATTCATCTAACAAGAGCCTGATCAGTATTATCAAGAAGACCTTAGAAGAAAACAAGAAGAACTGGCATAGAAAGCTCACAAATGCCCTATGGGCACGCAGATTGTCAACCGAGAAATCCATTGGGATGAGCCCTTATGAGCTAGTATATGGTATGGAGGCCAGATTTCCTTCATCACTGGGCATTCCTATTATCAAGCTGCTGCAAGAGATTCAAGCTGAGCCAAATGATATACAAAGGAGGATAAACCAAACAATTCATTTGAAGCAGACAAGAGAGTAGGTCTATGATAGACCTCAAATTATGCAAGAGAAGCTCAAAAGGATGTTTGATAAAAGGACTAAGGCTGAGAATTTCTGTGTTGGCAAAAAAGTTCTAAGGTGGGACTCACGAAGAGAAGACAAGGGAAAACATGCAAAATTCGATTTTCTTTGGAGAGGGCCATTTGTTATTTATGCTGTTCACGGAAATAACACATATTTCCTCAAATCTGTAGAGGGCAACACTGCTGAAGAAGGCCCTGTAAATGGCCGTATGCTGAAGCATTATCATGATCCCTTTTGTTGAACATAACGCAACTTTGTAAATATCTCTTTGGACATTGATATTTGTATATATCAACACTTTTGTTTTTATTTTGTATAAACATTTCGATTGTTAGAGGAGCAGCAACAAGGTTTGTGAAGACACAGCCAATGCAAGTCCTCTATTTTTAAGCTTTGTCTCTGCAGTAATCTCAGCAAAACAGCAGAGCAGCATTGTCATATCACAATGATTTATGTTAAAGAGAAACTGTTTGCAGCTTGTAGACTTCAAGTCAACAGTATAAAAAAGAAAGGAGGATTTTCAGTTTACTTCATCACCCTTTCAAAGTCAAGAAGAGAAGAGCTCCAGTTTTATTCCCTTTTTGTGTTTATATCACAAGGCAGTGCTCAATCAAAAAGTGTATGCAATATCAAGCATGCAGAAGAAAGCAGGCGATGCTTTATTTTTCACAGCATTTCAGTTAAGGAGGAGTGCTGCATTCAGAAGTTAAAGTTCTAGTCATTCAGCAGTTAGCACAGAAGAAACTTTCAATTAACAGCAATTACAGACGATCAAGGCATTTTGACCTGCTGTTCTTGGCTTGTCACAAGGAAAAGCCATCCCCAAGTGGAGCCACTATTAGCCTCCTGCTGCAGCAGGTTAATCATCTTTCATGATCGACATTTTTACATACCAAATATGTCATACTTTGCTTGCTGCAATGCTCCATATTTGCTACAGATGGCCAGAGAAGTATCCATGAGAGTGTGCTAGTCTGAATGCCACTGCTGTGTTCCATTTTTTGATGAGTTGATCCATTTTGATGAGTTTTTTCAGCTAAGGGAGGTCCAAACAGCTTAATCTTGGTCTCCCTAGGTTTCAATTTCCTGTTTTAGAATATAGAGAATAAACATCTGTCCAAACTGTTTAATCTTGGCAGATTTGTAGATAGGTAGACAAACAAGGGTGCTCAACAGCTTAATCTGAGCCCCTGGATGCAATAAGTGTGGATTTAGATAAGAGGACAGCAAGAAGAACAGAATGAAAAGCTAGGTATGCTAGTTCAATGCACCCAAACCAAAAAGAAGAGAAAATGCTAGGTGAGTAGGCCGGGTAGGTAGCTTTGTGGTTGCAGAATCATGACTTGTGATCCATTTCAGATTTTCAAGTGTCATATCTATTCATATCACAGGTTTGAGGCAGTTTTCCATTTGAGAGACTTCAAGAAATGCATGTCTAACTTCCCCCTTCTTCCTCTCCCCCAAATCACTCACTAACTTCCCCTAAAGAGGTCAAGATCTGCTTGATACCTCTTAGATCCATCATTCTCCATATTATCTGACTTGGTGAAGATCTGCTTCACTAAAGGAATGTTCACACTGCTTCTATGAATCATTTTCCCCTTTAATAGCCTAAGATCTGCATACTTAGTGCTCCCTGATCATTATCATATTGACTACTAACTCTATTATGTAATTCCCTATCTATTTTCCCTCCCCCTACTAAAACAATGTTGATAACTCCCCTATATACTTATCCCTCCCCCTGGTTGAAAAATAACCATATGCATCCTTACGGATTGCTAAGTTTATCTGAAACTCAGCAAGAACCCTCATTGCCCCCTCAAACCATCTTCTCATGCATTTTGGACACTTTCCAATGCATAGAACCCTTCATCCCCCCTAACTATCTCCCAAGTGCATAAGGACTCATTCCTTTGCATAATTCCCCTTCACATGTTTAAAAATCACCCCTTTGACCTTGGTTTGCCTTTATAAGGCATGAAACCCTCTTTGGCCACTAAAACCCTCTCAAAACCACATCACTTTCCTCCTAAGTGCCTTTGGACTCCTTCCAAGGCATAAGAATATGCAAACCATGCAAAAACCATGAAAAACCTTCAAAAAATGACAAAATCCTCCCTTTTTTGGCCATCGGACCCCTTCAGATGCCTTAGAATCCAAGCAAAAGCTTAAAGGTTACCCCCTCCGAATTCAAAAGACTTGCATTTTTTAATAAATAATGGCTTCGATGAGAAATGGGTCCTTTGGGTCCCCCTTCGATGCGATATCGCTATCGAGATGGGGCAATCATATGTTCAAACACCATATATAACTCCTCTGAATTCATGTTTCCTTTGCATTTTAATAAAATGCATGCCCCGATGAGAAAAGGATCTATTTGATCCCCCTCCGATGCGATATCGCTATCGGGAGGGGGCAGTGGCATATATAAGCGAAATGGCTAAGTCTTAAGGCATGGGGCATAATGCCGATGGGCCGAACCTGAAAATATATAAAGTGGATTGGTAAAAGCATATCGGGTCCGCCGCATTTCGGCGTTTTTATGTGGCAACCCCATGACCCCGCCGATAGCGAATTGCCGAATTAATCACAGCCATCCATTTTTGGGCCCCAAATCAACGGCCCATATGTAATCGGCGATCACCCCATGTATATGGCTCCGACCAGCGGAGCCGAATTAAAATTAAGGCACGGCGCATAAGGATTTCGGGTCCGTCAACTCTTTTTTGTTAAATCTGCCGATTGACATCGTCGATGGGCCGAACCCGAAATGTGATAAAGAAGGGCCTATAATCAGATCGGGTTCGCCAGCTATTCCGCTCATCGGGGGTTTTACATGTTGGGACCAATGGTCCGCCTCGATGCGAGTTAGCGCTAGCCGTCCGATCGCCCTCCCAGATCAACGGTCATGATCTGTTCGCGGCTCTCCCCATGTCCTACTGGCGGAGCCGAATTAAAATTAAGGCGCGGCGCATAAGGTTTTCGGGTCCGAAAGGAGCCCGTTACACAGCGAAAAGGGAAGGCTCCGATATGGCGGAGTCGAAAAGTTATAAAGGGCAGCCTCAAGGCATTTCGGGTCTGCTGCAGTTCGAGGGTTTTACACGTTGGGACCAATGGTCCGTCCCGATGCGAGTTAGCGCCAGTCGTTGGATCGGCCCGTGCCAGATCCAATGGCTATGATTTAATCTAATGAACAGTGATCGCTCCCGCCCTAGTTTTGGTAAAATTTCATGTTTTAAGGCATTTTTGCCTTATAAAAGGAAAGCAGCCATTTTTCACAGGGTTTCTTCTAGCGCCCACTCCCGGCTCCAGTTAAAGAAATTCATGCATCCTTAAGTCATTATGGATTGCTCCAAAGCCCTGTTTAGCTCCAGAAGCCAGTCTCGGCCTCAACACGATTAGCAGCATGCAATTCCTCCTTTTTGCGGCATTTCTTCAGAGTTTAATACTATTTTGAATCGGCCAGCGCCGATAGCATCCCAAAGGCCATGGAAGTCTTTGCAGCAGTTATTTTTACATTTAATTGGCAGATAAAGGGGCGATTAGATAGTTTAAAGCATATCAGTGGTGAGAAAAGGCCCAGATTCAGTGCCAAAGTGTATCAGGATGCGACAAAGAGTATCAGTCCAGTTTTTCAAAGCAGATGAAGGCAAACCAAGCCCAGCAAAGTCAACAAAGCATCATTCAGCCATTAAGGCTCACCAACACTTCTTTTTGTTGCCTTAAAGCCACCTAATGGCATAAATGAAGGCTTTCAAGGCAGAGTTATTGAAGAGACATTGTTCCCAGTCATATTTTGGAGCAACGCTGCTTCCTTAAAAGCACAGTTATCACACAAAGGACAGTGCGTGTCTCAAAGCACTCTTTCAGTCCATTTTTGAAGCTGCAGGACCATGCACAGCCCTAAAGAGCCATTTTGATGAGGCTGCTCCCTCATGAACACCTGTTTTAGATATTTTATTGCATTTATTTCCAGCACAACTTAGCATTAGAAGCAGTCATTGCACATATCTCTTTTGAATCTGTTTTGATAGATATTTTGGGATATTTTCTCCCTTGACACCTGTTCAAGGGATGTTTGTAAATATTTTTCTATTTAAACCACCCTCTGCACTGTTTTAAGGGTTGGTTGGTCGATAACTTCCTCTCTAGACTTGCACTGTATTTTCTGAGAGTCTTTATAATCAAAGATCGCTGGAATGTTTGGGAGATGAACTGACTGTTGTGTTTTAATGACTGAAGAGTGACTATGGAATCCTAACGCTTCTACATAGCCCAATAAGTGTTTCTTCTCTCTGTTTACAGTTTATATGTTTTATGCCATCATTATTTCACTATCTAAATAGCAGAAAGAAAGAATAGTTCAGAGCTCACTTAGTTGTATTCTGTTCTCAATTTCTGTGATTTATCTATGTTTTCCTCTGAATTAGTCCTGAATATGAATACTGATTGGCTCATATTTTCACTAGTTCCTTCATATATGAATGTTGTTTAGGAATCCTTGATTGCTCCTATATAAATGTTCATTCACCTTCCCTCCGTTAGCATAATGAGAGCTACTTAGTTGCCTTTCATTCACTGACCTTCATTCCATCCTTATTCCAGCTTGATATTGTTTTATGTGTAGCTATCCTGCTCTGTATTCCTCTTGTGACCAAGAAAACGCAACAGCAAGCCTAATCCACGACTCCATGCCCAATGGTTTGAACTTCTCACATTATGCATCCCAACTCTGTATGAAAGAATCCCCCATCCCACCAAACATAAACAAAACCCCCTTGAACTCATTAGCTAGCCTAATATCATCTTCAACAAAGCTAAATTATAAAGAGAGAGCCCTCTCTGATTGCAGGTAGGCTAGGACCTGCAGTCCAGAGATTGGTTTGTGGTTACCTCGGCCGTATCCTTTAAGGAGCTTTAAGGAAAACCTGAGTGATAACATAAGGTGTGAATGCGATGGCCGAATTTGAGGTTATAAAGATCATCGATGGAAGTAATCCATACCCTGCACTCCTGGGAATTGACTGGGCCATTGATATGAATGGGGTGATCAGTTTGAAGAAGAGGACATTGTCGTTTGAAAGGAAATCGCTTCGGGTTGTAGTATCATTGGACCCTGCAGAAGGGGCGCACTATACTGAACCAGTCCGTAATTATGAAGAAAGTGAGGATGAACTGGATCAAATCTACAAAAAAACAATGTGAGATTAGGATTGGATCTATCCGATGGTAGATGGACGAATTGCATGGGACTGGGAGAGTTCCTACACCTATGAATCAGATGAAGAGTTGGAGGATTGACAGAATTGCTTGCATGAAGTATCTACACTACGATGTAATATGATGACAAAGCCATTGTGCTTTGTTTCATCGGAGGTAAGGAAACTACCCTATTATGATGGTTTAAATGATGTAGATCTTTTTTTAGATGAATTTGAGCACGAATTCCCTGAGTATCACCGCTTCCAGGCTTTAGAATTGGCACTACATGCTATGCTCGCACGATGGCGGGGTATGCATAAGGATAGTTTTGTTGGATGGTGAGATTACAGAAGAATGATGAGGTTATGGTTTGGGTGTCCTAACACTAGATTGATTGAGAAATATAATGGTAGGGATGATCTACGTGACCACCTAGTGAAATGGACTAAATCACAGGGAACAAAGCCGTAGCCAGAATGGGTGCACATATTTTTCCATACTTTGGATACAATTCCCATGAACTGGTATCTGTAAACGGAGCTCCACCATGGCAGCATAGAGTGGGATATATTAAGGGAAGGGTTCTTATTGACCTTCAACTTTGAAGACAACTTCACAAGCATCGATGAAGCGCTACAAGAGATTAAGGTGGTCATCTTCAGAACACTGATGGAACCTATGGAATGGACCCAACTAGATTGGAGCACCCAGCTACACCATGCACTAGAATGCTATAATGTGACCGCTGAAGAAGAAGATGAAGATCCGAGAAACATTAATATTCCATAGGCAGAAGGGCATCACGAAGTCAAAGGCCCACAAATAGACAACTTGGACATCTCCATGCCATTGAAGAAAAAGAAAGTAAACATTGGCACTGAAGCAGAATTGAAGTTCGCAAAGATTGGAAATTACTGGGATGACACTACCGTGGATAAAGTTGTTGAGTTACTGGTGAGCACCAGTATTGCAGCAATAATGCTGCAACTCCTGGGGCTTCCTACTTTACTTTTATCAACCCGGTAGTTCGTAACAAACTTGGAAGTGATGGTGTTGTATGCACAAGTACTAGCTCTTACTGCAGGCTGTCACTTGGTCAGTTGGTGCAAGATCACTAGGAGCTTAAGCCAACCTCTATGAGTTTTCAGAAGAATCTTTTAACTGTGATGAAAGAAAGCTAACTTTACAAGGACTATTCTACTTGCAGAAAGAGAAAGAAGATTGGAATGTACGGAAAACCCTAACAAACCCTAATTTATCCAACTAACCCTAATTTATTTGGTTGTGATTGTTCAGAGGTTTGGTGGCGAAGGAAGATGGACTTGGTTTTTGCAAAGGTGGAGGAAGGTGTGGAAAGGTCCTAAGAAGCCCTTAGTACCCTTCTAAAGACTTCCATTACAATCGGATTTCAAAAGACCACTTATAGGGAATTCTATAGGAGGCTGCAGGGGATCTATAGGAGGATCTATAGGAGGAGGCCGAGAGCATTTTTTGGAAGTTTTGAAGGTGGAAAAATGATGGGAAAGGGTAATTGAAGGCTAGATGAAGGTGTTTAGGTGTCTACAGCTTGTTAAGGAAGATCAAGAGGGAACATGATGGTTGGATTTGTTCAAATGGCAAGAGGGCAGCTTATGGAGAAACACAGAAATTAGGTCAGATTGGCGAAATTTTGCGAATGACTTGGAAAATCTGTGAGAAGTGAGCTGGTGCTGGTTGCTTTATGAATGTATGGTGATCTGAGGTGTCCCGTAAGAGATATGCACATCTACTTACAAAAACTGATCAAAGAAATGACTAACTATACCATGAAAACAAAAATTTCTCTAGCTTAACCTAATTTCTGACCTACAAACAGAAAATGTTGAACACTAACCTTTGAACAGAAAAGCATGAAAATAGATCTATTTTAAAAGAACAATAAATTATCTAGGCAACTGAATCTAAAGCAATACATTAATCTTTCCAAATCAAGTCATCACACTAGAAATTGCGTGGGAGAGCAAAACTGTGTTTTTGGTAGCAGCAGTAGTGCCTTGACCTCAAATCATAGTCCCAGAAAGGGAGAAAGGAGATCAAGGCCTACTGTTGGTCTTTTTGAATCTTAGTCTGTCACTGCATTAACCTACTTGAGCAACTGAAACAAAAACAGCTACGAAAACCATCAAAGGAAACCTAATCTAAACAAAGTAAAATGAATCTATGTAATAGAAATTAACTCATGAACTGAAGCAAAAACATATAAGCACAAAGCAAGAGGTGTTTGGTAGCTTGGGTTGGGCCCTAACCCAAGAGCTTCAGCCCTCTAAAAGAGATCAGTGCCAGCTCAAAAACTGTTTCATCTCCATTATCAAAAGTAAAAGTCACATTACATAAACTGTTCTCAAAAAGGAAGCTTGAAAATGAGCTGAACAAGTGTTGCACAAAAGTGCAAAGATTCTACTAATGACTGGCTAAAATCCAACTACAAAAATTGAGCACATAGGCCCTGCTATTTATAGAAATCGAGCCTCCAACACCTCTCCTAAAATCAAGGAGCTCAGCTTCCCAAAACTGTAGATAAACAACAATCCTTCTTTACTTGCTCGGTTGCCACTTGGATGCATTAATGTGGCTGCTTGTGCTTCGAGTTTCTAATTGAGAATTCAAGGTAAGGGTTCATAAATGAAGGGGATACCCCCTTACAAATCCTCTTCCCTATTTTCCTCGAATATTGGCTACCAAATGCTCATAAATCCTTTGACTTTGTCCAAAATTGACCAAAAAATCTGCATAAAGCACACATTAGACTTCATGGCATAATGACTAACCCAATTCACTCTATTAACATAAATATAATAAAAAAAAATGCAATAAACTAATGAGAATGGTGGATTAAGTCGAATTAAGAGGCAAAATGAGCCCATATAATTACCCATTTATGGGGCTCATCGTCACCCCCCTACTGAATGGGTTGCTCATCCTCTGAGCAACTAGTCTAACTCTTCATCCTTGATGACTTTGATAGATTCCCTGACATCCCATGCTTCTGATGTGATATCTTCCTCTTTATCATGGAATCCTTCCTTTCTATCCACCTCTTCCCACTGTTTCTATTCTTCCTTCTCTTTTACTCCATCTAGCAGTCCTAGTAGTAGTGGAGGACTGAATTTGAGGCCAATCCAATTGGCCTTCAAGCTTTGCATAGAGTGCTTATACAGTGGCACTCTCCTCATGGCTTCCCTTATCCTGTTTGGGGAGTGATACTCCTTGTTCTATAGGTTATGTGGAAGTTTGTTCCACCTTCTCATGTAGGCATTAATGCAATCATCTCCAAACAATCTCTCCATGTCGTTGAAATGTGAAATAGCCTGGGCCTGCTCATCAACATATTTGGGGACACTTTAAGGATTCGCTGCAAGGTGTTGGTGGGCATAGATGAGAGCGATGGGGTCTACTAGCTCTACTCTAATCATCAGAGGTTCATTCAGCTCTTTTGCCATCATTTTTTCGATTTTTACTGCTCTTTTCTCTTCATGGCTCATCCAAGATGCCATGGCCCTCAACTGCAAGTCTCCTAACACAGCATTGGGATCCCATAGGTTCATATCAGTAAGGGCCATGTTGTGTAAGTAAAACTCTGCTAGCTTCACTTTTTCCTCAGCTGAACTGTGATCACATAGATCCATGAATTGGCCATAATCCTGAAAAGGTATGGTGCCTCTCTGGGCCAGAGTCTTGATTTGAAATTGGAGCCACTGATCCTTGAGGTACACTACATATGATTTAGCTAGCTGCCTACACTATAGTGCCTCCATATCCCAGCTAGCCATGCAGGCTAATTGGGCTTCCCTTTCCTGTAGTTGCCTTCTTAAGATTAATACCTCATTTTCTACCTGGGGTTCCCTTTCCTGTTGTTGTTTTATTAATATCTCACCTTTTGCCTGGGGTTCCTTTTCCTGTTGATGTCTTTTTAAGATTAACAGCTCATTTTCTGCCTGGGGTTCCCTTTCTTGCAGCTGCTTTTTTAACATTTCATTTTCTGCCTCCAATTGAGCTCTTCTGATGCTTTCTATATGCCTGACCATGATCAATTCTTTGCCCATTTTTCTCAATTTGTCTTCCATGTGCCCAATGTCTTCCACCCCTTTTGATTTTGCAATCTGCATCCATGTATGGGTACTTACTCTTTCCTTTTCCAGCTCAAAGAAAAGAGGGACTGCAAAATTTTGTGGGATGATTTTCCCTCCTTCCAGAAGGTTGTAATAAGAGCTTAAATTAGGCTGAGGGTTAGGCTCTGGTATCTCTTTTTCCTTATCTTTCTCCTGGGTCTGTTCTTCTACCTTATTTTCAAGATTCTTAGTCTCTTGAAGCTTTGTCAATGTCTCTTGTAGAGCGGTTTGCGCCTCCTGTAGGATTGTTTTAGAGTCCATAAGTTTGATCCTTTCTTTCCAAATAGAAGCTCTAAGGCTACCCCTTTCATAGATAATGGGGGTTTTGGAAGGAGATTCCTCCTCTTTTGCAGTAGGGACATCTTCAATGATGATGGGCTCATTTGAAGGTGGCTAAGGCTTCCCCATCTTTATTCTGGTGCTCTTTCAAGCCTTGAAGTACATAGATGGTTGTCTCTTCCTTTTTCCTTTGGGCTTGGCTGGAGTACTAAGTGCAGCAAGAACAACTGCTACCTCTCTTGCTAGTGTCTTAAGAGACACTTCTTCTTGCTTTGCTTCTTCTTCTTCATCTGTTGTTTTTCTTGTTTCTGCTGGTTTTGTTTATTTTGTTTCTAATTTTGTTTGCTCCTTTGCTTGCTTAGCTTCTGCTTTTCTTGTGGCATCCTTTTTCTGAACTATCTTAGGCCTCTTCCTTTCAGTTCTTGGCCTCTTCTTTTTCTCTGCTGTGGTTTCACCCTTTTCTGCTTTTGATTCTTTCTTCTTCTCTACTTTAGGCTCATCTTTGGTGGTGTCATGTTTCCATTTTTCTATGTAGTTTCCTTGTTTTTCTGTGTGGGGTTCCCCTTCTTCCATTTGAGTGTTCTTTTCTTCTTCATGGATTCCCTTCTCAGCTTCTCCTTTTTGTTCTTCCTCTTCACTTTCAGATGGACTAAGGTCATAGGTGAGAGTTTTTATATCATCCTCTTTATTCATGTTTTTGAAAATCTCCCAGGCTATGGGGATTGTGAAAGTGTGGAGGGCATCTTCCACTAGCAATTTAATTAGCCCATGGTGAGCCAATTTGTTTGGAACCCCTGCCTTCAAATTGGTGCTAGATTCTATTAAGGATTGGAGGATAAAATATGGAATACTGAGTTTTCTGGATGTAGGAAGGTCCATGCCATATCTGAGTTCATGTAACAGTCTGAAATGGTACCCATAAACTATGTTGTATCTTCCTTCACAGGAGATGTATTTCATAATCTGATAACTGACCTCATCCCATGGGTAAGGTATACTTGTTCTCCTAATGCCATTCTTGTCCTCCACAGGATGTTCATTAGGCTAGAAAAAATTCTTCTTGGCAACTTGACCCAGTGGTTTTTCTTCCTTGCTCCAGGGTAGTCCAAGTGGGAGACTTGTAATCCTGCTGATGAACTCTGGGGTGATTTCTATAGTTAGACCCCTGAAACTGACAGTGGCATGGGTTTTTGAGTGAGGTTTTAAAGACAATATAAATTCCTCTGTGACTTCATCATCATACCCATGCAAATTTTCAAGGAAAGGCATCCAATTTGCTCTAGTGAAGAGGGCTACCACTTCTGGATGTTCATGCAGCTTAGTTGAATTTAGAGGCTCCTTCCTCATAAAACCCCCTGTCATGATGTTTCAGATTCTGCTGGAATATCTCAGTTGAAGAGGGAGGCAACAAGTTTCAATCCCAAAAACAGAGGAACAACTGAGGTTTTCTTTCAAGAAATAGGGAGAGAGTTTTTGTGTTCTTTCTTTTTTTTAAAAAAGCAAATTTCAACTTTCCTTCCTTCCAAAATCCATTCTCTAGACTCACATTACTTCTCTGTCTATTTGAGGGAAACAATATCTTAAAAAACAGAGAACATACAGAACTGTGTTTTTTCCTTTTTCAAAATAAGCAGATACCCAATGCAAGTTCACTCTTTATAGGCTTGATTTTCTAGAGTTTCATCATTTCTTTACATAGGAGAATACCACGGAGGAGAAGGAGATAGTCTTTCAGTGCAAAGAGAAAATGGATAAACTGTATATATATATATATATATATTTTAAAAAAAACAAGCAAACTCTGTTCTCACTTTCCTTCTCGTTTCAAATCAATACCTCACTTGGAATCACACCACCTTTTGTATATATATGGAAATGCAGAGTGGGTTTTACTGAGCCTACCTTTTTCATCCCAAATTTGTAATGAAATCTTGAGTTTTCCTCTGCGGTGGTGCTCACTGGCCTTCTTGTAGAAAGGCTCCTGTAGGACTATGTTTTCACTCCTGTAGAGTTCGATAAGCGGAAGGGTTTTGAAACTAATAGAGAGCGACTATTTCAAGGCTCTAGAGGTGGTAGGTAGGTTGCTATAGTCAAGAGCTCTTCGAGACAAATGAGAACAAAGGTGATGAAGGTGGTCGACTGCAGCGTACTTAAGCTTACGGGAGCGTTTTGCGGTGACGAGGTGAGGTGGCAGGAAGGGTACATTACCCTCATCCAAACTGTTGGTCCCTACTTCTGTGTCATGATGAAACTTTTATGCCACCTGCCCTAATTATTTCAATCATTCTCATTAGATTCCGCCACTACCTGTTTTGAGATTTTTTTCGAGTTGACTGAAAACACGTGCTGATTGCACCCACTGAGCGCTATTTGAACTGGATGAGGGTGTCTAGTTAGCTGGCCACCGATCTCGTTTAATCGCAACCATCTCACTTGTCCATGCAGTTTTTAAATTATACCCATGCAACAGAGGAACAGGTTTAGTCACTTACCTGTTAGTCGAGAATTGCGTGCTACCGTGTTGTTGCATGCTCAGACTTTGGCATTCTATCCATGGATTTCTGTTGTTGGCGCCCATGGATTCTGAATTGGTGGCTCGGCTACCTCGTACTGGTGATCTTCAATTAGGATCGGGCTCCTTGTGTGTTTTATACATTTGTGGCTGCACTGACCCTACCTTTGGAGCTCGATTTTTAAGGGGATCAATTGCTATAGGAATCCTGCAGGATTTCCTGTAGCTGCTTCTCCCTCTAAAACTTTTGGCTGAGGCTTGAGCAGGGACTAGAGAGGTAGCTGAGGAAGGTTCTGTCAGTCAAGGAAAAGCATCTGGTATGCACTAGGAAAGAGTTAAGTTAAGGATGCTACTTGTTTCTTCTTCATTAAAAAAAAAAAAACAAAAGAAACAGGATTTCTATGTTTCCTGTGCAAGGAGAAAGAAGCGAGTGGAAATGCAGTGGTGTAGGTATGGAATGGAGAGTTAGTAGGATGAATGGTGGTAGGGGGGTCCACAGGTCTTCTGGACAAGTTTCTAGCCCTTTGATCCTTTTCTTGACTTGATTTCGAGCTCTCTGTGATTTCTATAGGAGCCTCCTGTAGAATGCACAGAGCCTCCTGTAGGATGCATAGTTTTCCAGAACAAGTGAGACCAGGGACTGGGAAAAGACAATAGTGATGGAGAAATGGTCTATCAGAGGTGTATTTGGCTTGTCCATGTCCCTTTTTCTTCTGTGGCCCTCCTGCAATTTGAAATGCATTCAAAAGAAGTTAATTTTTCTGTTCCTGTTTTTTTTTCTTTTTTTTTTAAGAGATAGCTAGGGTGCCTCCAGGAGGTTTTCACCCTCACTACCTGCCTGGGCACCTCCAAGGGGAGGTTTTCACCCAGGGATCTATTATTCTTCTGATTTTTATTTTTGTTTTTATTTTAAGGGTGTGGGTGGAGTGGAGGCAGAGACTTGCTTCACTACCAACACTATTTTACTCAGATTCTCAATGAATTCTTGCTTGGAGAGGGGCTTCTTGTAGATTTTCAACCTATGCCCATTGAAAAGCATGGGAATGGCTTCTTCATTGATGGTCCTGATCAGAACTGAACCATTGTCATTGCACCTTTCTACTGTGTACAGTCCCACCCATCATGTCCTCAGTTTTCCCTTGAAATCTTTATACCTTGAATCATACAGCAACGCCCAATTTCCTTCCTGGAATTGTTTCTATTTGAGGTGTCTATCATGCCATATTTTCCTTTGAATCTGGGCTACGTCTGAGTGGATAAGGGCTTGCAATCTTTGTTCATCCAATCCATTTAGCTGGAGTAACCTTTCCTTTTGTGCATGGCTGAGATCTAGGTCCAGCTGAGCTGCCATCCTTAGTGTGTTATATTCAAATTCTATTGACAACAAAGCCTTCTTCCCATAGACCAGCTCATAGGGTGTGAACCTTGTGGTGGTCTTCTAGGTGGTGTTATAGGCCCAGGTGGCCTCAACCAATCGATCTACCCAATATTTTCTGTTGCTGCTCACTACCTTCGTCAAAATCCCTTCCAAAGCTCTGTTAGTGACTTCCACTTGTCCATTTTCTTGTGGATGGTAAGGGGTGGAAGTTTTGTGCTTAATTTTGTGATGTGTGAGTAGGTCTTCAATCAGATTGGAGGTAAACTGACTCCCTTGATCTGTGACTAATTCTCTTGGATATCCAAACTTATAGAATATATTCTCTCTTAAAAACTCAGCTACTTTTTCTTCTATTGTTGCCTTGATCACCTTTGTTTCTACCCATTTTGTTAGATAATTAGTGCACACGATGATGTAATATTTCTGTTTTGAAGGAGGGTTGACAGGACCCACAAAGTCCATGCCCCACTTCTCAAATGGCTCGAAAGTCACTTGAGGTTGCAGGGGCATCTCATCCCTTGGAGTAGGTTTCCCCATCCTTTGACATCGATCACATTGGCTAATATATCGCTTTACATCTTGATGAAGAGTGGGTCAATTGTAACCTGCATGCAGAATTTTGAAGGCAATCCTCTTTGCTACAAAATGGCCCCCATAGGGCCCATCATGACAGGTTAGGAGAATGTCAAAAACTTCCTCCTCCCTGACACATCTTCTCAAAACCTGATCTGGGCCAAGTTTGAAGAGATTTCCCCCAATCCAAGTGAAAGGGGCACTTTTCCTCACGATCTTGCTCTTCTCTTTTGAGGATAGGTGTGGTGGGAACTATGTTGATACCAAGTAATTTGCTATATCAACAAACCATGGAGAGAGTACTGAAATAGAAAATAGGTGTTCATCTGGCATTTGATCATCCACCATTCCTTCTTCACCTGCAGGCAGATCTATTCTAGACAAAAAATCAACAACAACATTCTCCTTACCCGACTTATCAACAATGGTTAAATCAAATTGTTGCAATAAAAGAAACCATCTAATAATGCGAGCATTTACATCTGGTTTGTTCATTAAATACCTAATTGCAGCATGATCAGTGTGTACCAATGTTTGATAGCTGGTGATGTAGTGTGTGAATTTATTTAGCGAATGGACTACATCTATGAGCTCCTTTTCAGTTATAGTGTAGTTTAATTCTGCGTTCGATAAGTTTTTACTTACAAAATATATGGCATAAGGTAGCTTCTCATCAACTTTCCCTAAGGATGCTCCTATCGCTTTGTTCGAGGTATCTATATGAATGTGGAAAGGTAGGGCCCAGTTTGGACCTCTCAAAATTGGGGTAGTCACCAGTTTACTTTTCAAGGTATCCAGAGCTTCTTGACAGTTGTTAGTCCATATGAACTCAGCATCTTTCCCCAAAAGACCAAACAATGGAGAGGCTAGCTTACTGAAATCCTTAATGAATCTTCTATAATACCCTGCTAAACCTAAGAAACTTCGAACATCTCTTACCTTTTGAGGAGGTGGGACCCTTTGGATGATGGCAATTTTGTTGGGGTCCACCTGTAATACTTGCTGAGAGATTGCATTTCCTAGCATAGTCCCTTCAGTCATCAGGAATTCACATTTTTCAGGACTGAGGGACATGTTCACTTCAATACACTTGTCCGAAACTTTTCCTAGGTTAGACAAAGCTTCCTGGAAGTTAGAACAATAAGGGGTAAAGTCATCCATATATATTTCCACTGCATCATGAACCAATTCAGCAAATATACTCAATACTGCTCTCTGGAAAGTGGTGGGATCATTGTACAATCCAAAAGGAAGGACTCAATATGCAAAGGTACTCCAAGGACAAGTGAAAGTGGTCTTATCTTGGTCTTTCAGGCTGATTTGGATCTGGTTGTACCCGCTAAACCCATCTAGGAAGGAGAAAAACTTCTTCCTTGCCAGGCCATCTAACAATTGATCTATGAAAGGTAAAGGAAAATGGTCCTTCTTGGTGGCCTTGTTTAGTTCCCTATAATCAAAATAGATTCTCCACTTCCCATTTTTCTTTGGCACTAGCACCAAAGGAGAGACCCATTCACTGTCAGAGATGGGGTAGATGAATCCTGCATCCAGTAACTTTTGCAATTCTTCTTTGACAATGTCCTTAAGGTCTAGATTCATCCTCCTTTGAGACTGCCTGACTGGTTTGCAATCTTCCTTAATGTAAATGTGATGAGTATAGACTGAAGGGTGCACTCCCTTCATCTCCTTATAGCTCCAAGCAAAAGCATCCAAGTGGTTTCTTAATAAGCTACATAGTTCTTTCTCCTGAGAGGTGGATAGGGATGAGTTGATTTTCAAGGTTCTTTCTGGGCCGAATTCCATATTCTTAACTTGGAGAGAGGTCGGGTCAGCCACACAGAGATCAACTAAAGGATTGGCTTGGGTTTCTTCCACCAGCTCTTCTAATGGCAACACACTGGGGGGTGGATTCTGAATCAAGTTTTCAATAAGATCATCCTCGGTTTGTGGTTTCCCCCCCATGGTAGCTTCCACTACACACAGTGGTGTGGAATAGACTTCATCCTCATCTTCCTCCTCCAACCAGAGAGGTAAATCATGTTCTAACAAAGGTTGGGTAGGAGGATATAAGACTAGCTGCTTGGACATATGCCCATCTTTGATTGTTATGTTCCCAACTCGACAACTAATGTAGGCATCTGTAGTAGCCAACCAGGGTCTTCCTTGGACGAGAGGATACTCAGTGAGCTTTGCCTTTGGTTGGAGAACTAGGAAATCAGCAGGGTACTCCCAAGAATCAATGGAGACCATTACATCTTCCACAATCCCTTCAGGGGTCACAGTGGAGCGGTCTGCTAACTGTAGTACTATTGTGGTCTTTCTTAGGGAGCCCTAAAGGTTGAGCTTAAGCATAGTGTCCTTGGTCATCACATTAATGGCAGCCCCTAGATCAATCAGGGTATGGGGGATTATGGTGCCATTGATGTGGACATCGACTACAAGGCTTCTAGGGTCTAGATATTTCAGACAGATTACCTGCCCCAACATCAGGTCGGACAATTGTCCTATGACATTGATAGTTAGGGCATCTCTCCTACGCCTACCTAGATGCCTGAAGCACTTATACTTGATCATATTGTTGTATATAGGCACATCCTTTATGGCTTGGAGAAGTGGTATCTTTACACATAATTGTTTCAATTCTCCCAGAAGTTCAGTTTCTTCTGGGGTAGGTTGTGTTGTTCCAGATAATCTCTCAGGAAAGGGTGGAATGGCTTTTGGTTCACTTTCCTCTTTTTCTTCCTCATCCTCCTTAGGGGGAGGCTAGTTATCTGGGAGAACCTTCCCATATCGTAGGTTAATCTCCTGAATCTCCACAGCATAGGTCGGGCATGATGGTTCCCCACTATATACCTACTGGGCTTGTCTGTTATTCGGCTTCGGCTTCGATTGAGTAGGTATTTGGGGTTGCCTTGGTGGAGCAGGAGGCAATGGCTGTGGTTGAGCAGGTGGTGGAGGCAAAAGAGCGGGAGGAGAGTTGTACTAGGGCCTCCACCCCTGATGAGGTGCATTCCACTGAGGTTGTGGCTGAGCATAAGAGTGAAACGAATGAGCAGCTGGTTGAGCATGGTATTGAGATGGATATGACCAAGGAGGGGGTATGGACCAGGAAGGATGAGCAGGGGGACCCCAAGAAGGCATGGAAGTAGCATGATTGAGGTTGTAATATGTCTGGGATGTCCCTTGCATTCTCTGCGGGTAAGGTCTGGGTCCATGTGGCCTCCTTTGGTTCATAAACTAGAGTGGTTCAGTGGCTCCTTTGGCCCCCTGGTATGCAACTTTAAGTCCGAGCAAGGAAGGGCACTGATTTGTAGAATGGTCTTCTTCACAGACTGAACACACTTCTATAGAGTTCAATGGACATTCGTTCCTAGGATGCCTTCTGTTGCACCTAGGACAAAAAATGTTCAAGGCCCTTTCTGCTTCTTCTTGCTTCCTTTTGATATGTAAGGTATCCATTTGCATGGCAAGAGTCTGTATCATCTGGATCTTGAAATCTTCCAGCAGATTTCAAAATTCACCTCTAAGGGATGAACTAGATGAGGATGTACTGGCTAGGGATTGACTTCCCCTAGCTCTCTTTCTGGATGCCCTAGAATGGTTTCTAAGCACAGTCTTTATGTTTTCATAAGGTAGTTGGTGGATGTCCCCCCCCAGCCAGCAAATGGAGGGTATCTAGAAGGTCTTCTGGGGCTCCTATGAGTAGGACCAACTTTAGAGATTCAGGGTCAAGTGTGCACCTGGCCCTTTTATAACTAAGCTGAAACCTCTCTTCATAATCTTCCAAGGATTCATCGCTTCCCATGGTCATTTGAAAGATTTATTCCTTGGTATCCTTTGACATACAATAGTCCTGGTATTTTTTATTGAAGGCTTGCTGCATCTGAGCCCAAGTTGTGATGTTGTTGCCAGGTAACCCCATGAACCAGTGCAACATTGCATCCTTGAGGGTAGAAGGAAACAGTTTCAACTTGTGCTCATCTTCTGCATAGTCATAGGTTCGACAGAGAACAAAAAATTCAAACAAAAAGGTATCAGGATCTTCAGTAGTCAACCCATGGAAGTGAGGTAAGGCTGAAGGAATTATGTTCCTCATTTTAGTGTCCCCATTGGTCTCTCAGATGGGAAAGGTACCATCTACTCTTTCCCCATTCCCTCTAACGTTTCTGTTTTCAGCCATGGTCTCAGGAGGGATGGTTTCTTCCTCTTCTTCTGCTATAGGATCTTCGTATATCTTTGGTTGTTCACCTATAGGTTGTTCTAGATCACTGCCACCGAAGAAGAGTGAAGGGTGACTTTGTGATGTGGTGGGGGTGTTGGGTAGGAATTTCCCTGAATTCTCTCTGTTCCTCCGAGGCATGAAGGGAAATCTCTTTTTGGGTGATTTTTGTTTTTTCTGCTTGTACCTGCAAAATTGAAATTGATTGAACAAACAAATTGCAACTAACTTAAATGAAATTGCAGAATTGAAATGAAAGCAAGGAAGTGGAGAAATTGAAAGAAACAACTACTCTACTTTTTCTGAAATAAACTACTTAGCAGAATGTTGTAGTAGAAAATAGAAGAAAGCAATAACCACAAAATACTCTGATGCTTCCCCAGGAACACCACCAAAGAGTGGTGAGCACTAGTATTGCAGCAATAATTCTGTAACTCCTGGGGCTTCCTACTTTACTTTTATCAACCCGGTAGTTCGTAACAAACTTGGAAGCGATGGTGCTGTATGCACAAGTACTAGCTCTTACTGCAGGTTGTCACTTGGTCAGCTGGCACAAGATCACTAGGAGCTTAAGCCAACTTCTATGAATTCTCAGAAGAAGCTTTTAACTGTGATGAAAGAAAGCTAACTCTACGAGGACTATTCTACTTGCAGAAAGAGAAAGAAGACTGGAATGTAAGGCAAACCCTAGCAAACCCTAATTTATCCAACTAACCCTACTTTTGTAGAAAAAGAGATAGAAACTGATGCGATGAGTGCCATTGACTACTGAAAAAGGTAAATTACATTTATTCAAGCTACTTCTAAAAATAAATGAGAAGAAAACATCTTTTTGTGTTTTTGAGTGTTTTTATGTGAAATTATTATGCTTGTAATTTATCTAGTTGTGATTGTGTAGAGCTTTGGTGGCGAAGCAAGATGGACTTGGTTTTTGCAGAGGTGGAGGAAGGTGTGGAGAGGTCCTAAGAAGCCCCTAGTACCCTTCTAAAGACTTCCATTGCAATCGGATTTCGAAAAACCACTTACAAGGAATTCTACAGGAGGCTGTAGGGGATCTACAGGAGGAGGTCGAGAGCTATTTTTGGACATTTTGAAGGTGGAAAAATGATGGGAAAGGCTAACTAAATGCTAGATAAAGGTGTTGAGGTGTCTACAGCTTGTCAAGGAAGATCAAGAGGGAACATGATGGTTGGATTTTTTCAAATGACAAGAGGGCAGCTTATGGAGAAATGCAGAAATTAGGGTAGATTGGCAAAATGTTGTTAATGACTTGGGAAATCTGTGAGAAGTGAGCTGGTGCTGGCTGATTTATGGATGTATGGTGAGTTGAGGTGTCCTGCAAGAGATCTACACATCTACATACAAAAACTGATCAAAGAAAGGACTAACTATACCATGAAAACAAAAATTTCTCTAGCTTGACCTAATTTCTGACCTACAAACAGAAAATGCTCAACAGTAACCTTTGAATAGAAAAGCATGCAGAGAGATCTATTTTAAAAGAACAGGAAATGATCTAGGCAACTGAATCTGAAGCAATACATTAATCTTTCCAAATCAAGTCATCACACTAGAAATTGCATGGGAGAGCAAAACTGTGCTTTTAGTGGCATCAGTAGTGCCTTGACCTCAAATCATAGTCCCAAAAAGGGAGAAAGGAGATTAGGGCCTGCCGTTGGCCTTTTTGAATCTTAGTCTGTCACTACATTGACCTACTTGAGCAATTGAAACAAAAACAACTATGCAAACTGTTAGCGCTCAAATCTGCCTCAGGCTGAGGAGGGCAAAACTCAAGGCCACATCAAACCACGCTCAGCCTTGTAGCTAGCCCTATGAGGACAGGAGAGGGCTCTCTCCGGGTCTATCTCGAAAAAAGGTTTTCAAAAGGGCTGAGATGAATCAAAATTAATATGGATTTTAAGTTAGTAAAGAGATAGGAAAGTTTGATTTAGATTTTTTTTGGGTTTTTGTTGGAGAAACGGGAAAAAACAATTTTGGGTCCGGGGATAAGGCCAGATCTTTGCAGAATTCGAGTTGGGGTGAGGTAGGAAGTAGTCTTGATGCCTTTGATCAGGTGTATGGATGGATCAGAACGATAAAGAGCTGAAGAGGGCAAGGGAGAACATGGATCCTCTCCAAACTGGCGAAAACATGTAAAACTAAACAAATTTAGAGGCAGAGCACTGTAAACAATGGATTCAACCTCATTTACTCATTCATTTAGTTTCAGAAGAATAAGAAGGGAATGCAATACATTAAACATGAATGAACTTACAATAAACAGAGAGATAACACCATCAAGAACTGAAAGCCACAAGAATCCCAAAAGGTGCTGCAAAACCTCTGATCTTTCCTTAGCCAAAATATGAAAAATATGTACAATAGTGTGCCAAAATCTTCCCAAGAGTCCAACCTCTACTATTGACTAAAGATCTACATAATATAGACCATGCAAACCCATTCCCTAACCTCTAGGGGTCGAGCTCCTCCTTCTAGGAGCAGTTTGAACCAATTCTAAACATGGAGCAAGAATCTAAGTGACCAAAACAACCTGCCTCTAAAAAGAAGGAAACTGATTCATTACATTAAATTTTTGCTATTTTGTGAATTAATCATCTAGAATATGGTAAATAAGTGCCAATGTTACATCATGTACATCAAATTATATCATGCTGGGTCAAAAATCACATCAAGAGGTGAAACTGGTCATAACTGGCCGAAATTCTGAGTTGGAAAGTGAAAAATTGACCAAAATTTGTATGCGTAGCGCCCCTGAGCCATACACATAGTTCGAATTTTAACCTATCTTTGGGGCACTTCCCCACATCCAAATTGTGCTCATGATAGCTTGTTGGAAAGCCCTGGATGTTGGCTATCCAACCCAAGTGGAATTTTTCAATGTGGAGATCATTTACCCCTCCAAAATCACATTCTCCCAGAAGTACTCCATGCTGGTGCAAAAGGTGGCAGAAAGGTGGTTTTCATGGTGTTTTTGGCCCTTTTGATCATCCAAAACTTGATGAAATGCTTCGGAAATACTTGAGCATGCATAAATTACCATGAAAAACCCAAAAATATAAATTTTTCCTCCAGCAAGTGTCCCAATCATAAGCGAGCGCATCGATGCGCTACTCGTATAGCTGAAAAATCTATTTTTAGGCCAAAATATTTCAAAATGACAAAAATTTCTCTGAATTTGCTCAAATTCAAAGCGAAGACCCTCCATCATGTATCATGGCCAGCCAACGAAGCCTCGGCCAAAATCCAGAGTGGATCAGGTGTTTCACGGCACTTTAGTGTCCTCCTGGTGTATGCAGTTTAGTGGTGCAATCTCTGTCTTGGTTGTATGATGTGTTGTTGTTAGTCATGTTGTTGCAATGTGTATGTTCAACTTGTTGAAAATGAGAAATGAGGCCTTGGTGTCTTTGCCTCCAATCGCCAAATGCATGCCAAAGGGGAATGAGGGACTGAGAACACCTATAAGTGAGATAAGAATGGGATATGGTGATGGGGGGTAGTTTTTAAGGACAGGAGTGAAATGAAATGGCAACATATCAATGAGTCAAGTGGAATCAAGGACAAAGAAACAACCTTTAAATGTTATGGAGATTAGGCTTTTATCAATGGAGGAATGTAGTAGTAAGTAATAGGGTTTGGGATTTCACATGGGAACCAAAAGTATAAAGGGATATGAGGATAATGAATATGGGGAAGGGACAATGATATGATCACATGGTAGTGACAACAGTGATGGAATACAAAGAAAAGGTTGAAAAATGGCAAGAATTTAGCACCAACACAATATTCAAAATTTATGGATAACCCTAGGAGCAGATTTGGTATAAAGTAGGGTTTGATGTTCACCATATCAAACACTTGTTTTCTTCACATTCGAAACACCATAACAAATCCACGAATCACTGAGCAGGCATAAATAACTTACTTGCAGACAAATGAAGTGGTTTGATGAGAATTTGGGTGATGCACTCTTGTTTTCCAGCTTTGGGGCTATATGCGTAGCACCCGTGTTATTTTGCAAAGGCAGGGGAAGCTATATGCGTAGTGCCCCTTATATGGGTAGCGCGCTACATAGTGCATTTTGTAGGAGGATTTTGGAGGTTTTCCCGGTGTCCAAATTAGGCGTGTGATAGCTCGTTAGAAATGGATTTGAGTCTAGTTTCCAACCCAAGTGGAATTTTTCAATTTGGAGTTCAGTTACCCTATCAGAAATCAAATCTCCCAATACTACTTCCAGCAGGTGCATCAATTCTCCTGAGGCAACAATATTCTTGACATTTCTCAAAAACCATTATACCTGTGTAAAATGTGAAGGAGGTTTTTCTTCCTTGGCATGTTTTGAACAAAAAAATCTCTCCGTTTTCCAAAATTAATCTTTTATTGCTCTGAAACATCATTTGAGTGAAACCTATCCCGATGTGTGAAACAAGGGATTTTGTCGAAATGAAGCGAAATGAAGGGGATAAGGGGCTTCTAAATTCTTGGGGAAATTTTTGGGAGTAGGGAGGGACGTTAAGAAGCAGGGGAAAGTGGAATCTTAGAGATCGAGTGAGGGGAATGGGTCCAAAAGGGAAAAACACAGGCCTAGCCTAGAAAATTGCCAAGTTGTGGCAAGAAACTAGGGTTTGTGGAAAAATGAGGAATTTGGGGAATCTCAGTGATGGGAAGTGTTTAATAAGGTACATTAATGATAGGGGGAGGTGTATGAACATCCTGATACAAATTTTTTCGATGATTTGACCATCCAAGAGAAATTACCTCCAAAACCCTAGGAGAGGGAAATGGACCTTACCAAGGCACAACTGAAGCATAAATAAGCTGTAAAATGACCCAATGGAACTTGACATGATGATGAAAACCCTCTGAATGATGATACACTCAGCTGAATGATGACATGGACTGCCATTTGGACAACTTTGAAAAGAGTGAAAACAAACCCTAGACCTAATGCCTAGTGACCAAATTTTGCTTGAAGACTCTTTGAAATGACAAAATTGACCTTGACACATTAAAATCACTTTGTAAGAGCATAGTTGATCACTAGAGGAAGGCTACAAAGGCTGACACTAACATTGGCTCCAATGGGGATGGTAGCTCCTTGGAGGTGCCAAGAACGGCAGATCTTTGGGAGAGTAGACCAGTGCCTTCATCCATTGGGCAATGGAATCAAAAACTCAAGCTGAAATGCATGACTGAAAACTAAGACAAACTAACTTAACATCAAGACTGAAAATTGATTCACAAATGACTCATGACTCAACTAAAAACTGACGCGATACTTAAACACAACCGACAAACTGAAAATGATGCTCAAAGGGGAGCTTATTCATCACAACCTACTCTAATAGTTTCATTCATCACCTGATCAAGTGAAATGAAACAACCAGTGCAACCAAGTAAGTATTCCATCTGCTGTTCGAATTTTTCGCAAGTGCTCACTTATGAACAACAAGAGAGAACTACTGAAAGGCAACTCCCATGATAACTTAGAAACAGATCCGTTGAATGATATGAATTCTCTATCCGCCTCCAAAAACACTGCATAATGATCTTGAAATTCAAGCACACTGGAACTTAGCTCATCCAATGGATTACTTCTCTTTTCCTCATACCATGATTGCAAACTTTGATCTAAGCCTTGTGACAAGACCTCTACTGAAAATGACAAAGAAACCGGCTGCCGGATCAAGTTTGTATCAATACACGTTTCAAGCTCACATATAGTCAATGGAGAAAGACTTTGACTGCAAACCTCATCCAAAACATCAGCTATTGGATCATGAAAAACTTGAAAAGACTACTGCAAACCATTTTCTATTGTTTCCAATGTGATTACATGATTGCCTACATGCTGCTCATTCTTCACTGAAGATGTACTATGCAAATTTCCCTTCAAAAGCTGAAATGGTTCAAAACAGAAAGGTAGGGAACCTTATTGTATCATTTGATCATAAATGTCAGCTTCCATGCCTTCATCTACAACTTGACAATCAATGGCATTCGAGGGCTGCAAAGCTGAATATGAGAAGTCTTGAACAAGGTTTTTATTGCCTTCAAGATGGTCCAGATCAACACTTGTTGACAGTTGATTTTTGATTGCATGGAAATTGGCTCTGATGAACTGACATGAATCAAAGCAAAAAGTTAAAGATCCTTCACTTACTTCAAAATTTGCTGCACTTTCCTAATCAATGTCATAGCTGATATGCATCGGTTGATCACTGTATTCGAGCTGCTGTAAGTGAACTTCTTCCGCCCACAAACTAGCTGCTGATTTGTCTGTAAGATTAGCTTTTGTTTGGAGAACATAATCATCATCATACTGATCATAATGATCAAACTGAGGCAAATCATCAGTGTAAAACATATCATCAAGCATGCAGGTCATATCAACAGTTCTTTCTTTGCCAAGGTGATCTAGAAAACAATCATTATCAGATCTATGACAACTAGGATAAGAAATAAAATGTTTTGGAGCGGCCATTTGTTCTTCTTCAATCAACAAGCCATGGGCTTGAACATCATAATCATTCCTTGGGGTGATCCTTTGCATCATCTCTTCTACTGCACTTACCAAAATGTCAAGCTTCACCTCTAGAGATGTTGATTCAGCCGGATCTATGTTTTTCATCTATTCTTCTTTCAACCTTGCCCGTTGGATCAACAGATGCACCTCTACATTTACTGCACTGTTTTGAATCTCGTGAAGTGTTGCAATATCCCTTTCTCTCAGCTGAAACTCCATCTCCGGATCAAAGGCACCTGGATAGTGCAAGAGAGCAGATCTAGGAGTAGGCCTTATCTTAATTGGCATTGAATAATAAACTTGATTAAATCTGGCCGAAAACTGTTGTACTGTCTCCCCTGGTAGTCTTTTCAGCTGGTTATACTCTTCTACAATCAAGAAAAGGTTCTGCCCGATCATCCACCTGTCGAGAAAAACTTTGATGAACTGCCGGAAATCTGAGATGCTCGTGTTAGGCAGGGTTTTGAACCAACTCTTCACTTTAGCTTGCAAAGAAAGAGCAAAAAGCCTTATACTAACATCTTCGCTATCAACTTCAAAAAGGTCTAGAAAAGACTCAAAATTCTGTACATGTTGCTCAGCGTTGACATTCTTACTTTCAACATCAAACCTCGCCAAGTATAGATCATAGTTTTTGGGGAAAGCATGGAGAACAGAAGGTAAAACAAGAGGTTTATACCGATCTGGAATTTTACAAGGTGTAGGGGTATGTACAGCAGGTATAGAATCAGTCTTGGTCTCTTGAGGTTCATCAGTTTTAAGACGGTCATCACAAGATTTAGAAGAAAGGTCTTGATCAAGCTCAAAGGTATGCAAATATTTGGTATTTAGCATCTTCAAAGGGAAGGGATCAAATGTAGGCCTGGGGTCTCTTCTCAAGCATAGTATTTTTTGAAAAGCCTTGTTAATGTTCTCTGGAAAAGAGAAGAAATAATTTATAACAAAGAACAAAATCTCTTGGATGAAATTCCAACTTGAATACCTGATCTGTCCATATTGTCCTTTCATGTTTCTGCTGATCAGGATCATCCTCCAGTGGAGTCTTTGGATCTGATCTCGAAACTGATTTAGAGTCGCCAGGTGAATGATTTCAGCCTTGCAAGTGTCTGATCGTTGTCCACCATCAACAATCAGATCTGAACTTGATACATGTACTGGGGTAATTAACAAGTTAGATGTCACGTTTACAAGCTAGACCGGAGATTGACTGAAGCAGCGTTTATCTACTTCCGCTAATGCAAAGCAAAAGCATTTCGAAGGCTACCTGGCTAATCTTCAGGCTCACTCTGCAGCTTATAAAACAAATGACATTAACAAACAAACCATTTTCTTCCCTGGTATGGTCGCCACTATGTTAGTGCTCAAATCTTCCTTAGGCTGAGGAGGGCAAAACTCGAGGCCACATCAAACCACGCTCAGCCTCGTCGCTAGCCCTACGAGGACAGGAGAGGGCTCTCTCTGGGTCTATCTTGGCAAAAGGTCTTCAAAAGGGCTGAGATGACTCAAAATTAATACAGATTTGAGGCTAGTAAAGAGATAGGAAAGTTTGAATTAGATTTTTTTTGGGTTTTTGTTGGAGAAACGGGAAAAAACAATTTTGGGTCCGGGGATAAGGCCTGATCTTTGCAGAATTCGAGTTGGGGCGAGGTAGGCAGTAGTCTTGATACCTTTGATCAGGTGTATGGATGGATCAGAATGACAAGGAGCTGAAGAGGGCAAGGGAGAACATGGATCCTCTCCAAACTAGCGAAAACATGTAAGACTAAACAAATTTAAAGGCAGAGCACTGTAAACAATGGATTCAACCTCATTTACTCATTCATTTAGTTTCTGAAGCATAAGAAGGGAATGGCATACATTAAACATGAATGAACTTACAATAAATAGAGAGATAACACCATCAAGAACTGAAAGCCACAAGAATCCCAAAAGGTACTGCAAAACCTCTGATCTTTCCTTAGCCAAAATATGAAAAATATGTACAATAGTGTGCCAAAATCTTCCCAAGAGTCCAACCTCTACTACTGACTAAAGATCTACATAATATAGACCATGCCAACCCATTCCCTAAACTCTAGGGGTCGATCTCCTCCTTCTATGAGCATTTTGAACCAATTCTAAACTTGGAGCAAGAATCTAGGTGACCAAAACAACCTGCCTCTAAAAAGAAGGAAACTGATTCATTACATTAAATTTTTGCTATTTTGTGAATGAATCATCTAGAATATGGTAAATAAGTGCAAATTTTACATCATGTACATCAAATTATATCAAGATGGGTCAAAAATCACATCAAGAGGTGAAACGGGTCATAACTGGCCGAAATTCTGAGCTGGAAAGTGAAAAATTGACCAAAATCTGTATGTGTAGCGCCCCTGAGCCATACGCGTAGCGCGACTTTCCGCCTGTTTCTGGGGCACTTCCCAGCATCCAAATTGAGCTCATGATAGCTCGTTGGAATGCCTTGGACGTTGGCTATACAACCCAAGTGAAATTTTTCAATTTGGAGCTCATTTGCCCCTCCAAAACGTCATACTCCCAGAAGTACTTCCTGCTGGTGCAAAAGGTGGCAGAAAGGAGGTTTTCATGGTGTTTTTGGCCCTTTTGATCATCCAGAACTTGATGAAATGCTTCGGAAATACTTGAGCATGCATAACATACCATGAAAAACCCAAAAATATAAATTTTTCCTCCAGCAAGTGTCCCAATCATAAGCGAGCGCGTCGACGCGCTACTCGTATAGCTGAAAAATCTTATTTTAGGCCAAAATATTTCAAAATGACAAAAATTTCTCTGAATTTTCTCAAATTCGGAGCGAAGACCCTCCATCATGTATCATGGCCAGCCAATGAAGCCTTGGCCAAAATCCAGAGTGGATCAGGTGTTTCACGGCACTTCAGTGTCCTCCTGGTGTATGCAGTTCAGTGGTGCAATCTCTGTCTTGGTTGTATGATGTGTTGTTGTCAGTCATGGTGTTGCAATGTGTATGTTCAGCTTGTTGAAAATGAGAAATGAGGCCTTGGTGTCTTTGCCTCCAATCTCCAAATGCGTGCCAAAGGGGAATGAGGGATTGAGAACACCTATAAGTGAGATAGGAATGGGATATGGTGATGGGGGGTAGTTTTTAAGGACAGGAGTGAAATGAGATGGCAACATATCAATGAGTCAAGTGGAATCAAGGACAAAGAAACAGCCTTTAAATGTTATGGAGATTAGGCTTTTATCAATGGAGGAATGTAGTAGTAAGTAATAGGGCTTGGGATTTCACATGGGAACCAAAAGTATAAAGGGATATGAGGATAATGAATATGGGGAAGGGACAATGATATGATCACATGGTAGTGACAGTAGTGATGGAATACAAAGAAAAGGTTGAAAAATGGCAAGAATTTAGCACCAACACAATCTTCAAACTTTATGGATAACCCTAGGAGTAGATTTGGTATAAGGTAGGGTTTGATGTTCACCATATCAAACACTTGTTTTCTTCACATTCGAAACACCATAACAAATCCACGAATCACTGAGCAAGCATAAATAACTTACTTGCAGAAAAATGAAGTGGTTTGATGAGAATTTGGGTGATGAACTTTTGTTTTCCAGCCTTGGGGCTATATGCGTAGCGCGCACCATATGCGTAGCGCCCGTGTTATTTTGCAAAGGTAGGGGAAGCTATATGCGTAGCGCCCCTTATATGGGTAGTGCGCTACATAGTGCATTTTGCAGGAGGCTTTTCGAGGCCTTCCTTGTGTCCAAATTAGGCGTGTAATAGCTCGTTGGAAAGGGCTTTGAGTCTACTTTCGAACCTAAGTGGAATTTTTCAATTTGGAGTTCATTTACCCTATCAGAAATCAAATCTCCCAACTCTATTTCCAGCAGGTGCATCAATTCTCCTGAGGCAACGGTATTCTTGACATTTCTCAAAAACCATTATACCTGTGTAAAAAGTGAAGATTTGTTTTCTTCCTTGGCATGTTGTGAAAAAAAACCTCTCTCCATTTTCCAAAATTCATCTTTTTTTGCTCTGAAGCATCATTTTAGTGAAACCTATCCCGATGTGTGAAACAAGGGATTTTGTCGAAAGGAAGCGAAATGAAGGGAATAAGGGGCTTCTAAATTCTTGGGGAAATTTTTGGGAGTAGGGAGGGATGTTAGGAAGTAGGGGAAAGTGGAATCTTAGAGATCGAGTGAGGGGAAGGGGTCCAAAAGGGCAAAACACAGGCCTAGCCTAGAAAATTGTCAAGTTGTGGCAAGAAACTAGGGTTTGTAGAAAAATGAGGAATTTGGGGAATCTCAGTGATGGGAAGTGTTTAATAAGGTACATTAATGATAGGGGGAGGCGTATGAACATCATGATACAAATTTTTTCGATGATTTGACCATCCAAGAGAAATTACCTCCAAAACCCTAGGAGAGGGAAATGGACCTTACCAAGGCACAACTGAAGCATGAATAAGCTGTAAAATGACCCAATGGAACTTGACATGATGATGACAACCCTCTGAATGATGATACACTCAGCTGAATGATGAGATGGATTGCCACTTGGAGAACTTTGAAAAGAGTGAAAACAAACCCTAGACCTAATGCCTAGTGACCAAATTTTGCTTGAAGACTCTTTGAAATGACAAAATTGACCTTGACACCTTAAAATCACTTTGTAAGAGCATATTTGATCACTAGAGGAAGGCTACAAAGGCTGAAACTAACATTGGCTCCAATGGGGATGGTAGCTCCTTGGAGGTGCCAAGAACGGCAGATCTTTGGGAGAGCAAACCAGTGCCTTCATCCATTGGGCAATGGAGTCAAAAACTCAAGCTGAAATGCATGACTGAAAACTGAGACAAACTAGCTTAACAACAAGACTGAAAATTGATTCACAAATGACTCATGACTCAGCTAAAAACTGACGCGATACTTAAACAAAACCGACAAACTGAAAATGATGCTCAAAGGGGAGCTTATTCATCACAACCTACTCTAACAGTTTCATTCATCACCTGATCAAGTGAAATGAAACAACCAGTGCAACCAAGTAAGTATTCCATCTGCTGTTCGAATTTTCTGCAAGTGCTCACTTATGAACAACAAGAGAGAACTACTGAAAGGCAACTCCCATGATAACTTAGAAACAGATTCGTTGAATGATATGAATTCTCTATCCGCCTCCAAAAACACTGCATAAGGATCTTGAAATTCAAGCACACTGGAACTTAGCTCATCCAATGGATTACTTCTCTTTTCCTCATACCATGAATGCAAACTTTGATCTGAGCCTTGTGACGAGACCTCTGCTGAAAATGACAAAGAAACCGGCTGCCGGATCAAGTTTGTATCAATACACGTTTCAAGCTCACATATAGTCAATGGAGAAAGACTTTGACTGCAAACCTCATCCAAAACATCAGCTATTGGATCATGAAAAACTTGAAAAGACTACTGCAAACCATTTTCTATTGGTTCCAATGTGATTACATGATTGCCTACATGCTGCTCATTCTTCACTGAAGATGTACTATGCAAATTTCCCTTCAAAAGCTGAAATGATTCAAAACAGAAAGGTAGGGAACCTTCTTGTATCATTTGATCATATGTGTCAGCTTCCATGCCTTCATCTGCAACTTGACAATCAATGGCATTCGGGGGCTGCAAAGCTGAATATGAGAAGTCTTGAACAAGGTTTTTATTGCCTTCAAGATGGTCCAGATCAAGACTTGTTGACAGCTGATTTCTGATTGCATGGAAATTGGCTCTGATGAACTGACATGAATCAAAGCAAAAAGGTAAAGATCCTTCACTTACTTCAAAATTTGCTGCACTTTCCTCGTCAATGTCATAGCTGATATGCATCGGTTGATCACTGTATTCGAGCTGCTGTAAGTGAACTTCTTCCGCCCACAAACTAGCTGCTGATTTGTCTGTAAGATTAGCTTCTGTTTGGAGAACATAATCATCATCATACTGATCAAACTGAGGCAAATCATCAGTGTAAAACATATCATCAAGCATGCAGGTCATATCAACAGTTCTTTCTTTGCCAAGGTGATCTACAAAACAATCATTATCAGATCTATGACAACTAGGATAAGAAACAAAATGTTTTGGAGCGGCCATTTGTTCTTCTTCAATCAACAAGCCATGGGCTTGAACATCATAATCATTCCTTGGGGTGATCCTTTGCATCATCTCTTCTACTGCACTTACCAAAATGTCAAGCTTCACCTCTAGAGATGTTGATTCGGCCGGATCTATGTTTTTCATCTCTTCTTCTTTCAACCTTGCCCGTCGGATCAACAGATGCGCCTCTACATTTACTGCACTGTTTTGCATCTCGTGAAGTGTTGCAATATCCCTTTCTCTCAGCTGAAACTCCATCTCCGGATCAAAGGCACCTAGATAGTGCAAGAGAGTAGATCTAGGAGTAGGCCTTATCTCAACTGGCATTGAATAATAAACTTGATTAAATCTGGCTGAAAACTGTTGTACTGTCTCCCCTGGTAGTCTTTTCAGTTGGTTATACTCTTCTACAATCAAGAAAAGGTTCTTCCCGATCATCCACCTGTCGAGAAAAACTTTGACGAACTACCGAAAATCTGAGATGCTCGTATCAGGCAGGGCTTTGAACCAACTCTTCACTTTAGCTTGCAAAGAAAGAGCAAAAAGCCTTATACTAACATCTTCGCTATCAACTTCAAAAAGGTCTAGAAAGGACTCAAAATTCTGTACATGTTGCTCAGCGTTGACATTCTTACTTTCACCATCAAACCTCGGCAAGTATAGATCATAGTTTTTGGGGAAAGCATGGAGAATAGAAGGTAAAACAAGAGGTTTATACCAATCTGGAATTTTACAAGGTGTAGGGGTATGTACAGCAAGTATAGAATCAGTCTTGGTCTCTTGAGGTTCATCAGTTTTAAGATGGTCATCACAAGATTTAGAAGAAAGGTCTTGATCAAGTTCAAAGGTATGCAAATCTTTGGTATTTACCATCTTCAAAGGGAAGTGATCAAATGTAGGCCTGGGATCTTTTCTCAAGCATAGTATATTTTGAAAAGCCTTGTTAATGTTCTCCAGAAAAGAGAAGAAATAATTTATAACAAAGAACAAAATGTCTTGGATGAAATTCCAACTTGAATACCTGGTCTGTCCATATTGTCCTTTCATATTTCTGCTGGTCAGGATCATCGTCCAGTGGAGTCTTTGGATCTGATCTCGAAACTGATTTAGAGTTGCCAGGTGAATGATTTCAGCCTTGCAAGTGTCTGATCGTTGTCCACCATCAACAATCAGATCTAAACTTGATACATGTACTCGGGTAATTAACAAGTTAGATGTCACGTTTACAAGCTAGACCAGAGATTGACTGAAGCAACGTTTATCTACTTCCGCTAATGCAAAGCAAAAGCATTTCGAAGGCTACCTGGCTAATCTTCAGGCTCCGTCTGCAGCTTATAAAACAAATGACATTAACAAACAAACCATTTTCTTCCCTGATATGGTCGCCACTATGTTAGCGCTCAAATCTGCCTCAGGCTGAGGAGGGAAAAACTTGAGGCCACATCAAACCACGCTCAGCCTCGTAGCTAGCCCTACGAGGACATGAGAGGGCTCTCTCCGGGTCTATCTCAGCAAAAGGTCTTCAAAAGGGTTGAGATGACTCAAAATTAATACGGATTTTAGGCTAGTAAAGAGATAGGAAAGTTTGAATTAGATGTTTTTTGGGTTTTTGTTGGAGAAACGGGAAAAAACTATTTTGGGTCCGGGGATAAGGCCAGATCTTTGCAGAATTCGAGTTGGGGCGAGGTAGGCAGTAGTCTTGATGCCTTTGATTAGGTGTATTGATGGATCAGAATGCCAAGGAGCTGAAGAGGGCAAGGGAGAACATGGATCCTCTCCAAACTGGCGAAAACATGTAAACCTAAACAAATTTAAAGGCAGAGCACTGTAAACAATGGATTCAACCTCATTTACTCATTCATTTAGATTCAGAAGCATAAGAAGGGAATGGCATACATTAAACCTATATGAACTTACAATAGACAGAGAGATAACACCATCAAGAACTGAAAGCCACAAGAATCCCAAAAGGTGCTGCAAAACCTCTGATCTTTCCTTAGCCAAAATATGAAAAATATGTACAATAGTGTGCCAAAATCTTCCCAAGAGTCCAACCTCTGCTACTCACTAAAGATATACATAATATAGACCATGCCAACCCATTCCCTAACCTCTAGCAGTTGAGATCCTCCTTCTAGGAGTAGTTTGAACCAATTCTAAACATGGAGCAAGAATCTAGGTGACCAAAACAACTTGCCTCTAAAAAGAAGGAAACTGATTCATTACATTAACTTTTTGCTATTTTGTGAATGAATCATCTAGAATATGGTAAATAAGTGCCAATTTTACATCATGTACATCAAATTATATCAAGTTGGGTCAAAAATCACATCAAGAGGTGAAACTGGTCATAACTGGCCGAAATTCTGAGCTGGAAAGTGAAAAATTGACCAAAATCTGTATGCATAGCGCCCCTGAGCCATACACGTAGTGCAAATTTCAACCTGTTTTTGGGGCACTTCCCGGCATCCAAATTGAGCTCATGATAGCTCGTTGGAAAGCCCTGGATGTTGGCTATCCAACCCAAGTGGAATTTTTCAATTTGGAGCTCATTTGCCCCTCCAAAACTTCATTCTCCCAGAAGTACTTCCTGCTGGTGCAAAAGGTGGCAGAAAGGTGGTTTTCATGGTGTTTTTGGCCCTTTTGATCATCCAGAACTTGATGAAATGCTTCGGAAATACTTGAGCATGCATAACTTACCATGAAAAACCCAAAAATATAAAGTTTTCCTCCAGAAAGTGTCCCAATCATAAGCGAGCGCGTCGACACGCTACTCGTATAGCTGAAAAATCTGTTTTTAGGCCAAAATATTTCAAAATGAAAAAAATTTCTTCGAATTTGCTCAAATTCTAAACGGAGACCCTCCATCATGTCTCATGCCCAGCCAACGAAGCCTTGGCCAAAATACAAAGTGGATCAGGTGTTTCACAACGCTTCAGTGTCCTCTTGGTGTATGCAGTTCAGTGGTGCAATCTCTGTCTTGGTTGTATGATGTGTTGTTGTCAGTCATGGTGTTGCAATGTGTATGTTCAGCTTGTTGAAAATGAGAAATGAGGCCTTGGTGTCTTTGCCTCCAATCGCCAAATGCGCGCCAAAGGGGAATGAGGGATTGAGAACACCTATAAGTGAGATAGGAATGGGATATGGTGATGGGGGGTAGTTTTTAAGGACAGGAGTGAAATGAAATGGCAACATATCAATGAGTCAAGTGGAATCAAGGACAAAGAAACAGCCTTTAAATGTTATGAAGATTAGGCTTTTATCAATGGAGGAATGTAGTAGTAAGTAATAGGGTTTGGGATTTCACATGGGAACCAAAAGTATAAAGGGATATGAGGATAATGAATATGGGGAAGGGACAATGATATGATCACATGGTAGTGACAACAGTGATGGAATACAAAGAAAAGGTTGAAAAATGGCAAGAATCTAGCACCAACACAATCTTCAAACTTTATGGATAACCCTAGGAGCAGATTTGGTATAAGGTAGGGTTTGATGTTCACCATATCAAACACTTGTTTTCTTCACATTTGAAACACCATAACAAATCCACGAATCACTGAGCAGGCATAAATAACTTACTTGCAGACAAATGAAGTGGTTTGATGAGAATTTGGGTGATGAAATTTTGTTTTCCAGCTTTGGGGCTATATGCGTAGCACCCGTTTTATTTTGCAAAGGCAGGGGAAGCTATATGCGTAGCACCCCTTATATGGGTAGCGCGCTACACAGTGCATTTTGCAGGAGGCTTTTTTGGAGGCCTTCCCGGTGTCCAAATTAGGCATGTGATAGCTCGTTGGAAAGGGCTTTGAGTCTAATTTCCAACAAAAGTGGAATTTTTCAATTTGGAGTTCATTTACCCTGTCAAAAATCAAATCTCCAAACACTACTTCCAGCAGGTGCATCAATCTCCTGAGGTAACGGTATTCTTGACATTTCTCAAAAACCATTATACCTGTGTAAAAAGTGAAGGAATTTTTTCTTCCTTGGCATGTTTTGAAACAAAACCTCTCTCCGTTTCCCAAAATTCATCTTTTATTGCTCTGAAACATCATTTGAGTGAAACCTATCCCGATGTGTGAAACAAGGGATTTTGTCGAAATGAAGCAAAATGAAGGGGATAAGGGGATTCTAAATTCTTGGGGAAATTTTTGGGAGTAGGGAGGGGTGTTAGGAAGGAGGGAAAAGTGGAATCTCAGAGATCGAGTGAGGGGAAGGGGTCCAAAAGCGAAAAACACAGGCCTAACCTAGAAAATTGCCAAGTTGTGGCAAGAAACTAGGGTTTGTGGAAAAATGAGGAATTTGGGGAATCTCAGTGATGGGAAGTGTTTAATAAGGTACATTAATGATAGGGGGAGGCGTATGAACATCATGATACAAATTTTTTCAATGATTTGACCATCCAAGAGACATTACCTCCAAAACCCTAGGAGAGGGAAATGGACCTTACCAAGGCACTACTGAAGCATGAATAAGCTGTAAAATGACCTAATGGAACTTGAAATGATGATGAAAACCCTCTGAATGATGATACACTCAGCTGAATGATGACATGGACTGCCATTTGGACAACTTTGAAAAGAGTGAAAACAAACCCTAGACCTAATGCCTAGTGACCAAATTTTGCTTGAAGACTCTTTGAAATGACAAAATTGACCTTGACACCTTAAAATCACTTTGTAAGAGCATATTTGATCACTAGAGGAAGGCTACAAAGGCTGACACTAACATTGACTCCACAAGAGGGCACCTTATGGAGAAATGCAAAAATTAGGGTAGATTGGCAAAATGTTGTGAATGACTTGGGAAATCTGTGAGAAGTGAGCTGGTGCTGGCTGATTTATGGATGTATGGTGAGCTGAGGTGTCCTGAAAGAGATCTACACATCTACTTACAAAAACTGATCAAAGAAAGGACTAACTATACCATGAAAACAGAAATTTCTCTAGCTTGACCTAATTTCTGACCTACAAACAGAAAATGCTGAACAGTAACCTTTGAACAGAAAAGCATGCAGAGAGATCTATTTTAAAAGAACAGGAAATGATCTAGGCAACTGAATCTGAAGCAATACATTAATCTTTCCAAATCAAGTCATCACACTAGAAATTGCATGAGAGAGCAAAACTGTGTTTTTGGTGGCATAAATAGTGCCTTGACCTAAAATCATAGTCCCAAAAAGGGAGAAAGGAGATTAGGGCCTGATGTTGGCCTTTTTGAATCTTAGTCTATCACTGCATTGACCTACTTGAGCAACTGAAACAAAAACAACTATGCAAACCATCAAAGCAACCTAATCTAAACAAAGTAAAATGAATCTATGTAACAAAAATTAACTCATGAACTGAAGCAAAAACATATAAGTACAAAGAAAGAGGTGTTGGACAGCTTGGGTTGGGTCCTAACCCAATAACTTCAGCCGTCTAAAAGAGATCAGTGCTGGCTCAAAAACTATTTCATCTCCATTATCAAAAGTAAAAGTCACATTACATAAACTGTTCTAAAAAAGGAAGCTCGAAAATGAGCTGAACAAGTGCTGCACAAAAGTGTGAAAATTCTACTAATGACTGGCTAAAATCCAACTAAAAAATCTGAGCACCTAAGCCCTACTATTTATACAACTCGAGCCTCCAATAGCTCTCCTAAAATCAAGGAGCTCAGCTTCCCAAAACTGCAGATAAACAACAGTCCTTCTTTACTTGCTCGGCTACCCCTTGGATGCACTAATGTGGCTGCTTGCGCTCCGTGTTTCTGATGGAGAATTCAAGGGTTCATAAATGAAGGGGAAAACCCCTTACAAATCCTCTTCCCTATTTTCCTTGAATATTGGCTGCCAAATGCTCATAAATCCTTTGACTTTGTCCAAAATTGACCAAAAAATATACATAAAGCACACATTAGACTTCATGGCATAATGACTAACCCAATTCACTCTATTAGCATAAATATAATAAAAAAAATGCAATAAAATAATGAGAATGGTGGATTAAGTCAAATTAAGAGGCAAAATGAGCCCATATAATTACCCATTTCTTTGGCTTATCAGTTACTCTGCGAATACCAGGATCTCTTCCTTACTAAGTTTTCAGATTTGAAGGGCATTGTTGGCGATTTGGGCATTATGAAGATCACTCTGAAGCCAGACACAAAGCCTATTAAACAAAGGTTGTATCGCCTTAATCCTAAATACAAGGAAAAGGTTCACCAAGAGCTAGATAATATGTTGGAGGCATGCATCATAAAACCAATTGATGAATCTGATTGGATGAGTCTGATGGTGGTTCAGGAGAAGAAGCAAAAAGGTGAAATAAGGATTTTCATAGATATACGGAAGCTTAATGATGCATGTGTCCACGACCCATTCCCAATTTTGTTTACAGATGAAGTGTTAGAAAATGTTAGAGGGCAGGAAGCCTATTCCTTTACTGATTGGTTTTCTGGGTATCATCAGATCAAGATCACACTCGAGGATAGGAGAAAAACGACCTTCGCAAAGGAGTGGGGTTGTTTTCAATACACTGTGATGCTGTTTGGACTTAAGAATGCACCTACATTATTTTCCCGCATAGTCATAGCTTTGTTCATCATAAGTTCCAGGAAGTCTACTTTGATGACTAGACGATGTTTAGATTAGTGAAGCACCATGTAGCAAGTCTGTGCCTGATGTTGGATATGTGTCATAGATACCAAATCACGTTGAACTTGAAGAAATTCATATTTTGTGTTCCCTTTTGGATCTTGCTTGGTCACATGGTGTGCAAGCAAGGATTGATGGTGGACCCTACAAAGATTGCAGTAATTGTGAATTTGGAATCCCCTAGGAATGTCAAGCAGCTACTCACGATGCTGGGACATATGGGATATTATAGAAAATTTATCAAAGCCTATGCTCAAATTATTGTGCCCATGGAGAAACTACTGAAGAAGAATGCAACATTCTATTGGGACAAAGAATGTCAGCACAACTTATATGTATTGAAAGAAAAGATGGTCACCATGTCGATCTTAGTATTCCCTAATTGGAAAAAGGAGTTTCACGTACATGTGGATGCCTCTTGCATTGTGTTGGGTGCAGTGTTAATGTAGGTTGGTGAAGGAGAAATGGACCATCCTATAGCCTTCGCCAATAGGAAATTATCGAAGGTCAAGAAGAATTATTCAATGACTCGGTGCGAAGGATTGGCCATGGTGTACGCACTACAAAAATTCAGGCATTATCTCTTAGGAGGGAATTTCAAAATGTACATAGATCATTCTACCTTGAAATACTTGGTCAATAAGCCTGTGTTGTTGGGGAAGATCTACAGATGGTTGCTATTATTCCAGGAGTATGACTTTGAAGCCATTGTGAACCCAAGGAGGTTAAATGTGGGACCTGACCAACTGTCACGAATAGAAATAGGCGAGGAGCTTAATAATCTAGAGGAAGGATTGTCAGATGCACAACTCTTTGCAGTGCACATGGTGGATGATCATTTTGCAGACATTATTCACTTCTTGACTATAGGGATGGCATTGGAAGGATATACAAGTCAGCAAAAGAAGGAATTAGTAGTGTGCCCGATCGATTTTTCAATCATTGCGAGACATTTATATAAGATGGGTGCAGATGAAATATTGCAAAGATATGTGTCAGACTTTGAGCGGGATAACATTCTCACTAAAGCTCGTGGGGGAGCTGTGGTAGGTCATTATGCAGGCAAGGAAATTGTTCAAAATATTTTGCGCGCAGTTCTATGGTGGCCTACCTTGCACAAGGATTCCAAGGCATATTGTAAGGCATACAATGCATGTCAAAGAAATAGCAGACCATCGCGAAGGGATGAGTTTCCATTACATCCTCAGTTATCTTTGCAGCCATTTGAGAAATGGGTGATTGATTTTGTTGGCTCTATTCAATCCCCAAGAAAAAATAGGTCCGTGCTATATCATCACCGCGACAAAATATCTAACCAGATGGGTGAAAGCATAGCAGGTTAAGGGTTGTACAGGGGCTACAGTTGCAAAGTTTTTGTTTGAGTATGTCTTAACCAAATTTGGCTGCCCGAAAGTGTTAATGAGTGACAGAGGTACACACATTCTGAACAAAATGATCAATGCGTTGACTGAAGAATTCAAGGTCTACCATCAAAATATTACACCGTATCACCCACAAGCCAATGGAATTGTTGAAGCCTTCAATAATATTTTGGATAACGCGCTGATGAAGATATGCAATACACAACAGAATGACTGGGATGCGCACATACCTGCAGTACTATGGGCTTATATGACTACTTTTAAGAAGGTGACAGGGAAAATGTCATTCAAATTAGTATATGGGGTCGAAGTTTTAATGCCGATGGAGTACATTGTGCCTAGTTTATGCATAGAAGCCCTGACAGATATGGCAGATCGCGAGGCCTTGGAGGAACAAATTGCGTAGCTAATGGAGCTCGAAGAGGATTGATTTTTGGTAGGATTTCATTAACAAGTACATAAGGAATTTGAAAAAGAGTGGCATGATCACCATATCAAGCTTCAGAATTTCAAGGTAAACAATTTGGTCTTGTTATATGACAGTAAATTCACTAAATTTCCGGGTAAATTCCAGATGCATTGGTTAGGGCCATATATTGTCAAATAAATTACATATGGAGGTGCAGTTCAGCTCACGAAGCTGAATGGGGAACCCTTCCTGGGAAGAGTGAATGGGAGAAGATTGAAGTTGTATACAAGGGATCCTACACAATGACTACATGACAATAGGATAGTCTTAGTGCTCCAGACAGTTGCAAGGGAGTGTGGGACTATAAAATACACTGCCCGGTTTGGAGGATGACGTAGCAAGCAGGCTCCACAAAAAGTGACAAAGAGGAAACCTATGAATTTTCACGCAAGAAGCTATATTGGAGGAAGAGGAAAGTGACCGTTGGAGTGACTGTAAATGACTTGATGGCTAGAAGATGGTTAAGTGGAGTGAGATGGTAGCATTTAAGGCAAAAATCTTTAAGGATCTGTCGCCAAAACAACATTTATTATCAGAATTTGGGGGGAACAGTTAGATTTGAATTTAAAAATCCCTATAAATTACGCGTGCTAGTCCAACAGAGAACACTTTGTGCTCTTAGAATTTTTAGTGAATTTCTCTATATGTTTCCTATGATCCGGGCATTTTCGGATGATTTTATTGTGAGCCTTGCATTTACTGAGTTTCCTGCGATAAACCAAAAGTTTATTCTTGATAAAATGTTTGTACCAAGTCTTGTTGAAACCGTTAGTACTGGAAATGTTACATCTGAGACCGCTACCCTAGAAGTTGCAGGTATGGAAGCTCTAGCTCTCGTGCCTACAACATTGAGGTTGCTTAGGCAAAAGCCTACCCCTACTAGAGAAACCCAACCAGCCAAATCAAATAAGGACAAGCCAAAGAAGTCGGTACCAGTCTGTGCTTCCCCAAGGAAGCATATCGAAACACAAAAGCAGAAGAAAGATAAACAGCCAGAGAAGGTAGTGGACCTGGAGGCAGAAGGAGCCCAAGGAACATATGATATTGACGTTGAAGGAGCGAAACCTGTAACAAGGCTACCTTAGTATATCCCTCCGCGAAAGGGAAAAGAAAGGGTCACAAAGGACTCTGATTCTGAGAAGTTCACGATATCTATGCCCTTGCTACACGAGAAGGTCCTTTTTGAAGGCTTGCGGCTTGCAAGGGTCCCACTACTAAAAATGGAGGATTGGGACCTTGCAGACCATGCTAAGTTTCCACACTTGGCGATGGACAAGTATATGAGGAGGGTTTATTATGTAGAATCAAGTGTTACCGCATTGGAAACAGAGGAATGGATCTGCAGTGTCAATCACTCAGGGTTGCTTAATTTTCTATGGGTTCCACACTATCACCGCAACCCAATCAACATTATATGTGTGTGCCAGCTACTCACATTGATGCACAATGGTTGTTTATGACTGGGAGGGCCTATTGCCATTATAGACATGCTCATTCACAAAATCACGCACCTTCGTTATAAAGGCACGGACTCGGCTAAGGAATTTTGTGGAAAGACTAGGGAAAAAGACCTTGCAGAAAAGATGAAGAGGGATTACAGCGTCCTTAATAAGTCATGAGGGTATTCAATTATTTCTATAACAGACCCAACAGTTCTAGTGGCTACCTAGATTTTGGCAAGGAAGGTGATGTGAAAATTCCACACTCATGAAGTTCCGGTGCCAGTATTTTCCTTAGTTGCATAGTGCGCGAAAGGCGTAGAGTTTAATTGGTCAAGATAACTTTGTCAGGAGTTCCTAGTGAACTACCGTGAAGCCCAAGACAAGACCAAGGCATTCCACTACACCTGGTTGTTACTATCAATTGTGCTCGTTGCATGGGAATTGCCAGAGGATAGCCAATTTCCTCCACTCGAGGAAGGATTGTCGTAGGTAGTGTAATTCGTGTCCTTATGGCCTACAAAGGATGCTGCATGGATTATAGAGACAAAGATATTTTGGGTTCTTATGGAAATGTCTCTCTGCATGGCCATCAATCAGCTTCCAAGGTTGTCCCCAACCTTGTTCATGCAGCTGTAAGCCTATGTGGCATATAAGGATGACTTCAACAGAGTATATATCTAGGCGCAGAAGGATCTAGAGAAGAAATGGCAACGATTTCCATATTTAATGTCAGAAATGGACATCCAGGAGGTTGTACCGAAATGGCCTATAGAGTGGCACGCCCTGCCAGACTTAGGTTCTGGACCAAGCACAGGTGCAGAAAGTTCTGTCATGCAGAAAAGAAACGAGGAATCTAAGTAGGTTGTGTGTACCATGGCAGCATATAAAAAGGAAGCTACAAAAAAGGCTCGTGTGGAGCAAGAACACACTGCCAGGGAATGGGCGGAACAGGAACAACGCAAGTCACAAAAAGGCGACAAGTCACCCTCACTAGATACAAAGGAAGAAGAACTTTTAGGACAAGGTGGCAGAGGGGATGAGAGGCAGAGAACCCCATTTATTCTGAAGAGACTTGGCCAGGAGCAGTAGGGTGGAACGTGGAAAAAGAAGAAATCAGATAAGTCATAGGTTGATCCTAAGGTTTTAACAAAAGGTGATTTTGATGAGATCGATGATAGAATCAGGGATACCACGACCGAGGTGCTACATCAGTTTTCGTATCAATACATGTAGACATTGGGGAACGTCCAAAAGGATCTGTGTGAGCTGCATATCCAAGCAAACAAAATAAAAGTGTTCACCAGACAGGTGAGAACAAAGCAAGCAAGCCTGACAACTGGGACAAGCCAAGCAGTAGAGCTAGTAAGGACCCTAGACCTTAGAACTATACCATTACTAGATGGGTGCCTTCATGCAGAGTCCGATGACGATCACATTATCCTAAGTACAATCAAGAACATAGGACTGAATATAGTGGTTCTCTCCAACAAGACTCTCCACTCACTACATATAGGGGTGGCAGATGAATTGAGAAGTAGGGAGCAACACACCTTCAACCTCATTTGTGATTACAAAGTGAATAATGAGAAAATGTTCGCTGAAAATACATAGGCTTTGAAGGAAAAGGAGGGACTTCAAATGCGTAGTTCTAGTCTGGAGTCAGCAGTAGCAAAGGCATGCAAGACAGTGCCTGAGCTTCACATCTCGGAGGATGCATATCCATAAGCAAAAATCAGAAAACTAACCACTGGTGTACGTGAGGCTAAAGTAGAGGTTGGATGAGTCATATTTGAGCTCAACATGAAGATTACAGAGCTGCAGTTAAAGTTACAACCAACAACTCCACATGAGGTCCGGGAGTTGGATGGAGCCATAATAAAGGAATTCATGGAAATCTTGGATACCACAGTCGCTGGCCGTGTGACATTGTTTGAGAAGGCTATGGAGCTAGTGACCAATCTGCAGGAGGATCCAAACTTGTAGACTCTAAACAAAGAGGTAAGGGAGCTGTAGTGGCAATATGATGAAGTCAGGGAAACTGCGTGCTCCATAGCACCAGTGTTGTGCCTTGCTAAGTTAGAGGAAGGAAAGTAGCTCCTAGAATAGGTGGAGGAAGTGCAAAAGGAGGCCTTGCTAAAGTCCAAGTTGTAGCCTTGGTTAGAGGAGGCTAATGAAGTCATGACTACTATTTACAATAAGGTTAAAGGGTTGCAGCAGAAACAACAGATGATGAGGCTAATCGTAGAAGGACTAGCCACAAAAAAATTGGTTGAGGAAGTCAAGCAGGTAGCAACACAGAGCGCTACTGAAGTTGCAGTGATCCAGGTGGAGCTGGGAGGTCTTCGCAATAAGATCGTAGTGCCAGCAGAGTGACTCAAGGGTGAGTCACGCTCTTTGTGTTGGGGGCAGTTGAGTCCCAAACTTGCATCTTCCCTATATACCTTTTTAGCCTTTTTTTCTAGTTACCTGAACCACCAAGCTGTCAAATCATTGCATATTAGTTTAAAAAGAGCATATAAAATGGTTTCCTAACTATGTCTTGTGATTATTGTTTGATCTAGATTTTTGCTCAGTCAGCTGCGAAATCTTGTCACTTTCCGCAGCCAGCTCAACTTTCCGCAGCCTTTTTTTGAAGTCTGTGTTATAGGTGTCTACTGGAGAATCCAGCCACATGGGCGAGCTGCAAATGATGTGGACATGTAACGTGTCCCCTTGGTTCAGCCGAAATCCTCACAAAAGGCCATGGTCAAGGACAGTCAAAGCAGTGGTCAACCTAAGAGTTTTACGGTGGCAGAATTCTATTTTTCACCATGTGAAGACTTGCGTGGCAAATTCCTCAATCTCAGGAGGCATGCTAACACTTGTGGACTGCTCAATGAACCAAATCTAACAACCACCCTCCTTGGATTTAATTGTCACGACTACCATCACGTTAGATTTCCGGACGTGGTTATTCACGTGTCTATTTAGTAGCGCAGAATTTAGGAAGTAGTTGTATCATCCTCAGTTATAAATAACGTGTTATCATACGCATATTAGCTAGCTTTTGTGTATGTAATTTTGACTGTTTTACGAGCCCACTGTGCCGTGACTCTATCTTTATATTATGACTGCATTTTAATACATGAGAAGACAGTGTTTTTAAGTTCAATTTGTAACTGATTGCTGATTGGTCGAGGTTGTAGACGGCCCCTGTACAGCAAGGTTCTGTAATTACTGTATAGTTTCATGCTTTCTTCCTTTATGTCACTGATGCCATAATCATTTTCTTGTATATATTACACTGTTTATGGTATTCATGTTAGTTGTTGTCCATAGTTTCTTTTATGCTTTCTAATGACTGTTAACTGATCAGTGTTTTTCTTTCAGGTTCTAATAGATAGCCCAGGCAATTGCACATAGCTTTTGAATGACTAATGACATGAAATTATCTTGTCCTTCCGCTGATTTATTTTCTTAAGTTCTAATTCCAGCACTGTTTATTCCTTTCAGTTTTGTTTTGTTCATTTACTTTTCTGCAAGATAGATATTAGACTACTCATGTCATTTTCAGTTACCTCCTATAGCCAGAGCGAGTCGAATGGTGAGGGATTGAAGTATGAATGCGTAGTTTGATCTTAGTTTCATTTTATGCAAGTTAGATATCAGATTACTCAATTTGTTTATGATTACCTCCTATAGCTAGAGCGAGTCGAATGGTGAGGGGTCAGAATATGAGTTGATGTAATATGATTTAGTTTACTTTTCTTACAGTTTTTAAATTGCTTTGAGTTCAGTTTTCTTTTTATACAGTAGCAAGGATACAGGGTTTCATAGTCACTAGCTCACTGGTTGGTACATTTTTATTTTCTCTTAGTAACTGCTTTCACCATTGCAAGTTTGAAAACCTTTTTGAAGACTTTGAAGTTTGGAAATTATTTTAGAGGTCATCATTGCCTTGAAAACTTACATCCATACTTGACTTTTAATTTTGCCTAGGGAATCAACAAAAGATAAACCCAAAAACAAACCAAAAATCAAAAACGACAAAGAAGTAAGAAATTGGTTATCTTGCATATATAGTGCACTTCACTTCAATAGTTTACGACTCCCGGATTGACAATTTATATAGAAATTTAGGACACACTAAATTGACCAAACAGGGGCCTATTGGGATGGGGTCCCCTAGGTCAGTTTTGGGGTTAAGATAACCCAACTTTGATACAATTTTGTAATTAATGTAAAATCTCTGCGATTTGTGGATGCGGAGCACGTAGATGAATATGATTCAAAGGAATTTAGCCCCTTGTTTTATGTAGAGTTTCAGTCGGTTTTTAGAACCACCTATGGTCCGTGGACCATGGCAATGTATGAAAAAGGCTATAGATAGGTGTGGCTTAGAGAGTCTAAGGCATGTTGTGGATAGTAATTGAGGATAAGGGAAGAGAAGTGATAGTGAAGAGAAGTGGGTAAGGTAGAAGAAAGGCTCTGTAGCTGAGTGCGTAGAGGCCTAGGTAGAGTCTGCGGCTAAGTGCATGGATTCCCATAGCTGAGTGCACAGATCCTTGCAACTATGTGCACAGGGGAGTTTTGAGTATATAACCTTGAATTGAAGATTAATAAAGACAATTTCTGAAGAATTCTTGTGTATTTATGTTATTTCTATTAATGCTATATGATGTTGATGAAAGATGTGTTTTATGAAATATTGATTGAATGTTATGTGATTCTCTTGAATAAGTATTAATGATGTATGCAATTCATGTTAAAGTATTTTTATGAAGACATTGATGAATCCTCAGACGTTTACTAATAACTTAAGTAAATCTGCACGAACACTAATTTAGGGCTACTATCTAATGGGCATAAGTAGACAAATTGACTGTTAGAGGTCCGCAAGGACCAATCATGGACCTTTGCGAAGGTCTGGAGGCTATTTTAGCATAGTTGCAACAGTGTGCCCTAAGAGTGTATTGATCTATGCGAAGGCAGATCCGAAGCGCTGGAAGACATCACACTAGTCTCTGGATGAAAAAAATTGGTTCTTGCATTCCCCCATACTGCTTCAGGTGAGACTTTAGCCTGCACTACGTGGGTTTTTCTAGAAAGGACCAGTAGTGTAGGGTTTTGTTGGTTGGTGCAACTAACTCCAAACCTGGGTCAGGACCCTGTAAGATAGCATTAGATCTACAACAAAATATACATTACATAGATGAAAATAGAGGGAGAATGTTCATACAATTTTCCTTCACTTGTTGATGTGAGATTCGACCAAAATAGCTTTACAAAAAACTAACTCCAACACCCAGAAATCCTATTTCCATTGCTCATTTGTGTAACATACACGCATCATAGATGGACAATAAAAGTACTCCATCCAAGAAAGAATATATCAGTGTTAATAATCAATCTAATAAGATATCACACATAAAGAGATGAAAATTGGAAAGAAGCCTTCATAGCATCCTTGTTAACAAAATAATAGTTTACATATAACTTAGTGGTTTCATGTCCTTCCTAAATTACTTGGCTCCTTATCTTCCTTGACTTACTTTCTACAAGAAAGATCCTCATAGTAATACAGGGAAGTAGTCCTAATAATTTTACTAGCATAAGGGTAATCCTATCTATGTTTTTCTATAACTCCCCTCCCCACTAGAAGGTCTCATCATATATGCTTCTCAAATATCTAGGAGGATTAATTTTGACACCTAGGACAAGAGAAGTTATACTTGCTGGCATGTGAATTATCCAGATACAAGACATGCACAATTTTCATGTTTAATTATGAGCTTTTCCAAACTCACTATGAACTTTCTTCCCAATTATGTGATTCTATTCAGCCTCTTTTTACTTTCTTTCACTTAATTTAGGATTAATGCTCTTCAAATGCATTTTTATAGATTTTTTATCACTCTCTTTATAGTCAAAATTATTTGTGGAAGTCGTGATGATTGGATTCAAACTCAAACGTTAGTGCTTAAGTGTGCTTTGTTCAAATCCAATTGGAATCTCCACATAATCTGGAATCTAAATATCTCGATTTTAGTTAAGTTATGAACTGAAGATGAATTGATACCTTTTAAACTCATATTTACTCCTTTAACCAGATATGTTTTGGGTCTAGATAACCTTTGACATGGATATGATTCAACTTGGATAACCTTCTTGCACGAATTCAAAAATATGGTTCCTTGTTTCTAAGGGGCCCACATTAGATATTTGTAATCAGTTGATAACCTTCTACCTAGATACTTCTCCAATCCAAATATATTCACCCTAATCTAGATAACTTTAGCCTCAATTTGGATATTTGCTTGAAGTTGCAATTAAAAGTTTGGTTGAAACCTAAACATCTCTTCGGTTTCGATTGACATAATTTGTGACATACAAATTATCGTCTCCCATTGTTTGATAAATTTTGAAATATTCTATACTTAGTGAAGTCCAATGTTATAATATTTTTGGTCGGTCTGCTTAAAACACTTGTTACACTATGACCTAGATTTGAAGTTGTAACTTTGAAATTGACTTGGAGACATAATCACCCGCGAAATTGGATTCCTCCTAAAACAAATAATAACCCAAATTGTCTATATTGCTTTCACATGGAAATCAGACATGCACCACATAGAGAAATATAGAGGTGATATATTGGTCTAAGTTGAAAGGGGAAGATTACAATTTAGCATATGTACATAGTCTTCCTCTTCTACACACTCTTGCACTCTCCCAAAAATCATAATCTCTTTAGCTATAATTACATTGAAAATACATTACATATATTTATTGTACTCAACACAACAATCTCAACATGTTTTTCTATATTATCTAAAATTCCTAATTTGGCTAAGTCTATCCCTTTACATAGAAACTAAATGGCACTCACTGGAATTTTTAAAAACGTAGATACCTTTTATATTTACAACTAGGAAAATATTACTTTTTAAATAAAATTAAGGAAACCAACTTCCTTTAGTAAATGAGTTTTGAACTAGGAAGGTCAAAATTATATTGACTAGTAGATGCTCCTCCATCATTATGAAATTATTATTATTTCATATCTATGAAATTATGACAAAATAATTATGAAAAACTAATAAATGATGTAATTTTATCCCTATATCATCTAATAAAGTCCTTGCAAGGTATATGGTGGTAAATAGAAGTACAACAAATTCCCCTAGTGTATGAGGTCATAAGAGAAATTGCTGCTTGAAACATATTACAATATAGTATCTCAGGAAAAGGGTGCAAAGAAAGAGTTGAGAGCCAAGGAACCAATTAGGACTTATCAAACATCCTACACACACACACATATAACATCATCGAGGTGGGCATACCCATGCTTAATATAAAATATAACTAAACATGGCTTCCAAAACTATAGACTACGAATCCATGACATTATATGATAGTAAATGGCCATGAAAGTACAATAGGTCCATGCCATTAATAAATAGATCATAGCCACCAGAAAACACAGTTGGATCTATTTCATAGTACACATCAGTAAGACTTTAGAAACATATAAGAAATATGCTCCTAAGTGATCCTCATAGTACATAATATTGTACATACTCCATTATAGCTTGGGAGTGGTTCCAAATAAGAATGAGATTTCGCAAGCCCAAGGTTTTCATATCCACCCTGATGGTACAAATATACATCATGCGAATAAATAAATGGATGTTGATCATGGTAGAAAATACTTATTAATAATCATTAAGATATACCATTAACATACATATGGGGACCCACCAATAATGAAAATGGAACCCAAGGTACCTATCACTCCACTAAGTCTGAATAGAGGAGATGATGTGGAACATTCATGGACTCTAATGATCAGGGATCAATGAGGAAAACCCATTATCGATCACAAGGAAAACTACCACTAAGGGTTGCAAGCTCCAAGGTACTACTAGTTTCTAGACCACACTCCTAGATAATGAGTTGATGTTGATAGGAGGAGATCCATCGAAGGATGGAATTGATGTATCCCTCAGCAATCCACAAGAAATAGACAGAGATGTGAAATTAATAGATGAAGTCACCAAGTAAAATTGACATAGGGATAATCGAAATAAAAGGCCAATAAGGAATGTAGATGGATGAATAAGGTTTAGACTTCCTTTGAACATATAGTGACATGAAATAAAATTTACTTGGTAGCATTGACTGATTAACACCACATGATATGATGCCACAACATAGGAGGAATTGAAGCACACTCCATAATGAGTAGAAGAGTAAAAAGGCTGATATGTATGGTATGGATCTTAGACAAGCTATAGCTCATCCATATGATAATATTGAAGAAAGTGCCATATTTAAAGGCGACATAACTGACACCACCACTGTTTTGTAAGAATCTAACCCCCACCGTTCCCCCCTCCATTTTTCATGTTTTATTTATTTATTATGATCTCCTACATAGATTAATGAGCATGAAAGAGAAAACAAATACACTTTATAGTGATTTTTTTTTTCATTTTTAATGAGCCTAAAAAATAGGTGAAACGATACTCAAGAGGGTGTCTTTTTGGTGATCTTTTAACATGCCTAAAAAAGAGGTTAAAATGTGGGTGGTGAAATTTATTCTTCATGGTTTAATGGGTTTGAAGAAGATATAGTAGCATGCTTGGTATCCTTCTCATTATTTGTTAGGTCCCTATAATGCTAGTGATTCCCCCATTAATATTTTCATTGTATCCCTTATTGTTATTATTGTGCCCCATAGAATCCCACTATTGTTATTTTTGTGCCTTTGTATTATTATTGTTAGTTCGGCTTGGTTATATTGTGACCCCTTAGACTCCTATATATAGAAAGGAGGTTTTGTCATTGGTATCATCCAAGAATTGTTCATTTGTGTAATGTAAAGGAGGTTTCCCCCTCAAAGAGGCTGAATTCTAAGGCGTTGATCTATCTTTTCTATCTTTCGGTGAGATAGTTTCATAACATTTGGTATCAAAGCTTTGGATTCTAGGGTTTCGCTGCTCCAAACAGGGAATCTTGAAATTTTAGGTATAATTTTTTTTTTTGGCGACGTTTCGGAAGTGAAAACAAAAACCCAATTGAGAGGAAATCTTGTTGAACCTTGGGTCTGAATTTCATATCTTGTCTCACTATATTTTCGGAGATATGATCTGAGGAAGTTAGGGTTTTTGCAAGCTCCAGAATTTCATCTAAACTAGGTCATCGTGGAATTTTTGCTATAACTCTTTCTCTACGACGTTTCAAAAGCTAAAACAAAAACCCATTTGAGAAGAAAGCGGTCGGAACCTAGGCTCCGAATTTTAGATCCTGTATCACTATATTTCGGAGATATAATCTGAGGAAGTTAGGGTTTTTGCAGACCCCAAAATTACATTCCAAACAGGTCACCTTGGGAAAATCATCATAACTTTCTCTATGAGCATCAGATTGAATTTTCATAAGAAGTTACAGAAATAGGACAGACTGTAGTTTTTTGGGTACCATTTTCAAAACCTAGGGTTGAAACAGTGACCCGCAGCATGACGTACAAGTTCTCTCTACTGAACAAGTCTATACTTAGGTCATCGTGGGAGATTTAGCATAACTCTTCATTGTAGAATCCAATCTTGATCAAACTTGTAGAGTTAGAAATATTGCTCAGAGGGTTACTGCAGGATGAAATTTCAGACCTTGGAGATCCAAAATTACAAAAATACATTAGATTCAATATCAAGCTCATACAAAGTGAAAAAAAAGGTGTGTAGTTTTTTTCAAATTTTTGCATAAGCTTGGTTTGAAAAATTAGTTTGAAGGAATTCAAAGGGCATAGTGAAGCATTATTATCGATAATTGATGCCCCGAAGAAAGAAAATGGAAACACCTAGTAACGAACTTGAAAGATCTAGCATGACTCATGAAGAAGAGGAATAAATGCAACATGATATATCAAAATTACGAGACCAAGTGCAACAAATTTCACTCGCACAAAAAGTAACAGAATCTAAGGTGGATGGTTTAAAGAAATAAGTAGAAGCTAAGATGTATGGTGTGGAAGCTAAGATGGATGTTTTAAAGAAAGGCGTGGAAGCTAAGATGGATGTTGTGGAAGCTAAAATGGATGATTTGAAGACAAGCATGGAAGGTTTGAAGACAAATTTGAAGATAGATTTGACAAAGTTTCTACAAGAAATGCTTACTAATGGCGAAAGGGTAGTACAGGAAACTCATGATGAGAACAAAATAAATGTTAATCATGATTTCATAGACTCTAATGTTGGATCGAAGAACCACCATGTTCCAAAGATCGATATGAGGAAGTTTGATGGCAAGGATCTTGGAACATGGATACTACAGATGGAGCAATTTTTCGATCTCCATAATGTGCAAAATACACAAAAGGTACGCATTGCAACTTTCTATTTGGAACCAAATAAATTTGTATGGTATCGATGGCTTTGTTCTCGTAAAAAAATTGTCACTTGGGCTATTTTTACAGATGAAATGATAGCACATTATGAGGATACAAAAAGCAACACTTTTTTTAGCCAATTGATAAATCTCAAACAAAAGGGTTCAATGATCGAGCACATTGAGGACTTCCAAAAATTGAATATAAGGGTAAAAGATATTCCAGAGGAGCATAGGATTGATGTGTTCATAGGGACTTTAAAAGATAACATCCAACATGAGGTTCGCCTTTGGGAACAAAATTCATTGGAGAAGGCATTCAGGTTGGCAAGAAAAATGGAAAGCAAAATTATGGTAACAAGGGAGCCTACCACTCACAATCATAAAGAAATGTTGCTGCGCCTAGCCATCCACAACCTACAAGGTTGAAACCACAACAATTGGAAGAAAAAAGAGCAAAAGGGCTTTGTTATAGTTGTGATAGCTAATACACTAAAGGTCATTAGTGTGCCGAGAAGAAATTATTTTACATAGATTGTGAAGAGAAGGAAGAAAAGGAACAAGAAACATCAAAAGAAGCGGATATACACCAGGAACAAACCCTAGAAAAAGAAGAAATGAATCCGACCATATCTTGTAATGCATTGGCTGGAAGTACCACTCCTCAAACTATCAAGATAGAAGGGCATATCAAGAACAAAAAGGTAATAGTGTTGATTGATTCGAGAAGTACCCATAAGTTTATTCATTGTAAGATAGCCAAGGAATTGAATTTCTTTCTATATCCAGCACCAGAGTGTCAAGTGATGGTTGCAAGTGGAGGAGCCATGAATTTCTCAGGAAAGTGCCATAATATCAAGCTATCCATGGAAGAGTATGTATTGAATAGCCCAATGTTGTCCCTTCCAATGGGTGGTGTTGATGTTGTACTAGGAGTCCAATGGCTACAATCCTCGGGTACAATAGCTTTTAATTTTTAAGAACTTTTCATGAAATTCTCTGCAGAAGGAAAGGAAGTTGAATTAAGGGGTATCACAGGGAAACTAGGAAAGATAATCAGCTCTAACAAAATGACAAGGCTTCTAAAGAAAGAACAATGAGGAATAATTGCACAATTATGTTCACTAGAGGTTCCCACATCGAAATCATCCATTTATCCAGATCTCCAAAAAGTCTTGGACAATCATTCCAAGGTATTTGAGACTCCTAAAGGCCTCCCACCTATTCGTGATCATGATCATGCTATCAACTTGATTCCAGGAAGTGTTCCTCCAAACATGAGGCCTTATAGATATCCCTATGTCCAAAAGAGTGAAATTGAATGTATGGTTGTAGAAATGCTAGAGGTTGGTATAATTCAACCTAGTCAAAGTTCTTTCTCTGCTCCAATAGTATTGGTTCACAAGAAGGATGGATTATGGCACATGTGTCCATATTATAGGGAGCTCAGCAAGCTCACTATTAAAGATAAATTTCCCATTCATGTCATTGATGAATTATTGGATGAATTTCATGGATCAATTTACTTCACCAAGTTGGATCTTAGTTCAAGATAACATCAAATCAGAATGAAGACTAAAGACATTCCAAAAACAACATTTAGAACTCATGAAGGTCATTATGAATTTTTGGTCATGCCTTTTGGCCTTACTAATGCACCTTCTACATTTCAAGGTTTGATGAATTCCATTTTCAAACCCTTCCTTAGAAAATTTGTGTTAGTATTTTTTGATGATATACTAATCTACTGCAAGTCTTGGAAGGGTCATGTCCAACATGTTGACATGGTGCTCAAACTATTGGAGGAGAAACAATTATATGCAAAAATCTCCAAATGTTTCTTTGGAGTACGAGAGGTGGAATATCTAGATCATATTGTATCTCATGAAGGTGTTAAGGTAGACCCTAGCAAAATTAAAACCATTAAGGAATGGAATATCCCCACAACCATAAAGCATCTACGAGGATTTCTCGGGTTGACAGGGTATTATCGCAAGTTTGTTAAGAATTATGGGAGAATAGCAGCACCTTTAACAACATTATTGAAGAAAGATGCATTCTCATGGACTCCAGAAGCAACAAAGGCCTTTGAACATCTCAAAGAGGCAATGTACCAAGCACCAGTCATAGCTACATCGGACTTCACAAAAACATTTATCGTGGAATGTGATGCCTCAAGAAATGGAATTGGTGTTGTTTTAATGCAAGAAGGAAGACCCATTTCTTTCGAAAGTCTTCCAATCAAAGGAAAGTATTTACACAAAGCTATTTATGAAAAGGAAATTCTAGCAATACTACATGCACTTAATAAATGGCAACCCTACCTAATGGGAAGACACTTCAAGCTAAAAATAGATCATGATAGTCTTAAATACCTTTTAGAAAAAAGATTATCTTCAGAAGAGTAGCAAAAATGGGTCTAAAAGATGTTGGGCTATGACTTTGAAATCATCTACAAAAAAGGGAAGAAAAATGTTGTGGCAGATGCACTCTCAAGAAAGGATGAGGATGTGGAAGCATTTCTTTGCACCATTTCTATTATCCAACCAGATTGGATAAATGAAGCAAGGGATGAATGGAAGAATGACAAGGAAGTGTGGGCACTCATTCAAAAGATACAACAAGATCCCAATACATCTGATACATTTAGCTGGAAAAATGATTCGTTATGGTACAAGGATCAGTTATACCTATGTAATAATTCCCAACGCAAACAAAATATTCTTAGGGAATTGCACACCTCTCCCTTAGGAGGGCACTCATGATTTCTAAAAACCTACCACAAGGTTAAGAAGGATTTTTTTTTGGATGGCCTTAAACTGGATATTCAAAAGTTTGTGGTGGAATGTTTGGTTTGACAAAAAATAAAGTTGAAACAATTAATACCACAAGACTATTACAACCTTTATCGATTCTAATCCAATGTTGGGAGGATGTTTTAATGGATTTTATCACAGGTTTACCCAAGTCCGAAGGAAAGAGTGTTATCATGGTCGTAGTTGACATACTTACCAAGTATGCACACTTTTGTGCATTATCTCATCCATTTAAAGCGAGTACAGTTTCTACTGCATTTATGGAAACAATTCAAAAGCTAAATGGAAACCCAAAGATCATTGTAAGTGATAGAGATCCCATTTTCACTAGAAATTTCTGGACAAAATTATTTTCTTGTCTTCGTACTCAATTAGCTCATATCTCATCTGATCATCCTCAATATGATGGGTAAACTGAGATAGTAAAAAAATGTTTGGAAGGATATCTTCATTTATTTGTATCTGATAAATAGACACAATGGGTCAAATGGTTGCCTCTGGCTGAATGGTGGTATAACACTTCCTTCAATACTGCAACAAAAAAGACCACATTTATGGCATTTTATGGATATGATCCACCATCCATCACATCATATTTAAGAGAGAATTCTAAGGTTCAAGCAGTGGAAGATCACATCGAGCATCAACAACAAGTTCTCCAACTCTTAAAGGATAACCTCACCTTGGCATAGAATAGAATGAAACAAGAGGTAGATCAACATTGCAACGAAAGAAGTTTTGATGTAGGTGATTGGGTATTCTTATGACTACAACCATATAAACAAATGTCCCTCAAGAAAGCTAATAAGGATAATAAATTATCACCAAATTATTATGGTCCATACAAGCTGTTGCAAAAGATAGCTACTATGGCATACAAATTGGAGCTTCCTACAGCTTCCCGAGTGCACCGAATTTTCCATGTTTCATGCTTAAAGAAGGTTATAGGTGACAAGATTCCAGTTGAAACAATATTACCAGAACTTGATGAGGAAGGAAGAATCATATTGGAACCTGAAGCAGTCAAAGAAACAAGAACTCAACAGCTACGAAATCGATCAATTTCAGAGTATCTCATCAAGTGGAAGAACTTACCCGTTGAAGATTCCACATGGGAGGATGAGAATTTTATACAGAAGCATCCAGAACTACTCAAGCATTGAGGACAACACTTTTTTGGAAAGGGGCATGTTATGTCCCTATAATACTTGTGATTCCCCCATTACTATTGTCATTGTATCCCTTATTATTATTATTGTGCCCCATAGAATCCCACTATTGTTATTTTTGTGCCTTGATATTATTATAGTTAGGTCGGCTTGCTTATATTGTCACCCCTTAGACTCCTATATATAGAAAGGAGTTTTTTTCATTGGTATCATCCAAGAATTGTTCATTTGTGTAATGTAAAGTAGGTTTCCCCTTCGAAGAGGCTGAATTCTAAGGTGTTGATCTATCTTTTCTATCTTTTTTTGAGTTGGTTTCATAACATTATTTTAATGAATGAGAGAAATGGAAAATAGTAAGCTCATAATATTTCATTGATAAAAAGCATGAGAAGAATGCAAAGGAATATCATCATGGAGAAATGTGTGGTATAGATAGGAACCATCAAGTTATGAGATGAAAAAAATGCCCTATGTAGGATGAAGAAAAAAAGCTGGAAAGGTACATCCACTCATCAATATAGCCTCTCCAAGAAGGGTAAGATCACAAAGTGAAGGATTATATTGGTGGAAATGGGTAAGAGGTAAAATGTGACTATTAGGGTCATGAGAAAAACAAGGGAAAATATCAACCAAGAAACATACCCAAAACATTAATAGGAATAGGCATTGAAAATTGTAAAGTAACATAAAAATGATTGGGATCCTACATAAGATACGGATAAAAGTAAGTAAATGAGATAAAAATGAGGCTCAATTCATGTCATGGTGGTTGTTTAGGAGGAATCCCGGGACTATATAAATATGTAACATGGACACCAAAATGGAAAGTAGGTGTTATTCTATGGCACCGACATGAAGAGGAAGTCTCTATCACATAAGTTACAATAGGCAAATACGCGAGGTTAATGTTGTAACCTAGTATAATTAGATCTAAGGTGAAATGAAGAAATCTTAGACAATCATTAATGTATTGGAAAAAGTAGGGAAAGGTGTTGGCAGAAAATTTCAAAGGAGTAATGACCTAAGGTTCGACTTGAGTTCTCAACAAAAGAGGTCGTCATAATCTAGCTTTTTGCTGACATTTTCACTCCCCTTTTACAGGAGAGCATCTCACCCGAGGTGAGTTAGAACCATTAAAATGATTAATGGATCTATATTCATACTAGAACATTACTTGTGCCATTAACCCTTTATTATCTACACAACCCTATTATAACTAAAACATGCATCCATTGTAGAATAACCAGAGACACCATTCATATCAGAGAAATAAAATATTTTAAGAGGGGGCTATGCATTGATAAAACGAAAAACATAGAATTTCCCAAACTTAATTTTAATAAGATTTCCAACCATTACATCATGGAGCAAATAGATTTGAGGGACTTTCTCTCCATCAAAAAAATTACATTGGACACTACAACACAAATATTTGAACTTCTGCACAAATACAGAGTTCTATGATACTCAAAAACCAACAAAACTTAGAACAAAGGCTTCACATATAAAAAAATATACTGGATTCGTCCCTCTATGCCTTCCTTTATGGCCTCGCTCTCTTGATCTAGTCCTTGTGAAGGTTTCTTGATCCTGCCTTGATTCAATCCTCTTTGACGAAATCCTAGAGCCATTTCCCTTTTTCTTGTTGATTCCTTCAAAATTGACCCCATTTTCTTGCTTTTGTGGGTATGCTTCCCTGTTTTCTTGATGTGCAAGTCCCAATTCTTCATTTCTCTACCGCATTTGAACTTTCGGTAACTAACTTTCGATAAATTTAGTTATTTATCTTCTGCAACTGATGTTCATCATATTTTTCCAAAAAATGAAGGATCTAATAGGCCCTGACCATAATCCATTGAATCGCCCTTAAGTCAATTCATTGTTGGTGCATCTGGCTCTTGGTTTTCTTGTACTTCACTGGTTGTAGTTGTTTTACCTTCAAATGGAGGACCCAACTCTAGCATGATCTGCAACACATTATCGTTAAATCTAGTGTATGTGGAAACAACATCATTCCATGTGTCTAGTATGGCAGAAACTTATCCCGAAAACGGTGTAGTTACTTCAATAGTAAACCCACTGGGTTGGGACTGAACGAGCTTCTGAAACTATTCATCAACACTTGCAATGAGAGTGCTGAAAGTGATGAAGTGGCGCTACGCATCTGGATGAAGGTCATGGAGCACTCATTTGGTGACCTTCAAGGCATCCTATATCTAATTAATTTGAGCATCAAATGTATCTACCTGGGCCAATAGTGATTTCTTCTACTCCAAATCTAAAGTGCTCATTTTTTGTGCGAATAACTACTTGACATTCTCTTGGAGTAGATAAATGGGCTAATTTTTCTTGGAAAGAATGTCTATCTAGTTAGATACTTGACTAAAAATATTATGGGAGTCATGTATAAGTTGGATAAGAGTTTCTTTTGATTTTGATGTGATAGAATTTTTTTGGGAAAACTTCTCATGGTATTGAGAAGATGGATCTGGGATTGGCTAGTAAAGTTTACTCACAGTAGCCTCCAATTCCCGATTTTGCGCAACTAAATTTGAACAAGTCACTTCAATAAACTCATAACATTCGACAGGGGAACAACAACAATCTCATCAGGTTTCTCATCACCAAATGAAACAATAACTGGCCACATATACTGAAACTTCATACTTAAGTCTGATAGATGTTGTTAAGAAACCATCTAAAAAAAAGATAGAAAATATATATCAACGACTTCAGAATCAACCTCTTCAAGGGGGCAACCTCCTTTACATTACACAAATGAACAATTCTTGGATGATACAAATGAAAAAACCTCCTTTCTATATATAGGAGTCTAAGGGGTGACAATATAATCAAAGCCGACATAACAATAATAATATAAGGGCACAACAATAACAATAGTGGGCTTTGTATGGGGCATAATAATAACAATATGGGGACAAAGGGGCACAACAATAACAAGAAGGGCTACAATGACAAAATTAATGGGGGAATCACTAGTATTATAGGGACATAATGTGCCCCTCTCCTTCAAAAAAGTGTTTTCCTCAACGCTTGATTAGTTTAGGATGCTTCTGTATAAAATTATCATCCTCCCATGTGGAATCTTCAGTGGGTAAGTTCTTCCACTTGACGAGATACGCCGAAATTGATTGATTTCGTAGCTGTCAAGTTCTTGTTTCTGTGACTGATTCAGGTTCCAATATGATTTTTCATTCCTCGTCAAGTTCCGGTAATATTGTTTGAACTGGGAGCTTTTCGCCAATAACCTTCTTTAAGCATGAAACATGGAAAACTGGGTGCACTCGGGAAGCTGCAGGAAGCTCCAATTTGTATGCCATCGTAACAATATTTTGCAACACCTTGTACGGACCATAATACTTTGGTGATAATTTATTATCCTTCTTAGCTTGCTTAAGGGACATTTGTTTATATGGTTGTAGCCGTAGAAATACCCAATCACCTACATCAAAACTTCTTTCACTGTGATGTTGATATGCCTATTGTTTCATTCTATTTTGTGCCAATGTTAGGTTATCCCATAAGAGTTGGAGAACTTGTTGTTGATGCTCGATGTGATCTTCCACTGCTTGAACCTTAGATTTTTCTCTTAAATATGATGTGATGGACGGTGGGTGATATCCATAAAGTGCCATCAATGGGGTCGTTTTTGTTGCAGTATGGAAGGAAGTGTTATACCACCATTCAGCCTGAGGCAACCATTTGACCCATTGTGTTTGTTTATTAGATACAAAGAAATGAAGATATCCTTCCAAGCATTTGTTTACTATCTCAGTTTTCCCATCATATTGAGGATGATAAGATGAGCTATGAGCTAACTGAGTACCAAGACAAGAAAATAATTATGTCCAAAAATTTCCAGTGAAAATGGGATCTTTGTCGCTTAAAATAATCTTCGGGTTTCCATGTAGCTTTTGAATTGTTTCCATAAATGCAGTAGAAACTGTACTGGATTTAAATGGATGAGATAATGCACAAAAGTGTGCATACTTGGTAAGTTTGTCAACTACCACCATGATGACACTCTTTCCTTCAGACTTGGGTAAACCTGTGATAAAATCCATTGAAGCCTCCTCCCAATGTTGACTTGGAAGTGATAAAGGTTGTAATAGACTCGGGGTCTTAATTATTTCAACTTTATTTTGTTGGAAAACCAAACATTCCGATAAAAACTTTTGAATATCATATTTAAGGCCATCCAAAAAAAATACCTTCTTAACCCTGTCGTAAGTTTTTTAAAATCTCAAGTGCCCTCCTAAGGGAGATGTGTGTAATTCCATAAGAATATTTTGTTTGATTTGGGAATACTGACATAGGTGTAAGTGATCTTTGTACTGTAACGAATCATTTTTCCAACGAAATGTATTAGATGTACTGGGATGTTGTTGTCACTTTTGAATGAGTACCCACACTTCTTCATCATTCTTCCATTCATCCCTTGCTTCGTTTATCCAATCCGGTTGGATAATAGAAATGGCACAAAGCAATGCTTCCACATCCTCATCCTTTCTTGAGAGTGCATCTGCCACAACATTTTGCTTCCCTTTTTTGTAGATGATTTCAAAGTCATAACCCAACATCTTTGTGATCAATTTTTGCTGCTCTTTTGAAGATAATCTTTGTTCTAAATAGTATTTAAGACTATCATGATCTGCTTTTACCTTAAAGTGTCTTCCAATTAGGTAGGGTGGCCATTTCTTAAGTGCGTGTAGTATTACCAACATTTCCTTCTCATAAATAGTTTTCTGTAAATACTTTCCTTTGATTGGACAACTTTCGAAAGCAATGGGTCTTTCTTCTTACATTAAAACAATACCAATTCATTTCCTGAGGCATCACATTCCACAATAATGGGTTTTGTGAAGTCCGGCATAGCTAAGACTGGTACTTGTTGCATTTCCTCCTTAAGATGTTCAAAGGCCTTTGTTGCTTCTGGAGTCCATAAAAATGCATCTTTCTTCAATAGTGTTGTTAGAGGTGCTGTTATTCACCCATAATTCTTAACAAACTTGAGATAATACCCTATCAACCCGATAACTCCTCACAGATTCTTTATGGATGTGAGGATTTTCCATTCCTTAATGGCTTTAATTTTGCTAGGGTCTACTTTAACACCTTAATGAGATACAATATGACCGAGATATTCCACCTCTTGTACTCCAAAGAAACATTTGGAGATTTTTGCATATAATTGTTTCTTCTCCAATAGTTTGAGCACCTTGTCAACATGTTGAACATGGTCCTTCCAAGACTTGCTATATATTAGTATATCATCAAAAAATACTAACACAAATTTTCAAAGGAAGGGTTTGAAAATGGAATTCATCAAACCTTGAAATGTAGAAGGTGCATTGGTAAGGCCAAAAGGAATGACCAAAAATTCATTGACCCTCATGAGTTCTAAATGTTATGTTCAGAATTTCTTCAGTCTTCATTCTGATTTGATGATATCCTCAATGAAGATCCAAGTTGGTGAAGTAAATTGATCCATGCAATTCATCCAATAGTTCATCAATGACATGAATGGGAAATTTATCTTTAATAGTGAGCTTGTTGAGCTCCCTATAATTTGGACACATGCGCCATGATCCATCCTTCTTGTGCACCAACACTATTAGAGCAGAGAAAGAACTTTGACTAGGTTGAATTATACTATCCTCTAGCATTTCTACAACCATACGTTCAATTTCACTCTTTTGGGCATAGGGATATTTGTAAGGCCTGATGTTTGGAGGAATACTTCCTAGAATCAAATGAATATCATGATCATGATCACGAATAGGTGGAAGAACTTTGGGGGTCTCAAATACCTTGGAATGATTTTCCAAGACTTTTTGGAGATCTGGAGAAATGGATGATTTCGATGTGGGAACCTCTAGCGAACATAATTGTGCAATTACGCCTCATTTTTCTTTCTTTAGAAGCTTTTTCACTCCATTAGAGTTGATTATCTTTCCTGGTTTCCCTGCGATACCTCTTAATTCAACTTCCTTTCCTTCCGAAGAAAATTTCATGACAAGTTCTTGAAAATTAAAAGCTATTGTACCCAAGTATTGTAGCCATTGGACTCCTAGTACAACATCAACACCACCCATTGGAATGGAAAGCATTGGGCTATTCAATACATATCATCCCATGGATAGCTTGATATTATGGCACTTTCTAGAGAAATTTATGCTTCCTCCACTTGCAACCATCACATCACACTCTGGTGCTGGATCTAGGAATAAATTCAATTCCTTGGCTATCTTACAATGAATAAAATTATGGGTACTTCCCGAATCAAAACATATTATTACCTTTTTCTTCTTGATATGTCCTTATATCTTGATAGTTTGAGGAGTGGTAATTCTGGCCAATGCATTACAAGATATGTTCAGATTCTTTTCTTCTTTCTCTAGGGTTTGTTCTTGGTGTATTTCCTCTTCTTTTGACGTTTCTTGTTGCTTTTCTTCCTCCTCTTCACAATCCATGTAAAATAATTTCTTCTCAACACACTTATGACCTTTAGTGTATTTTCTATCACACCTGTAACAAAGACCTTTTTCTCTTTTTTCTTTCAATTTTTGGGGTGTCAACCTTGTAGGTTTGGAAGGCTAGGGGAAACAACACTTCCATCCTTATAGTTGTGAGTGGTAGGCTTCCTTGTTGCCATAATTTTGCTTTCCATTTTTTGTGCCAACCTGAATGCCTTCTCCAATGAGTCAGGTTCCCAAAGGTAAACCTCATGTTGGATGTTATCCTTTAAAGTCCCTATGAACACATCAATCCTATGGCCCTCTGGAATATATTTTACCCTTATAATCAATTTTTGGAATTCCTCAATGTGCTCAATCATTGAACACTTTTGTTTTAGGTTTATCAATTGGCTAAAAAGAAGTGTTGATTTTTGTATCCTCATAATGTGTTATCATTTTTTCCATAAAAAAATCCCAAGTGATAATTTGTTTACAAGAGTAAATCGATTGATACCATACAAACTGAATTGGTTCCAAATATAAAGTTGCAATGCGTACCTCTTGTGTGTTTTGAACATTATGGAGATCAAAATATTGCTCCATCTGTAGTATCCATGTTATGAGATCCTTGCCATCAAAATTCCTCATATCGATGTTTGGAATATGGTGGGTCTTCAATCCAATATTAGAGTCTATGAAATCATGATTAACATTTCTTTTCTTCTCATCATGAATTTCATTTACTACCCTTTCACTATTAGTAAGCATTTCTTGTAGCAACTTAGTCAAATCTATCTTCAAATCTTCCATGTCGTCTTTCAGTTTTTCCTCTATAGAGTCCATCCCAATGTCCATGCCATTCATCTTCGATTCCACACCATTCATCCTAGCTTCCACGACATTCTTTAAACCATCAATATTAGCTTCTGTTGCCTTTTGTGAGAGTGAAATTTGTCGCACTTGGTCTTGTAATTTTGATATATCATGTTGCATTTCTTCCTCTTCTTCATGAGTCATGCTAGAGCTTTATGGTTTCTTATTAGGTGTTTCCATTTTCTTTTTTCAGAGCATCAATTAATGATAATTATTCTTCACTATTCCCTTTGAATTTAAAACTAATTTTTCAACCCAAACTTATGCAAAATTTTAAAAAGATTACACACCTTTTTTTTTTCTTTGTAGAAGCTTGATATTGAATCTATTTTATCTCTATAATTGCGGATCTCCAAGGTCTGAAATTTCTTCCTGTGGTATCCCTCTACATCCTCTTTCCAATGTCACCAGTCTGATCAAAATTAGATTCTCCAAGAAATCGTTATGCCGAATCTCCCAAGATGACATGATTATATAATTTTTCAGTATAACAAAATTGTATGATGTGCCACGTGTCACTATTTTGACCTTAGGATCTAAAAACGATAGATATAAAACTACAGTCCACCCTCTTTCTGTAGCTTCTAACAAAATCTCATTCTGATCCTCAGAGTGAAAGTTATGATGATTTTACCAAGGTCACCTTTTTAGAATGTAATTTGGGAGTCTGCACAAACCCTAAATTCCTCGGATCATATCTCTGAAAATATAGTGAGACAAGATTTGAAATTTGGACCCAAGGTTCAAAACGATTTCTCCTCAAATGGGTTTTATTTGTTAGCTTCTAAAAATTCATAGAGAACAAGTTATAGCGAAAATTCCACGATGACCTATTTGGAGCAACAAAATCCTAGAATCCAAAGCTCTGATACCAAATGTTAAGAAACCAGCTCACAAAAAGATAGAAAAGATAGATCAATGACTTCAAAACTATCCTCTTCAAGGGGGAAACCTCCTTTACATTACACAGATTAACAATTCTTAGATGATACAAATGACGAAACCTCCTTTCTATATATAGGAGTCTGAGGGGTCACAATATAATCAAAGCCAACATAACAACAATAATATAAGGGCATGACAATAACAATAGTGGGCTTCTACGGGGCACAATAATAACAATATGAGGACAGTAGGGGCACAAAAATAACAATAAGGGCTATAATTAAAATAGTAATGGGGTTATCACTAGTATTATAGGGACCTAACACATGTTTCTCTAGTTGGGCTTTCTCCACATGAAGTTGAGCACACTCACTTGTAACCAAGAGAAGTTTCTACTGATGTTGCTCACATGTCACTAAAAGGTTGGTACACCGAGATTCCATATGAATCAACTATCTTAAAGTTGTGCAGCAGAGAGATGAATAAATTGGAAACTTTGTGGGGTAAACCATGCATCAAGTGCATCTACCAAAATTTATTGGACATTGGGAACCTAGCTTGCAATGGTTGGATACTAGAAATTGATTTCTTCGATGGGCTCTAGGGAGAAGATTCTTGCTCTAGGTCATACTCTTTAGATTTGTCTTTGCATAGCTATAATAAAAGTAGTGGTGGAAGAAAGGGGATGATATCATGCTACTATGCAATAAAATAAAAGACTTGGAGACAACACTCAGGATCATGGATGAATGTAGCAAATTTTTTCCCTAGAAGGATCTAAACCAGGTGGGGAAGAAGGGATAGTTGAGTTAAGAACAATTCACTCATAGAAGAGTGACAATGGAGACAAAGGAGTAGTAGTGCATGGACGAAAAATGACAGAAGTGACAACAACTTGCTCAGTATCCATGTCGGTAGGTTCATCAAACCCTACAATAGAATCAGGTTGGTTGGAGATGGTTTCTTCAGAAGTTCTTGGTGAATCATTAGAGGTGGAGGTTTGAGAAGGGGGATGCTCCCCAATGAGAGGGGTAGCAGGTTTAGTAGTGGCAGGACATTCATTGGAGGGGGAATTGAATTGGTGGTGGTATCTAGCAGGAGAGTGGAAGCAATATATTGTGACACAATAGACATAGGCAAAATAGAATGAATAGTTGTGGATTGGTGGACCAACGAACCTACCTATGTCTAAGTCATATATGTCGAAGTAATTCATTCTTGCACTTTCTTCAAGAGCAGTTGAAGACCTTCTTTTGTATCGGCTATACTCTTGTGAGAGGAAGATGGAACATCTTCGATGGAGTCTTTGGGGTGCATAACATCAAAACAATAGAGATCTTAACCATATTGCATCATAGAAATTATCTCAAGCCACGAAATAACCTTGATGTGGAAGGGATTCTTGTTGAGATGGAAGGGCAACTTGCGCATGGAGAAAGTGGCTAGATTAGCATGAGGAGGCCGAATATAACAATTTTTGTGACATCCAATTAGCGATCTAGTAGGGGAAAAGGTACCCGTGAGACATTACAGGTAACACCAACCATCTTGTTATACTAATGTCCAAAAGCGAGGTCTTTATAGTTGTGATTGGTAGTATCCTCAGTGTTGTGCCATGGGGCATATGCATAAGCAAGTGGTTCATCATCAAAGACAGGTGCTAGGTCTCTTCCTTCAGATGAGTACCATTTGTACATGGAGATAGGAATAAGTAAATACCCAAAAATAAAATTTGTGGACTTGGCGTGAACATATTGAGCGAATTCAAATCATTAAACATGTAGTTGGACCATTTGAGTTGGTCCCCTCAAACACAAGCCTTTGCAACCGAAAATGTGTCAATAGAACACTCCCCTCTGGTGAAATTTTTTATAAGTTCGCTAGCAATAATAGTGTAGGAAACCTTGATAGGTTGATTATTGATCATATTAATGACTGTGCTTCATCTCTTCCTCTTGGTTCCATAATTTTTATACAGGTTATTCTCATCCTTCTTTTGACCCCACTTTCAAACCTTCTAGAATGTCATATTAACATGAGATTCGTAGGCATAAAGTCCTGTGAGCTTGTGAATATCTTGGACATAGATCATATATTGTTGATCTAGCCACAATGAACTACCATGTAGTCGACTAATTAAAAACTAATTACACCACATAATCTCCCCTGTGGTACCAAAGATTGGTAATTCGCGCAGAATAAACAAGGAAGACTGCTTTAACAGATGGAAATCGAATTTGATATTGAGAGTAGAGAAAGAACTGGGTATAACATTTGGCTCCATGAAAAATTCAGTGTGGAGGGAAGGGAAAAGGTCATGGTCTCAGATATCATTATCAACCAAGGTATCTTTGTCATATTTCCCAAGGAGGTCATCAGTGGAATGAATACGGGAGTCAGTGGGGAAGAGAGACACGATGGTTTTAATTATGCGACCCATGGTAATAGAGTGGTGACTGAAAACAAGGTGAATAGGGTGTTGAAAGTAACACAAAGACTCAGTGGAGTGTGAGACATAAGCCAGGGTGAAAATTTGAGAAAACACGAGGTGGAATGACATGTGAAGGACAACTAACGAAGGTTATGTAGAAATTCACAATAGAAGCTTGAGGTGACTTGACTTTTATGTTATGGATATACACCAAGCCCAAAAACCCCTCATGATTATTACAAGCCCCTCCACTTGCCTTGATAATTTAAGAGACGCACAACTTGGATCGAGGAGTAATCGAAAATCCTATCAAAATACAAGAAAATCAGATCACGAAATAACTAAGACAAGAATGAAATTAATGGCTAAAAAGATAGGTGTTAAATATGAATGACAAGATAGGATGCAAAAAAACTTCCCCAACCACAATTACTTACGGTGGGTCAAACCTAGAAAAACATTATTGAAATGACAACAAAAAGAGACTAGTTCTAGCTAAGACTGATAGAACTATCAAAAGGAATAGGCACTAACAAAATTAAATGATGCAACTACCCTAAAACCTAACTAACACTCCCTTTTTAGAGAGCACTTTAACCAAAATTTGATGAGCCAAAATAGGGCTTCAGGCGAGCACCATTCACCCAACGAGGAAAAATAATGCCATCCAACTGAGAAAGTTTAACAACTCCAGAGTCTCTAATTTCCACAACATAAAATGGACCAAGCTAATGCATTTTTAGCCTATGAGGATGCTTTAGATACTTACTATCATAAAGTAACATAGATCTCCAACAAAAAATGACTTCTTAATATGTTGGTCATGCCAAGGCTTTTGTATCTCATTTTCGATGATTTGATGGAAATATGCAAGGAAATGTTGCTCATCCAATTTCCATAAATCCTGCAACATTTCTAGGATAGATTCATCATCTGAAATCTTAGTGGCATGAGAAATAAATAGGTTAGGGATGACAAATTCTACTGGAACCACTGCTTCCATTCCATAAACCAACTAAAAAGGTGTAGACGTTGCAATTTCTTGTTTGTAGTGCGATAAGCGCATAATGCTGCTAGAACCTATTCATCCCAGTCATCCCTATTTGTAGAGAATATTTTAGTAATACCATTCTCCATTATCTTATTAAAATCTTCAATAATTCCATTTTCTTGCAAGTGATAAGGGCTACTCTTCTAATGTTGTGTCATGAAGTTTTGCAATAGTGTCTGAACTATCTCATTAATAAAGTGATAACCTTGATCACAGGTAAGGCTTTGAGGACAACCAAATCTAATGATTATGTTTTCAAAAATGAACCATGTTGTTGTATTAGTAGTGTAGTCTTTAAAAGGAGTTGCTTCTTCCCAATGGGTTAAATAATCTATTGTGGTAATGATATATATAGGGTGGGAATGTCAAGCAAGTGGGTTAATAGGTCCAATGAAATCAACTGCCCATTTTTCAAATGCTTCTAGTGCTCGAACTGGATGTAGAGGTAGCTCATCTCATCGAGATGGTCGACCAACTCATTGACAAACATCACACTATTTTTCATATTCTTTGGCATCCTTGAATAAGGTTGGCCACCATAGACTAGCTTGTAAAACCTTTTGAGCAATATATTTCCCTCCAACATGGCCTCCTACAACACTTGCATGAGATTCCCATAAAACATTGTCCCTCTCATGATCCAATACACATCTCCTTAGAATATGATCAAGTCCCATTTTATATAACTGGTTTGCAATCAATTGATAGTCGGAAGCACGAACAATCATATGTCATTTTTGAGTGGATGTATACTCCTCCGGGCATTGACCCATTGCAAGGAACAATGCAATATCCTGCAAATAGTCGGGAACAACTTCAATATGGAATAAGTGGGCATTAGGAAAATAGTCATTAACTGAACCTCCTGATTCAAGGTGAGATAAATGATTTGGACCCACATTTGATATTCCCAGCTTGGAAATAACTTCTAAGCTAAACTTCTGAAATAAAAAAATCCAACAATGGATTATCCCTTCAAGAACTCGTTTATTAGCCAAGTATTTCAAATTTGAATGTTTATAAAGAATCTATATGGACCTCCCAATAGATAGTGTCAAAAAATATGGAGAGAGTACACCATAGCAAGGGCTTCCCTTTTTGTAGTAGTATAATTCTTCTCCACAGTAGAGAGTTTTCTACTTGTAAAATATATGGGATGATCCAAGTTTCCCTCTCCCAATTATGTCAAAATAGCTCCTGACGCAATTCCATATGCATCTATATGAACATGGAATTCCTTATTCCAATTGGGATAAACCAAAATGGGTGCATTGGTGAGTTTCTCTTTGAGGGTATCAAATGTAGAATCACATTCAGTAGACCAAATAAACCTTTCTGATTTCTTCAAAACCTTCTCTAGTGGTGTCATGGTTAAAGCATTATACATAATGAACTTACGATAATACCCAGTATGCCCCAAAGTCGATTGCAACTACTTCACTGTAGTTGGTGGTGGAATATTCAATCTCATTGCAACTTTGGAAGGGTCCACAAATACTTTTTCCATTCACACTATATGACCCAATAAATTTCCAAAGGGGATAGAAAAAATGCATTTCTCTAATTTTAGAGAGATTTGAAGCTGCATGCATCTGTAAAACATAACTATTAACAAGATAGAATGGTTCTTTAGCAAACTATAAACTATCAAGTCATCCATGTAAACCTCAAGAAACTTGTGAATATATTCTCGAAAGGAAACTATCACAATTTGTGAGAAGATAGAAGGAGAATTATTTAATCCAGATGGCATGACATTATAGGCATAAGAACCCCATTCAGTGGTAACTGTGGTTTTCTTCTTATCTTCCTCTGTAATCCTAACATGGTGATAGCCATAAAATCCATCAGTAAAAGAATAAGCTTGTTTCTTGCAACATTGTGGAAGACTTCATCACTAAAAGGAGCGATGAGTGGGTCATGTACACAAGCATTGTTGAGACTTCTTTAGTCAACACATACCCTAATCTCCTGAGAAAATTTCTTATCTTGGATGAAAATAGGGCTTATTCACTTAGCCCCATCAATTGGAAATATGAGATCGACAACCAACATCTTATCGACCTCCCTCTTCACCTTCCCTTTAACCATGGGATTTAACCTATAAGGCCAATACTTGACTATTTTGGGATCTTGTTTTAGTGTTATATTCATCTCCCCAAGCTCTCCTTTAATACCTTTTAATTTAGGATTTGAAGCAGGAAATAAATATTCATATTCTTTAAGAAAATCAAAAATCTTTTTGGTTGTTTGATCATCCTAGTAGTCGCCAATAGAAGAAATCTTGGGTTTTTCTTTAGTTATGATATTTAACTTTTTAAACTTGAGTGGCTGCAATTGATATGCATCAATAATAGGATATTTTTTTATCTCCCTCTCCCCTATAGATTCTTTAAATGACAGATGCCTCAATTCTTCTAAATCATCATTAGGTTATTTAATAATTTTCCCGCAAGCTACAAACTCATGAAACCCTGACTCATATTGATGTGAAAAATATCCATATCTTCTACATTCTGCCAAAGCTTTTCCAGATGGAAATAACACCCTCTTTATAGCCTTGAGAGCCTTAGCTATATTCTCATCAGGGTCATGAAATGAAAAATCCCCGCATAACTAATTAGTCATCATATCCCAATCTGATGTTTTTCTTTTAATCTCCTCCTTCAAGTACTGGTCTTGTGGAATATTACCTAATGTATTAATGAACCGATGAGTCCACATTGTAATTGGAAAACCATCATCCTTCTAGGTGGAACAACATGTCTAGATATGCTTTTGCTGGCTAGTATATCCATCATAGATAGGAATCTTACTGAAGGTTTTTCTATAAGTGAAAATCTAAGGATTATGCGATTTCTAATAGTATTCCAACAATGAAATTGGTCACGATGGGATTCCCACCATCTTATAGGGGTTTCTTGTAAAGAAATATTCATCAAAGACATATTTTGACCTTCCTCTATTTTGGATTCAACTTCTTGAATAAAATTTGCAACAGATTGAGTGCCATTAAAAATAGGATAATTGTGTACCTCAGTACCAATCCATGAGAGACACCCGACAATTGAAAAAAGCCACAAATGAAGCTCATGATCCCCCTGTTGCAAATCCTCCATCGCAACATCAGACCCAACTTCTATACTTTTCACACTTCTCCAGCTAATGGATCTGGCCACCATGGGGTTATTATAATCATCAATCTTCCCAATAGTTAGTTGATACAACTAATCTAACAAATTGGGTTCTTCAACATCATCTACAGGTTTAGTAAATATTTGACCTTGATATGCTTCCAATGGTTGTATGACGTGAAAATCCATCCACCTCAAAGGTCATATTTTCCTATTTTCTATCGATCATAGTGTAATTTTCAAATGCCTAGTCGATACCCAATAAAGATGGATATGGATCCTTATCACCTATAATATCAATTAATTCAAAATTTGCATAAGTATTAACGCTTGCAATATCAACCTTAACATCTTCTAATCTCCCAATGGGGAGGATACAATACTAATTTTCCATGCGTAATTGAATAGGTGAAAATACTAATTTGGGTTTCCCGAGAGCCTCCCACATTTTCCTAGGTAAAATATTAACATATGAACCAAGATCTAACATGGAACCCTTGATATGGGATCTGGCAATCTAAGAATCAACCTGAAATTCTCTTTTATTTCTCTTCTTATTTCACCGAACTCACCTAGAATGCCTTTCAAGAAGATTAACAGAAATTTCGAAAGTGGATCATCCTTCACAACAAATTTTAACTTTTTTCACAACTGACTGGTAAGTCTCTCATCATCCATAATTTGTAAGAATAACTTAAACCATTCCAAAATTGGTTGTGATGTCTCTTGTTAGGGTCTATAACTTCTAATCTACACTTGTTCTTGTTTCTCAATTCGGGGACCTTGAGAAGAAATTAATTGTTGGAATAATTTAACTGCATCTCTATATTATTCTTTTTGTTGGTTGGAATCATAATATTTCTTTGGTGACGCTGGCCTTATGACAGTTGGTTGCTTAGAACCTCCAACATCAACTTTGGTTATTTTTCCTCCCCTAGTCACAATATTAATATTCAGCTGCACAAATGGTTCAGGTTCTTGGGGTTCAACATTAATTAAATTATCTCCCTTCATTTAGTTACGTTTTTCCCAATAGGAAATAAGCTCTAGACAATATTTTGTATCATGTGTATTCACCTGACAATGTGAACACCAAGGTTTGCTCGGCATTATAAATTCCATTGCAACATGACCTTCTTGGTCACATTTATAGCAGATGATTGGGCCTCTATCTCCTCTCCTCCCTCCCCTTAGGGCTCCTCATCCTCATCCTCGAGGAGATTCATTGATTTAGAAAGATTTGCGATCCAGGCAATCAACAAAAGCATATAAGAACCAATATTGATCCGTATGATGTGTGGGTGAAAAACATAATTCGTAAAATAGATCATTGGGCACATTGGAATAGTTTTGTAAAATAGGACATAACCGAGGTGAATGGCTGAAGGACCGACAAATTTCACAAAACTCGTTCATAGACATACCTTGATACGAAGGGAACGCCTGATACTAAGTCAGACCTTGAAATGACATTGCTAAATAAATTTGCACAACTCCTATATTGTGTGGTGGTGGCAGAGGAGGTCCTAGAGGCAAACTTGATTATCCTTAACTCTTGAGTCACGTGCATTCCATAATGTGATGCCCTTCAACTTGTAGTGTGTGCACTAGAACTGAGGTCGCATGGGTCACACAGGAGAAAGGTCCTTTAATCTCTCAGTAAGAGTAGCAATTTGGTTATGGAGTCCCATAATAGCAGGATCAATAGAATGAGCACCCAATTTATAATCCTGAGGATATCGCACCATTGTGTCAAACTGCATTGCTTATTCTAATGCATCCTACAGTGTGTCAATCTTTAATTGAAACAACAAAATCCTATTAATAAAATAATCCCTCTAATGATGAGGATCAGCAGGGTATGAAAACTTGTTAATAGCATCTTTGAATCTCTGCATGCACTGCCAAGAAGATTCTCTATCCCCTTGATGAATATCCAACAATTCCACCAAGCCTTGCTGATTAGATTGGGGTAACTTAAATTCTTGAAGAAATTCCCATTTGACAACATCCATATCAGCATTAGGACTTGCATAAATCCACTTAATAAACCATCAAAGTTCCCTATTTTGTAGAGTAGTTTGTAACTCAATATGTTTAGTGGCATCAGGAATCTGTCGAGCCCTCCAAACAGCTTCACATAGGTACCAATGTTTCTCAACAACTTCACCACCTCATCTCGAAAGTTCTGGATAGAGAGTAAGTGATCTAGCCATAATTGTGTGCCCTGGTTGAACAATTATAAATCATGTGGAACTCGACTAAAATTGATTAACTGAACTGGACTAAACACCATTGTTGGTACTACTTCCTCCACTAGAACTACCAACACTATATCTATAATGTATCTATTGGAAATTTATATTCTTAGTTAACTTAGAAAGTAATTGATTAAGATTTTTATATAGTACCAAGGTAAGGTTAAGGAGAGGAAGAGTTGTGCTGGTATGTTGTGGGTTGTTGCTAATGGGGATACCCTCATCTTCAAATAACAATCACCTCATCATAAAGTACATGTCATCATTTACTAGAGTATGATCTCCTACAATCAACTGCATAGATGGCTCAGGCATGTGAAATCATTTTGACTCTTAGTGGGGCCTACCAATCCCAACTAAACTCCCCACAAAACTATCGTCAACTTCTCCTACTTCTGCAGATGGAGGTCTCTCATGCTCTCCACTTCTTGGAATCTTGAGACTATCCACGTTATACTTTCGTGATGATGAACCTATCACCACTTCTCCTATCCTTTGCAACTCTCTCCTTCTACACCTAATCTCTTGTAACTTCCTTTCTCACCACTTGTCAACTAGTCTCGCCCTTCCCAATGATCTAAAATCCCATTCCTTGCACAAATATCCTGGATCTATTGTAATAGCCCCTCATTTTCCTTAACTGGACAACATTCCTCCCTTAGGTCCAACCGCTAGTACCTATGATTTTAAGTGGACTTTTGTTCTTCTTGGAATGGTACATATTTTCTTCAACCATGAAAACCTTGATCCAGAGGGGAATTTATTTCAACAATCTTCCCCACAACCCAAACTTGAAAATGCTTCTGCTCAAGAAAAGGACTAATGATCTTCAACTGAAAATTCAATAATATAACATTCTATTGCCACATTCAACCAAAAATAAATAGCCCTTGTCAAATATGTATCCAATCGGTGCAATTTAGCCAGATCATTTATCGACCAATCTCTATGAATCATAGGCTGACTTCCAACCCCTACCCTGACTCGCAATCATTTTAACCAATCTTGTAGATTATTAGGAAACTCACACTAGAATATTTCGTATTGGTCATAGGAAAGTTCAACATACAAAACCTCTGATCTAACCCAATCTAAGTTCTTTTGTCTTAATTAAGCTTGTTGCAAAATGAAATGATCAACTTTCTCATGCCACCAATTCTGAATGCCTTTACCAAAAATTCTAGATACCATGATTTAGATCCATTTTAAGATTAGGGTCCCAATAATGGAACCATTTGTTTCCATAAAATTTGGAAGGAATAATGACCCATGGTTCTACACAAGTTGCCAACAAAAGAGGTCATCGTAGTCTAGCTTTTCGCCAACATTTTTACTCCCTTTTTACAAGAGAGTGTCTCACCTGAGGCGAGCTAGAACCATTAAAATGATTAAGGGATCTAGATTAATAAAAAAACATTACTTGTGCCATTAAATATTTATTATTTAAACAACCATGTTATAACTAAAACATGTATCCATTACAGAATAACCAGAGACACCATTCATATCAAAGAAATAGAAAATTTTAAGAGGGGGTTGCGAATTCATCAAACCAACAACACGGAAATTCCCAATCTCCATTTTATTAATATTTCCAGCCATTACATCATGGATCAAATATATCTGAGGGATTTTTCTCCAAAAAAACATCACATTGGATTCTATAGCACATAGATTTGAACTTCTACAGATATATAGAGTTCTGTGACACCCGAAAGCCAACACAAGTTAGAACAAAGGCTTTCCATATAGAAAAAGATATTGGATTCATCCCTCTATGAATTCCTTTATAGCATCACTCACTTGATCTGGTCCTCACAAAGGTTGCTTGATCCCACCTTGATTTGGTCCTCTTTGATGAAATCCTAGATCCATTTCCCTCTTTCCTGTTGATTCCTTCAAAATTGACCCCTTTTTCCTATTTCTGTGGATGCGCTTCCCTTTTTTTCGGCTGCACAAGTCCCAATTTTTCATTTCTCTCTCATGTTTAAAATTTTGGTGACCTGCTTCTGATAGCTTTAGCCATTTATCTTTTGAAATTGTTGTTCATCATATTTTTCCAAAAAATGAAGGACCCAACAAAAGGCCTAGCCTTATATACTAAGGTCAGAAATATGCACCTAATATATGTTGCAATCAAAATGCCACCCTATCTTGTAAAATCCATCAAGAATGAAAATACTCATGGTTAGTTCACATAATGATGAAATAAAACATGGATAATATAATAACATGATCATATATATATATATATATATATATATATATATATATATATATATATATATAGAGAGAGAGAGAGAGAGAGAGAGAGAGAGAGAGAGAGAGAGAGAGATTTTTATGATTTTTTGGGATATATGATTTATTGGTGGGTATTTCATCACTAACATGAATCTTGTTTTGTTGGCATAGATGTGGCATCTACCCAATACCTTGGGAAATAAACATATTGTCAACAAGGAAAAACAATAGTGGTGAATGAAGTGGTTGAGGAGGAACCTAAGGGAGAGGACCATGATTAGCTACATGAGTTTACTCATGAATTCAAATGATTGACAATGGAGATTCATTCCTTTGCCTTTGATGATGTCTCATTTCACTTGCAGTGGCATACCATGCGAGTGACCTCTCGTTGAAGGGGCCTCTTATGGTGTATATCATGTGCATTATTGTGTTATAATTAGAATGGTATTATTAATCATAATTATAGTCTACTAGTAGATAAATCCACTCTGATGGCCTTGGACATTAATGTTTTAAATAAATGGGCCTAAGAGCACAACTTTTGGAAAATTTACCTTTTTTTATGATGGATGAATCAAACTCTTACCTGGATATGTGTGTGTGTGTGTGTGTGTTTGTCCTCTACATATATTTACAAATGAAATAACTTATTTATCCATGTGAAATGTGTACATGCATGTATGATTTTATTTTGGTAAATATTGACTTAATGTAAAAAATTCCAATCTAACACATAATAACTAATGAATCAGCCAATATATTAGAGCCTTTTGATATGCATACATATTAAGTAGTAGTGAAATAAGTTTCGATACATACCCTCAAGTATTGACAAAGTAACATAGGATTCCTCATATAATAGACATGGTTCAATTATGAGATCACAAGTTGGGAGCCCAGTTTGAAAACTAGGTGGTGGGTACCAAGAGAAATAAATTTATATAAGAGCTAGATATTGAAACTATTTTCCACCATATTTTTGGTTGAAGGGGAAAGGTAGATGCATTTATATCTCACCAACTCATTAGTGGGAAAAAATAGCACTCAATTGGTAGAATAAATGTTTAGAGTACTACTTCTAGCACCATTCACAAAACTTATGTAGACCAATGATAGATTGTACATCTACCAATAAATAATTGCACATGATAAGAAAATGACTGAAATAATGATCCACTCAAGTAAGTAGTAAACATAGATACTACACTCAATTTTCTATACATTATGTATAATAACCATGCAATAATGTGACTTATACATAATACTTCTTGAGATAAATACCATTGTGAGGCTCTGATAAAGTGTTACCATCATAATTGGCTAACTCATAAGGGGCTAATATTGTTGAGTATGGAGAATGATTGTTTAGAGGTCTTTGTTTCAGCTGGATGTATACCCTAGGTAGTTTGTACACCCCTCCACGTGGGGGGTTGCGGGGGGGACTTGTCCCCCTCGCGGAGGTCCGGGGGGCCAATCCCCCCCGGTTGGGGGGTCTGGGGGCTAGAGGTCTCCCGACGGGGGTTCGAGGGCAGCGCCCCCGAAGCTAAAAACAGATGTAAATTTTCCTTGTAAAAGTATAGTAATTTCTATTCAATCTGGGTCGTTCATTAGGCGGATGATCTGACGGTAGAACTTATGTTTAGTTTAGGTTTTTTTTCCCTAGAAGGCAACCCCTCTCTTTGCATGAGGGTATTGTATTGAGTTTGTGTAATATATGTGTATTCTCCGAGCGAGAAACAAAGAGGTGAGACTGTGAGAGAAAACAGAGGATATTACAACGGATCTGCTGTAGGTTGTGTCTCTTCATTTTTTTGGATAATAGAAAGGAAGGACTAGCTGTTCGGGGTGGACATAGCCCAAACTGGGTGAACCACGTATATCTATGTCTCTCTTGTTTTATGCATTTTCTATGTTTATATTTCTGCATTATTTTATGTGTTCCATTGCTCTGTAAAAAATAATTTTCTAACAAATATTTGCAAGTGGGATAATTTTCTATACTTTTTCTAAAAAAAAATTAGCCAATTTCCATCTTTTTCTAAAAATAATTCGCCCAAGTTTTATATTATAAATTATTTTACCTTAAAAATAGCCAAGATATTATATAGACTAATATAATATAATCATAAATCTAGATATTTTTATAGGAATATCATCAAACGTTTTACATTTTTTCTATTAAAGACAAGTAAGATTTTCCATAGTTTATAAACTTTAAGATATACTTCCATCTTTAAAATTTTCCTTGTTAAGGATGTGTTGCATGGGGTTGGAGTTTGTGATCACAACAAACTTATCGATCAATATGTAATGTTTTAAACATTGGACATCATAGAAAACTGCTAGAGCTAACTTCTCAACATGTGAGTACCAAAGTTTGGGACCCATGAAGCCTTTATTAAGGAAATGAGTGATGTTTTCATTGACATATCATCTTCTTCAATGAGAACCATTCCGATTTTTTATTCGGAGGAATTAAGATATAGAAGAAATTATTGAATATAGTTAGTAGGGCTTAATATTTGGGTGGAAAAAAAGGATTGTTTCATGGCATCAAAATATTTTTGAGCTCGGCCATCCCTCATGAAAGGTACACCTTTCTTCAAGATTTGCATTAATCATTTTGTTATATTAGCATAGTTATTGATGAATCTATCATTTTTTTTCCTTCCCTTGCAAAATTTGAAGTTCATGGAGAGTATGAGGAGGAGGTAGGTTGATGATTGCCTCCGCCTTCAAGGATCAACCATGATCCCATGATTATAAATATTGAAGCCAAGAAACCTCCTAGATACCACACAAAATACACACTTATGTTGATTCAAATGAATGTTATAGAAGCTGCACCAAAAAAAATCACTCATATGTGGGTAGGATGATCCTTGTGTTGTTGGGAATGATTAGCAAGTTCATATAGGTATGCCTCCACTATATGTTTGATGTTGTTAAAAGCATATTACATGGCCTTCTAGAAAGTGGATCCAATATTTTGAAGACAAAAAGGAAACTTATAAGAAAACATCCACCAATAGAAGATAAATGAAGCCTTATTTTGATCTTTCAATTTAATTAATATTTTATTATATCTAGAGAAAGCATGCATGTGCAAGAAGATTCCATTCTTAAAACATTCATCGATAATATGATTGATGAATGTGGTTGGATAATTATCCTTAGGACAAGAATTGCTTAGGTACCTATAATCAACACAAATTCGAATGGTACCTTTCTATTTCATTATTGTAATGATGTTAGAGGCCCACTCCATCAAGGGAATTGGATATATAAAACCATCTTTCAATTTTTTTTAAACTGCTACTTTAATTGTAGCTACCTTATGAGGGTTCATTGGCTTGAGCTTTTGTTAAAATAGCCTAGCTCCAACACTTTTCTTAATATCATGTTCTACAATTTTAGGGTAAATACCTAGCATTTCTTCATAAGACAAGCATAACACATTGTGGAAATCCTTAAAGAGGTTGGTTTAAATTTTAATTTCTCAGGGAGTAGAATCCACACCAATAAGGATGTGTTCCACAATACTTGGTTTCATAGTGACGTTGATGGGTATAGTTTTTGAAATGTTTTCCACATTCCCATACAAAATGACACACTAAAATATGATGGGGGATTGGTATCACTCAACAGGGTTAAAGGAGGTTAATATTTGTTGTGAATCATCCAACAATTTTAATGTAGGGAGAAAGGATTATTGATGGTGTAGGTCCTCCTAATCATGATCATCGATTGACATAAATTTTATTATTTATTCATTAGTTAGAAGGTAAAAATTAAGGAATTCATCAGAATGTGGACAATTAGTAGCCTAGGTGGGAAAAGGGTAATCATCAAGGTCTTCATCCTGTAAGACACTTGAATTATTAATAATTAATGGTGACTAGGTCACCTGATAGAAAATGTTGACTAGGATATGTAGCATTTTCTCACCATACAAATCTACATATGAAGGAGATGGAACCACCCAGAGGTCCTTGGATCAATAGGATCCATTGGTGATGGAAGATATCATATGTTTTGGCTAAAACATTTATTATAGAGACCCAAGATTCTACCAAAAGGTGCCAATAAAGAGTCCAATGTAATATTCTAGCACAACATTGGCATATTTGACCTTCCACAAGGGAAGAAAGTCTCACCTGAGGTGTGCCAAGATTTATGCATGATGATAAGGTTTAAGTGGTGATAAAATATATTAAATAAATTAAAATATGCATCACAATCATTAAAAAATACATATTGGTTGGATAAACTTTGTGCAAAAAAGAAATAGGAACATTACACAAATTCTTGACAGAGTATCTCAAAATTGTAAGGTAGGAAATAAACAAAGACACATCCATACATAAAACACAATATAGTTCCCTGCAAAAATGTCTTTTTATCATTATCAATCCTGATCAATATTGCATGCATAGATTTTCACTGACTTGGTTATACCTATCAAGAATCTCTCTGAGGAGCCTCATTGCAAACACATAATTAAAATAGGATTACAACAAAAATTACATTAGTAGATGGACTTCTTCTACTATTTCTTTTCTTGCGAAACTTGGCCTGCATTTCTACATATAGCTTTTAGCCCATTGATCTTTTCCATATTAACTTGTGCTCCCTTGATGGAGCCAACTCTAACCATATTGACGAGAGCCACATTCTCTTGGTCCACATTCACTTGATTATTTAAGTTGTAACAACTCGATCCTTCCTTTCTGGACTTGAAAAATTCCAACATAACCATTTTTTCCTCTGTTTACCACTTCCTTCTTCTTTTTTGCTACCTTTTGGTCAGATTAACCATACTCTTTTATTTCTTGCACTACTTTCTATCTGCAATCATATTACGACCAAAATTATCGAAAAAAATGAAGGGCCCAATAGGCCTCGACCACAGACTATTTACTCACCCTCGAGTTAACCTTTTTCTTGTTTTCTTGATCCTTCCTTTGGTTGCTCAACTAGTGATGATCCTTCCTTCACCTGTTCAAATGGTGCTCCTTCAAATGAAGGACCCAACTTAGGATTAACCTCCAAAAATTTATGATGGAAGCAGGTATAGATATTCAAGTGGTCCTTCTAGGTCCTTATCAAAGTAGAACTCTTATTAACAATGTTTTGGGTTGTCTCAGCATTTTGTTTCTTGGGCCAGGTAGTGAGCAATGCATTCCATTAATTATCTCCATATGGATTGAGCTTGCACAAATGTAAATATTTTTCCTTGCAATAGACTTGAGACCACGAATCAATTGTTTTAATTTGTGTGATTCATCCTCCAGTGTAATAATCTGAGCATCCTTCTAGGATATCTCCTTAAAATATTATTTTTCTTAGCTGGATCAACAATGGATAGACCTTCATCCATTATCTTCTTTACCTCTTCTCACAACATGTAGATTGACTGATTTCATTCGGCGAGAAGACCTAGCCAATCATGTACCTATCTGGACATATTTTGAGAGTCTTTTATGCGTTGTTGAATCCTAGAGTGAAGAGAAATACCTTTCTCTACAACCCAGTCAATCCTTTGAATGTACTCTATGGTAAGACCTGGTATTCTTTCTCAGAAATCTGTAATGGTGTGCAGAAGAGATCCGTTCTGAGTTGCGAGAATGACCCAGGCATTTTTGAGAAACTCTACACATTGACCAGGCTCATGATTTAAAATATCCTCCAGCAACATAGGACTAACATATGAAAATGGTGGCCACATATAAATAAGCTTTTCCTGAATGTTGATAACTTCTTGCTTATATTTTTCCTTCTACTACTGAAGTTGATCTCATTACCCCTGGACTTGAGCAAGTTATTGTTGTAGTATGTGTCGTTCTTGTAAGAGTTGAGTTATTGTCTACTATTGTTGCTCATGGACCTAAGCAAGCTCCAAATCCTTTAGGTCTGCTGGAATCATATGTTCTTTTAACTGTAAGGAATAAGCTCTAATAAACTAGAAAATTTGGTTGTAAGACCAGTGTTGAAGGTATCTTATAGATAAAGTGTTAACCAAGGGAATATTTGTTTGCAAAGATTGACCACTAGCAATTGACCTATCTAAATGGCCCTACTTAGATTATACTATTGTCTCCTTATGACATTGTTGGGTGGATGTTTGGAAAATTTTATGATTCCTTGATAAAGGGTGACACAAAATATTTGGAGGTGGTAAAGAACTAGTGGTATCCAATGGAGGATCAACAATAGGATCATCAATACAATGTGTGGTAGGTACATTTGAATCATTATAGGGAGGGTCATTATTTGTTGGAGAAGAATCTAGTTGAGGATAGCTTTTGGAGAGAATGGTGGAGAGTAGTAGTTCCTCAAAAATCAATACAGGCAGAGTAATCATGGTTGGCCCATCATGATCCACCTGAATGAGCTTAGAAAGGTGGATAACAGACATCTTTGCAAAGGCAAAAAGGGAAGGAATATTAGATAATAGTGGAACTATAGTGGGGGTTGCAATAACTACTTCAAGAAGAACCAAAGGCTAAAACGGATTTTTGTGAAAAGGGACTGCATCAAGGATTGGGGCACTTGTAAACGGTGTACTTGTGGTAGATGTGGAAGTGGTGCTAGGAGGTAAAATGATACAGGAAATGAGTTTCTTAATGAGGGGTTGATGGTATTTAAGGTCAAAAGTGGAAAATGGAGACGAATTCTGATGCTTATGTGAGGAGGAGGATGCAACTTTCAGTTGGTTCCATTGAGTGATGTCACTAAAGGCATAATAAATCCCATCAAGCTACTAGAGTTGTTGGACACCATATCAACTCATAACCTCCTTATGAAGAGATTCCTCTAATAAATAATAGGGTAATGGATGAGTACGGAACTTATTTTTTTCAGCATCCTTAGGGCGCACATAACAATAGTTATGGTTGATGTTGAACCAAATTCGGTATGCATGCCTATCTTACAAAGACTATGGAACTCACATAATCTGAGTAGCCTCAATCATTTGGTTGTCGCACACACCAAAATAAGACTCATTAAAAGAGACATTATGGGAGTCTGAATGAGTTTTCCAAGGTTCATAGGTTAGGGTCAAGGATTTATGGTTTGGAGGATCATGGAGAACATGAACAACAATGGGTTTCCACTTAAACATCACAATAGAAAAAATAAGATATCCATAAATGAAATAACCTCCATTTTGATAGGATTCTTCACAAGCATGAAAGAATTCATCTAGCAAATACTTACACCAATTTAATTGAGCTCCCTGAACACAAAACTCAACCACATAAATAGTATTGAGTGTTCACTTAGCCTTCGTGTAGTGACAAGTTACCTTCATGGAAATTATATGGCACACAAATTTTACTTGAGAATGGTTGATTGGATCGATCATAGGTTCCCATCCCTTAAGTTTAGTGCCATACTTCTGATATAGATTAGTTTTTCTTGTCTTTTTAATATTCTTGGCCCCTACCTGGAACACTATTGAAATGTCTTGGCCATCCATTTTCAGTCTTGTTGATCTATGGATGTCATGCACGTGAATTAGATACACCTTTTCAATCCATAAGGACCCATTGTGGATTCGAATGATAATACATTTGGTGCATCAAGTAATCTCGCCAGTAGTGTTGAATACAAGAAAGTCATGCAACACATGAAAAGTGGACTAATATAGTTTCTCAAATGTTGGTTTGACTTGCGGGACAATAGTGTCAGACATGGTGGGTTAGATATCCAAATAGACCTTAGGCCTCAAACAAGGAAACAAATCTCTTTCGGCAAAATTGTTATCTACAAGGATAACCTTCTCATATTTTCCATATAGATTATCTAGGTTGTGAACACATGGGTTAGGAAATTAAAACTAGATTTCCTCTTTGAGAGAGTGAACCATGGATGAATACCTATAGGAATACACTTGAAAAATGGGGGGATGGTAGCAGAAATGTGGAATAGGGGGCCTAGACATAGATGCCAATGTTAAAACTAAAAGAAGACTCAAGGATAGATTATTGAAAATGACAAAATGCTCAACACTTATAGTATCAAATGGGAATTTATGATATTAAAGTTCCCAATTTTTCCATTAAATGATGTAGGTGAATCTAAAGGAACAAAATCAAATTTGATTTGGGGAGTTAATTTGGAAAAGACACATATACCAAGACAATATGTTGTTGGCGAGGAGAGGTGACATTACAAACTTATTGAAAATATAATATGATCAATAAATCCAAAATCATTAACTAATTCTAGGAATTTTGACCACTAAAGTAAGGATGTCACAACATAAATCTAATCAAGAGAGAAACAACTATTGGCAATTTATGACACATGGAATTTACGTCCCTGACCAATATTGGTTGCAATATGATGCAACAAGAAAACAAGACTAAAATGACACAATGACAATATGTGATGAAAGCTAAAATGGCTAACAAGCTATAACCTAAAACCCAACCAACACTCCAAGATAGAGAAAAATGTATAATAAAGGATTTAGGGACTGTAGTAGGGCTTCAGGTGAGTGTCATTCACCCATCTAGGTTGAAGAATACCATCGAGTTGCTTGAGTTTAATAACTCTAGAATCCCTTATAAAATGTCCCAACCAATGAATCTGTAGCTTCTGATGGTGTTTCAGATACTTTCTATCATAGAGCATAACTTGGTTTCCAATTGAAAAGGACTTTTTCTTAATATGTTGGTCATGTCAATCCTTTTTTCTTTGCTTCTCCATAGTTTGATGGATATATATCAAGAATCTCTACTCATCAATCTCCCATAACTCTTGAGGCACTCCACAATTGACTCATCATTGTACATATTAGTGGCTTTGGGAATATATATATGTGTGTGTGTGTGTACATATACATATACATATACATATTGTTAGAGCCTAGATTTACCTCAGGCTGAGAAAGGTAGGATCCAAGACCAACATCAAACCACGCTTAACCTAGTAGCTAGCCCTACCAAGTCGGGAGAGGGCTCTCTCCGAGTCAATCTCAGCAAAATATGATCACTAAAGGCTTGAGATGACTGATATAACTACTGATCTTAGGCTAGGTATGTTTGCAAAAGAGTTTGATTGAATAAAATGATGTGTTTGTTGGTTCTAATGGAAAGGAAGATTTTGGGTGCAGGGAATGAGGCTCAGTCTTGCAGAGATCTCAATGGGGCAAGGTAGGCAACTAATTTTGGCACTTCACATCAAATGAGGTGGAGGGATTAGATAGGTGAGGAGTTGAAGAGGGCAATAGAAGCCATGTATCCTCTCCAAACAACTGAAAACATCAAGAAACTAAAGCAAACCTCAAGTAGAGCACTGCAATTTCAATGGATTCTACTTTCACTCTTGTTTGATTTAGTTAGGAAGAAACAAGAGAGATAATGTCACACATAACACATAAGTAAATTCACCAGTACAAAAGAAAGCACTGTACCAAAAAAAAATGCCACATGGATCCCAAAGAGTGCTACAAACCCTGGTCTCAATTCCTTAGCCAAAATGACGATATGAGTATACAATGAAGCTCCTTGCTTTCTCAAAAGTCCAACCATGCTAATGACTAAAAAACCACATAATCTAGACAAACCGTAGCTCATCCTAGCCTCTAGGGGTCGAGCTCACATTTTTAGGAGCTGTTCCAACTAATTCTAAACTGAGAACTAGAAATTAGGCAGTGGAACAACATGCCTCTAGAAACAAGGGAACTAGTTCATTCAGTTTCAAACAACTTTTTAACAGATCAATCTACCTCTATAAGTGAAAATTTGACATATTTACATCATGATCCATCCATTTACATTAAATTACATCATAATTTTGACATTAAGAAGGAGAAAAAGTCAAATTGTCAAAAACTAGGTGAAAAACAGAGCATTCTTGGTCAAACTGAGCCAAATTTACCCAATGCGCCGCGCCAAATTATCTATGCGTAGTGCCTGTTTGAAGCCACTTTTGGAGGTCGTCCCAGTGTCAAAATTGGGCACAGGATATATCGTTGGAAATAATATTGAGTATAATTTCCAACCCAACTAGAATTGTTCAATTTGGAGTTCATTTGCCCTGTCAAAAATCAAATCTCCCAAGACTGGTCAAAATGTGCCAAATGAGGCTGCCTCAAGGCAGAGTGCTGTTGCAGTCAACTTTTGAAGGTCTTCCTAAACTCACAATTGAGCTCATGATAGCTCATTGGAAAAATATTTGTGTCTAGTTATCATTTTACTCATCAAGAAAGTCATTTGTCCAACCAAGCTAGGAGAAATCTTGATTTTCCCAAGATCACTTCAGAGGTGCATCAATTCTCCTAAGGCAACTGTATTTTTAACATTTCTCTAAAACCATAACACCTGTGTAAAAAGTGAAGGAGGTTTTTCTTCCTTGGCCTATTTTGGACAAAAACCTTTCTCAGGTTTCCAAAATTCATATTTTCGTTCTCAAAAAGATCATTTAAGTAAAACCTATCTCGATGTGTGGAACAGGGGATTTGTCGAAATGAAGCGAAATGAAGGGGATAAGGGGCTTCTAAATTCTTGAGAAAATTTTGGGAAGTAGGGAGGGATTTTAGGAATCAGGGGAAGTGGAATTTCAAATATTGAGTGAGGGGAAGGGGTCCAGAAGGGCAAAACACAGGTCTAGCCTAGAAAATTGCCAAGTTGTAGCAAGAAACTAGGGTTTGTGCGAAAATTAGGAATTTGAGGGATATCATTGATGGGAATTGTTTAATAAGGTACATTAAGGATAGGGTAAGGTGTATGAACATTAGGATACAAGTTTTACTGATGATTTGACCATCCAAGAGAAATTACCTTCAAAACCCTAGGAGAGAGAAATGAACCTTACCTAGGCGCAACTGAAGCTTGAACAAGGTGTAAAATGACCCATTGGAACCTGAAATGATGATGAAAACCCTCTAAATAATGGTAAACTTAGCTGAATGGTGACATGGACCGACATTTGGACAACTTTGACAAGAGTAAAAGCAAACCCTAGACCTAATACCTAGTGACCAAATTTTACTTGAAGACTCACTGAAATGACAAAATTTGACCTTGACATCTTAAAATCACTTTGTAAGAGCATGTTTGATCATTGGAGGAAGGCTGAAAAGACTAAAACTAACACACACACACACACACACACAGATATATATATATATATATATATATATATATATATATATATATATATATATATATATATATATATATATATATATATATATATATATAGATATTGGGAATAATGAAGTCAATAGGAACCGCATATTCTTTACCATATGTTATCCTCCACAATACCCCAAGGCTGAGAAAGGAGATCGAAGGAGATAACCTCAGGCCAAGTTTTAACTTAGCAGTTAGCCCTACCAAATCAAAGGAGTCTCTCTCTATGAGCTCACATCCAATGATGATTGGAGTGGGAAAATATGTTAGGTTAGTTATTACAGCACTAGGGTTTTACTGGATCAAGAGTGAAAATCAAGGAACTAGGTCAAAGGATCAAAGTTTGCTACAAGAGATATAAAGGAGCAGGGTAGGTTGTGATACTTTGAGGTTTTGTTAATGTAGTGCAGGGTGGAAAATCAAGTATTTAAAGTGATCATGGAAAGAATGAATTCATTTATTAGAAGATAGGTAACATAAACATGAAATTCCTAACAAAACAAAGCTTAGACTTAAGAATTTTGTTTAAAACCTCTTAGTAAAATCACTGAAAAGCATAGATATGGAAATAAGATGAAATTATCATTCATATAAAATTATAACAGAGGGAAAACATTATCACAAACTCAGAACACAAGAATTCCTGAATAATAGATGCAACTGTCCTTTGATTTCCTATAAATAGATAATTGAATACAAGCTCCAAGAGTTCTACTCACTGATGTCTAACCTTTTCTTCTCCACAGTTTGATACATATAGACCACAAAACCATCTTCCCCTCTCTCAGGGGTTGAATTACTTAGTATAGAATCAATTTACACAAACTCATCCAACCAATACTAATGACTAGGGATGTTAAAACAAATTCCAAAATTGGCCTTAAACGGATTCATGCCCTGTAACACCTGAATGATGACATGACCATGATGAATGATGATAACCATGAATATTGAAGGAAGTATCACTAACCTAGACACGCCAACCAATGATCAATTTTTTATTTGAAAACTCATTTGAAACCATAAAAATTTTGACCTAAATCCCTAGCAAAAAAAGCTTTGAAAGAGCATATTTGATCACTAGTGTCTGACATGACTGATTGAAACTAACATTGGCTCTAATGGGGATGTCAACTCCTTGTGAAGCATCAAGAAAACAGTAGACCAATTAGACTTATCCATTGGGCATGGAGTCAAAAATAAAGAGACAAAACTCAATACTGAAAACTGACTGACAAACTGAACTAACTTAACTCTAAAACTGACTATTGACTGAACTTACTTATGGCAACAAACCATCAAGATCTTAGGGCTTTCACCTCGGGCTTCAAATCCTACTGATAACGGCCCACCTAATGAAGATATATATATATCTATATATATCTATATATATATATCTATATATATATATATATATATATATATATATATATATATATATATATATATATATATATATATATATATATATATATATATATATATATATATATATATATATATATATATATATATATATATATATATATACAATCATGTGAAATGATCCCTCCAATGTAACCAATCCAACAAATGGCTACTTGAATCCTACTCACACTTTCCTTGAGCAAGCATAAAAAAAAATATAGGCCACTCCAAGTGTCCGTTGAACATGTGTACACGATCCATAAATACAATAAAATTCATCTCCCTTGATGACTGAAACAACTTGACAAAAGGATCCTGAAACTCGTGAATGACTACCTTTTCGTGATGATCAACAACAAGACAAGAATCTTCTTCATTTTTAGACATTCGTTGTTTTATAAAATGAAGTTTGTCATTCTCAAGTGAAAGAGATGCAGAGTGAAAATTTTTGGATGAATTTTGTAATGATATTCCTACTGAAAAAGACAATGAAGTTGGTTGTCTAATCAAGTTTTTTTCATCTTTGTTTTTAAGGTCATAGCTAGATAATGGAGAAGGACTTTGATCATAGATATCATCCAAAACATTAGCTATTGGATCATGTAGAACTTGAGAGGACTATTGCAAGTTGTCATACATTGGTTCCAATGAGACTGCATGACTTTCTATAAGCTCTTCATTCTTTGCTTCAAAAATATTATCAATTTTTTTCTTCAAAAACTTAAATTAATCAAAACTTAATGGTACAAAATTATCTTGCCTCACTTCAAAATTTGCTTCATATTCTAAAATTTCATCTGTGATTTGAAACTCAATGTAACTCAGTGGCTGAGATTCTGGAGCAAAAGAAGCTTCCATATCATAAGTGACCACCTCAACCAATTCATGAGAAGGCTTCCCATTTATGCTATTGACAATTCACTTATTTTCTTGCTTATAGTTTTATCTTATTTTTTCAAATGAGGAGAAACATAAGGGTAAAGAGTCTTGATCAAAAAGTTCATTGTCTTCTTCATGCTCAACATCAAAACTGAAATACTGTTGATTTCTAATCTTAGGAAAGTTTTCTCTCAACAATTGAAATGAAGTAAAACATAAAGGCAAAGACCTTTCACCTGCTTTGAAAATTTCTGCACTTTCTTCATTGTTGTCATAGCTAATATGTATAGGTTGAGTGCTATATTTGAGTTGCTGTAACTGAACTTCTTCCTCCCAAAAACATGTCGTTGATTGCCTTGAAGAGTCAGCCTCGATTTCAACAACATAATTATCAGCATACTGATCATACTTGGGTAACTCATCATTATAATGAATGACATCAAACATACAATTATATCAGCATATTTCTTCTCCACGAGTTGATCTACAAATCAATTTTCATGACTGTCCATAAATGATTACATAAAACAATCATTTTTTGATCTTCAGTAATTGGGATTAGCTGCAAAATGGTTAGGGTCATCAACCTCTTCCTCTTCTGCAATAAGTGGGACATGGTGTTTTTGAACAACAATTTCATCTCTCATGGTGATCTTTCACATCATTTCCTCCATTTTACTTACCAAAATGTCGAGCTTCACTTCTGAAGATGTTTGGTACTCCTCTATGTTCTCCCTCGCTTCTTCCTTCAACTTTGACCTTTTGACTGACAAATTAGCTTCCACAACTACTGCATTGTCCTGCATTTCTTCAAGTGTTGTACTATTCCTTTCTTAATTGAAATGCCATTTCTGGATCAAAGGCATCTGGGCAGTGTATGAGAGCTAAACTAGGTGGCAATTTGATATCACTAGGGATTGAATGGTATACTTGATTACCTAGCTGAAATGTGTTGCACTGTTTCTCCTAGATATCTTTCCAAATGATTATATTCTTCTAAAATCGGAAAATGATTCCTCTTGATCACCCATTTATCAAGGAATACTTTCCCAAACTGATGGAAATCAAAAAAATTTGCAGCTGGTAAGTTCTTGAACCATTTCTTGGATTCGACTTGCAAAGATAAAGAAAAAATCCTGATACTAAAATCACCTTCTTCAACCTCAAAAAGGTTGAGAAATTTTTCAAAATTCTGAATGTGTTTTTCAGTAGTGATGTTACCATATTCTCCATCAAACCTGGGAAGATATTTGTAATAATTTTTAGGGAAATGATGGAGTATAGGAGGTGATATGAGTAGCTTGTATATATATGGAATTTTACAAGGTATAGGAGTATGTACAAAAGCTATAGGATTAGTCTTGATCTCTTGAGGCTCATCAAGCTGAAGATGGTCATCATAAGATTCGAAAGAAGGTTCTTGACCCAGATCAAAGGCATACAGAAAATTTGTATTCACAATATTCAAAGGAAAGGAATCAAATGTAGGTCTGGGATCTTTTCTCAAATACAATATACTTTGTAAAACTTTCTTGACATTCTTGGGAAAAGAGAAGAAATAATTTATGACAAAGAACATGAAGTCTTGGATGAAATTCCAACTTGAATGCCTGATCTTCCCATATTGTCCCGTTGACAGTGCTAGACCCGCCAACATGTCAGGGGATCTCCCCAGTAAGAAGTCCCAATTAGATCTCAAACCGTTTGGTGTAGGAGTCCCAATAGTGGGTCATATGGTAATGCCTTGACCGCGATTTCACATAGAGTCAAGTAAGATAACTCTACTAGTAGCAAGGGTGTGACATGTGCAGTGAGCCAAGGAAGGTGCATGAGAGGTTCTAACACACGGGGGTTGAGATGAGTGCGCACCTTGGAAACCTGTGATAGCACAGAGTTAAGAAGGGAACACATGAGAAAATCTGCATCACACCATGGAAGGCAAGTTAGCTATCAATACAAAGTGATGGTTAAGCCAACAACACATTTCAGAAAGATTCATACATGCATTCATAGAAAGCCATACATGCATGTGTAAGCAAACATATACATATATCATTTAGAGTAAACCAGATAACATAGAACAAAATACAACATATTCATGAAATGTGATGGCTCTTGTTATATTAAGAAGTGCAGGTTTCAGTCATACTGTTATCACCCTAAAATCTTTGTCTCTAAGCTTTGGTAAGTTGCCTTGTTTCTAATCATAGTCTTATAAGTTTGAGTCAGCTCATCACAATTAGTGTCATTCTCATTTACAAACCCTTCTTTTAGTCATGGTGTTAAAGGGTCTCTAGGTCATTTCATGCTTTAAGAGTTAGGTCATAAGGTTAGAAGTCTTTCAAGGTCATATCTCTTTTCCATCAAAGTTTAACAGCCTCATTCCATGTCCTAGAAGCCTCACCATGAGTTTGGAAGTCATATCTCACATTACTTTGGAGAAATTTTCAAACTAGCTACGAAATCAGTGTTTTCGTAGTGCGCTACGAAATCTCTGAAAAAGCCTGTTTCAGCATAAAAAACTCTGCTTTCTGCGTTTACTAGTAAACTTCCAGAAGGGGTTCTGAGCAGCTGAAAACTAAATTTTGAAAACTGAAAGAGGCTTTTATTCCTTACATACCACACTACAAAAATGTCTTTCATTTTCTTCAAATCCATTCTCAGGTGGGAGGAATTTATGATCAAACTTGCGCTACGAAACTGCTGTAGGTGCAAGTTTTTCACAAGCATATTTCTCTGTTTTACACCTGTTTTTCAAAGACACATTCTGGGCCGTAGCGATGGTGTTTCAAAAAACCAAGAGAGGTTTTTGTTCAGCATGGATTGGTTCACAAAAGCCTCCTTCAGTTTTTTCAAATACGTGTTTTGTGAGAAGTTATGAGCTCTGTCCCAAGACCTATTTTTCAGCCAGAACAGAAGCTTATATCTCATATCATCTTCACTTACCGTTATATCGGCAATGCAAGGTTACAGTTGGTCAATGTATCTCAGTTTGTTTTATTTAGCATTATTTGTTGAAACTGTATTTGATAGGCCAAAGCTCGGTTGATTTCAAGAAAAAGGAGGCGAGATACATCAGAATGGTTAACAGGCAATTGAGAGCTGGGATCAAAGTTATGAAAAGGCAAATTGAAGACTTAAAGATACAGTTAAGCCAGCAGAAAGAATTTCCTTAAGGCAGTCACACATCAAGTAAGGTTTTGTTTCAGATTTTGATGGTCTTCCTTGTTATAATTCTACTTGAAGAATCATACCTTTCCATTCAGTTTTGAAAAGCTTTGGAACAATTGAAAAGGATGTTTAAATATCAAGAGGCTTAAAATAGCAAAATTTTGGTTGAAACTGTGTTTTTTGGAATAACACAGCAGTTTCGTAGCGCGCTACGAAACTGCTGAAGCTGCGCAATCTAATCTTAGTCAACCGATTTTGAAATACAAGTGGAAATTTTTTGAAAAGGGAATATCTTCAAGGGATCATCTAAAGGTATCAACTTTCAACAAGGTCAAGACAGGTGGAGGAAACATGTATTCGAATCCAGCTCTAAACTTTTTGCCATAAAGTGATCACATTTACTATAGTCCAAGATATGTCAGGCAGCTTGAAGAAGTTTTGGCCTTCACACAGGAAAGAGGTTGAAAACACATCAAGGACGTGGCATTCAGATATATTTTGGATAATCAAAGATGAAGGGCATGGTTCATTGGATTCAAACATTTTTGAGGAAAACCAAAGGCCGATAAACAGGGGTAGTTTCCTATGTTTCAAGGGAAATGGAGAAGATGTGACATCGAGGACCAGTATGGAGCTTCGAACACCCATCACAGCCAAACTAAAAAGGACCACATGTCAAAGAACGAGAATGATTGTAATTAAGGCTATTATTAGCATAATAAGGAGTTAGACTCCTAGTTGATTTAGATCTCTAAAAAACTCCAGTCAACACTTCGTTGTATTTATTAAGTAGTTAGAGTTTAAGAGTTGTCAGTAATAGAAGTAGTTTTCGAATTCCCCTCATGCTTGAGGAGGAATCTCGATCAGTTAGAATAAGAGCTCTATATATAGCTGAAACAACAATGTAATCGGGGTTGGAAAATGTTAGAGAAAAAGACTAATTTTGTAAATGATATGCAGGGATTGATATATACAGAAGCAGTTGGACTTTTCTGAAGCTGAGATTCTTAGTGTACTTCAGTGAGCTTCATCTTTTATCTTTAAAATGCTTTACTTCCATAGTCTTAATGCTTACTTCTCAGGATTCATGAAGGATTTTTTATGTTCAGAATATGTGATGTTGTCCTTTCCTTAATTCTTACAGTGGTATGGATGTATAATCACTCAGAATTCACTGAGTGTGCTCTGACTTCTTGTATACATTCATAAACTGTGTGGTCCCATATGAGTTTATGTTCTGAATGTTTAAATGATGAATGCCCTGACTTCCATGTAGGTATTAAACTCTGATCTATCACTTTAAATTCTTTCCTTTTGAATACCTTGATGTATCATTACTCAGAATTCATGCCCACATGCTTTGACTCCTATGAACTTCAAGTTATTGAGACTTTCTTGAATGTGTCACTCTTTCATTGAAGTATATACAAGCATCAGTTTTATAAGAAGAGCTATTTGTTATCCTTATCTCTGTCACTGACTCCATAGCCCAATGGTAGCAAGTCTCCATCTTCCAATCTACAAACATATAAAATCACAAACCATAGAGTTAGCCATCTATCCATATCTTTAATCAATATCATTAACCCTTTGAGAGAGCCCTCTCAGGGTAAGGAGGCTAAGCCTTAGCTAAAAGATTGGTTTGAAATAGTTACACTGAGATAGTCTGATCAGCAGCCTATCAGGGTCCTATTTTGGTGATAACATTTTGGTGTGTCTGCCGGGAGTCTGAAGATTATTCATTCCCGAAATCAAGAGACTGAACTTCTGAAGGTAGCAGGAGCTCATAAATCTTTTTGAGGCTGCAAATCTACCTTGGCGACTCCATTGTTGAAGAATTCGAAATTCATAGATTCATGGTGATTCCATTGGAGTTATGAAGGACCCAGATGCTACCATTCTTATTTCAAGGTATGCATGCATAAATTTTTCAGGAATTCATGGTTTCCCAAATCATTTTCCCAAGGATGCATATTTTCTAAGGAATGGTCCAAAATTCAATGGAGAAGATTTGAGTTTAACTTTGAAGCATATATCAGATTTTTGTGATTTTACAGAGCTTCTTAGAGTTAAACATGAGGATGTTTGCATTATGTTGTTCTATGATTCATTTCAAGGGAAATGTAAACAATGGATTGAAAGCTTTCCTACCAAATCCATTAAGTCATTTGAAGACTTTTGGCTTATGTTTTTGGAGGAATGGATGAATAGATCAGATGTGGTGGCAAACTCTCCTTCAATTCAAGGTTTCAAACAATGGAATGATGATCATATTAATGAAGAAATAGATGAAAGTTTTTCTCTGTCCTTGTCTTCGTATCTAAAATCATTTGAGTGCAAGGCAAAGGATAAGATGAAATTTTTGGATGAATTTGCCAAAGACATTGAGAAAGATATTGAACGTTTACAAGGTCAAATTCAACCATATAGTCTTCGTGGTTGTGATCATTCTTTTCAAAATATTTTTATGGCAGCACATAAGGAGAGAGTGTTGCTTCCTTTCTCTTTCACGATTGAGGAAGAGTACACTGTTGTTGAAGATCAGTTTTCACAACCAGAAAGTTACAAGAATCATCAAGATGATCATGTATTCTGGGATCCTATAGCTACATACATGGAAGAGTTTTACTCTCTAGTGTTTCAGTTTTTCTATGAAGATCAGAGGCAATTTCAGTGGTAGTGGTCATCACAATATCATAGTGACTTTGAACTCCGATGCAATCAAAAAACTCAAATATCAGATAAGACAAATGATTGGCTACATTGGAAGTTTCACATTGATTGAGCTGAAAGAAGTTTGAATTGATAGGGTAGGTAGGTAGGAATGTGCAAATAAGCTCAGGGTAGGTTGACTGAGCATCTATTTCAGTAGGTACAGTTTGAATTCTTCGTTCAGAAAACATAAAGGCTTGAGGAGAAAATTGGGCAGAGGTTCAGAGTTTTATTCTAGAGGATGGATAGCGGGACTGGAGCTACAAGTTCTTAGTATACCACAAGGGCACACTATCCCTAGTGGAGCCACTGTTATCACCCTAAAATCTTTGTCTCTAAGCTTTTGTAAGTTGCCTTGTTTCTAATCATAGTCTTATAAGTTTGAGTCAGCTCATCACAATTAGTGTCATTCTCATTTACAAACCCTTATTTTAGTCATGGTGTTAAAGGGTCTCTAGGTCATTTCATGCTTTAAGAGTTAGGTCATAAGGTTAGAAGTCTTTCAAGGTCATATCTCTTTTCCATCAAAGTTTGACAGCCTCATTCCATGTCCTAGAAGCCTCACCATAAGTTTGGAAATCATATCTCACATTACTTTGGAGAAATTTTCAAACTAGCTACGAAATCAGTGTTTTCGTAGTGCGCTACGAAATCCCTGAAAAAGCCTGTTTCAGCATAAAAAACTTTGCTTTCTGCGTTTACTAGTAAACTTCCAGAAGGGGTTCTGAGCAGCGGAAAACTAAATTTTGAAAACTGAAAGAGAATTTTATTCCTAACATACCAAACTACAAAAACCTCTTTCATTTTCTTCAAATCCATTCTGAGGTGGGAGAAATTTATGATCAAACTTGCGCTACGAAACTGCTGTAGGTGCAAGTTTTTCACAAGCATATTTCTCTGTTTTACACCTGTTTTTCAAAGACACATTCTGGGCTGTAGGGAAAGTGTTTCAAAAAACCAAGAGAGGTTTTTTTGTAGCATGGATTGGTTCACAAAAGCCGCCTTCAGTTTTTCCAAATACGTGTTTTGTGAGAAGTTATGAGCTCTGTCCCAAGACCTATTTTTCAGCCAGAATAGAAGCTTATATCTCATATCATCTTCACTTACCATTATATCGGCAATGCAAGGTTACAGTTGGTCAATGTATCTCAGTTTGTTTTATTTAGCATTATTTGTTGAAACTGTATTTGATAGGCCAAAGCTCGGTTGATTTCAAGAAAAAGGAGGCGAGATACATCAGAATGGTTAACAGGCAATTGAGAGCTGGGATCAAAGTTATGAAAAGGCAAATTGAAGACTTAAAGATACAGTTAAGCCATCAGAAAGAATTTCCTTAAGGCAGTCAAACATAGTGTAAGGTTTTGTTTCAGATTTTGATGGCCTTCCTTGTTATAATTCTACTTGAAGAATCATACCTTTCCATTCAGTTTTGAAAAGCTATGGAACAATTGAAAAGGATGTTTAAATATCAAGAGGCTTAAAATAGCAAAATTTTGGTTGAAACTGTGTTTTTTGGAATAACACAGCAGTTTCGTAGCGCGCTACGAAACTGCTGAAGCTGCGCAATCTAATCTCAGTCAACTGATTTTGAAATACAAGTGGAAATTTTTTGAAAATGGAATATCTTCAAGGGATCATCTAAAGGTATCAACTTTCAACAAGGTCAAGACAGGTGGAGGAAACATGTATTCGAATCCAGCTCTAAACTTTTTGCCATAAAGTGATCACATTTACTACAGTCCAAGATATGTCAGGCAGCTTAAAGAAGTTTTGGCCTTCACACAGGAAAGAGGTTGACAGCACATCAAGGACGTGGCATTCAGATATATTTTTGATAATCGAAGATGAAGGGCATGGTTCATTGGATTCGAACATTTTTGAGGAAAACCAAAGGCCGATAAACAGGGGTAGTTTCCTATGTTTCAAGGGAAATGGAGAAGATGTGACATTGAGGACCAGTATGGAGCTTCAAACACCCATCACAGACAAAATAAAAAGGAACACATGTCAAAGAACGAGAATGATTGTAATTAAGGCTATTATTAGCATAATAAGGAGTTAGACTCCTAGTTGATTTAGATCTCTAAAAAAACTCCAGTCAACACTTCGTTGTATTTATTAAGTAGTTAGAGATTAAGAGTTGTCAGTAATAGAAGTAGTTTTTGAATTCCCCTCATGCTTGAGGAGGAATCTCGATCAGTTAGAATAAGAGCTCTATATATAGCTGAAACAACAATGTAATCGGGGTTGGAAAATGTTAGAGAAAAATACTACTTTTGTAAATGATATGCAGGGATTGATATATACAGAAGCAGTTGGACTTTTCTGAAGTTGAGATTCTTAGTGTACTTCAGTGAGCTTCATCTTTTATCTTTGAAATGCTTTACTTCCATAGTCTTAATGCTTACTTCTCAGGATTCATGAAGGATTTTTTATGTTCAGAATATGTGATGTTGTCCTTTCCTTAATTCTTACAGTGGTATGAATGTAGAATCACTCAGAATTCACTGAATGTGCTCTGACTTCCTGTATACATTCATAAACTGTGTGGTCCCATATGAGTTTATGTTCCGAATGTTTAAATGTTGAATGCCCTGACTTCCATGTAGGTATTAAACTCTGATCTATCACTTTAAATTCTTTCCTTTTGAATACCTTGATGTATCATTACTCAGAATTCATGCCCACATGCTCTGACTCCTATGAACTTCAAGTTATTGAGACTTTCTTGAATGTGTCACTCTTTCATTGAAGTATATACAAGCCTCAGTTTTATAAGAAGAGCTATTTGTTATCCTTATCTCTATCACTGACTCCATAGCCCAATGGTAGCAAGTCTCCATCTTCCAATCTACAAACATATAAAATCACAAACCATAGAGTTAGCAATCTATCCATATCTTTAATCAATATCATTAACCCTTTGAGAGAGCCCTCTCAGGCTAAGGAGGCTAAGCCTTAGCTAAAAGATTGGTTTGAAATAGTTACACTGAGATAGTCTGATCAACAGCCTATAAGGTTCCTATTTTGGTGATAACATTTTGGTGCGTCTGCCGGGAGTCTGAAGATTATTCATTCCCGAAATCAAGATACTGAACTTCTGAAGGTAGCAGGAGCTCAGAAATCTTTTTGAGGCTGCAAATCTACCTTGGCGACTCCATTGTTGAAGAATTCGAAATTCATAGATTCATGGTGATTCCACTGGAGTTATGAAGGACCCAGATGCTACCATTCTTATTTCAAGGTATGCATGCATAAATTTTTCAGGAATTCATGGTTTCCCAAATCATTTTCCCAAGGATGCATATTTTCTAAGGAATGGTCCAAAATTCAATGGAGAAGATTTGAGTTTAACTTTGAAGCATATATCAGATTTTTGTGATTTTACAGAGCTTCTTAGAGTTAAACATGAGGATGTTTGCATTATGTTGTTCTATGATTCATTTCAAGGGAAATGTAAACAATGGATTGAAAGCTTTCTTACCAAATCCATTAAGTCATTTGAAGACTATTGGCTTATTTTTTTGGAGGAATGGATGGATAGATCAGATGTGGTGGCAAACTCTCCTTCAATTCAAGGTTTCAAACAATGGAATGATGATCATATTAATGAAGAAATAGATGAAAGTTTTTCTTTGTCCTTGTCTTCGTATCTAAAATCATTTGAGTGCAAGGCAAAGGATAAGATGAAATTTTTGGATGAATTTGCCAAAGACATTGAGAAAGATATTGAACGTTTACAAGGTCAAATTCAACCATATAGTCTTCGTGGTTGTGATCATTCATTTCAAAATATTTTTATGGCAGCACATAAGGAGAGAGTGTTGCTTCCTTTCTCTTTCATGATTGAGGAAGAGTACACTGTTGTTGAAGATCAGTTTTCAAAACCAGAAAGTTACAAGAATCATCAAGCTGATCATGTATTCTGGGATCCTATAGCTACATACATGGAAGAGTTTTACTCTCCAGTGTTTCAGTTTTTCTATGAAGATCAGAGGCAATTTCAGTGGCAGTGGTCATCACAATATCATAGTGACTTTGAACTCCGATGCAATCAAAAAACTCAAATATCAGATAAGACAAATGATTGGCTACATTGGAAATTTCACATTGATTGAGCTGAAAGAAGTTTGAATTGATAGGGTAGGTAGGTAGGAATGTGCAAATAAGCTCAGGGTAGGTTGACTGAGCATCTATTTCAGTAGGTGCAGTTTGAATTCTTCGTTCAGAAAACATAAAGGCTTGAGGAGAAAATTGGGCAGAGGTTCAGAGTTTTATTCTAGAGGATGGATAGCGGCACTGGAGCTACAAGTTCTTAGTATACCACAAGGGCACACTATCCCTAGTGGAGCCACTGTTATCACCCTAAAATCTTTGTCTCTAAGCTTTGGTAAGTTGCCTTGTTTCTAATCATAGTCTTATAAGTTTGAGTCAGCTCATCACAATTAGTGTCATTCTCATTTACAAACCCTTCTTTTAGTCATGGTGTTAAAGGGTCTCTAGGTCATTTCATGCTTTAAGAGTTAGGTCATAAGGTTAGAAGTCTTTCAAGTTCATATCTCTTTTCCATCAAATTTTGACAGCCTCATTCCATGTCCTAGAAGCCTCACCATGAGTTTGGAAGTCATATCTCACATTACTTTGGAGAAATTTTCAAACTAGCTACGAAATCAATGTTTTCGTAGTGCGCTACGAAATCCCTGAAAAAGCCTGTTTCAACATAAAAAACTCTGCTTTCTGCGTTTACTAGTAAACTTCCAGAAGGGGTTCTGAGCAGCGGAAAACTAAATTTTGAAAACTGAAAGAGGCTTTTATTCCTAACATACCAAACTACAAAAACCTCTTTCATTTTCTTCAAATACATTTTGAGGTGGGAGGAATTTATGATCAAACGTGCACTATGAAACTGTTGTAGGTGCAAGTTTTTCACAAGCATATTTCTCTGTTTTACACCTGTTTTTCAAAGACACATTCTGGGCGGTAGGGAAGGTGTTTCAAAAAACCAAGAGAGGTTTTTGTTCAGCATGGATTGGTTCACAAAAGCCACCTTCAGTTTTTTTAAATACGTGTTTTGTGAGAAGTTATGAGCTCTGTCCCAAGTCCTATTTTTCAGCCAGAACAGAAGCTTATATCTCATATCATCTTCACTTACCGTTATATCGGCAATGCAAGGTTACACTTGGTCAATGTATCTCAGTTTGTTTTATTTAGCATTATTTGTTGAAACTGTATTTGATAGGCCAAATCTTGGTTGATTTCAAGAAAAAGGAGGCGAGATACATCAGAATGGTTAATAGGCAATTGAGAGCTGGGATCAAAGTTATGAAAAGGCAAATTGAAGACTTAAAGATACAGTTAAGCCAGCAGAAAGAATTTCCTTAAGGCAGTCACACATCAAGTAAGGTTTTGTTTCAGATTTTGATGGTCTTCCTTGTTATAATTCTACTTGAAGAATCATACCTTTCCATTCAGTTTTGAAAAGCTTTGGAACAATTGAAAAGGATGTTTAAATATCAAGAGGCTTAAAATAGCAAAATTTTGGTTGAAACTGTGTTTTTTGGAATAACACAGCAGTTTCGTAGCACGCTACGAAACTGCTGAAGCTGCGCAATCTAATCTCAGTCAACCGATTTTGAAATACAAGTGGAAATTTTTTGAAAAGGGAATATCTTCAAGGGATCATCTAAAGGTATCAACTTTCAACAAGGTCAAGACAGGTGGAGGAAACATGTATTCGAATCCAGCTCTAAACTTTTTGCCATAAAGTGATCACATTAACTACAGTCCAAGATATGTCAGGCAGCTTGAAGAAGTTTTGTCCTTCACACAGGAAAGAGGTTGACAGCACATCAAGGACGTGGCATTCAGATATATTTTGGATAATCGAAGATGAAGGGCATGGTTCATTGGATTCGAACATTTTTGAGGAAAACCAAAGGCCGATAAACAGGGGTAGTTTCCTATGTTTCAAGGGAAATGGAGAAGATGTGACATTGAGGACCAGTATGGAGCTTCGAACACCCATCACAGCCAAACTAAAAAGGACCACATGTCAAAGAACGAGAATGATTGTAATTAAGGCTATTATTAGCATAATAAGGAGTTAGACTCCTAGTTGATTTAGATCTCTAAAAAAACTCCAGTCAACACTTCGTTGTATTTATTAAGTAGTTAGAGTTTAAGAGTTGTCAGTAATAGAAGTAGTTTTCGAATTCCCCTCATGCTTGAGGAGGAATCTCAATCAGTTAGAATAAGAGCTCTATATATAGCTGAAACAACAATGTAATCGGGGTTGGAAAATGTTAGAGAAAAAGACTAATTTTGTAAATGATATGCAGGGATTGATATATACAGAAGCAGTTGGACTTTTCTGAAGCTGAGATTCTTAGTGTACTTCAGTGAGCTTCATCTTTTATCTTTAAAATGCTTTACTTCCATAGTCTTAATGCTTACTTCTCAGGATTCATGAAGGATTTTTTATGTTCAGAATATGTGATGTTGTCCTTTCCTTAATTCTTACAGTGGTATGGATGTATAATTACTCAGAATTCACTGAATGTGCTCTGACTTCCTGTGTACATTCATAAACTGTGTGGTCCCATATGAGTTTATGTTCTGAATGTTTAAATGCTGAATGCCCTGACTTCCATGTAGGTATTAAACTCTGATCTATCACTTTAAATTCTTTCCTTTTGAATACCTTGATGTATCATTACTCAGAATTCATGCCCACATGCTCTGACTCCTATGAACTTCAAGTTATTGAGACTTTCTTGAATGTGTCACTCTTTCATTGAAGTATATACAAGCCTCAGTTTTATAAGAAGAGATATTTTTTATCCTTATCTCTGTCACTGACTCCATAGCCCAATGGTAGCAAGTCTCCATCTTCCAATCTACAAACATATAAAATCACAAACCATAGAGTTAGCCATCTATCCATATCTTTAATCAATATCATTAACCATTTGAGAGAGCCCTCTCAGGCTAAGGAGGCTAAGCCTTAGCTAAAAGATTGGTTTGAAATAGTTACACTGAGATAGTCTGATCAGCAGCCTATCAGGGTCCTATTTTGGTGATAACATTTTGGTGCGTCTGCCGGGAGTCTGAAGATTATTCATTCCCGAAATCAAGATACTGAACTTCTGAAGGTAGCAGGAGCTCAGAAATCTTTTTGAGGCTGCAAATCTACCTTGGCGACTCCATTGTTGAAGAATTCGAAATTCATAGATTCATGGTGATTCCACTGGAGTTATGAAGGACCCAGATGCTACCATTCTTATTTCAAGGTATGCATGCATAAATTTTTCAGGAATTCATGGTTTCCCAAATCATTTTCCCAAGGATGCATATTTTCTAAGGAATGGTCCAAAATTCAATGGAGAAGATTTGAGTTTAACTTTGAAGCATATATCAGATTTTTGTGATTTTACAGAGCTTCTTAGAGTTAAACATGAGGATGTTTGCATTATGTTGTTCTATGATTCATTTCAATGGAAATGTAAACAATGGATTGAAAGCTTTCCTACCAAATCCATTAAGTCATTTGAAGACTTTTGGCTTATGTTTTTGGAGGAATGGATGGATAGATCAGATGTGGTGGCAAACTCTCCTTCAATTCAAGGTTTCAAACAATGGAATGATGATCATATTAATGAAGAAATAGATGAAAGTTTTTCTTTGTCCTTGTCTTCTTATCTAAAATCATTTGAGTGCAAGGCAAAGGATAAGATGAAATTTTTGGATGAATTTTCCAAAGACATTGAGAAAGATATTGAACGTTTACAAGGTCAAATTCAACCATATAGTCTTCGTGGTTGTGATCATTCATTTCAAAATATTTTTATGGCAGCACATAAGGAGAGAGTGTTGCTTCCTTTCTCTTTCACGATTGAGGAAGAGTACACTGTTGTTGAAGATCAGTTTTCAAAACCAGAAAGTTACAAGAATCATCAAGCTGATCATGTATTCTGGGATCCTATAGCTACATACATGGAAGAGTTTTACTCTCCAGTGTTTCAGTTTTTCTATGAAGATCAGAGGCAATTTCAGTGGCAGTGGTCATCACAATATCATAGTGACTTTGAACTCCGATGCAATCAAAAAACTCAAATATCAGATAAGACAAATGATTGGCTACATTGGAAATTTCACATTGATTGAGCTGAAAGAAGTTTGAATTGATAGGGTAGGTAGGTAGGAATGTGCAAATAAGCTCAGGGTAGGTTGACTGAGCATCTATTTCAGTAGGTGCAGTTTGAATTCTTCGTTCAGAAAACATAAAGGCTTGAGGAGAAAATTGGGCAGAGGTTCAGAGTTTTATTCTAGAGGATGGATAGCGGCACTGGAGCTACAAGTTCTTAGTATACCACAAGGGCACACTATCCCTAGTGGAGCCACTGTTATCACCCTAAAATCTTTGTCTCTAAGCTTTGGTAAGTTGCCTTGTTTCTAATCATAGTCTTATAAGTTTGAGTCAGCTCATCACAATTAGTGTCATTCTCATTTACAAACCCTTCTTTTAGTCATGGTGTTAAAGGGTCTCTAGGTCATTTCATGCTTTAAGAGTTAGGTCATAAGGTTAGAAGTCTTTCAAGTTCATATCTCTTTTCCATCAAATTTTGATAGCCTCATTCCATGTCCTAGAAGCCTCACCATGAGTTTGGAAGTCATATCTCACATTACTTTGGAGAAATTTTCAAACTAGCTACGAAATCCCTGAAAAAGCCTGTTTCAGCATAAAAAACTCTGCTTTCTGCGTTTACTAGTAAACTTCCAGAAGGGGTTCTGAGCAGCGGAAAACTAAATTTTGAAAACTGAAAGAGGCTTTTATTCCTAACATACCAAACTACAAAAACCTCTTTCATTTTCTTCAAATACATTTTGAGGTGGGAGGAATTTATGATCAAACGTGCACTATGAAACTGTTGTAGGTGCAAGTTTTTCACAAGCATATTTCTCTGTTTTACACCTGTTTTTCAAAGACACATTCTGGGCGGTAGGGAAGGTGTTTCAAAAAACCAAGAGAGGTTTTTGTTCAGCATGGATTGGTTCACAAAAGCCACCTTCAGTTTTTTTAAATACGTGTTTTGTGAGAAGTTATGAGCTCTGTCCCAAGTCCTATTTTTCAGCCAGAACAGAAGCTTATATCTCATATCATCTTCACTTACCGTTATATCGGCAATGCAAGGTTACAGTTGGTCAATGTATCTCAGTTTGTTTTATTTAGCATTATTTGTTGAAACTGTATTTGATAGGCCAAATCTTGGTTGATTTCAAGAAAAAGGAGGCGAGATACATCAGAATGGTTAACAGGCAATTGAGAGCTGGGATCAAAGTTATGAAAAGGCAAATTGAAGACTTAAAGATACAGTTAAGCCAGCAGAAAGAATTTCCTTAAGGCAGTCACACATCAAGTAAGGTTTTGTTTCAGATTTTGATGGTCTTCCTTGTTATAATTCTACTTGAAGAATCATACCTTTCCATTCAGTTTTGAAAAGCTTTGGAACAATTGAAAAGGATGTTTAAATATCAAGAGGCTTAAAATAGCAAAATTTTGGTTGAAACTGTGTTTTTTGGAATAACACAGCAGTTTCGTAGCACGCTACGAAACTGCTGAAGCTGCACAATCTAATCTCAGTCAACCGATTTTGAAATACAAGTGGAAAATTTTTGAAAAGGGAATATCTTCAAGGGATCATCTAAAGGTATCAACTTTCAACAAGGTCAAGACAGGTGGAGGAAACATGTATTCGAATCCAGCTCTAAACTTTTTGCCATAAAGTGATCACATTAACTACAGTCCAAGATATGTCAGGCAGCTTGAAGAAGTTTTGTCCTTCACACAGGAAAGAGGTTGACAGCACATCAAGGACGTGGCATTCAGATATATTTTGGATAATCGAAGATGAAGGGCATGGTTCATTGGATTCGAACATTTTTGAGGAAAACCAAAGGCCGATAAACAGGGGTAGTTTCCTATGTTTCAAGGGAAATGGAGAAGATGTGACATTGAGGACCAGTATGGAGCTTCGAACACCCATCACAGCCAAACTAAAAAGGACCACATGTCAAAGAACGAGAATGATTGTAATTAAGGCTATTATTAGCATAATAAGGAGTTAGACTCCTAGTTGATTTAGATCTCTAAAAAAACTCCAGTCAACACTTCGTTGTATTTATTAAGTAGTTAGAGTTTAAGAGTTGTCAGTAATAGAAGTAGTTTTCGAATTCCCCTCATGCTTGAGGAGGAATCTCGATCAGTTAGAATAAGAGCTCTATATATAGCTGAAACAACAATGTAATCGGGGTTGGAAAATGTTAGAGAAAAAGACTAATTTTGTAAATGATATGCAGGGATTGATATATACAGAAGCAGTTGGACTTTTCTGAAGCTGAGATTCTTAGTGTACTTCAGTGAGCTTCATCTTTTATCTTTAAAATGCTTTACTTCCATAGTCTTAATGCTTACTTCTCAGGATTCATGAAGGATTTTTTATGTTCAGAATATGTGATGTTGTCCTTTCCTTAATTCTTACAGTGGTATGGATGTATAATTACTCAGAATTCACTGAATGTGCTCTGACTTCCTGTGTACATTCATAAACTGTGTGGTCCCATATGAGTTTATGTTCTGAATGTTTAAATGCTGAATGCCCTGACTTCCATGTAGGTATTAAACTCTGATCTATCACTTTAAATTCTTTCCTTTTGAATACCTTGATGTATCATTACTCAGAATTCATGCCCACATGCTCTGACTCCTATGAACTTCAAGTTATTGAGACTTTCTTGAATGTGTCACTCTTTCATTGAAGTATATACAAGCCTCAGTTTTATAAGAAGAGATATTTGTTATCCTTATCTCTGTCACTGACTCCATAGCCCAATGGTAGCAAGTCTCCATCTTCCAATCTACAAACATATAAAATCACAAACCATAGAGTTAGCCATCTATCCATATCTTTAATCAATATCATTAACCATTTGAGAGAGCCCTCTCAGGCTAAGGAGGCTAAGCCTTAGCTAAAAGATTGGTTTGAAATAGTTACACTGAGATAGTCTGATCAGCAGCCTATCAGGGTCCTATTTTGGTGATAACATTTTGGTGCGTCTGCCGGGAGTCTGAAGATTATTCATTCCCGAAATCAAGATACTGAACTTCTGAAGGTAGCAGGAGCTCAGAAATCTTTTTGAGGCTGCAAATCTACCTTGGCGACTCCATTGTTGAAGAATTCGAAATTCATAGATTCATGGTGATTCCACTGGAGTTATGAAGGACCCAGATGCTACCATTCTTATTTCAAGGTATGCATGCATAAATTTTTCAGGAATTCATGGTTTCCCAAATCATTTTCCCAAGGATGCATATTTTCTAAGGAATGGTCCGAAATTCAATGGAGAAGATTTGAGTTTAACTTTGAAGCATATATCAGATTTTTGTGATTTTACAGAGCTTCTTAGAGTTAAACATGAGGATGTTTGCATTATGTTGTTCTATGATTCATTTCAATGGAAATGTAAACAATGGATTGAAAGCTTTCCTACCAAATCCATTAAGTCATTTGAAGACTTTTGGCTTATGTTTTTGGAGGAATGGATGGATAGATCAGATGTGGTGGCAAACTCTCCTTCAATTCAAGGTTTCAAACAATGGAATGATGATCATATTAATGAAGAAATAGATGAAAGTTTTTCTTTGTCCTTGTCTTCTTATCTAAAATCATTTGAGTGCAAGGCAAAGGATAAGATGAAATTTTTGGATGAATTTTCCAAAGACATTGAGAAAGATATTGAACGTTTACAAGGTCAAATTCAACCATGTAGTCTTCGTGGTTGTGATCATTCTTTTCAAAATATTTTTATGGCAGCACATAAGGAGAGAGTGTTGCTTCCTTTCTCTTTCACGATTGAGGAAGAGTACACTGTTGTTGAAGATCAATTTTCACAACCAGAAAGTTACAAGAATCATCAAGCTGATCATGTATTCTGGGATCCTATAGCTACATACATGGAAGAGTTTTACTCTCCAGTGTTTCAGTTTTTCTATGAAGATCAGAGGCAATTTCAGTGGCAGTGGTCATCACAATATCATAGTGACTTTGAACTCCGATGCAATCAAAAAACTCAAATATCAGATAAGACAAATGATTGGCTACATTGGAAATTTCACATTGATTGAGCTGAAAGAAGTTTGAATTGATAGGGTAGGTAGGTAGGAATGTAAAAATAAGCTCAGGGTAGGTTGACTGAGCATCTATTTCAGTAGGTGCAGTTTGAATTCTTCATTCAGAAAACATAAAGGCTTCAGGAGAAAATTGGGCAAAGGTTCAGAGTTTTATTCTAGAGGATGGATAGCGGCACTGGAGCTACAAGTTCTTAGTATACCACAAGGGCACACTATCCCTAGTGGAGCCACTGTTATCACCCTAAAATCTTTGTCTCTAAGCTTTGGTAGGTTGCCTTGTTTCTAATCATAGTCTTATAATTTTGAGTCAGCTCATCACAATTAGTGTCATTCTCATTTACAAACCCTTCTTTTAGTCATGGTGTTAAAGGGTCTCTAGGTCATTTCATGCTTTAAGAGTTAGGTCATAAGGTTAGAAGTCTTTCAAGGTCATATCTCTTTTACATCAAAGTTTGACAGCCTCTTTCCATGTCCTAGAAGCCTCACCATGAGTTTGGAAGTCATATCTCACATTATTTTGGAGAAATTTTCAAACTAGCTACGAAATCAATGTTTTCGTAGTGCGCTACGAAATCCCTGAAAAAGCCTGTTTCAACATAAAAAACTTTGCTTTCTGCGTTTACTAGTAAACGTCCAGAAGGGGTTCTGAGCAGCTGAAAACTAAATTTTGAAAACTGAAAGAGGCTTTTATTCCTAACATACCAAAATACAAAAACCTCTTTCATTTTCTTCAAATCCATTCTGAGGTGGGAGAAATTTATGATCAAACTTGCACTACGAAACTGTTGTAGGTGCAAGTTTTTCACAAGCATATTTCTCTGTTTTACACCTGTTTTTCAAAGACACATTCTGGGCGGTAGGGAAGATGTTTCAAAAAACCAAGAGAAGTTTTTGTTCAGCATGGATTGGTTCACAGAAGCCTCCTTCAATTTTTCCAAATACGTGTTTTGTGAGAAGTTATGAGCTCTGTCCCAAGACCTATTTTTCAGCCAGAATAGAAGCTTATATCTCATATCATCTTCACTTACCGTTATATCAGCAATGCAAGGTTACAGTTGGTCAATGTATCTCAGTTTGTTTTATTTAGAATTATTTTTTGAAAATGTATTTGATAGGCCAAAGCTTGGTTTATTTCAAGAAAAAGGAGGCGAGATACATCAGAATGGTTAACAGGCAATTGAGAGCTGGGATCAAAGTTATGAAAAGGAAAATTGAAGACTTAAAGATACAGTTAAGCCAGCAGAAAGAATTTCCTTAAGGCAGTCACACATCAAGTAAGGTTTTGTTTCAGATTTTGATGGTCTTCCTTGTTATAATTCTACTTGAAGAATCATACCTTTCCATTCAGTTTTGAAAAGCTATGGAACAATTGAAAAGGATGTTTAAATATCAAGAGGCTTAAAATAGCAAAATTTTGGTTGAAACTGTGTTTTTTGGAATAACACAGCAGTTTCGTAGCGCGCTACGAAACTGCTGAAGCTGCGCAATCTAATCTCAGTCAACCGATTTTGAAATACAAGTGGAAATTTTTTGAAAATGGAATATCTTCAAGGGATCATCTAAAGGTATCAACTTTCAACAAGGTCAAGACAGGTGGAGGAAACATGTATTCGAATCCAGCTCTAAACTTTTTGCCATAAAGTGATCACATTTACTATAGTCCAAGATATGTCAGGCAGCTTGAAGAAGTTTTGGCCTTCACACAGGAAAGAGGTTGATAGCACATCAAGGACGTGGCATTCAGATATATTTTGGATAATCGAAGATGAAGGGCATGGTTCATTGGATTCGAACATTTTTGAGGAAAACCAAAGGCCGATAAACAGGGGTAGTTTCCTATGTTTCAAGGGAAATGGAGAAGATGTGACATTGAGGACCAGTATGGAGCTTCGAACACCCATCACAACCAAACTAAAAAGGACCACATGTCAAAGAACGAGAATGATTGTAATTAAGGCTATTATTAGCATAATAAGGAGTTAGACTCCTAGTTGATTTAGATCTCTAAAAAAACTCCAGTCAACACTTCGTTGTATTTATTAAATAGTTAGAGTTTAAGAGTTGTCAGTAATAGAAGTAGTTTTCGAATTCCCCTCATGCTTGAGGAGGAATCTCGATCAGTTAGAATAAGAGCTCTATATATAGCTGAAACAACAATGTAATCGGGGTTGGAAAATGTTAGAGAAAAAGACTACTTTTGTAAATGATATGCAGGGATTGATATATATAGAAGCAGTTGGACTTTTCTGAAGCTGAGATTCTTAGTGTACTTCAGTGAGCTTCATATTTTATCTTTGAAATGATTTACTTCCATAGTCTTAATGCTTACTTCTCAGGATTCATGAAGGATTTTTTATGTTCAGAATATGTGATGTTGTCCTTTCCTTAATTCTTACAGTGGTATGGATGTATAATCACTCAGAATTCACTGAATGTGCTCTGACTTCCTGTATACATTCATAAACTGTGTGGTCCCATATGAGTTTATGTTCTGAATGTTTAAATGCTGAATGCCCTGACTTCCATGTAGGTATTAAACTCTGATCTATCACTTTAAATTCTTTCCTTTTGAATACCTTGATGTATCATTACTCAGAATTCATGCCCACATGCTCTGACTCCTATGAACTTCAAGTTATTGAGACTTTCTTGAATGTGTCACTCTTTCATTGAAGTATATACAAGCCTCAGTTTTATAAGAAGAGCTATTTGTTATCCTTATCTCTGTCACTGACTCCATAGCCCAATGGTAGCAAGTCTCCATCTTCCAATCTACAAACATATAAAATCACAAACCATAGAGTTAGCCATTTATCCATATCTTTAATCAATATCATTAACCATTTGAGAGAGCCCTCTCAGGCTAAGGAGGTTAAGCCTTAGCTAAAAGATTGGTTTGAAATAGTTACACTGAGATAGTCTGATCAGCAGCCTATCAGGGTCCTATTTTGGTGATAACATTTTGGTGCGTCTGCCGGGAGTCTGAAGATTATTCATTCCCGAAATCAAGAGACTGAACTTCTGAAGGTAGCAGGAGCTCAGAAATCTTTTTGAGGCTGCAAATCTACCTTGGCGACTCCATTGTTGAAGAATTCGAAATTCATAGATTCATGGTGATTCCACTGGAGTTATGAAGGACACAGATGCTACCATTCTTATTTCAAGGTATGCATGCATAAATTTTTCAGGAATTCATGGTTTCCCAAATCATTTTCCCAAGCATGCATATTTTCTAAGGAATGGTCCAAAATTCAATGGAGAAGATTTGAGTTTAACTTTGAAGCATATATCAGATTTTTGTGATTTTACAGAGCTTCTTAGAGTTAAACATGAGGATGTTTGCATTATGTTGTTCTATGATTCATTTCAAGGGAAATGTAAACAATGGATTGAAAGCTTTCCTACCAAATCCATTAAGTCATTTGAAGACTTTTGGCTTATGTTTTTGGAGGAATGGATGGATAGATCAGATGTGGTGGCAAACTCTCCTTCAATTCAAGGTTTCAAACAATGGAATGATGATCATATTAATGAAGAAATAGATGAAAGTTTTTCTTTGTCCTTGTCTTCGTATCTAAAATCATTTGAGTGCAAGGCAAAGGATAAGATGAAATTTTTGGATGAATTTGCCAAAGACATTGAGAAAGATATTGAACGTTTACAAGGTCAAATTCAACCATATAGTCTTTGTGGTTGTGATCATTCTTTTCAAAATATTTTTATGGCAGCACATAAGGAGAGAGTGTTGCTTCCTTTCTCTTTCACGATTGAGGAAGAGTACACTGTTGTTGAAGATCAGTTTTCACAACCAGAAAGTTACAAGAATCATCAAGCTGATCATGTATTCTGGGATCCTATAGCTACATACATGGAAGAGTTTTACTCTCCAGTGTTTCAGTTTTTCTATGAAGATCAGAGGCAATTTCAGTGGCAGTGGTCATCACAATATCATAGTGACTTTGAACTCCGATGCAATCAAAAAACTCAAATATCAGATAAGACAAATGATTGGCTACATTGGAAATTTCACATTGATTGAGCTGAAAGAAGTTTGAATTGATAGGGTAGGTAGGTAGGAATGTGCAAATAAGTTCAGGGTAGGTTGACTGAGCATCTATTTCAGTAGGTGCAGTTTGAATTCTTCGTTCAGAAAACATAAAGGCTTGAGGAGAAAATTGGGCAGATGTTTAGAGTTTTATTCTAGAGGATGGATAGCGGCACTGGAGCTACAAGTTCTTAGTATACCACAAGGGCACACTACCCCTAGTGGAGCCACTGTTATCACCCTAAAATCTTTGTCTCTAAGCTTTGGTAAGTTGCCTTGTTTCTAATCATAGTCTTATAAGTTTGAGTCAGCTCATCACAATTAGTGTCATTCTCATTTACAAACCCTTCTTTTAGTCATGGTGTTAAAGGGTCTCTAGGTCATTTCATGCTTTAAGAGTTAGGTCATAAGGTTAGAAGTCTTTCAAGGTCATATCTCTTTTCCATCAAAGTTTGACAGCCTCATTCCATGTCCTAGAAGCCTCACCATGAGTTTGGAAGTCATATCTCACATTATTTTGGAGAAATTTTCAAACTAGCTACGAAATCAGTGTTTTCGTAGTGTGCTACGAAATCCCTGAAAAAGCCTGTTTCAGCATAAAAAACTCTGCTTTCTACTTTTACTAGTAAACTTCCAGAAGGGGTTCTGAGCAGCTGAAAACTAAATTTTGAAAACTGAAAGAGGCTTTTATTCCTAACATACCAAACTACAAAAACCTCTTTCATTTTCTTCAAATCCATTCTGAGGTGGGAGGAATTTATGATCAAACTTGCGCTATGAAACTGCTGTAGGTGCAAGTTTTTCACAAGCATATTTCTCTGTTTTACACCTGTTTTTCAAAGACACATTCTGGGCGGTAGGGAAGGTGTTTCAAAAAAGCAAGAGAGGTTTTTGTTCAGCATGGATTGGTTCACAAAAGACTCCTTACGTTTTTCCAAATACGTGTTTTGTGAGAAGTTATGAGCTCTGTCCCAAGACCTATTTTTCAGCCAGAACAGAAGCTTATATCTCATATCATCTTCACTTACCGTTATATCGGCAATTCAAGGTTACAGTTGGTCAATGTATCTCAGTTTGTTTTATTTAGAATTATTTGTTGAAACTGTATTTGATAGGCCAAAGCTCGGTTGATTTCAAGAAAAAGGAGGCGAGATACATCAGAATGGTTAACAGGCAATTGAGAGCTGGGATCAAAGTTATGAAAAGGCAAATTGAAGACTTAAAGATACAGTTAAGCCAACAGAAAGAATTTCCTTAAGGCAGTCACACATCAAGTAAGGTTTTGTTTCAGATTTTGATGGTCTTCCTTGTTATAATTCTACTTGAAGAATCATACCTTTCCATTCAGTTTTGAAAAGCTTTGGAACAATTGAAAAGGATGTTTAAATATCAAGAGGCTTAAAATAGCAAAATTTTGGTTGAAACTGTGTTTTTTGGAATAACACAGCAGTTTCGTAGCGCGCTACGAAACTGTTGAAGCTGTGCAATCTAATCTCAGTCAACCGATTTTGAAATACAAGTGGAAAATTTTTGAAAAGGGAATATCTTCAAGGGATCATCTAAAGGTATCAACTTTCAACAAGGTCAAGACAGGTGGAGGAAATAGGTATTCGAATCCAGCTCTAAACTTTTTTCCATAAAGTGATTACATTTACTACAGTCCAAGATATGTCAGGCAACTTGAAGAAGTTTTGGCCTTCACACAGGAAATAGGTTGACAGCACATCAAGGACGTGGCATTCAGATATATTTTGGATAATCGAAGATGAAGGGCATGGTTCATTGGATTCGAACATTTTTGAGGAAAACCAAAGGCCGATAAACAGGGGTAGTTTCCTATGTTTCAAGGGAAATGGAGAAGATGTGACATTGAGGACCAGTATGGAGCTTCGAACACCCATCACAGCCAAACTAAAAAGGACCACATGTCAAAGAACGAGAATGATTGTAATTAAGGCTATTATTAGCATAATAAGGAGTTAGACTCCTAGTTGATTTAGATCTCTAAAAAAACTCCAGTCAACACTTCGTTGTATTTATTAAGTAGTTAGAGTTTAAGAGTTGTCAGTAATAGAAGTAGTTTTCGAATTCCCCTCATGCTTGAGGAGGAATCTCGATCAGTTAGAATAAGAGCTCTATATATAGCTGAAACAACAATGTAATCGGGGTTGGAAAATGTTAGAGAAAAAGACTACTTTTGTAAATGATATGCAGGGATTGATATATACAGAAGCAGTTGGACTTTTCTGAAGCTGAGATTCTTAGTGTACTTCAGTGAGCTTCATCTTTTATCTTTGAAATGCTTTACTTCCATAGTCTTAATGCTTACTTCTCAGGATTCATGAAGGATTTTTTATGTTCAGAATATGTGATGTTGTCCTTTCCTTAATTCTTACAATGGTATGGATGTATAATCACTCAGAATTCACTGAATGTGCTATGACTTCCTGTATACATTCATAAACTGTGTGGTCCCATATTAGTTTATGTTCTGAATGTTTAAATGCTGAATGCCCTGACTTCCATGTAGGTATTAAACTCTGATCTATCACTTTAAATTCTTTCCTTTTGAATACCTTGATGTATCATTACTCAGAATTCATGCCCACATGCTCTGACTCCTATGAACTTCAAGTTATTGAGACTTTCTTGAATGTATAACTCTTTCATTGAAGTATATACAAGCCTCAGTTTTATAAGAAGAGCTATTTGTTATCCTTATCTCTTTCACTGACTCCATAGCCCAATGGTAGCAAGTCTCCATCTTCCGATATACAAACATATAAAATCACAAACCATAGAGTTAGCCATCTATCCATATCTTTAATCAATATCATTAACCCTTTGAGAGAGCCCTCTCAGGCTAAGGAGGCTAAGCCTTAGCTAAAAGAATGGTTTGAAATAGTTACACTGAGATAGTCTGATCAGCAGCCTATCAGGGTCCTATTTTGGTGATAACACATACAATACATCCATGTCCAACCACTAGTTCCCACAACGGAATGTACAGCCACAACCACTTACTCCTCCAAAGAGATGTACTAGCTCTGCGTAGTGGAGAAGCCAAGGCTCATTACAATATTGTCCAAGCTCTCTCCAAGATAGTCTTATTAGAAGCTTGGCTGACCAAAATCATCTACAATGAGTTATGAGGGACTATTTATAGTGAAGGGTGGGGTGACCCTTGATATTCCCCTTTGTGACAATTCATCTACCCTCATGACTCTTCATCTACTCTATGACTGTTACATCCAACTATTGACACTTGAACTTACACCTAACAAGACATTACATTACAATGCACATGTACCCATGTGAGACAAAATGGCTTGAGAAAGCCATGCTAGACATCATTATGACTCGGACAGCTATTGGAAGAATAACTCTTTGACATCTTCATTGTGGTTTCTAGTAGCATACTGATGCCAAGACCAGTAGCCCATTATGGTGTCCATGTGCTCCAAGGTGACATCTTTCTGGAACCTAACTCTTGCCTCCATAGCATCCGGGTACAATGCTCGAGTTCCTTTGTCCAAGTCGTCTAAAATCATGTGCATATTTTTCTTTAATGTGGTTGGACCAAAAACATACTTGTGCATGATGTCTACACTCATGGGCAAGTATGGGCTGGTGGTAATGCGAATCAACTCGTCAAAGTATGAGTCAAGCTCTATTCAGACCTTTGCCTTTGTCTTTTCCTGGGTGAGAGTCCCAATAGATGGTATTGCATGTGTGTGCACCACAACATCCATACTCTTGAATACACATGCATAGGAAGCTTGTATACTAGTGATGAGCTATGAGAGATTTTCATAGTTCTGGATCTGACTCTAGATACGTGCCTTCATCTTGACTACTCCGGGCTTCATCATCTTAGGCAAGTGAATCAACACTCCATTGTATCTCGTCGTCCATGCTTACATGTAATCAAAAATAAGATGCACATTCGCTAAGATATGTACTCTTCTAACACATCCTACTGCCATCCATTGAGATGGACAACTGCCTTGTGCATGGTACCAAACTTGGAATACAATGCCCACATAGTTGTGTCAAGGGGCAATACTTCATCTAGTATTGCCTTCTTGAGTTATGCTTGTGCGGATGTTATCACCAACTCTCCTCCTTTCTTGGTCATCTATAGCCCCTTATCCATTCAGTCATTCTCAACTATCAGAAAGCGAACACTTGAGCTAGTGGCTTCGGCATACACTCGGTAGCATCAAAAAAGGCTACTATATGTTTGCACATGTCAGACACGATCACGTGTTCCTCAGCTTGCACAAGAGATGTATGATCATCCAGAGTTGACACTCTGCGAGACTACACAACTCTATGTTGAGACTGGTCGAATGAGATGTTGTGCATCTCTCCTTTTGGCTGATCTCCAAGGATCTCAGTGCCCCCTTGGTCACCTAAGACTTGCTCATATTTTGGATGTGGTGAAGTGGGTAAGTCGACCTCTTGGTGATGAGGCATGAGGTTGATGTCTTGTTCCAATTTCTTGTTTCTCCATATCTGTATCCAATTGTTGAAGTGCTTGTTCTATCTCACGAGAAAATTCTTGATCTTGTGATGGTCCACCCTGTGTGCCTGATGCCAACTGTTCTAATGATTCCACTCCCTATACAAGAACTGTTTCAACTATTTTCACATGTACCTATTGCTATTGTGCTTCCCTCTCTTATTTGTGAAACTCTTGTTCCTTTCAGAGTTGCTCCTTCAACTCATGCAACTGCTTCTCTATTTCCTCCATTCTCTGTTTCTCCCTCTACCTTTGCACGATTCACTTATCATGTTGTGGCCTAATCGCCTCTATAGCCATAGCTACTTTCTCTACAGGTGGATATGCTTGGAACTTGCAACTTTTCTCTTCCTCCATGTGATCGATAATCTTCCTCTTGCCCTTGTTGTGCACTGGTATGTTCACCTCTGTTGTTGCTGCTGCATTGGGTCTGGAGAAACTGTAGCAATATATCCATGGGTCCTCCTCCACCCAATGAAATGCACCATGGATCCAGTTGAACTGTACTCTCGTGTAGTGATCTTTCACAAGACAATGTGGGTCATACAAATTGTAACTTCATAGGTTGAATGGATACTTCCTCATATGTTCTGCTTCGACATCTGCATGCTTGAAACTTCGGATCTCATATAAACCAATGCATAATGGAAGAGTGGGACAAGGTTACTTCTTCTTAAAGTGCAGTCTAGCTGTCAATCCTACCGAGATGTGATATGCTACTTCCTCCATGATGAGAATGTCCAAGGCAAACTTCGGTAGAACATGCAGAGGCTTCTCTACATTGTACATACATATGAAGGTGCCAGATGGTGAGGCATACCAATCAGCTATGTCTATCAATGCCTCCATTGTTTCCTTCGACATGCCGGGTGGATCTTGATTGAATATCATCTTGTAGACCAGGGTGAAAAAAATGATCGAACAGTCATGTGATAACTCCTCTAAAGCTGCATTCAGACAAAAACTGACAATAAGTGTTCACAACAGTCTCCACCGGTGACCATGACCACTTCAAGCCCAGGAACTCCTATCAGGCACAGATTGCATCCAAGATATAGGCAGACATGTATATTTCTGTTTGCATGCCTTTGGGCAGTTGTTGAGCCCTTGTTACCTATTCCTTTAGCTGATGAGCCAACATACCAGACTAGTTGCATGGTTTCCCTTCTTTGGCCAGTTGGTCCAGCACGATCACCCACCTCTGTGGGAAGATTTCTGTAATTTCTTGGCCATACAGTTGACATGCAAATATGACCAAGTATTGATATACCTTCTGCAATATCTTCGTCTTGTAGATTTTGTGTGTCATCTTGAATCTAGCCAACTCCTTTACCCAGTTCTTCAGAATGTCTCTGGAATTAGAATTGTTGATGGGTAAGTTGGAGGGAGTCTCCATGATAGTTACGGGCTCTGACATCTGATATATCTAATCATAATCCTCTACCCTGAAGGTTGCAATCTTCATCCCACTCACATTGCTCAAGGTCATCGTCTTAGGATCAGTGTGTGAGACAATCCAATGTATCATGTCTATGCGTGGGAGCACGGGTAGTTGCATGAACTCCGGTACAAGCTAGACTTGTGAATGTTCACGTATACTTGGCGTTCTTTGAGGTCTTCCCCGAATGTGCCTATAAATGCATCATTGACTTATTTCCATTTCAGTTTGATATCCTTGTCCAAAATCAGCTTGGTATCTTCATAGATTGGTAGACTTGAGGACACTCGCTCATTTGTTGCTCCAGTTGCACTTCCGTCAGTTTCCTTTGATCCTACTCTCTTAGAGGCCATTGATCCTTAACTTTAAGAGGTGGATGAACACCTGCTAGATCTAGAGACAAAGCGACATGCATGGCAAGAAATCTATCAGTGAAAACCAAATCAAGTTCGGGAATGACATAACACATACATGGGGATTGATAGGCAAAGATTGCGTAATTTCTTCTAGGAGGCTGAGTGACTAGCTACAAGAACTATGCAAAAGGCAGTCTGGGATTTCTAGGAGGAAAGGCTGGCTGCTCGAATTGTGAAATGCGTAATCCAGGCTAACTATTCACTGCTGGAATTGTGCAATGTACAATTTTAGTTGGCAATGGTTGTAGGCTCAGTGACTGCATTCCACAATTTTCTAGGCCAACAGCCACTGTCCCTCAGGATTGTGCAAAGCAGGCCTATGGAATAGTTTCTGGGGAGAAATCCACATTTTTGTAAAGGAAGGAAAATCCTTCCCTCTCAGGATTGCGCAATGCTGTCTTGGTGAGGCAGAGACTGGGCCAAGGCTGCCTAGACCCGCTTATGGGCAACTAAATGCAAATGTGAAAGTGAATGCATGGAGATATTGAGTGTAAGAATAAGAAAATGATCATGCGTGAAAACATTGAATGAAATATTCAAAAAATAAAACAACATGCATGTGGGTGAAGCAAGTAGTTGAATTGATGACCGTTCATGTAAAACAGTTTCATGCATGTGAAAATAGTGAGATAGAAATGAACGGTGCTAGTACAAGCTAGTATGCATGTAAATGACAACAAGCATTAAAATAAATAAATCAAACAACACTCACACAAGAAGAAACACAAAAAGTGACAAAAATGTTGAAAAAGACAAGTTGAGACCACTTACCCATGAATAGGTGAGTCAGATGTGTCGAAGAGTCCTGGATGTGTTGTGGGATTTCAAAGCTCCAAGATCGATGTGAAAGAATGAGATCTGATGCGTTGAATAAATAATTTTGGGCTCATGACATGCATGCCACAAATCTAGGAATGAGTAACACTTGGAGGAAAGATTCTAAAACAATCTTTGCATGTAACCTCTAGCTGCTAAAAATAGCTCTCTAAATCAAGGGATGCTTTTTGCATGTTTCCTTTTTCTATTCTGAGAAAACGAAAGCCATGCATGCAAGTTGAGTTTCCTTGGTCCCGGGTGGAACTGGTCAACCCAAATGAACATGCAAGAGGCTACTCAACTGTAGGGAGAAAATGCGCATTTCTGGATGGAAGCTGGGCTAGCTGCCCATGAATTTACGCAATTTCTAGGCAGAGAAGCTGACTACTACCCAGGATTGTGCAATTCCTGGGCTGAGCAGCCTTGCTGGGAAGAATTTCACAATTTTCTGGATGAAGCTTGAGTGGCTGAATTACTCAATTTTGGAGCCCAGCAAGCTGCCATACTAAATTGCACAATTTCTGGAGGGAAGGTTGGTTTCCCTTATAATTATGCAATTTCTTGAGAGAGATGCTTAGCCTACAAATGGACCAATTCTGGAGGAACAACCTCTGAGGGGAAGGCATCAAGGTCTAATAGACAGGCTGTCTTTTTGCAAGAAAATCACTAAATCTTGTGTACATGATGAAGCAAGACATGCTGCTGTGAAAGGTTGGTAGGGAGGCTCCAAAACAAAACTAAGGCAAAATTTTGGAGGTTGGTTATAGCTGCTATAACACTTTGTGACACACTGGTAGAACTCCAACTCTCTGAATGGACCTTGTTCACGCAAAAAAAGTCAAACACCTCTGGAATTATTGTTGAGTTCTTAGTTCGTCTTGGTTTCACACTAGCCTAATTGTAAGATGTAGCATCTACCAAAATCTTTGTCGATTGACACACATTCCAAGCAAAGGCAACATAGTTGTTTCAATTGGGGTCGAGGGGTATATTGGTGCACAAGCAATGTAGTCGCCAGAGTCTTATTTTCATCTCTGGTGTTGCTCCACTACCAGCAGGCTTGGACAGTACCCCAACGGAGCCATGTAGGCACACAGGCACCGCTCCGCTGCCAGTGAGCCTAGCCAGTACCCCAAGGGAGTTACTTGCATCACCTCTCCATGCAAGAATCCTTCCCTTCTTTCCCCTTATTCATTTTTCATTTTTTGAAATTTTCACTTTTCATTTTTTTCATAAGTGTGCATAACACTTATTCATTTCAGAGGTGGAAGAGGGATCCTGACATATTGAGAGAAGAAGAGGTTGTTCCTTCAGAGAAGTAGTTTATTATATACCTCTAATGTGCTTGTAAAGGTTTTCCCCCTCACCTTACTCTACTTGACTGAGATGACAAGGGTTAACCTAAAAAAAATCAACTAGAGTAGGTGACACTAGTTAGCACGTAGGCATTGTGTTTTCACCAAGGTTCAATTTGAACGGTACATATTTTCCTTTGACGTATCATGGACTAAAGGTAACAAGTTCATCATATAGAGGTAGGATGATAGATAACCAAGTAGTGATAGCAGTACAAGGCCTCTTACACTTTACCCAGTGTCTTTCAAGAGTCATACCTGGTTTCATGCGAAACTAACCTACGAACAAAACAAGTGAACAAACAACAAAGCAAAGAAGAAGCAGAAGCGAATGTGAAAGAAAAGTGAGTAAGGAAACAAGAAAGCAGACAAACAAACAAACAAAACAAGTAAGAAAACAAACATGCAATAAAACCAACTGAAAGTAAACGCTACTCCTAATATTCCTGAGCTAACGGTGCATGGGCCTGATCACATGAAGTGATATTTCCAATGCAGCCACTGGCACATTGGTTGACCCATGTTGGTGAAGGCTTGGTTTGTGAAAAACCCAGTTGTGTAGACCAACAAGTAATAAAGATATAACAATGAAGAAAAACGCACTTCATGTTTAAAAGTGTCCACGAGACATAAGTGAGTGCAAGCGCATGACGAGAAGTCCATGGACTTCTCATGATGCTGTGCGACACTGCGTGCAACTTTGAAGCATACACATACTCTTGACTATGACATACAAGCAAACAAAAGAAACAAAGACAAATTGTGTCGTACACGCATGCTTTCAATGTAAGATTCCTCCAATGCATGAGTTATGGGATCGTGCAGTTCGAGTGGAGGATGCATGATCTATGTGTGAGATTGATCTTCAATGCACACAGATGAGTGATGAGGAGCCTTGGGTGTTTGAAAAATTTCCTTATCGAAAGTGAAACTAACCCCAAGAGAGTAAGGGTTTGACATAACCATTAGCTCAGGCTAAGGTTCCTCGACAGTCTTGGTTGTTTCGAATTCATCATCAAATAGATCATCATAAACTAGTGTCTTTCAAAAATCAACTGCAATAGACTCATGATCATGATCGAATATGGGAGTAAATGGATCACAGTAGCCACGATCAGAAAAATCAATGATTTCATTGGCATCCTCATGATCTAATGAATCAAATAGAGGGGTAGATGAGAAGTGAACAAATTCATCTTCTGTGTTTCTGGAATAGGCAGATGAAAAATCGAGTGGATTTTCAATTAGTAACTTATCCTCTCCTTTGTGGGATGATGGACTAACATTCGGTGTATCCTATGAGTGATTGAAAATGGGTGCATCTATGGATGAAGACACACATGTGAAATCATGGATGGCAGGCCCACCAAAGATGTCAGGAAAAAACAGAGGGGGCTCAAATGGAAGGGAGTCATCCTTCGCCAAGTGTTGATGCTCAAGCTCCCAGTCATAATCTTCATGAATGATAGCACATGTTGGTTGTGTGACACCAACCCATCAGTGGCTTGATCCTCGTTCACAATAAGTGTATAGTCTGGAATGGAAGAACACAAGACAATATCATCCGAAGGATTAACCGAGTACAAAGATGGAGGTTGTGGAACAAAATGCATGTGACAACTCGATGGACTCACAACCAAATCTGCACGAAAATTAAGTGAAGTGATGTTGGGAGAATGTGACAGCTGAACAAGTGTGTGATTCAACATCACTCTGTAATGGTGGATTTTTTTGATGAGGGACGACAGATAGTCGCTTGTGACAGTGACCGCATCTGTCTGTGATTGCGTAGCTCCATCACTAGAGAATACTAAGCGAGGCTTGATTTCAAACTTCTTCTTGTGACAAGCATATTTCTTTAGAAAATACTTGAATTGGTCCCAAAGATAAAAAAATTCTTCTCGCTCTTCGGAGCTTGAAACTGCAAATCATGGAAGCATTGCCAAAAATCCATAGTTGATTCATGCAGAGCCTTATGTTGTTGTAACAGTTTTTGGTCAAGATGGTATGGATCAAAATGATATAAAGTGTGTAACCAAGGTTGTCATTATTTCTCCATTTCCCTTTGTTTCCCATTCCCAAATTCACCCTTATTTTTCCCCATTAATTCCCTCCTTCATCCTACACTATAATCACTCAAATCCTAGCCCCTCACCTCTATTACAAAACACATTATCCTTATCATTTCCCTTCCCTTCTCTAAGTCCCTTGTTTTTATTTCCAAATTCCCTAATTCCCTAATGTTTCCCCCTTCCTAATATTCCCTTGTGCATTTGTGTCCCCTTGGTCACAGCATTTTTAGAGCAAAAGAACAGTTTACAGGCAATTGTGCACGCAGTTTATACATCAGCATATATATTCCAGCTATCTTGTTTTCAAAGACATGTCAGAGACCGAGTCAGTCTATGAGCAGGAGTATGATAGTGATTCTACACCGGAGGTAAATGTGCCAAATGTGCCACGAAGGTATCACAAAGGTGGCAAAATTGGTCAGCATGTCAGGGAGGAGCCTACTTCTTTGGCCCAATTGCAAGCTTGCCCACTTGCAATGGATTTTTTTCGGTGTCAATCATGTTTCCAATACTATGAGATGATCTCATAAATCTAGCATCATCGGGAACTAGTCCGTTTATTTGTTCTACATTTACAGGATGGTCATGTAAACCTTGCCGGAGTGAATTTCACCTTGTCACCCGAGACTATTGCTCAGGCCACCAGGATACCAAATGTAGGGGAGGAATGGAGTAAACGCCAGCTGCTAGATAGATTCTACTATGAGCCATATATCAAACCCGGGTATATGAGACACTTGAGCGCAGTTTTTCCTTTCAGATTCCTGAGGGATGAGTATGCACCATTGATGAAACTCATCATTCGATATTTCAGTTGCGAGGGCAGATTCTCGCATCTCTATGCATACCATGTCTGTTTGTTGATGCATTTCACGAGGACACGTATGATGAACATTCCGTTTTTCATGTGTCGCAACATAGAGAGGATGGTGCCTTTAGTACAAAGGAAGATCCCAACACATCAGCATAAGAGCATATATCATTATGCGTTGATCAAAATCATAGTGATGCATCAGTTGGCACAGCAGGGCATTACTTGGCAGGATTTCATCTCCTGTGATTACTTCGCAGTGCTACAGCCGCCTCCCGAGATATTTCATGATGAGGGAGCGCCTTCACACCAGCCAGGCATTCCCGAGACTGAGCATATAAGTGCTCCTCTGTATGTGACATACCAGCGAGGCCGCAGGGCCTTATTTGCATCTACACGACGAGTACTATCTCCACCCGGGGTGGAAGGGGTCTCGTTGACTTCATCAGCACAGCGAGTATTAACTCCACATCATGTGGAAAGGGTCTCTCCTTATTCTTCAACACAGGTACAGATCCAGGATAGGGGCAAGAGGCCCATGTTTGATGAGGGTCCTTCAGGAGGTCAGGACACGGATATCATTGATCTTGATGCGAGCTCTCCTAGCTCGGAGCTAAAAGAGATCATCCGACAGTAAAGGGCTGAAAATGACTCACTGCAAAAGAAATTGCAGATGTCTAAGTGGACGATCAACTACTTGGAGCAACGCAACAAACAGCTGGAAGATGAACATACACTTTATGAGCTACGGCAAATCCGGGAAGACCGAGAATTGGCTCGAAAGAGACCCGGTGATTTTACACCGATTGATCGAGAGTCTATGCTCATCCGGGTGAACACTCATTTGGAGAAATTGTTGGCGAAGGCAAACAGAGACAAGGACATGCTTCGTCATATGAAAACTCACTATTGGGCTCGCATGCATGTTTGCAAAGCAAAAATGAAGATCTTTAAGAGGCGATTGAGCAAGGCACTAAAACGGCGGAAAAAGCCCGATCCACTCCAAATTTTGGCGGAGGCTTCATTGGCGGGGCACAATACATGATAAAGGGTCTTTACTCCGAATTTGAGCAAATTCGGAGAAATTTTTGTCATTTTTGAAAATTTTGTCCTAAAAACAGGTTTTTTGGCTCAATGCGTAGCGCGCCGCGCGCGACCCATAAGATTGGGAGGTCCAAATCACAAATGGTTTGTAGTGTTGGATTTGTCATGATGAAATATACATGCTAAGCTATGGCCAAAGCATTTCATCAAGTTCTGGGTGACCAAAAGGCTCAAAAACACCATGAAAATCACCTTTCTGCCACCTTTTGCACCAGCAGGAAGTACTTCCGGGAGAATGCACTTTTGGAGGGGCAAATGGACACCAAATTGGAAAGTTCCACTTGTGTTGGAAAGTAGACATCTAGGGATTTCCAACACGCCAACCTGAGCTCAATTTGGATGCCGAGAAGTGCCCCAAAAACAGGTGTAAAGGCGCGCGGCGCATAGGGCTTAGGCGCGCGGCGCACAGGGTTTTTTGGCACAATTTTCATCTTCAGCTCAGGAAACAAAGCCAGTTTGACCAGTTTTGACTTGTGATGTGATTTTTTCACTCCTCTTGATGTAATTAATAAAACATGATGTAATTTTGGCACTTTATTACTTGTTCTAGAAGATTCATTCACTAAAAAGTGAAAATTAAATGAATGAATCAATTTCCTACCTTATAGAGGCAAGTTGTTTTGACTGCCTAGATTGTAGTGCTTTGTTTAGAATTGGTTGAAACAACTCCTAAGATGATGAGATCGACCCCTAGAGGCAAGGGAATGGGTTGGCTTGCCTATATTATGTATTTTCTTAGTCATTTTCATGGTTGGACTCTTGGGGAAAAGGTTTGGAGACTCTATTGTACATTTTACTTCAGCATTTTGGCAAAGGAAAGACCAGGGTTTTGCAGCACTGTTTGGAATTCATGTGGCTTTATGTCTTGATGGTGTGCTTCTTTTAGTACTTGTAAGTTGTTATGTGTATCATTTTCCTTCTCTCATCTTCTGCAATTGAACAAATGAAGTGTTAAGGTAGAATTCATAATCTGTAATGCTCTGCCTTTAAGTTTGTTTGATCTCCCATGTTTTCATCTGTTTAAGGAGAATTCTTGAGGTTTCCTTGCTCTCCTTAGCTCCTCACCTGTCTGATCTACTCACCTCATTAGATTTTAAGGAATCAAACAATTTCCTACCTTGCTCCAATCAGACCTTTGCAGAAACTGTGTCTCATCCCCGCAACCAAAATTGCCTTCCCCTTTGATTCAACAAAAAGCCCAAAAAATCACCTTTAAACCTCTGCATTTAATACCTAGCCTAAGATTAGTTACAATTTCAGTCATCTCGAGCCTCATTGATTATATTTTTCTGAGATTGACCTGGAGAGAGCCCTCTCCTGTCCTCATAGGGCTAGCTACGAGGCTGAGCATGGTTTGATGTTGCCTTGAGTTTTGCCTTCCTCAGCCTGGGGCAAATTCGAGCGCTAACAATGTTGACAATGCTGGACCTACCAACATGTCAGGGGATCTCCCTGGTAAGAAGTCCCAATTATACCTTAGACCATTTGGTGTATGAGTCCCAGCAATGGGTCGTATGGTAATGCCTTGACTGTGATTTCGCATAGAGGAAAGTAAGATAACTATGTTGGTAGCCAAGGAAGGTGCATGAGAGGTTCTAACACATGGCGGTTGAGATAAGAACACCCCTTGGAAACCTGTGATAGCATGGAGTTAATAAGGGAACATATGAGTAAATATGAATCACAACATGGAAGGCAAGTTAGATAGCAATCCAAAGTGATGGTTAAACTATCAGTACATTTTTGAAAGATTCATACATACATACATAAAAAACCATACATGCATGCATAAGCAAACATATACATATATCATTTAGAGTAAACCAGATAGCAAAGAATACAATACAACATATGCATGAAATGTGATGGCTCTTGTTGTACTAAGAAGTGTAAGTTCCATTCATACAATACATCCATGTCCAACCAGTAGTTCTGACAACGGAACGTTACAACCACAATCGCCTGCTCCTCCAAAGAGATGTACTAGCTCTGCGTAGTGGAGAAGCCAAGGCTTGTTACAATACTGTCCAAGCTCTCTCCAAGATAGTCTTATCAGAATCTTGGCTAACCAAAAGCCTCTTCAATGAGTTATGAGGGACTATTTATAGAAAAGGGTCGGGTGACCCTTGACATTCCCATTTGTGACAGTTCATCTACCCTCATGAATCTTCATCTACTCTATGAATGTTACATCCAACTATCAACACTTGAACTTACACTCAAAAAGACATTACATTACAATGCACATGTACCCATGTGAGACAAAATGGCTTGAGCAAGCCATGCGAGACATCACCATGACTTGGACAACTATTAGAAGACCAACTCTTCGACATCTTCATTGTGGTTGATAGTAGCGTACTGACGCCAAGACTGGTAATCTGCAATGGTGTCTGTGTGCTCCAAGGTGACATATTTCTGGAACCTAACTCTTGCCTCCATAACATCCGGGTACACTACTCGGGATCCTCTGTCCAACCCGTCTGAAAGCATGTCCATCATTGTCTTCAATGCGATCAGACCAACAACATAATTATGCATGATGTCTACACTAATGAGAAATTCTGGGATGGTGGTAATGTGCATCAACTCATCTAAGTACGAGTCAATATCTATTCGGACCTGTGCCTTTGTCTTCACCTGGGTGAGAGTCCTAATAGAAGGGATCAGATGTGTGTAGACCACACCATCTATACTCTTGAATACATGTGCATGGAAATCTTGTATACTAGTGATGAGATGTGGAGATCCTCATAGTTCTGGATCTGACTCTGGATACGTGCCTTCAACTTGATTGCTCTGGGCTTCATCATCTTAGGCAAGTGAAGCGGGGATCCCTTGTATCTCATCGTCCATGTTTTCATGTAATCAACAATAGCATGCACATTCACCAAGATACGTGCTCTTCTAACACATTGTTACTACCATCATTGAGATGGACGACTTCCTTGTGCACGGTACCAAACTTGGAATACAATGCTGAAATAATTGTGTCAAGGGATAATACTTCATCTAGTATTTCCTTCTTCAGTTTTTCTTGGGTAGAAGTTGTCACCAACTCTCCTCCTTACTTGGCCATCTGTAGCTCCTTAGCCATTCGCTCATTCTCAGTTATAGAAAGTGAATGCCATGCTTCGCACACTGTTGCTGAAAGGGCCAGTAGTACCAGGATTTGTTTGGCTAAATCACCTCTGAACCTGGTTCAGGCCCCTACAAGCCAACACTTGAGCTAGTGGCTTCGGCATACACTCTGGTAGCATAGGCCAAGGCTGCTAGATGTTTGCACACATCAGACATGATCACTCATTCCTTAACTTGCACAAGAGATGTATGATCATCCGGAGTCGACACTCTATGAGACTGCACAACTCTATGTTGAGACTTGTTGAATGAGATGTTATGCATCTCTCCTTCCAGCTGATCTCCAAGGATCTTAGTGCCCCCTTGGCTGCTTGAGATTTTCTCATATTCTAGATGTGGTGAAGTGGGTAAGTCGACCTCTTAGTGATGAGGCATGAGGTCAATGTCTTGTTCCAATTCCTCTTGCTCCATATCTGTATCCAACTGTTGAAGTGATTGTTCTATCTCACAAGCAACTTCTTTCTCCTATGATGGTCCACCCTATGTGCCTGATGCCAGCTGTTCTAATGAGTCCACTACATGTATGGGTGTTGTTTCATGTGTTTGCACATGTTGCACCCCCTACTGTACCTATTGTTGTTTCACTTCCCTCTCCTATTTGCGCATCTATTATTCCTTTCAGAGTTTCTACTTCAACTCATGCAACTCCTTCTCTATTTCCTCCATTCTCCATTTCTCCCTCTTCCTTTGTACGATTCGCTTATCGCATTGTTGCCTCTTCACCTCTATAGCCATAGCTACTTTCTCTACAAATGGATCTGCTCAGAACTTGCAGCTTTGCTCTTCCTCCATGTGATCAACAATCTTCCTCTTGCCCTTGTCATGCACTGGTATGTTCACCTCTACTATTGATGCTACCTCTGGTGCTCTCCGCAACGCTGCTTCACGTTGCTTCGCTAACCACTCCACAACAAAGCTGACCTGTTCATTGGGTCTAGAGAAACTATAGCAATATCTCCATGGGTCCTCGTTCACCCAATGAAATGCCCCGTGGATCCAGTTGAACTGTACTCCCATGTAGTGATCTTTCACAATACAAAGTGGGTCATACAGATTGTAACTTTGGAGGTCGAATGGATACTTCTTCATCTATTCAACTTCGACATCCACATGCTTGAAACTTCAGATCTCATATAAACCAATGCATAGTGGAAGAGTGGGCCAAGGTGCCTTCTTCTTTCGGTGTAGCCTAGCTGTCAATCCTGCCGAGATCTGGTATGCTACTACCTACATGACGAATATGTCCAAGACAAACTTCGGTAGAACATGCAAAGGCTTCTTCGCGCTATACATAGGTATGAAGGTGTCAGACGGTGAGGCATACAAATTAGCTATGTCTATTAGTGCCTCCATTGTTTCCTTCAACATGCAGGGTTGATCCTGTTCAAATATCATCTTGTAGATTGGGGTGACAAAATGATTGGACAGTTGTGTGATAACTCCTTTGAAGCTGAATTTGGACAACAACTTAGAATAAGTGTTCACAACAGTCTCGATTAGTGACCATTCCCACTTCAAGCCCGAGAAATCCTATTAGGTATAGATTGCATCCAAGATATAGGCGGACATGTAGATTTCTTCTTGCATACCTTTGGGCGGAAATTTAGCCCTCATTACCTGTTCCTTCAGCTGATGAGCCAACATACCAGACCAGTTGCACGGTTTTCCTTCTATGTCCAGTTGGTCCAGCGCAATCACCCAACTCTATGGGAAGGTTTCGGTGCTTTCTTGGCCATACAATCAACATGAAAATATGACTAAGTATTGATACGCCTTCTACAATATCTTTATCTTGTAGATCTGGTTGGGTGTCATCTTGAATCTAACCGACTCCTTTACCTAGTTCTTCAGAATGTCTCTGGAATTAGTGTTGTTACTGGTTATGTTGAAGGGAGTCTCCATGATAGTTACGGGCTCTGACATCTTATACATCTCATCATAATCCTCTGCCTTGAAGGTTGCAATCTTCGTCCCATTGACACTACTCAAGGTCATCGTCTCAGGATCAATGTGTGAGATGATCCAGTGTATCATGTCTGCGAATTGGAGCACAGGGTATCTCCATGCAATCCAGTACAAGCCGGACTTGTGAATTTTCATGTATAATTGGTGGTCTTCGAGGCCTTCCCCAAATGTGCCTATAAATGCATCATTAACCTCTTGATATTTCAATTTGATGTCCTTTTCTAGAATTAGCTTGGTGTCTTCATAGATCGGTAGAATTGACGATACTCGCTCATTTGCTGCTCCAATTGCACTTTCGTCAGTGTCCTTTGATCCTGCTCTCTTGGAGACCATTGATCCTAAACTGTAAGAGGTGGGTGAACATCTACTAGATCTGGAGACAAAGCGAAATGCATCGCAAGAAATATGTCAACGAAAACCAAAGGAAATTCAGGAATGACATAACACATACCAGGGGATTGATAGGCAAAGATTGCACAATTTCTTCTGGGAGGTTGAGTGACTAGCCACTAGAACTGCACAAAAGGTAGTGTGGGCTATCTGCGAGGCAAGGCTGGCTATTGGAATTGTGCAATGCACAATCCAAGCTAACTATTGACTACTGGAATTGTGCAATGTGCAATTTCAGCTGGCAATGGTTGTAGGCTCAGTGACTACATTGCGTAATTTTCTAGGCCAACAGTCACTGTCCCTCAGGATTGCACAAAGCAGGCCTGGGGAACAACTACTGGGAAGAAATGCACATTTCTAGAGACGAAGACATAGCCCTCCCTCTCAGGATTGCGCAATGTTGTCTTGGTGAGGCAGACTGTAGGCCAAGGCTGCCTAGACCCGTCAACGGGCAACTAAATGCAAATGTGAAAGTGAATGCATGGCGATACTAAGTGTAAGTAGAAGCAAATGATAATACATGCAAACATTGAATGGAAGATTCAGAAAACAAAACAACATGTATGTGGGTGAAGCGAGTCGCTGAATTGGCGACTGTTTGTGAAAAATAGTTCCATGCATGCGATGACAGTGAGGTAGCAATGAAAACTGAAACGGTGCTAGTACAAGCTAGTATGCATGTAAACAACAGCTAGTGTTCAAATAAATCAAGAAAACAACACTCACACAAGCAAAAACACAAAAAACAACATAAATGCTCAAAAACACAAGTTGAGACCACTTGCTCGTGAATAGTTGAGTGGGATGTGTTGAAGAGTCTTGGATGTGTTGTGGAATGTCAGAGCTCCAAGTTTGATGTGAAAGAATGAGACATGATGCGTCGAATAAATAAGCTTGGGCTCATGACACGCATGCCACAAATCTAGGAAGGAGCGATACTTGGAGGAAAGATTCTAAAATGATCTTTTCATGTAACCTCCAGCTGCTAAAAATAGCTCCCTGAATCAAGGGATGCTTTTTACATGTTGCCTTTTCTATTTCAGGAAAAAGCAAGCCATGCATGCAAGTCGAATTTCCTTGGTCTTCGGTGGAATTGGTCAACCCAACTGCACATGCAAGAGGCTGCTCAACTGTAGGGAGAAAATGCACATTTCTAGATGGGAGTTGGGCTGGCTACCCAAGAGATTTGCATAATTTCTAGGTAGATTAGCTGATTGCTGCCCAAGATTGCACAATTCTTGGGCTGAGCAACCTTGCTGGGAATAATTGCGTAATTTTCTAGATAATGCATGATTGGATAAATTGCGCAATTCTGGAGCCCAGCATGCTGCCAGATTGAATTGCATAATTTCTAGAGGGAAGTTTGGTTACCCTCCAGAATTGTGCAATTTCTTGAGGGAGCTGCTCATACTGCAACTGGACCAAGTCTAGAGGAATAGCCTATGAGCAGAAGGCATCAAGCTCTGATAAACATGCTTCCTTTCTACAAGAAAATCACTGAAGCTTGTGTACTTGATGAAGCAAGACATGTTGTTGTGAAAGGTTAGTAGGGAAGCTCCAAAAGGAAGCTAAGGAAAAATTTTGTAGGGTGGTTGTAGCTGCTACAACATGTCCTTCCATTTTTTTTGTTGGTAAGTTTCATCCTCTAGTGGAGTCTTTGAATTAAATTTGAAACTAATTTGGAGTCGGCAGGTGAATGATTTTAGCCTTCCTATGTTTGATCATTTTCCACCATCAACAATCATATTTTATCTTTGTCATTCTTTCCCAGGGAAATATTATCTTGCATTCCCCGGCAATGACACCAAAATGTTATCGTCCACAATATCCCAAGGCTGAGAAAGGAGATTGAAGGAGGTAACGTCAAACCAACTTTTAACATGGAAGCTAGCTCTGCCAAATTAGAGAGGGATATCTCTATGAGCTCACAGCCAATGATGAATGGAGTGGGAAAAGATGTTAGGCTAGTTATTGCAACACTAGGGTTTTGAAATTTAGTTTTGTTGGATCAAGAGTGAAAATCAGGGAACTAGGTCAAAGGATCAAAGGTTTCAGCTGCAAGAGATATAAAGGAGAAGGGTAGGTATGCCTTTGTGATACTTTGGGGTTTTGTCAATGTAGTGTAGGGTGGAAAATCAAATATCAAAATGAGCATGGCAAGCATGAATTCATTTATCAGAAGGGAGATAACTTAAACATGAAGTTCCTAACAAAACAAAGCTTAAACTTAAGAATTATGTTTATAGCCTCTTAGGAAAATCAATAAAAAGAATAGACATGGAAATAAGATGGAATTATCATTCATACAAGACTATAATAGAGAAAAAAAATTATCGCAAACTCACAACACAAGAATTCCTAAATAATAGCTGCAATTGTCCTTTGATTTCCTGCAAAAAGTGATGAAGTACAAGCTCCAAGAGTTCTACTCACTGATGTCCAACCTTGATTTTGGCTGAGAAATAGATACATACAGACTAAAAATCCATCTTCCCCTCACTTTAGGGTTGAAATCCTCAGTACAAAACCAGTTTACACAAATTTCTCCAACAAATCCTAATGACTAGGGAGGTTAAAACAAACTCCCAGATTGGCCTTAAACTGATTCATTTGACCATGAACACATTTACAAGCATGAATATAGTATTTTATTACCCTCTCAAGGAAAATTACACTTAAATACATCATAATTACATCAAACATAATTAATTACATCAAGAAAACTCGAAACTAACTGAGCAAACTAAGAAAAGTGACTTCCAAGCAAAAATGTAGCGAAACTAGAAAAAACATAGCACGCAGATTGAAAGTGATTTGTGGAGGGGTTCCCGTGCTCCAAATCAGGATCTTGATGGATCATTATAAATATGTGGATGTTGAGTTATCATTGGATGCATCAAGAAAGTCATTTGGACAATCCATGACAAATAAAAATGCATTTTCCCAAGACTACCCCCAGACGTCCAACAAAAATGCAGCGAAACACAACGTCATCTTGTAGGGAACGTGTGACTACCTTCCTGAGCTCCAAATGCAGATTGGAAGGTACCAATGGAAATATTATGATGCCTAGTTGTCATTATAGTACTTAATAATTCAAAATTTCCTTTCCAAGACTACGAAAAATTCATTCTCCCAAGGTCACTCCAGAAGTGCAACAACTCTCCTCTAGAAACTGTATTTTGGGAATTTCTTCCAAATCATAACACCTGTGTATAAACTGAAGAATATTTTTGTTACCTTTTCTATTATTGAATAAAACATCTTTAACCGTTGTAAAATTCATCTCCATTTGGTCAGAAACATTCCTTTGAAGAAAAATTGTCCCTATGTGAAGCAAATGATTTGTCTCTTGGAATGATTTCTTGAGAAATGGTGGAGACATGATTTTATGTGATGAAATGGGCTCATACATGGAAATTTTACCTCCTTTATACTTCCTTTGATCAGTGGGTGTGATCTCTGCATCCATTATGTAACCCTAGCTCACTAGGAAAGGGAATTAGGGTTTACCACTAGAAAGTAGGGGTTTTACGGCAATTTTAGGAATGAAGGGAGATGAAGAGGTTAGGGGATCCTAAATTCTTGAAAAAAATTAGGGGAGTATGGATAGATATTAGGGAGTGTATGGAAGTGAAATTTTAGGGAATGGGTGAGGGGAAAGGGTGAAAAAGTGGGAAAAACAGTTCTAGCATAGGAAAGTGTCAAAAGTGTAGCAATAGCTTAGGGTTTGTGGGAAAGTAAAGGAAATGAGGGGAATTGGCATGGGAAAATCTTAAGGGATGGTTTAGGAGTTATTTAGATGTGTTGGGAGGCTTAGGAAAATGAAAAATCACATAGGGAGTTTAGGGATAGGTGGTAGGAATTTAAGCACAATCTTAACCCTACTTTCTTCCAAAAACGTAGCGTGAGGAATAGGGTTACCTCTAGGACATAGGTAATGAGGTGAGTAGGGGTACAGAAGGCTAGGGGAAATGTGTTTGAGTGTGGGGAAAGGGTAAAATGAGTAGTTAACTAGGTTTTTCTATTTTCAAACTAAACAAGAGTGCTAAACCACAAAAACTTAGTGTGAACCCTAGGAGAGGGTTCCCCACTGAAATGTGAAACAATTGATGAAAGGAGGTACTGAGAGGCTTTGAATTACTTGTATGGATGATTTTGGAACCCTTTTTTGCAAACAAAACCCTTGGTAGGTGCCCTTTTTCTCCCAAAACTGAAAAACACGTCAAATTGGACAAAACACAATGTGGCTGCCAAAAACGTAGCATGGAGGAGAAAAATTTCCTTGGAGGATGAAGTTTGATGCTGAAATGACTTGGATGGCATCCAATGATAATTTGGAGCTCAATAAAACTGAAATGAGTGATAGGAATGTTTGAATGATCCTTTATAAACTCAAAATCACTTCTTTGGCATATGTCATGGCATGACATCATATTTCATCTTAAGACCAAATATGATGTGATTGCAACAATATATTTATGAACTGCAAATTTACCTTCACCTTTATTTCATTAGCTTCCTAAGATTCTAACTCCCTTTATATGAGTACTCAACACAATTTACATGGTTTTTTTTGCTTAAATATGACATAGTGATGACAAAACAAGTGGAAACCTAGACCAAAACTCATATGAAGACATTTTAACTGATCCATCATCCAAACCACCTGAAAAAAGACATGACCATGATGAATGATGATAACCATGAATACATAAGGGAGTAGAAATGACCTAGACACACCAACCAATGATCAAATTTTTATTTGAATACCTACTGAAACCATAAAAATTTGACCTAAGACCCTAGCAAAAAAACATTGAAAGAGCATATTTGATCACTGGCGACTGACATGAATGTCAGGCACTAACACCATACACTAGCTAAAAAGGGGTATTCTTATGCAATCCTTTTGTGGTAGTTCAATAACCCCATAATATTGTTGGTACCATTTCATCTTAGTCATCTTTCTTGGCTGAAAAAATATTGGTAAGAACCTTCTCCAAAGTTTTCTTGAACACCTCCATTATACCATTAGCTTGTAGATGATAAGGACTACTCTTATGATGTTGGATCAATAATTTTTGTGTTAGAGTTTGTTATAGCACCATTTATCACCCTTGGTATTTGTGATGATTGGTTTATGGCCTAGGGAAACCCCTCCTTCTAGACTTGGTCCAAATATTTTAAAAACAGTGTTTTATTCCCTGTACGCTACTTTTCCCTGAGATAAAAGCGTGTACATGCGGGTTATTCAATACCCAACCTTCATATATGTGTTAAAACACTTAAAAAAAATAAATTTCCTTAATTATGGGCAGAGTTCACGGTTTCTACCTGTTGATTACCTCCTATTGCTGATTACCTCCTATTGCCCATGGCCCAACTGTTTCCCAACTAAAAAATTAATTGGGAGAAGTATGAATAGACTTCTATGGGAAGGTCTTAAGGAGGAGAAGAGATAGAGTTATTATATTGAGATTATCCCTAACTGAGTCTGATGTATCCATGTGCCTCATGCACTTCCCCAAGCTTCAAGAAACTCTTGTTTCCTTGATTATAGATATTCTCCCTCTTGCTTGAGATATCATGGTGTTGGTTATGGAAGAATATTGTTGAAGGCTGGGATAGGACGAATCCAGAGGACGGTTCCTCTTGGAGCAAGAAGAAGAAGACTCATGTGAATTCTCTCCACGTTATTTATAGCTTATTGCAAAAAAAGAAATGATGCCTTGTTTTCTAAAATAACTTTGTTTATGCATCAAATTGTGTTGCAATTCATGTATGAATGTTATTTTGATGTATAATTGATCATTAGCTTATATGATATAAAGTTAAATTTCGTGAATATTCTTTACCTCTATACTGCTATCTATGTTCGAATTGAATGATTTTCAGGTCTGATGAACATCAAGAGTTGTAGAGGATCTGAACCCTGCGGGACCTACTCAAACGAAGGAAGTCTAGGTACGGTCACTCTTGCATAGTTTGTTTATATAAGAATTTTTCCTGAGTTGTATGAGTGTTTCTTGTTGTAGTATACTTTTTCTCTATTGGGGTTCTAACCCAAAGCCCTAGGGTACTTATTCGCGTAACAGAATTGACGACTCTACTGGGGATAACAATCTTGTTATTCCTAGTTTGGGTTGCTCAGTGTCAATTGGGGCTTAGTCTTTGGTCTTCTTACTATTACAGTCTTATTTGGTCTACCAGAGTGTTGGGCATGGAATCCCCCCACAACATGTTTTGGGGCTCAAAGCCCAAGTTTTGGTCAAATGTATTGTATGACTCCACAAATTATAGGTGTGGAGCGTGAAGTATAGGATGACTCATAGGGTTGTCCACCCTAAAGTATTGTAATGTAATGTAAAGTCATGTCGGCCTAGCCATGGTCCGCGGACCATGGGATTGTATAAATAGAATGAGGCTCTAAGTTGTAAAGATAGCGAACAAGGAGGAGAGAAGAATACGAATGGTTCAAGCATAGAGTAAGAGTCTAAGTGTATTAGGTCGTAGTAGTAGGAGGAGGCTCTACAGCTGAGTGCACAGAGGCCTAGTAGAGTCTGCAGCTGAGTGCGCGGACCCCTGCAGCTGTATGCATAGGGTGGTGTCGAGTCTGTAATCTTGGTCGAAGAATAAGAAGGAGAAGTTGATTCCTATTTCTATGTATCTACTTGTGCATTGGCTTCTTTACATTTATACTGTTTTATTTATCATGCGCACTACTATGATTGTTGAATATGATGTAATAATCATTAGTATTACACAAATAATTTAAGTAATCAGGTAATAACAGATTCAATAGCAAGGAACTTGGGTATTACACAGGTTGCACCTTGAGTAGGGCTGTGTGGAAGCAACATCGTAGGTTGCAAAGGAATAACAAGTGTGTGTAGTAACGTGCACGCAGGGTCAAACCGCAGACCTTCGTAAGCTCATCAGACATCCCCAGTGTGCGGAAACCTGGTTCTAGCACCCTCCCATACTACTTCAGGTGAAACCTTTGTCCGCGCTCCGCAGACTATTGCCGGAAGGGCCAGTTGTATTGAGATTTTCTTGGGTAAATCACCTCTGAACCTGGGTCAGGCCCATACAAGCCAAAAAATGGTTCCATTGCCAGGACCAGGATATGCATAAGGGATGTCTGATGTCATGCCACTGGAATCTAACAAAGAAAGAAATTTAAGAGTGGTTGGACAATAAGATTCATGAGTTCCCAGCGTAGGAAAATAGAAATCCACGAGTATCTAAGGAACAGTTGTTCGAGCAGTACTTGTATACAGACATCCATGAAATTTTCTTTTGCATGCTTTCCTTCTGATCTATATGAGTGGATCACAAAGTTAGTAGACAACCAGGGAAGGTGTAGGCTCGACAAACCAAGTGTGGACTCTAGAATTAGTGCGCAGACTAGAAGCGTCAGGAGATAATATTGCACGAGTTGTGGACCATTGGCTCAACCGAATAATAGGAGGATTTATCACTGAGTTTGCTGTAGACACAACTGTCAGCTATAGTGAGGTGGAGCAAAGTTTCCTCATGGGACCATGACGTAAGTATATTAAATCTTTGAACACTTGGATTAAGATGCTATTGTGTGAAAAATGGGTTATATAAATAAATTAATGTTTGGAGCTACGTGAAGCGGGAAGATCTACAGAAGCAGAGGTAGCAAACAATTAGAAACCAGTCCCTTAATTTCACCCTCGCAGGAAAGTGAGGAAGAGCTTGTGAAGGTTTCTCCGAGAAGTGGGGTCAATTTGATAAGGCAGAAAATTCTATGTTTACCACCTCCACCCACACCGCCACTTGTCTCACCCTCCTCGCCTCCATCTCCAGCCACCCCACCTCCGCCACCACCATAGTTCAATATGGTGGGTGCGATCAAACTACCAGTATTCAGAGGAATGGGGAATGAAGATCTGGACCAATTCTGGTTCATGGTATGAGTAGTATCAGAAGCACAAGGCGTTGTGGATGACAATATTGAGAAGGCTATGCTGGTGAGCATGCTGTAGCATCACGCATTAACATGGTATATCAAGCATTCTAATGACCACCCAAACACAAGAATCACAGAAATCCAGGCCACGCTGAATAGGGAATTTAGCAGGCCAAAGTCAAAAACACAGCCAATCATTGGGTTTAAGGAGATCACAATGCTCCTAGGTGATACCCCCTGGGATCTGGACTAAAGGCTGAAGAGTACGATTCGCGAAGCCAATATAACATTGAGAGATGGGTAGCATCGTGCATGGTTTGTAGCATCACTAACATCACACTTAAGGATGACGTTGTCACAGTAAAAAATTTCCACCCAGGCCAAAGCTTTAGAAATGGCGATGAGATTGCATGAGACCCCTATACAAGACCCTGGTTTGGGAGTCCAACAAATCCACATGCAATTACAAAATCTATGTCTAGAAATGCAAAGTTTGAAATAGGATAGGACACCTTGCCCAAAGGCGTGCGAGGAGGTATGGTGCATAAAATGTAAAGGTCAAGGGCACGACAAGGAACATTGTCCAGTGTTCACGAACTAGTTGATAGGAGGAGGGTCGATGCCATTAAGACCTGAAGCACAGGTAAGGCCAAGCGCGACATTTGCATTATGATGCGTGATCTATCAGATAGGAGGAAAACACACTATGAATAATTGTCATCTATTGTAGAAGTATACGCAGACGTCCCAACAATTGTTTTGTATTTTCTAGAGGTCGGTAGGACATGATGAGCGCACCTGCCAAAGCTATGAACTAATGATGGATCAGACTCCTTCCTACAGGGTGCAGACCAAAACACGAGTCCTCGACCCAAATGCAGGGATGGCGTGCGCTAGATTTTAGGGGCGTGGTCGAGGTCGAGGTAGAATGGGACCAGGAAGGGGTCGCGGACAACTAATTTGTTACAATTGTAGAGGGCTAGGGCATTATGCCCACAATTGTACAAACCCGACAAGGAAATCATATTGGTATTGTACTTAGTTTAATCATGAGGCAGAAGATTTCCCTTCACTGATAGCGAGGATGCGCAAAAAATGGGTACTCCAACACCCTCCATGCGAAGAAGAACCAAATGTAAACATGATGCTCAGGAGCTGTATGACCATGGGCGATGATAAAGGGAAGTAGCCAGAAGAAAGTGTGTGGATTTGCAAGGCTCCTATAAAGGAACCCAAATTTGATTTAGAACACACGAAGGAGACATTCATGGAAGCTAAGAAGAGCTTCACGGAGGCCTCCAATTCAGGTAGTAAGGATCAACTAGAACCACAAATGGATCCTTCAATGCTCACTATCTTTCTGGAGACATGCATGAAACTGCTCCACGACACCAAGGCAGTCAAAGGACTACATGAACTTATCACTAGGTGCGCGGGGTCAGGAGAACTGCGTGTGGTCCGGAAACTTGGAAAGCATGCATTACGTATAGGAAGGGAAATGAGGTTGACTGCGCAAATCAGTGAGTATGAAATGGATAAGGTAATCCTCGATATCGAATTGGACGTGAATGTACTGCAAAAACAAATGTGGGAATGCATGGGCAGACCCGCGCTACAGTGGTCTCCTATCCAGTTACGAATGGAGAACCAACAGAAGATTTTTCCCATGGGAAGATTGTAAGGGGCAACTGTAGACATTGAAGGTGTGAGTGTGCAGGTGGATTTTGAAGTGATAGAGATTGTTGATGATAGTAGTCCCTATCTCGCACTACTAGGAATAGAGTGGGCCACCGATACGAACAGAGTCATAAATCTGAAGAAGTGCAAAATGATCTTTGAGAAAAAGTCACTACGCGTAGTGGTACCACTAGATCTAGCCGAAGGAGCACGATACATTGAACTGGTGTGCGATGATGATAGTGATGGTGATCTCGATTGTATTTACAAGGTAACTACGTGAGAACAGGGTTGGGTGAATCCGACTGCAGATGGAAGAATTTCATGGGAGTGAGAAAGCTCATGCACGTCAGATTCAGACGAAGAAGTAGAGCGATGGCAGAATCGACTGCATGAAGTAACGATGCTTAATTGCAACATGATGATTAGATCACTACGTTGCATGCCAACGGAGGAAAGGGAGCTGCCGACATATGATGGATTAACAACAGTGGACGAATTTCTGAACGAATTTGAAAGTGCAGTACTAGAAGAGGAGCGATTCGATGCACTGAAGTGGGCATTGCGCGCAACGCTCGCATGATGGTGGGGTATGCATCAAGGAAATTTTGAGGACTGGCACAGATGTAGAAGGATGATGCACCTACATTTTTTAAAACCCCAGCTCTGAACAAGAGCTAGTCAGCAGGGGTGAAACAACTTGCATGCACACCTTTCCTGATGGGTACAGACATATGCTATACAGCCCGTACAAGTACACACAACCCCAAGAATAGAGAATTAGAACAAACCACGATAGCAGCAAAGGCGACGTGCACTACCAATCATCCACAACGAAGCATTCGATAGGGTGTGTGGACTACTAAACAAGGTTCACTAGGTGAGACGAACTGATTGGGACCTGCGCCGACCAGTGGTTCGATAGGCCTATAGGACCATGTGCAAAACCCTAAGCACAGATTTGATTCCAAGGGTGCAGAACAAAGTAGAAACTGTAATTTGTGAAGGGAAGACAAAAAGGAATCTGCATGTAATGGCTCCTGCAGTTGTGACGGTGCGTGATCACTAGGATGAAGAAATCACACAACTATGCGAGGTAAAACATATAAGGATTCAGGAAGCCCTTCGGTGAGGGAGCCTTAGACTTCACGAACTAGAAAAGGACCATGTACGATTGAGGAAGAAAAGAATTTTGATGGACGCTGAGATCAAGAGGCTGGAAAATGAGATCACGCAAGCATGCCTTGTCGATAAACCAAGGATGATAAAGCAAGATACGGATGATCATACCACTACATTAGAAGATTTTCACTGAGAATTTATGACTCTGCTGCCATGGCTACTACCGCACCTCACCAAACGCAGTAACCAAGGGAGCGCACTACATATAGTAGCACATGGGGCACCAACTGTCGCAAATGCAATTGAGGAGTTTCCACAAACTATACAAAGGTGAGTTGAAGTCTCGCACAGGTGGTATGACCACCTGACTAGCTGTAGGGAGCTCAGTCTCAGTGCCCTAGGCAGTTGAAAGAGAGCGCAAGACTATAAAAGAGTCTCTTTGGGAGCCATACGATGAGGGAGGTGCATGTAGACTTAGCATGTCCCAAGGGTCGTGACCACGCATGGGGGGTTGCGCTGCCACGTGGGCAGGATGGGGAGTGACCGTTGATGTCACTATTCATGAGAAGATGTCTGATTTAAGGCAAAAGGGAGCAGGTGGTGGGCATTTAAGACACGAATTAAGGGCAAGATTTGGGGCAATCTGCTGCTAAGAAAGCATTGATGGGCCAAAATTGGGGGGAACGATCGAATTTGAATTCAAAAGACGTTATAAAACTCCAGGGGCTAACCATGAGATAACACTTGTTCACTTGAGATTTGAGCAATTGATTAGAGCACAAAGTGTTGAGCACCGAGCAATATTTGAGCCCCGAAGTCCGTGAATGAACACAGACAGTTCAAACAGGATGATGGCTACCAAGAGAGGTTTAGGCTCTATAGAAGGAATCACCGACAAGGCCGCACAGAACCCCATAGTACATGATGTTCTTGAAGACACTAGGGTCACACCAGAAATCCCAAAATCGCCTCAGATGCTGAGGCCCAAAAAAGATGAGCAAGCAGTGGGACCAGTCCGCATGTCCCTATGGAATCCATGGTTCAGTAAACTCTCAATGGAAGAAAAGGAAAGGCTACCACCATTGAGACTGATGAGGAGGAGGAGGACATACAGGCTCTCATTCATGAGATAAAGGAAGTAGAAGACATTGAAGAGGACATCCAGTCGATGTGCTCTACAGTGAAATTGCCTGAGTACATCTGTCCACGGAAAGGAAAAACTAAGATACCAAAGGACCTGGATGCCACTAAGAGCGCACTCCAAACCCTGCTCCTCCCCAATGGAATTTTGTTTGAGGGCTCACACCTGGGACACATGCCCACAATGAATTTTGAAGATTGGGACCTCGCAGACAATGAGAATTTCCCACACTTAGAGATGGAGAACCTCATGAAGCAGAGTCTCAGACCCTAAGTTTGATCTTTTTTATCTAGCTTTGTGTTTTATTTTTCTTGCAAAGCTTTGTATATGCACTTTACTCTGTTTACAGTAGCGTACACACGCTTAATTCTGTGAAGTGAACCCGCGTATATGTGATTTTCCTTTATTACAAGCGCGTGTACATGCCTCTATGCTTGAATACAGTCACATATACCATTTTTTGCATTGTTTTTTCAAATCTCTCTGCCCAGAAAGATTTGTTGCTTGGTCTGCTTAGTCTCTGAGTGGTCAATTTATGTCTGAATAATTTCATTATTCTACAAGCTTAGTATTCTGAAGTCTCTTCCTCATTGAAAAAATTTGTCATAGGTTTGCTTTTTGAGTGAGTTTGTAATTGGTGTTTTGGCACACAAGATTTCATTCAAAAGTTTTTGATTGTTCTGGTCCTCCAGAACAGGAGATTGTTTTCAATCTCAGTGTCAAGCTCGGTTTTTGCTCTACCTGCTTTGCTTTCTATCATTTTTTGGTGTTATAGCTTTTCTTTCTTTTTGAAAGTCTTTTTGATGAATTTGAAAGTATTTCTTTCTTGGATTCTTGGTAAGTTTGTCAAGCTCTTTGCTACTATTTAGGTCATTTAGTACAAGTTGAAGCCTTTTTGCTCAAGTTTTTGTTCATTTTCGAGTTTGTAACTTGAAAGGACTCCTTGTGCTTTTCTTTCGATCTTTGAGTTTTAGTGGCATTTAGAGCGATTTAAAAAAGTTGCTTTGGTTGTTTCTTGAAAAAGAAATGATCTCAGAAAACATTGTTTTTGTTTTCTTTTGCCAAGTTTGATTTTGGTTTCTTGAAACTGAATTGTGATCTTTTGCAATTTTTCCTTCTTGTTCGGAGAGAATTTTATTCAAAATTTGTATCCTCTTCAATACTTAAGTTGGCTTATTAATAGTTATAAACAATTGCTTTCATTTTCATTTTAGAGTGATTTAGGATCTTGCATCTTCATTACACCATGCATTAGGGTAGTTTGCATTGTTAAAGCATCAAGTAGTCTTTTTAGTTTTTTTATGTGTGTAGTGTGTTTCAAGAAAAGAAAAAGAAAAAGTATTTTTCTTTATAGAAGTTTCGTAGAACCCACGTAGAGATCTCTTTTCATCGAAGAAAAAATGATTGTATTCATGTAGTTAGTTTTTCATTGATTTCTTTTGCGTCACACAAACACCATTGGTTTCACTTCCATCTATACCCTTGAATTAAAAGAATAGACATTAAAATCAAGCGCTTAATTAAACTAGAAATTTTGTATTGTCATCAAAATACACCAACAAGTTTAGGTTTATTAGGGCCTTGGATTAGGCAAGAGGAGAGTTAACTCTCCAAGGCCACTCTAAATTGCAAAACATAGAGGTTTGATTAATGAGTGAAATACAATAGTGTTAGGGAGATCGGGAAAGATCCGTGACTGGGAGTAAAGCATGAGGGTTAGTGAAGATAAGGATGAGAGATAGCCCCTCTCTTACTTGTCGGATCCTACCTCACGACTATTCCGCCTGGCTTCTGATACGAGTTGGTGACCATAGTTGCTTATCCTAGGAACCACGCAGGTGGCTATGGAGGGGAACCTCGTGGCACCTGAGGTTGACATTATATCATGTTCAGCAATACTTCTGGAGGGTACCCTTGCGAAGCTTGGGGGCTTGCACCGGCAAAGGCTGTTGCTTGGAGGTTAGCGTAACTACCTCTGATACCTATGCTAGCAGGCCTGGGACATAATTACCCCAGTCTATTTTTAGAAGACCCTTGTTATTAACTTTCTTGTATTTTGGTGTCCGGTCCTAATCACCCGGAGCGGAAATACATGAGAGTTGTTTGATTGCTGATATCTTTAGGCACATTTTAGTGAATGTTCTATGCTCCTAGTCGGCCTAGCTTTATAATTTTTGAGTCTTTAAGTAGATCTTTTAAATAATTCAAATTGGCTGACCAACCATCTCGATGGTCTAGGAGACTTCGTGGGCTTTCATCTACGAGTCCGGAGCCTTCTCCTAGAAGGCATAGGAGCGATTCTGACAATGGTTTCCAACCAGTGGCAGTAGGCGCATCAGAGATTGATCCTCCGCTTGGAGGCATTAGTTCACAAGATAGACTTGGTACCAGTACAGAGTTAGAGAGGAACACACCAGTTCTTTCTCAAGTACTCTTCTAGTCGGGATATAGTATTGAAGTAGAAGAGCTTTTAGAGTTGGTTGCGGCTCTAAATTCTCCTCTCCCTCCTGACTATCCAGACGTTTTTTTATAAGTTGGAACTCTGCCTCACAACCCTTCGAACCCAAGTTTACATACATCTATCCCTTCGATGACCGCTGCTGGAAGCATGGCATCTATGACAAGTTTTGTGAGCATACAGACTCCAATACCTATACAAGGGGGAGGAACTATTTCCATCCCCTCTAATACTCCCAACACGACTATATTTGGGTCCACTTCCATTCCGTCAACGAGTGGAAGTTCTCAAACTACTACATCCATTTTTGGATTCTTCCCTTTTGGAATGTCATCTCAAAGTATCCCTTCGGTTCCTTTGAACATACCATCGATCACCTCTACATCCATGATGAGTGGATCAACTTCTTTTTAGGGTTTCCCATTTGGAAGTGTTCATATACCACATTCCAATCCGATAGTAGGGTCAATGCCTTTTCCCTTTACAAGTCAAGGTAGTAACCCCTTCCAAAGTTGGACAAACCTTGCAGTTAGTGGGATAGGAGTTGGGAATCAATTTTGTGACCAACAAGGGAATGTGCCATATTCTTCAGTTAATTTGTTTCAAAGTTTTCCACCCTTTGCTAACGCATGGAACCCTCATCAAGGGCTGACATCTCCTTTAAATACTTCATTAGGGGGACACTTCACAGGTTACAGAGGATATTTGGAAGGAGTTGGTCAAACTCCAAATTTTTCTGGACCACAAGGATCACCTTTTGGTTCAGTAGGCTCTACGAGTTACTTCAGGCAACCTAGTGCCTTTCAAAGTCTAGGTCATTCTTTTCAGACCTTTGGCAACCCCGCCTACTCTGGATGGAATTCCGAAGGTCCCCTACGACTTCCTTTTCTAGCCATGCTTAATTTTTCAGACTTAACTAAATTGATGAATGATACAATTAGGTACAATATGTCTTGGCCTTTGGTCCCAAATAAACTTCCCTTAGATATTCCAAAATTTGAAGGGAAGAGTGGTGAAGACCCGGGAGGCCATGTGACCGCATTTCACTTATGGTGTTCATCCAACTCCCTAATAGATGATTCGATTAGGTTGAGGTTATTTCAGTGCACCCTAACCAAAAATGTGGCCAAATGGTATATAGAGTTGCCAGGGGGCACCTATACTTCTTTCGCTAATTTGGCTGATATTTTATTTAACCATTTTCAGTTTCCTATCTGCTATGAAGTCGGAACTGAACTTCTGGCCAACTTTCAGCAAGACACGGAAACTCACATTTCAGATCACATCTAGGAATGGAGAAGGAGAAAAAGGCTTATCAAAGCTGAAATTCCACCAAAGTTCCTTCTCGAATGGTTTCTAAAATCATTACAACCTAAGATATCAGAGGATGTTTCTCTTTTTGGTGTTTATTTAGAAGAGCAGGCTATTTTTCGATCCCAGCAATTAGAACTGATATATTCTCAGTTTGGGACTCTTCAGAAAATCCTACCTGATGCTCCTAGATCTAAGGTTGATTTATCCAAACTGAAGCCAGGCCCTCATGCCGATGGTATAGTTGGATCAATTGACGCAAATACAGTGAACCTTTTGAACCAATTGCAGCAGTTGTCTCTACAAACTGCTTCTTCTAACCAGGCAACACTATCTACAAATTCACCTTCCCAACCTACCTCTATAAACATTGTCTAGGCCTCTAACCACAAAGGAAATCAACAATCTGATGGGAAGAGGAAGGGATGAGGTAAGAAGAGGAACCAGGAGGGGAAGGGCAATGCGAACAAACCCAGAAATGGTGCCAGTGAGGGTAGAAAAGAGTCCAAGAAAAAGGTTAAGTTTCCATGCAAGTTATGCAATGGAGATCATTTGACTCACCTCTACCCTAAGATACAAGATGCTTAGTGCTTGTTCGTGCAGCAAGGGTCCTCTAGATCCCAAGCTGTTCTGACTAACCATTTTCCCCAAGGGCAACAATTACTTGCTAGCGTGAACTCGAACGCTCGTACCTCCACAGGGGGTAACTGATAAGGGGAAAATTCCTTAAATGTTTATATGATGAACTCTCATGTCAATGTTGCTACACGAGCACACGATTATGGTGAAACAAAAACATCTAAGGCTAAATCTATTCCTGAAGCCACAAACCCACTTCATATTGAGCGACCCTCTGTTGAGTCTATACCTCGGATACCGAAAGGTTCTACAAAGTGCTCCACTATTAACCCTAATTCTAGGGAAGCCTAGAACTACTCGATTTTAGAAGATCTGGCTCAAAGTCCTTGTGCTATGTCTGCTTTGGAGGTACTCTAGTCGTGTCCTGCTCAGAGAAGTTCTTTTCTTTTCGATGCCAACCTGGATTATAACCTCCTCTTAGGAAGGAATTGGATTTATGAGATGGATGCCATAATTTCAACTTTATTTTGCATCCACTGTTTTCCTCATGAGGGGAGAATTGTTAAAATTGATCAGTTAGATTATTCTTCAGGTGACTCCCATGCAACTTCGGATTCTACCATTCCATTGGTGGATAATCCCTGTCAACCTATTGAGAATTTAGGAGTTGGGATGTACTCTTCGTTAATGGGTATATTTGAGCTTCCTCCTCCTACAGTAATGCAATTTCATCCTCCAAGGGGCGTTCATGGAAAGAGTTCTTTCGAACTCATTATTTTTCAGACCCTTGGACCTTACCTTTGTCTACCACCACATTAGATGGATGGAAATTTGGTGGAATGGCATTCCCCATGTTTGCAGTAGAACTTAGTTATCAATCTATTGTTAACTCTATAGACAACCATCCCACTCCTTTTTCACAAGAGGAGTTAGATGGTGATGTGGCTCCAACTTGGACCCTCGACTCTACTTCTATTCTAGATTTCTTAGATACAGTTTTACCATTTGAAGAAGCAATTTTGGAGGCAATGATGGGTGTAGATCGACCATGTGAAGGTTTACATCATCGTTCATATTTTCTTCCTCCATTGCATGAAGTTGAATCTAGGTTCTCCAATTTGCTTACTAGCAATGTTTGTATAGTTTCGAACCCTTGGCTCCAACACAATTATCTGCCAAAGGTAATATGTCGTTTATCTCAAGAACTGTACCTATAGACATCTCTAGGAATCCTAAAGTTAGAGAAAATGTCTTCATCAGAGTCGATTGTTCCCCTGAAGAAACTCAAATATACACTGACCTCTTTAAAGAGCTTCGAGATGTGTTCACTTGGTCTTATGAGGAAATGCTTGGAATTGATCCATCTATAGTCTAGCATGAGATCAAGACATACAAAAACACTAAACCTATTTGTTAGAAGCTTCAACCAGTCAATCCTCATAAAGCAGCAACTATTAAAGCTGAAGTTGAAAAGCTGCTTAAGGCAGGTTTCATATACCCCATTACTCTAACAGAGTGGGTTTCCAATCTAGTCCTGGTAGATAAAAGCAAGGAACGATCTGAGTATGTATCGACTTTAGGGATTTGAATAAAGCTTGTACAAAAGATAACTACCCCATGCCTTTTATTGATCAAATTATTGATGAATGTGCAGGTAATGAAATATTTTCATTCATGGACGGATTCTCTGGTTACAATCTGTTAGCATTATGATACATGTGTTGTCCTTGATGGAAACTCACTTAGATGAAAAATCATAGTACAACACGTCAACATAAAAGAATTACAGATCAAACTACAAAGAATGAAGAAATAGAGGTATACGCAGGTTCACCTTGACCAAGCTACGTATACAAGCAGGTTCACGGAACACAAGTAGCATATATGTACACACGCACTTTCACAGAATGAAAAGCGCGTATATCTTGGAAAACTAAATTTTTGGTCCGAGGCATTTGGTCCAAGGTATTGGTCCTAAGTGGTTTTGGTCCATGGTATTGAGAAAGGCCTAAAACTATATAAGGAGGAGAAGATCATTAGGCCAAGTGTGCAAGTATCAAATATCTAATGAAGTGTGAGATCTAGTATGCAGGTTATTGGCTTATGGTGTTGTGCTTGATCTAAACCAAGGATGAACCTTAGCGATTGATGAGGGATAAGATCTAATGATGGATCAGGGTCTTAAGGCTTGAAATGAATTATCATTATGTGGTTTGATCATGTATAGTCTAGATCTGAATACTGATGCATGTGTTATTTTGTAAATATTATGATCTGAGTATAACTAAAGTCTGGAATAGCTGTAGAATTATGAATTAATATTTGCAGATGTATACGCTGGTTGGCTTTGATAAAAGCGCATATACACGTTGTTTCGATACATGGAAGTAGCATATACCTTATAAAGTATATTTTAGTTGTTTCTGTTTGTTGTTGCAGAGTTCTGGGTTCTGGTGATTGTATTTTGGTGGCAGTATTCTGAATGATCAGATTGATTGTGATTTGATGATGGGTTGTCAAAGCGATTGATTGATTCAATTGTGGTTGATTCAAAAAGTGATGATTGAGTTTTAGTGATTGGTTGATGCAGATGTATTTGATGATTGAATTGTAGTTATGATTTTGTTGATGGATCCAGTCTAAAAATTTATGAAACGTGGTCCTTGGAGGAAGAAAGAGGGTCATAGCCTTATGTAGGTCTTTGCCTACATACTAGTAAACATATCGGCTAGTACAAGATTTAGGGGGTTGTAGCTCCCTTCCAGTAGAAGCTGGAGAATGAGAGAAGGTTGTAACCCTCTACATGTAGAAGCCTGCATACTGGTATGAGTCTGCACTAGTACAAGATTCTAAACAAATTTTCTTATTACTAAAAGAAGACAGAGACGACAGTAATAGGTGGTTTTACCCACATTGGGTTTCCACCTTATATCTTGGTGTTCATGTGTGTTGCTTATGTGTGATGCTTTATTCTTCTTTTACTGCACTATCTAATAAATCTTTGATATACTGGTTAAAGTTCAATGCATGATAAATTGGCTAAATCAAAAGTTCTCTGCATATACGCTGGTTTCTTTAAGTACAGTCATGTGTACATGCTAGTTCACTTAGCTGAAGTAGCGTATACAAATTTGTTTGGGAAATAAAATTATTGATCTGATAATACTGATTCACCCCCCCTCTCAGTATTATTTCCAACAATTGGTATCAGAGCAGGTCCTTCAGAAGAAGCTTGATCGCTTGAAGGGAGATCCATCATCATGAGTAATCAAGAAAGTGTGGGATCCATCAGACCACCAATCTTTGATGGGAGAAACTTTTTTTATTGGAAAATAAGAACCACGACCTATCTACAATCTCTTGGAATGGATATTTGGGAAATTTTGGAAGGATGATATACATTTCCAATAGAAATTCCTACAAATATAGCAGGTGAAAAGAAATATGAAACCAATGCCAAGGTTGTCAATACTTTACTGGGTGAAGATATAAAGGAAGTTACCTTAGTTGAGAAATTTTTAAGATCCTTGTCTGCTAAATTTGAATCAAAAGTGTCTGCCATAGAAGAAAAATAGGATCTGCAGACTATCACTATGACACAGCTTCACAGAATCTTAACTGCCTTTGAGATGAGGAAAGGAGGTCCATCAAATGTGAGAGAAGCTGCATTTAAAGCTTCAGCAAAAGGAAAGGAAGAACTCAATGAATCAAGACATATTTCAGAAGAAGAAGATGAAGTAAAGTTTGTCAAGAAGCTTCAATGGGGTTTCAGAATATTTAGAGGTAAAATAGCCTTCAAATGCTTTGATTATCGTAGAGTTGGTCATTATGCTACCAAATGTCCTCATAAAGATAAATATGAAAAAGGAAAGGAATATGAAAAATGGAATAGAAAACAAGTTGTAAGCAAAAAGAGTTACTATGCTAATGAAGATAGTGATGGTTTATCAAATAGTGATGAAGATGAAAATAGTAATGACTATAGACTTCTAATGGCTTATGACAATGATAATTTTTGGGATGATTTAGAAGAAGATGACCTTCATGAAGAAATATCTAAACTCAAAATTGTTTAGAAGAAAAGAATATGATTATAGATACCTTGACATACCAACTTGCTGAAAATGAAAAACACAATGAAAAACTAGAATGTGAAATTGTGGGTCTAAGAAAGGATCTTGAGAAAATGAAATCTCTCAATCTTAGATTTGCTAAAGGATCACAAAACTTCAATGAAATGATCAAATTGCAGCATTCTCCTCTGATAAAGATAGGTCTTGGATATATTGAATAAGCATCTCAATCATAGAAGCCGTCAACCTCCACTAAAAGCTATCTTGATGCAGCAAAGAACAGTGAACAATATGACAATCGTCAGCAAAGGCATAAAGCAGATCACCAGGTAAATCAGACTCAATTTGCTTCAAGGATGAACAAAAGCCACAACCAACCTCAGGTAAATCATACTCAATTTGCTCCAAAGATGAATATCAATAGAAACTACAATCACCAGGTCAATAGATTCGATAGTCGCAGGAACATATTTAATGGACAATGTTTCTCATGTCATAATTTTGGACATAAAGCTGCTCAATGTGTTTCTTACAAAACCATCATGACTAGAGAAGCACAAAATCAAAGGAATGTGACAGGGATCAAGAAAAATTCTTATAATAACTTTTCTCTTCTTGAAAATGAAATAGAATGCTCAATCTGTAAGAACTTTGGCCATGAAGAATTTGAATGCAGGAGAAAATTTCGACAAACATCTCAAAAGGAGAAAACTCCATTAAATCCCAAGATATGGAGAAGGAAAGAACCTCAAATAGAAAGATGTAGTATATCCTTGTATGCATAAGGACAAGAAAATCAATGGTACATCGACAGTGGATGCTCAAAACACACGACAAGTGACAAAGAAAAACTTCACTCATATAATGCCTTAGAAAAAGAAAACAATGTCTCATTTGGAATGACACTCCTGCTGTCATAAAAGGTAAAGGCTCTGTTTTCTTGAAAGAAATGGTTAAAGCTAGGAATGTTATGTATGTAGACAGTCTAAATCATAACCTGTTGAGTGTCAGTCAAATGTGTGATCAAGGAAATGAAGTGGTGTTTCGATCAAACAAATGTGTTGATCATGAGCTTGATACAGGAGAAACCGTGATCAAAGGTACAAGAACTCAAAACAACTTATACATACTCAAGGGAGGACAACAACAGTTCTGTATAAGCAAAAATGATGAAAATTGGCTATGGCATAGAAGATTGGGACATCTAAGCTTTTCTCAAATAAGACAAGAATGTAGATTCAAGGTTGTTCATGATCTTCTAGAAATTAGCATCCCTGAAAATACAATATGCAAACCATGTCAATTCGGTAAGAAAACCAAAGCTCACTTCATTGAAAAAGAAGGGTCAACTAGTAAGCCTCTTGAACTTATCCATACTGATTTATGTGGACCATCAAGGACAAAGTCACCTCGTGGAGAAGAATACTTTATTTTGTTCATTGATGATTTTTACAGAATATGTTCGATAGGTCTTCTAAAGCATAAAAATGAAGCATTTGAAAAGTTCAAAGCCTTCAAAGCTTTGGTTGAAATGAATCAGATCGCAAAATCAAATGCCTCAGATCTGATCGAGGAGGGGAATTTACCTCAGATGAATTCTTTGACTTTTGTGAACAACATGGAATAAAAAGGCAGTTCTCCACCGCAATGACTCCTCAGCAAAATGGAGTGGTAGAAAGAATGAACAAAACCATTCAACAAATGGCTCGAGCTATGCTAGATGAATCTGGAACTCCTGCAACCTTTTGGGGTGAAGTTGCATTCACCGCCATAACTATTCTCAACCAAGAAAATGTTCAGGTAAACAACACTCGAACTCCACATGAAATTTGTTATGGTAAGACTCCTACTGTAAAATACTTTAAAGTTTTTGGAAGCAAATGTTATATCAAAAGGACTGATGAAAAACTTGGTAAGTTTGAGCCTAGAGCAGATGAAGGTATTCTTCTCGGTTACTCTTCCCGAAGTAAAGGATATAAATGTTATAATAAAATATGTGGGAAAATTGTTAAAAGTATTGATGTTGTAGTTGATGAAGCATGCAAAAATCCAAAACAGATAAAAATCGAAGATTATGACAATGAAGAAGATGGGGATTATTTTCCCACATCAAATCACAATGATTCTGAAGAAGAAACCAATGAAGCACCAGAAGTAGATATAACGATAGAAGAAAAGACTCCGTCCAGGTATGTTCAGAAAAATCATCCAGAAACTCAAATTTTAGGGGAAAAAGAGGTAGGTGTACAAACAAGAAGAACTATTATAGAAACCTCAAGCTATATAGCATTACCATCCTCCACCGAACCTCAAAATGTAAATGAAGCATGCAAAGATGAATGTTGGGTCAAGGCCATGAATGAAGAACTTGAGCAAATTGAAAAGAATAATACTTGGGAATTAGTTCCTAGACCTCATGATAAAAATATTATGGGAACTAAATGTATATTCAAAAACAAGATGAATGAAAATGGAGAAGTTATTAGAAACAAGGCCAGACATGTTGGTAAAGGGTATGCTCAATAAGAAGGTATAGATTTTGAAGAAACTTTTGCACCCGTTGCTAGACTTGAAGCCATAAGGATGTTTCTTGCTCTTTATAGCTTTTAGAAATTCAAAGTATTCCAAATGGATGTAAAATTTGCCTTCCTTAATGGAGATTTATAAGAAGAAGTCTATATTGAACAACCAGAAGGATTCATTCTTGGAAATGATGCAAAACTTGTATGCAGACTCAAAAAGGCTCTCTATGGTCTAAAACAGGCTCCAAGGGCCTGGTATTACCACCTTGACAAATATCTACACCAATAGGGTTTTTCAAAAGGGTCAACAGATAGCAATCTATATACAAAGATTGACACTGATAAATTGCTAATAATTGTTGTTTATGTTGATGATATCATTTTTGGTAGCAATGAAGAATCCATGAGTTAGAATTTTGCTTCAGTAATGCAGCAAGAATTTGAAATGTCTTGGTGAACTTACCTATTTTCTTGGTCTACAAGTTCAAAAAAATAAAGATGGTATTTTTCTTTCACAAACCAAATATCTCAAATAGATCTTGAAAAGGTATGGCATGGAAGATTCTAAACCTGTATGTACCCCAATGGTAACAGGATGCAGTCTCAACTCAAATGATGAATCAACAGCAGTACATAAACCAACTTATAGATCCATGATTGATTGTCTGCTTTATTTAATAGGTACCCGACCTGACACCATGCATGCAGTAGGAATAGTTGGAAGATTTCAAGAAAATCCAAAGGAATCACACCTTCAGGCAGTCAAAAGAATTTTCAAATATCTTCAAGGAAAATAGAACTTTGGTTTATGGTATCCTAGAGATACATATCTTACTCTTCACACATATATAGATGCAGATTGGGCAAGAAGTATTGATGACAGAAAAAGCACTAGTGGTGGTGCATTCTATATGGGTTCCAAGTTAGTGTCTTGGTCCAACAAGAAACAAAGTTCAATTGTGTTATCTACAATTGAAGCAGAATATGTGGCTGTTGCTTCTTGCTACACACAACTACTTTGGATGATGAAAACATTGCAAGACATTCAGATCACATGTACTCCACCCATCTCCATTCTATGTGATAATAGAAGTGCCATCAATATTTCAAAGAATCCAATCATGCACTCCAAGACCAAGAACATACCCATCAAATACCATTTTCTACGTGAACAAGTGCTTGAAAAAAAGGTCAAATTGGAATATGTTCCCTCCAAACAACAAGTTGTTGATATATTCACTAAACCACTGCCCAGAGAGACATTTGAATATCTCCAACAAAACTTGGCAGTAGTTGTTTCATCATCCGGTTGTTAAATCATTTTTTCAGAGAAAGGTTATTAAACGTGTGTTTCATGAAGTATAGTCACATACACATGCAGGTTTCTATGGGTCAAGGAGCGCATATGTTTTTTAGACAAGAAAAAAAGTGGGGGAGGCTCTGATATGGGTGCTCTGACTGATATTGATGATTAATATGTTCTATTCATTAATTTTATCTTATTGACAAATATGCCTTGATCATTGACCTGTTAAACAATGCACAGGTAGCACTAGTTCAGGGGGAGCATTAGCCTTCACATACATCCAGCATTGTTGGCATTATGGTTGCTGAGTCTAGCTATGGCTTCAAATATTTATACCATTTGTTGCTCAAGTCATGTAAAATTCTAGGGTGTGATATGTCTTCTCATACATTTGAATGAGTCCTCTTCGACAAATGATGTAATTTATATCCCATATTTACATGGGATGGATGATGTAATATTTCTTGTTTTTTTCATGTATAAACAATTGGTATATCCCCACTTGGTTGGGAGATGGATGTATGTATAAGTCATTGGTGATAGGAAGGTCATCCTCACATAGTTGAGTTATAGAGTCATGTTATTCTTTTAGAAAATATTTCTGGAGACTTTGCTTGTGCTCAGGGGGAACATGGATGGTTTTAGTACAGCTCAACATGTACAAAAGGGGATCTCAATCAGAGAATTCAGCATGTACTCAGGGGGAGCATGACCAACATAATGTATGTCAAAGGGAGAAATTATATTGGTCCACCCTTTTCCCTTGATGTCAAAGGGGGAGATTGTTGGCATTATGATACAGGTGTTGTCCTTGATGCCAACTCACTTAGATGAAAGATCATAGTACAACATGTCAACAACAAAGAATTATAAATCAGACTACAAAGAATAAAGAAAGAGAGGTATACACAGGTTCACCTTGACCAAGATGTGTATACAAGTTGGTTCATGGAACACATGTAGAATATACGTACACATGCACTTTCATAGAAGGAAAATCACGTATATCTTGGAAAACTAAGTTTTTGGTCCGAGGTATTTGGTCCAAGGTATTTTGATCCAAGGTATTGGTCCAAGGTATTTGGTCTGAGGTATTGACCCTAGGTATTTGGTCCAAGGTATTGGTCCTAAGTGGTTTTGGTCCATGGTATTGAGAAAGGCCTAAAAATATATAAGGAGGAGAATATCATTAGGCCAAGTGTGCAAGTATCGAATATTTGATGAAGTGTGAGATCTAGTATGCAGGTTATTGGCTTATGGTGTTGTGCTTGATCTGAACCAAGGATGAACCTTAGCGGTTGATGAGGGATAAGATCTAATGATGGATCAGGATCTTAATGCTTGAAATGAATGATCATTATGTGGTTTGATCATGTATAGTCTAGATCTGAATACCGATGCATGTGTTATTCTATAAATATTATGATCTGAGTATAACTGAAGTCCGGAATAAATGCAGAATTATGAATTAATATTTGCAGATGTATACGCTGGTTGGCTTTGATAAAAGCGCGTATACACGCTGGTTCAATACATGGAAGTATAATATACCTTATAAAGTATGTTTCAGTTGTTTATGTTTGCTGTTGCAGAGTTCTAGGTTCTGGTTTGGGTTTTGGTGATTGTATTTTGGTGACAGTATTCTGAATGATCAGATTGATTGTGATTTGACAATGGGTTGTCAAAGTGATTGATTGATTCAGTTGTGGTTGATTCAGAAAGTGATGATTGAGTTTTAATGATTGGTTGATGCAGATGTATTTGATGATTGAATTACAGTTATGATGTTGCTGATGGATCCAGTCTGAAAATTTATGAAACATGGTCCTTTGATGAAGAAAGAAGGTCGTAACCTTCTGTAGGTCACTGCCTACATATTAGTAAACATATCGGCTAGTACAAGAGTTAGGGGGTTGTAGCTCCCTTCCAGTAGAAGCTCGAGAACGAGAGAAGGTTGTAACCTTTTGCAGGTAGAAGCCTGTGTACTGGTATGAGTCTACACCAATACAATATTGTAAACAAATTTTCTTATTATTAAAAGGAGACAGAGATGACAGTAGCAGGTGGTTTTTGCCCACATTGGGTTTCCACCTTATATCTTGGTGTTCATGTGTGTTTCTTATGTGTGATGATTTATTTTGATTTTACTGCACTACCTAATAAATCTATGATATACTGGTTAAAGTTCAATGCATGATAAATTGGCTAAATCAAAAGTTCTCTACATATACGCTGGTTGCTTTAAGTACAGTCGCGTGTACATGCTAGTTCACTTAGATGAAGTAGTGTATACAAATATGTTTGGGAAATAAAATTATTCATCTAATAATGCTGATTCACCCCCCCTCTCAGTATTATTTCCAACACAATCAAATTACTATCCGTCCATAGGACCAACACAAGACAACCTTTATTTGTCCCTGGGGCACATTTACATACAAGAAGATGGCTTTTGGTCTTAAAAATGCTGGAACTACTTTTCAGCGGGCCATGTCTTATGCTTTCCACGACATCAAACATGTTATCAAAGCATACTTTGATGACTTAGCTACTCTTTCTCGAAAGAGAATCGATCATCCCAGCCACCTTTTGTTAGTTTTTGAGAGATGTCATTTTTATAAAATTCGGTTGAATCCAAATAAGTGTGTTTTTGCGGTCACATCTGGTGGGTTGTTAGGATTCATCATATTGACTGAAGGGATTCAAGTTGATCCTTTCATGGTTGAGGCAATAATTTAGTTGCCTCCCCCGTCTTCCATTCGTCAACTTCAAAGTCTCCAAGGAAAGGAAAATTTCTTGAGAAGATTTATAGAAAATTATGCCGAGATTGCCAAAGGATTTATGCATTTGCTTAAGAAACGAGGTCCATTTTTATGGGACGACTTTGCGCAATGATCTTTTGATGCCTTGAAATAGGCATTAATCTCTGCTCCATTGTTGAGTCCACCAGATTATGGCAGAGATTTCCTTTTGTGTCTCGCTGTGGCAGAATCAACCATAGGTATGGTTCTGGTTCAAGAGTATGATGCTCTCAGTGAGCATGTAATCTACTACTTGAGTCGAGGCTTAGTAGGACCTACGGCTACACTATTCTCCTTTCAAGAAATTGGCCTTGGCAGCTGTCCATGCTGTCCAATGGCTTCGTCATTATATTCTGCTACACAAAACGTTCATCTTAGCGATTGTCAATCCCTTTCAGTTTGTCCTCAATAGGTGAGTGATTGGGGGCAAATATAATCGATGTATTGTTATTTTGCAAGAATTTGATCTTGATTTCTTCTTAGCCAAATCTAAGAGGTCATTGGTTTTTGCAGAAATAATTTTCGAGCTGCCTTGTGAGGAAGCCATTGTTTATGTGGAAAATTTCCCCGACGAACATTTATTCCTCATTTCTTCACAAGATCCCTGGTACAGAGATATCATTATATATCTCCAAACTTCGAAGTTACCATTCACTTCCTCCAAAGATAAGGGTCGAAAGTTATGTCACCTTGCCAAAAACTATGTTATCATTGGTGATACATTATATCGTAGAGGGGTTGATTCAATCCTTAGGCGTTACTTAACTTTGGAAGAAGTAGAGTCTGTACTTAATGATTGTCACAGTGGAGCTTGTGGCGGTCATCTATCAGGGCTTGCAACAACCCATAAAATTTTGCATGCTGGCTACTTTTAGCCTTCAATTTTCAAATATTGTATTGAAGTGGTAAAACATTGCCACCCTTGTCAAATTTATACTCGAAAAATGCGTGTGCATCTAGTTCCACTTTTTCTTGTTATCACTGTCGGTCCATTTACGAAGTGGGGCATTGATTTCACTACTTGTAATCTGCCTTTGGTAGAAAATCACAATTACATCATTGTGGCCTTTACAAAGTGGGCTGAGGCCATGCCTACTTACCAAAACGATAGTGAAGAAGCAGCCTTGTTTCTCTTCAATCAGGTTATTTCCTGATTTGGTATCCTAAGAGAGATTGTCACTGACCATGGCAGTCACTTCTAGAATCAACTGATGACTGAATTAGCCCTCAAGTTGGGCTTTCGGCAAGAGCATTCATCTTTGTATTATCGTCAAGCCAATGGGAAAGTTGAAGTAGTGAATAAGCTCCTCAAGACTATCCCGCAAAGGACAATTGACAAAAAATGCTCCAATTGGCACATCATGTTGTACCCAACACTCTAGGCATATCAAAATTTGGTGAAGACTACCACCAGTTTTACTCCTTTTCAATTAGTTTATGGGTTGGAATCTATTTTCCTATCGAATGTGAAATTCCATCCCTTAAGCTAGCTGTAGAACTTCTTCCAGAGACATCTAGTCTCGAAGAACGCCTTGTTCATTTAGAAAATCTCGATGACCAGTGTCGAGATGCTACCATAATAAATGAAGCCCATAAGAAGAGGGTTAAAAATCAGTATGATAAAGCTGTCTGTCCTCGGGTTTTTCCTGAAGGTGGCCTTATCTTGGTCTATGACCAAGACAAAGATGCCCTGGGGGCAGGCAAATTCAAGTCTATGTGGTATGGTCCCTTTGTAGTCAAGCGAGTTTTGGGGAAAGAGGCCTAAGAATTAATTGATTTTGAAGGTAACAAGCTAGCGGAGCCCTGAAATGGGCTCTACCTTAAAACGTATTTTGCTTAGGTTCCAACTGAGCAATTGCTTATTTGTATATATTGTATTTTTGTACATATTTGTCTGGAATTTTTTGATATCGACATTTTTTATCTGCATTGGTAGGTGTTGATGGATGACTTGATATATGTCGAATTCACCGATGGTGCTAGTCGGCACACTCGGAATCTTGCTTCCGTAGCTTGGGTGATTTATTATCCATCTGGCCAGTTGATGGCGTCGAGGGGAGTATGTATTGGTCCTTCTTCGAATAAAATTGCCGAATAGACTACCTTTATTAATTTACTATCCAAAGCAATTTCTTATGGGATTGATTTGTTGGTAGTTTATCTAGAATCACAGCTGGTAGTGTCACAATTAGATAAAATTTATCAGGTTCGTGATCCTTATTTATATCGCCAATTTTTGAGAGTGAGAATGATGCAATGATAATTTATTTATAGTATATATGTTCACATTCCACGATATGAGAATTCATTAGCAGACTCTATTGCTAATCAAGCATTAGATTGACATATTAATCATTCATCAAATTAAACAAAAATTAAAAAATTCGAATCTGTATATATATATCATAAAATCACCTATGTATAGATAAAGTGTTCAAAAAATGATATAAAAAGTTGGGATGAAATGCCCATAATCATGTCCAGTCTGTCTATCGACCTAGCTCAGGATGAGCGGCTAAAAAGTTAACTACTGCATTGGCTACACGCCGAAGTATGCAGACCCAGTCCCGTGGTACCCCTACCACGCGGTGCTGCATCTCCTCAGGTAGATCCTCTATGGCTATCATAGGTACCTGGTGAGTCAGCCTCACCAAGTTTCTCTGAACTGCATATAGGACTCTCTCTATCTCTGCTGCTACCTCTTCGGCACCTCTTCCACAACGCCTGTGCCTCGGAAATCCATCTGGTCTCACTGGAACCACATCTGGAACATGGTAATTTTTGTCAGTATTTTGTCTCATAAAAAATATTTCTAAGTTCATTTCATATTCAAAAAAGAAAAAAATATTAAAAATTTACAGAAACTTAAAAAATTGTTACCTATGTCTCCCCATGCTGCATTTGGTGGCAACACCAAATCTGGATCTCCTCAAAAATCCATACTAGCATACACGTAGTCGTCGACTGTGATGATATGTTGGTCCCACCAGGCGAAAAAACTCATCATCGAAAGTCGTCCTAGGAACGTCCCCGCCTCCAAGGCGTTTCATCAAGTCAGCCCATCTACCCATCCGAGGATCTCGAGGGTTGTTGATGGAGACAGATACTTTAGGACATAACACATGTACCTTCTTAAAGAATAATGAGCATAAAATAGTCCCATATCCAAAGTTCTTTGTCTGACCCTTTTGAATAGAGGTCAATTGGCTCTTCATGTTGGTCAGAAGAGGCATGCACCAGGTGAAAACCGTGGTAAGACATTCTACTACCAAGCTCATGGACACTCGTGAAGGCTGATGCAGTGAAACTGATCCATTTACCCTCGCAATGGTAAATAGCAGAATCCTCAGAGATAAACTTTGCACGTGTTTGATTGGAATTTGACTTCCAATCTTTTATGGGTGTCTAGGACAGTATATATGTACATAGTCTTCTACTAAAACAATATTTCTTGTCCTACCAGTCAAATGCATGACCTCCCCTCTTCGGGAGAGACCTATAATAAAATAGATGTCTTCAACCTCAATCCATAGAGGCATCTACTCTATCATGAAGGCATCATCCTCTGCACTCCGTAGTGGATGAGCAGTTCGAGTAGGCATGAGTTGGCTTTCATGTTTGGCATTTTGAAGAATTTCAATAAGCTACACCCTCTCAATGCATCTAGTGCATTTTTGTCATTCATTACCTCATTGTCAATTGTGGTATGCTTTCTTTCTCTCCATGTGATGGTCATCCTGAAAAAATTTGAGTTTCAACCGTTAGTTTTTGTGTCTAAACTTTAACTCGTGTACACGCAGGTTCCCTTTACACATAGTCACATGTAGGGCCGTCGTATACGCGGGTTGATCACATCTAACTCACATGTACGTAGAGTTGGATTTTTGGGCATAAATTCCCACGGTCAAAATTTAATGAAAACTTATAAAAACGATCACAAAACATTTCAAGCATGATTCAAGGGTTACCTAATAAATTTGGTGTGATTTGAATGGTCCAATTGTTCAAAGGCAATTTTACTCCTTTTTTGCTCCAAACAGAAATAAAAAAACTGAGTCCAAAATTCATTATATAACTTTGAACTTGCAAAATATTTTTTCAAAAACTGATTTTTGTCTCATGGATTTTTTGACCTGTGGGCTTGGATTGTTGAGAATGGTTTATTTTTCAGGATATTTTGGAGACTTCTTTGAGATGTTATTTCGGTCCCATGATCGCAGACCCATCATGGTAGGTATTGTTCACTCACTGGCATATAGGTTAGGGAAAACCATTTTTTCCATTGAATCTTGCATACTAGCCTCCATTCAGTGATACATTATCCATAGGGCTGACCCCACCATGTCTTGGTTAGCAAACCATGTTCACTCCCCGATTTTTAAAATCATGATGCGATGGTAGAGCCATCCTTTACATGGGAATCTTAGTTAGAACCTCACTAACATTGGTTGCCCATGCTGCTATACTGAGTAGGCTCGGGAGTCCCCTTTAGTACCACCATGACTTGTGCGTTGAAGACACGTTCTCTTTTATTCTGTACTGATTTCTGGCCTTATACCCTAGAGGCTCCTTTGTGTTGAGTTGTACTGCTGCATTGCATTTTGACTATTTGCACCTTTTGGCCTTAAGCCAGCTTCACTTGGACTCGTGCTTAAGCCACTTATTTGACCATGTCTTCTGCAAAATCAACCATGCAATCACTTATCTTCTCCAACTTGACGCATCCTTTGACCCATGGAGAGAACATCCCTTTGAGTGTCCTTGAAAAGTTTTGCCTCCCTGCATTGAGCATAGGAATGTTCCCATCCGAGGAACTAGGTCATCTGTTTCTCTGATGCTCATTCTTTCCACTGTATTATAGCATTCTTTTATTCTTTTTCTAGCTTAAAGAAAAAGACAAAAAAATTATATATTCCAAAAAGAGGGGGAATGGGAAAACATTTCCATATTTTGTTGGCAGCTAGAGTCAGTCGTGTCGCCCTTTAACAAAGCACTCAAAAGAAAGTGTCTCCTCCATTTTGGGCAGGATTTAGTTTGACTTAGGTAAGCCTTAACCTTGTTATTGAGTCAGTACTCCTCCGTTTGGTTACCTCTTCCAATCATATGGAGAGTTTGCTCGTGCCTCCTACATGACGAACTTATACAGAGTTATCATATGCTGCCATATAGCCATCATTGATTCGTGCTTTTGTTCAAGGGAAGTAAGCATGAGTCGGCCTCTCTGTGGTGTCTCTTGACTTACTTTTTAGTTGGCCATCCTTGGTTGTTAGTGTCATGTTCGTCATCACATTAGTTATATTGGTCCTTTTCTCATGCTGGTTTGAGAAGGTCTCCATTGACTTCTTGCTGGTGGGTCTTGTCCTTATCGACGACGACATATTGCTATGAGGGCAGGCCTAGAGCCGCACTCTAGCCCTATTTTCATTATTGATAGGTCACCTTGTGCTCAACATAGATTAGTATCATGGGTCTTTGACTGAGTGGTTTCCCTTATGTTCGACATCAGCTTTCATTATCACACATTGGGATTCATGTAGTGCCTTGGTTTCCATTTGACCCTATTGGTGGATTCCTCGCCTCTGTGTCAACTTTCATTATTGGTTGGTTCAAAGGGTTTCTATCATGCGCTAGCTACATCTTGTGTATGCTGAAAACGTGCTTCGGTTGGGTTACTACATCCTTTTCATCTGATTCCTTCCACATTATTGGCCTACAGGTTACACTCGTGCTAGTTTGATGAAGGATGCCTTAATGCCTTCCTTCTAGCGGATATTTTCCTATCGACTACAGCTCATTTGCTCTGGGACAAAGATCTAGAGTCCATTTGGTAGTACCTTCGGTTTTGTAGTCATCAGTGGTAGATTCCTTCGTTATTGACAGTGGGAAACCATCATTGTCCCCTGATTGATAGATTCTTCCAAGTGTTCAACTTCATCTCATTTATTCGCACTCGTTAGATTGTACTGGGTACCTTGACTATCATTTTCATTGTCGGTAGTAGTCTTGCATTTGTTAACGGTATACATAAATGACAAGTAATCAAACAATTTCTCACGTGGTCAACCTCAGATCATTTATTCCCATTGTGTAGAAATGTACCATGGCGGTCGGTGAATACCTTGGGTTGCATCAGCATGTCTTGGTTCACTTGTCAGTTGCTCCTATTGCTGCTAGTTGACACCATCCACCGTATATGTTGCATTTCTTCACAGTGACATCTTATATGCTAGCATCTGAGTTGTGATGTAGTATCGTTTTATTCCATCATGTTCATTTGGTACTATTGGGATCAGTTTTTGACATCAATGATCCGCTTCATCTTTCAGCTTCATTGATCATCTTCTTATATGTGATATTCAGACATGTACTTTTTCGATCACAATCAGATGATCCTAGCCTTCAACAATCTTCTTCCATAACCAACACCATGATATCTCAAGCAAGAGGGAGAGTATCTATAATCATGGAAACAAGGGTTTCCTGAAGCTTGGGGAAGTGCATGAGGCACAGGGATACATCAGACTCAGTCAGGTATAATATTAGTATAATAACTCTATCTCTTCTCCTCCTTAAGGCCTTCCCATAGAAGTCTATTTATACTTCTCCCAATTAGTTTTTAGTTGGGAAATAGTTGGGAAACATTTGGGCCACGGGCAATAGGAGGTAATCAACAGGTAAAAACCATAAACTCTGCCCATAATTAAGGAAATTTAATTTTTTTTAGTGTTTTAACACATATACATGGGTTGGGTATTGACTAACCCGCGTGTACACGCTTTTATCTCAGGGCAAAGTAGCGTACAGGAAATAAAACATTGTTTTTAAAATATTTGGACCAAGTCTGGAAGGAGGGGTTGCCCTAGGCCATAAAACGAGCATCACAAATACCAAGGGTGATAAATGGTGCTATAACAGATGCCCCCTAATATATGAGGTCAGAAGGGGTACATTATGGCCAAAATATATTAAGTTTATGGAAAGAATCTTGACAAAACTGAGAAGGAATTCACCAGAATTCAGCTTGCCAAGCCATCAAAAGACATCAGAAAGAAAATGTTGTTTGAGGCGGGCATACCCATGCTCAGAGAAAGTAAAGCATGTCTGCATATCAAGTACAAGTGGATCCAATATGTATACAACTACAAAGAACTGAAAGTACATAATAGGACGAATCTAGAGGACGGTTCCGCTTGGAGCCAAAAGAAGAAGACTTAGGTGAATTCTCTCCATGTTATATATAGCTTACTGTAATAAAAGAAATGTTGTCTTGTTTTTGAAAATAACTTTGTTTATGCATCAAATTGTGTTGTAATTCATGTATGAATGTTATTTTGATGTATAACTGATCATTAGCTTATATGATATAAAGTTAAATTTCATGAATATGATTTACCTTTATACTGCTATGTATGTTCAAATTGAATGATTTTCAGGTCTGAAGAACATCGAGAGTTGTAGAGGGTCTGAACCCTGTGGGACCTACTCGAACAAAGGAAATTCGGGTATGGTCGCTCTTGCATAGTTTGTTTATATAAGCATTTTTCCTGAGTTGTATGAGTGTTTCTTGTTGTAGTCTGCTTCTGCTCTGTTGGAGTTCTAACCTAAAGCCCTAGGGTAATTATTCTCGTCACAAAGTTGTAATTGTGTCATTTATCAAATGGGATCGATGATCGCTTGTCAAACTTCTTGGACAACCAAATTTGGTGATAATATTCTTAAAAATAAATCTAGTTGCAATATTGTCAGTAAAATATTTTACAAAGGTTGCTTCTACCCCCCTAGTAAGGAAATATGTTGTGGTAATGATATACCTCAAATGTGAAAGTCATGCAAGAGGATTTATGTGACCAATAAAATCAACAAATGATTTTTCAAAGGCTTACAATGCTCTAACTAGATGCAATGAAAGCTCATCTTGATGAGAAGGCCTCCCAACCCTATAGCAAATGTCACAAGTTGTAACACTCCACCCCACATTTACTTGATTTTACGAGCCCTCCAGGTAAATGTGAAATGACTTGCCACTATGACATGACCCGACCTCCTATTCTAGTTAAGGAAGTGGGTCCTACAACAAAGAATTATTGATCTTTCTCAAGAACCACATATCACTCAGTGGTTGAACAACCACCCCAAGTGACCAGTCCCTGAGTTGGAACTCTTTTTCTCAGGCCTAGACCCATAACCACACCCTTGATATTGTCTACATGCAGTTGTGAGCCTCAAACCACATTCACAATCCTTATTTTGTGTGGTTTTGACCCCTGATCCTTAGTTCTGTGCCTACGGTTCCGATATCTTAGCCATTTTTCTAGGCTAGCCTCCAAAGCACTACCTAGAACTTCTTGTAACTTTCCAAAATCATATTTCTCATAACAAAAATCTAGTCATTCAAAGTTGAAGCCAAAACTTGCCCTAGACTAACTAGAACATACCATACATTTCATCAAAGACATAGTAAACATGTAAGCTATAGGTCATGAATGAATATTCGAGTCTTAATCTCTATACTTTAGCTGAATATCACTAAGAAGATCTAATTCCCTCTCAATTAGTTGCACTAACAATTGTTATTCCATGCATTCATCAACCATTCATTAGCTCATCAAATCATAATAATATCCATAGCCAGAGCACATAAAAAATCATGCTTATAAATAACATATAACCATAATATCAACCATGATAGAAAAATCATCAAATCAACATAATAAAAAGTACAAGTGATAATAGATCACAATAGGAAAATAACTCTTATTAACTTATGAAAACGCCAACCAAGTTAGGAACTTCTACATACCACTTGACCATAAAATGAGTTGAACCAAATATTTCTTTAATTCAATCACCCCCATGCCATATTCCAAGCATGAATGTGGGATATCATGGGATAAAACAAGATATAATCAACCAAGGGAATACAAAGGTTAAACCACCTCCACCCTTAAACTACGACGATCTCTCCAAAACTAATCAAGAGATCACAAGGTGAAAACAAGATTGGATGCCTCAGAATTTCTTCACCATACGTTGAGGAATTTACTTGTATCCACCCACCTATTGAGGACTTCCTAGAGAAAACCATCTCCACCCCAAACCCTTGGGAATTTCCCTGAGACCATCTCACCTGGTTCCAAAACCTTATGGAGATCCAAAGCTCAACCAAGAAATGGATTCCATCACACCATGGCTATCTCGGAAATGGAAAGGTAAAGCAAAAAACATTGTCAAAATAGGCAAAACCCATTCCAGTAACAACAAATGAACCAAATAAAAAAATGCATGTACCATGCATTCACATACCAACAAGGAAACCACACATGTAACCTATTACCTGCAAGCTCTTTCCTTTTCTTGTCCTTTTCCTTCCTTTGCTTTCCTTGTCCATGTGTTTGTTATCTTTTCTTTGTTACACCTTGTCCAAAGATGGGTAAAAGATATGAACTGATTCTCAGGTGCCTTTTTATTATAGATGCCTCTATTTTCTTCATTTTCCTTTATTTTTCCTCTAATTTCCCTTGCATGCAAATCTATGTCTCTTCACCTTCCTCTTCTCCTATTTTCCTTCATTTTCATATATAAATGCTAATTATTGCCTCTTTTCCTTTGCCACTTCCTTTTCCAATTTTCATACCCATTAATAAATTGAAAGTGACACCAAAGTTATGTTTCCCCCCACCATTCATCTTGGAATACATGTCCCATGACCCTGGTCTTATATTTTTTTTTATGGAAAATCAACTAGGGGCTATTATAAACCCATCACCCTTGGGGGAACACCATCCTCAATGTTCAATGATGCTTATGACCAAAAAATTCTGAAAACAAAACATACTCCCTATGTAGCTTTATAGCTCAATGCATTGCAGTATTTACAATAACAAACTGCTGAATACATATACCACTTATTGGAGCTTTATCATGCAACTCATTATGATATTTACAATAAAAACCACATATACTTATGCATGTTTTCTTTAACCAAAAAATATACATATTGTTCATGAACCTTTATAAATCTACCTCAATACAATATTCACAATAAACATATGCACATTTTCTCTAACCATAAAATAAAAGGATACAATGCCTACATTAGCAATAAGGGAATTCAGAGGCTCACACCTCCACCCTCAAAGTAATACCAGGATTCACCTCCTTCCCAGGAAGTCCAAAATCCATTGCCAAAGTCAAACCTGCATCTAATGTCTAGGGTTACGATCCTTGTGCTACTTTTTCCCTCAGTGAACAATTATCGAATCATTGTTCGAGGGAACACTCCCAATATGATTTTGATTCCATTTGGAAATACTAATAACCAAAACAAACTCATTCCCTGACCTTCCCTTCTCTGCTTCCCAAAACCTCGAGAAATCTAGTCACACCCTTCCATGCAATCACTCACCTTGCAAGTTCCTTAACATCCCCTTATATGCTATACAGTTCCTCAGTAGATCCATCCCTTGGAAAGGTTTCTTGGCATCATAATTTCCAAAAACCAAGGCATATCCCTACCTCAAAACTATCATACCAGTTATAACATGTTCATGGAAATCAATGATAACTATTGGGTACCTATTTCACACAATGACATTTCTCTTGAATGCCTTACCAACATATTGTTTCCTATTCCAATTCCCTTTTGTTGCTGCTGCTAATTATTATAGTTAGTTTCAACCACCCAAACTAGGCATTTCCCTATTTTCATTTACCAAGCAAATAGTTTCCATTAAACTAAAAAGGAATTGAAATAAATTTAAATTAGATGTTATTGATGGCTCACCAATAAGGTAGACCTACAATTCTGTTTACTTCCTATCACAACAAGTCAAACTAGATCTTAGATCAAATCATTATATATAAACATATCACATCTGGTTAGCTCAAAACTCAAACATCATAAATCAGAATCATAGATCACATGAAACCATCATAAATCAAAATCACAGATCACATAAAAACATCATAAATTAGAATCATAAATCACATGCATAACTAAAAACTAAAATAAAATACTGATAATTATATTTCAAATGGTTCTTTTCTTCTATATTTCTTCTTTGTCCTTTCCGTACACACACTGAGTTGTTTTCCAAGCCTAGAAAACACCCAATTACTTCTCTTCTCTTCAATCGCATACACACACTAGATTAGTTTCCAAAACTAGAAAGAGCCTAGTGCCTTATCTTCTCTTCAATCATGTACACACACTAGATCAGTTGCCAAAAGTGACAAACACCTAGTCCCTTCTCTTCAAAGCAACAAGGGAATCAATAGATTAAACCACCTCCTCCCTCAATATCAGTTACAAGGATATCCTAAGACTAAATATCCTCAACCATATCAACAAAAAGGGCATCCAGAGACTAAACCGCCTCTATCCTTAACATCAGCAACAAGGGCATCCAAAGACTAAACCGCCTCTACCATAAATATCAACAACAAGGGTATTCAAAGGTTAAACTGCCTCAACCCTCAATATCAACAACAAGAGCCCAGATAGTCCCATACCTACCTATCCCATCACATTGTAGAACACATACACATACAAAGTGTACAACAAAACACATACACCTACACTAAGTGTACAACACCACATATACACCTACACCTGGTGGACAAAACAACATATACACATGTCATGATACAATGACTAGACAATACACATAACATAGTACCACATGTGCACAACACAACATGTATGACATGTACACAATACCATATGTACAACAACACCACATGTACAACATGTATACAACACCACATGTACACAACACCGCCTGTACAACATGTACACAACACCACATGTACACAACACTGCATGTACAAAACACCACATGTATAACATGTACACAACACCACATGTAAAACATGTACACAAAACCACATGTAAAGCATGTACACAACACCATATGTACAAGATTTACACAACCCCACATGTACACAACACCGCATGTACAACATGTACATATCACCACATGTACACAACACCACATGTATAGAGCAGTAGTACTCCACATCTAGAGACCACATTGTCTCTACCAGGAAACCTTGCCTCTAGTGTCTTTCCCATGCCTTACTGCATGCATCCACAATCCAAATCTAGGATCCATGGCTCTTTCCACTTTCCATGCTTGTACTAGCATGTCACAGATCACACTACTTTCATTCCGTTGATGTATCCTTCAACATTACCTATACATAACATAAACATAGGCATAGTATAAGCACATAATATCAAATCATATCCACATGATACTAAGCTCATATATCTGTTAGGGCTACTCTAGTCACTTGATTCCTCATAATATCAGGAACCTCTTCATTCCACTCGCCTACATAAGCAACCATTCCTCCACAAGAATGATCCCTAATGACCTTGTCATATAATTGCATTTACACACACACACACATATAAACATTAGCATAATCATGATCACAAAACAATTACTAGATGTCATAAAGTCAAGGTTAAGAGAAATCCCTTTGTCTATGAACAGTCCCCCATTAATGTTTCTTACGGATATATTATTATTTTCTTTAATAATTGCATTTCATTACTTCCATATCAAATTCACCCCATAACATCTTAACATTATTCATATTTACATCATTATTCAACAACATATGCAACTATGCAGAAAGAATAATAACATCATCAATGCACCGAAACATAAAGGAACAATAGAAGAATATTATTCACACATAGAGACACCAAGATTGGTCGGAGACCAAGGAAAAACCACCTATGGGGAAAAAGCATTTCAAATTCTTCTTCAAATTAGATTTTAATTGAATGATTTAGCAAATGAGAGTACAATGATCCATATCTTCATCCATATAACTATCCAGCAAGATCAACTAAACAATGTTCATGAAATGAACCTAGCAATGCTAATACTCAAAAACCTTATTCAGAGGTCTATAATCAACTATCACTGTCTATGGTTAACTACCAAATACTGTGGTCAACTGATGAAGACTTCAAACAACTGAAAAACAAATCCTAGTTTCTAGCCACAGGGAGGACGTGTTGTGCATGTGGCTAAAAATCTTTAGCCGCATGGATGAGTTTGCCAACATGCGGCTGTAGCTGAGATTTCTCCATGGCATGCCTGTAGTTGATACCCAAAACCATAAAACAAAGATGTGATCTTTAGACACTACAATTTCACCTTTGTAAGAACACATTCCTCTGCGGACCTTCCTTAGACCTGTGCAATATAAAAACAAGAAAGAGAATAGATGAATGATCCAAGATGATTGTCCAAATGAGGTTGACCTCACTTGTATTTATAGCCTTCTAAGGTTTTCCACTTTTCCTTAGGGCCGACCTAATCAAATATGAACATGTGGGATTTTAATTCAAAAATACACTTTCCCTTGTCCAATTTGAGTGCTTCAATAGTAAAAATTGGTCCTCTCAAAAAGAGGAATCTCATCCCATGCTTGGAACTTTTCACTAAGCTGCCAAATTAAAACTCCCTCTCAGCTAGGGAGAAATTCCAACTGCATAATGTAATCATCACAAGAATTATGTCATTAAATCATATCCAATACCAAATACCTCTTCATCAGATGTCATCACAATTCATCTCTACTTATTCATACTTATCTCTTGATTATCCCTGCTCATACGCTAAACATTGGTCATCCTAAAAGAAGAATAATTTGACATCAAAGGGGAGCCTAAGCTACGACCCTATATCCATCAGGGAGCCATTTCTACCACCTAGAATTGTTGCTAGTGGGGAGCCCAATGCTACCACCTAGGAAACATCAGCAGGGAGCCAAATTTATGACCCAAATCAACCTCAGAGAGCCTAGCCCAATACGAAACAACATTAGAGAGCACATCTCAACCCATCTTATTTCACACTGACCTTCCCAACAATGACCCTCAAGATTAATTTGGTAGAACACCTACATCATAATCTGAGCTTGGGTGAGATACCCTAGTTACCAAAGGTAAGGATCACACACCACCAAGCCTCCTAAACCCGTTGGCTAGATAGGGAGGGACAATCCCAACAAGCCTAACTTGTGGGTATGATGCCAACTAGGGTACACTCTGCATAGACCAAGATAGGGGGAGATACCTGAATTTTCAAATCAAAAAAGGATCACACACACCCTATGGATTATATATAGGGGAGAAACATATACAACCCTATTTTCCATAGATCCCTCAACCCTAGGATCCCTCAATCTCAATTATTCACTATGGGAGCTTAGAGAGGGGGGAAGAGCTAAATTCGTATTCTTGATTGGTCCTACTCTTTGTAGATCAAAAACATATCATGATACTCATATCAACTTGATCATCATGTTGTAATAGCATAAGTCTCCTATTCATGTAGGAAATAAAATAAAATATTAGAACAAAAATATATATCTCACAGAAATATACCTTATTCATCCTCCCTCTCATGGAGGTAGCAACCACAAGCATAAGCTTATCTCGTACAACAACATCAACTGAAGATATCTTGGTCCCAGCTATATATATGGGAATATCTTCTAATCAAGTCCTTCTCTTTATCATCGCAATGTATCACAATCACATCCATACCATATTCAAAATAACTTTCCAAAGAGTTCCTTTAACTTTCCTTACAACTAGCCATGCTAGCAACATCGTACTCAACCTCGGTAGTTCTTAAATCTACGAAATTCTCATTCACAATATCATGGAATATCTCATACTAAAGTAGCCCCCAAATGTGCTCATCTAATCAATAATGATCCCAAATATCATCAGTACATCCATGTAGTCACATATCATGGGAAGGATATTGTAGACCAAACATTAATCGTCTCATTCAAATATCTCAAAGGGTGTGAAGTGGCTCAATCAATTTTTATTAAAAACATATAGATATATGGATGGGTGTTCACACGGAACATTAATGCTTCAATCAATCATCGTTTCGCAAGTCAGGTTCAATAATATCTCTTGATAACTTCTTGAAACTCAATCAGAGTGTCCAAGGATTTGCATTTCCACTTTTGAAAAATTCTTCAATAGCTTCACGATATAGATTTTCTTTTTCAAAATTCAGATAGTGATTCATCATGTCGTGATTCGTCTCAAACTTTAGAGGCCAACTCCCTCTTATTTTTATCATGAGAGGCTTATTTCCTGTCAAGAATAGATCATTAATATATAAAACCAAAATCAAAGGCATACCTTGGACCACTTTTTAAGTCAAGGTTTAGACTCACATATCTTCTTGTCTTCACCAAATGACTGTTAATGCAGACATACCGGGCCGAGGAAGTTTTCTTTATATAATGTTTTCTACTATATAACACTTGACCAAACCAATATGACCAGCCTCACACAAATCAATATTATGCAATCAAATCAAGTAAGTTATCTTATCAAGCTTTTGAAGTCAAATCAAAACTAATATCAAGGTCATAAAAATTTCTTCCAATATCACTGTAAAAAACCCTTTTGGACGAAGTGTCAGTTGGATCTCACATCCAAATACAAAGTTACAACAACCTTTTATTTACCAAGAATTATCAATCAAACTTTATCAAGCCATCATAATGATCATAACATGAATCATTTCTACCACTAAGTATGAATGGATACATCAGGGAAAAGTCATATAAGTTTCATGCATATACCAAGAACGAGTCATACAACTTCCATCCATTAATTATGAGATTACTTCATATTAAATCACAATTGTTTAAACTTAAACCAATGTGCCAAAGCCAATAAAATCAATGCCAACATTAATAAATCGAAGTCACTATGACCACATAACACTATCATCAAGGAAAACCATCAGTTATCAAATTGAAACCCTATTTTTTTATGATAGTGAGTTAAATTAATCCATGAGCCAAAACATATCTATGAAATATAAAGCATCAAGCCAAAACTCCAAACATTTCTCATCTATACTAATCTGCCAGATCTTGTCACACTGTTGAAGTTGTTATCAAATAATGTCATACACTAGCTTCAATGTTTAAATCATAATGACATATTGATATACACATTCCTAGTCACCTGCAAACACAAGTTTAGTTAACACATTCACATTCTCTCTAGAAAGTTAAATATTCAAAATTTCCTACTCATAAAACCTTTTGATGTCTACTCCATATTTGTAGGACTTTCATACTATTGGTGCATTCTCAGTTTTATGCATAAAGCTTTGTATTTGTGACCTACAGGCATAAAAACACTCCTATGATCTCTTTCGTGCGGTTGAGAGGCTACAACCACACCCTTAAGCTTGCTTCAATGTGGTTGGAGCTTAGAGTAAGGAAAATTGTCTCTTCTCGTACCAAAACTTGCTACAGAACAACAATGTAACACCCTCCTCCCACATTTACCCAAGCTAACTGATCCATTGAGGTAAACATGTGATGAATAATTACTATGATATGATTCAACTCCCCAAGTACAGTTAAGTCAGTGGAATCAACTAAAAAAAAAGTGACCTTCCTCAGGAGCTACAGAACCTTTAGGAGCCAACCAAACCCTCCAGGTGTCCAACCCCAAGATAGATTGATGTTTCGTTGAACTAGACCCCTAGTCTCTCCCATGAAAAGCCTTCCATGTGACTAATATCCTCCAGTTGCTCCCACAACAAGGCCTCCATGCGAACATGACCTTTTTCAGACAGTTCAATGCCAACGACCTCGGATTCTGAGCCACTTTTCAGGGCTAGTACTAAGGCCTCTACCCAAAACCTCATGAAAATTCCAAAAATGATAAATAACATGATGACAAGGACTCTAAAGAAAAACTTGAACGAGGACCTGACATGACAAGGCCTAGACATGATAGACATTCCGTCTAACACATCATGAACATGTAATCTATAGGACATATAAACACATCTAAGCATAGGGACTTCATACTTATTTGATATTCTTTAAGAAGGTTTGATACCCTCTCATAATGTTTTATTATCATCTATTATGTCACGCATTCATTATTCATTCATTTACTAAACATAACAAGATGAGAGGCATAACTCAACTCTGTCATAAACCATGCTTATAACCAACATAATAAAAATGATAGAACAACAATTATAACCACATAATAACAAACAAATTTACACATAATCCACAAGAGGAAAAGAGGCATTATTATCATATGAAAAACTCAACTAGGTTAGGGACTTCCATGTACCACCTGGCCATAGATTGGCTGAACCAAATATTTCTTTTAGCCAATCACTCTTGTGTCATATTACAAGCATGAATGTGGGACTCATAGAAAAACTAACCAGGGCTTCCTCAAGCTTTACCACAATCCACCAAGGGATTCCTAGGCCAAAGCCATCATCTATACAACTAGTCTTTACCACAATCCTGGGAAGGGATTCCTAGGCCCAAATAAGAAACATACACTACCAGGATTTACCACAATCCCACCATATACCGATCAGGGGATGACTATGCCTATGCAAGCATGGATGCCTCTGGATCTCTCCACCTAAACCGTGAGGATTTTTTTTTGCATCCACCTTTAGGACTGACCGTATATCCTACCATTCAATGGCCAAGGATTCCTTGGCCCAACCAGGTTCCATCCTCTATAATTTACCATATATCCCACCACTCACTAGTCGAGAATTCATAGTCCCAATGAGGGTATACACAATCAATATTTAATGCAATCCCACCTTCAATGGTCTAAGGATTCCTAGGCCTCGTCTTTCCTCCTAGGACCACCCCACTCAATTTTTAAACTATCCAACAATCCAACTCAACCAAGTACGAGAAACCACATCTCACCATGGCTATCTAGAAATGAGAAGACAAGGCCGAAAACCATTGTCATAGTTGGAAAAACCTATTGAAATGACAACAATAGAACCAAATACACACATGGATCTACCATGCATTTCAAAACTAGGAAAGAAATCATACATACAACTTGATACTTGCAAGTAATCCTATTGTAGTTGTTAAATCCTGCTCTTCCTTAATTGATCTTTGCTTCCCTTTCCTTTCTTTTCTTTCCATTGCCTTTCTTTTTCCAATGCTATAGTGCTCCAAGAATACTCTAAGTGTCAAAGAGAATGAGAGAGAGAATAGAGAGAGAGCTCTATGCTAAAACTGACAAAATGTTGTGAATTGATCCTTAGAAGCATTTTTATTAATTAGGCCTGTATTTTCTTCATTTTCCATTATTTTCCTTCATTGTCATCCTCACATGCAACCTGTGACCTTTCACCTTCCTTTTCTCCTAATTTCCTTTATTTTCATAAATAAAATGCCAATTAATGCCTCTTGCATTTTGAAAGACTTTTCCATTGCCTTTTCCAAATTCCCTTTATCTATAATAAACCAAATGAACACCCACACTAGGATGTTTTGCCCAACATTCAACTTGGAATAAGTGTTCCATGACCTTGGTCTTATTTTTCCTTTATTAATTTTATTACATAGATTTTTAACCCGGGGCTATTACAAACCCCTCCCCCTTAGGGGAACACCATCCTTGGTGTTCTATGACACATACAATGAGTAAAACCATTGAGAATACAAACATACCACCCATGGAGCTTTATAACTTAGCTCGACGCAGAATTTATAATGATCAACCTACTGAAAAGAAGTCAACATGACAAACATAACAACACGACAACCATACCACTTATTAGAGCTTTATAACACAGCTCATGGTAATATTTACACCCATATACATATATACATATACCAAAAAAACATGCCAAAACATATACCAAAAGGCATCCACTCAACCAGTGAATAGATAATGATACATAGCCCACATCTGATCAACCATCTCCCATGTAGCTTCCTCAAGACCAAAGTTCTTCTATTTCACTTTAACCTACTCAATTTCCTGGTTCCAGAGCATGAGCATCTTTCTCTACAAAATATGTTGAGATTCCAGCTGGAATTCTCCTTCTCAATCCACTTTCAATATAGACAAATCAATAACATGATCAACATCCTTTACATATATTTTAAGTAATGAAACATGGAAAGCATCACGGAATTTCATTGTCAAATACAGTGCAAGTCGATAGGCCACTGATCCAATCCTCTCAGGGATCTCAAAATTCCCACGATACCGAGGTGCTAATTTCTCACATGACTCGATCCTCAAGGATATCTTCTTGGGCTTGATGCATAAGTACACATGTTTCCCAACCTGAAAATCCTTAAATAACATGTGTTGAGCTACATAACTTTCTTGTGCTTCCTTTAGATTCTTCCTGATAACCTGCATGTCCTATTCCATTTTTGCGAACATGTCCAGTCCTATCAATATCTTGTTCACTGGATCACTCCAACTAATGGGGGTATTACAACCCCACCCATAGAGTACCTCAAACGAACTCATCCTCAGTGACTCCTGATAACCATTGTTGGAAGAAAACTCAACCAATGGAAGGTACTCCTCCCATATACTCTACTGATGCATCACATACATCCTCAAAATGTCCTCCAAGATTTGGTTGATCCTCTCTATCTGTCCATCTTTCTGCAGATGATCAGTTGTGTTGAAGGCCAACTTTATCCCTAAACCTACAAACAACTCCTTCCAAAACTTGGAAGTGAACTTAGCATTCATATCTGACATAATCTTGTTTGGAATACCATGCAGCCTCACTATATCTCTGATGAAGACTTGTGTTATGTCACTAGCTAAATAAATAGACTTCACTGGAATAAGTGTGCTACCTTTGTCAACCTATCCACCACAACCATGATGGAATCATGATGTCTAGATGTCCTCGACAAACCTATAATGAAAGCCATGGAAATGACTTCCCATTTCCACTATGGAATTAGAATTTGTTGTAGTAGACCACCTAGATGTTTACACTCTGATTTTACCTATTGACAATCCAAACATATAGCCACAAACTCTGTCACTTCCCTCTTCATATTTAGCCAATAATAGAACTTCTTCACCACTATCAATGTCTTTTAATATCCTCGGTGACCTGAATATGGTTTAGCATGAAATTCTCTCTAGATAAGTTGTTAGCATTATGATACAAGTTTTTTCCTTGATGGCAACTCACCCATGAGTCAGTTCAGTTTTGATGAAAGAAAAACCACAGTGTAACAGGTCCATTCAGATATAACAGGACATTGGTACAGAAGAACAGGAAGATGGAACTAAAGTCTACTAATCAGAATGAAGAAGTTGAAGGTAAATAATGGTGAAAATCAGTTTAAGATGTATACGCAGGTCCACTTAATGAAAACAACATATACACGCTGATTCACAGAACAAAAGGAGCGTATACGTACAAATGCACTTTCACAAGAAGAAAAACATGTATATGTTGGAAAATCAAGGAAATTCAAGAGGAGACAATACCGGTGGTCAATACCATGGTATTAGCCCACAATATTGAGCAGAGCAATGACTATTTGATCCCGTCCAAGAATACCATGGGTCCTAAGTGGTTTTGGTCCGAGGTATTGAGAAAGGCATAAAACTATATAAGGAGGAGAAGATCATAAGGCCAAGGTGTGCAAGTGAAAGGGTTTCCAAGGAATACTTCTATCTAAAGTATATTTTATGTTGTAGGGACTATGTTTGTGATTTGATCTGAAATATTTTGTGCACCTTGAATTCAATGTTGGATTAGGATCATGAGACTTGAAATGACTTATCATTGAATGATATGATATTGGTTGGGCTAGATATGATTATGTACACCTGTTTTATTCTTTAAATGTCATGATCTGGGTTTGTCTAAAGTCCGAAATAGCAGCGAAGTTTTGATTTAATATTTGTAGATCTATACGCTGGTTCGTCTCGGTAAAAGCACATGTACACGTAGGTTCTACTCTTCCAAGTAGTGTATACAAAAGAAAATCCTATTCTTCGAATATGAATGATCTGTCTAATCAGTTTTGTTGTTTTACTATTTTCTATCAATGAAGTCTTCTTAGATCTGAATATAAAATTGAAAGCATAAGGAGTTCGATATCTGATTGATTGATTATATAAGTGAGAAGGGTGATCTCTGCTACTGCCTATGTAAATATTTGTAAATTGATAGTAGTTGTTCAATATATTATTGGTTGGTACAAACTTGATTCATAAGTTTTATGTTTCAGTAGTTTTGAAGGTATACGCAAGTTTGATTAAAGGAAGTAGTGTATACACGCATGTTGGGTTCAGTAAATTAGTGTATATGTTCTGATGCATGATTTTTGAGGTTGCAGCTGGTTTTGAATGATAATGCAGGTTTCTAGGTTTAGCACAGTGTTCTAGTGACAGTGATCTAACTGTTTAGATTAACTAATTATTGGTTGATGCAGTTTGAAAGTCTGATGGGTCTAGTATGAAAATTTGATGAAACAAGGCCTTCATGTGTATTGTTGTGTACCAATAGAATTGAGTCTGAAAATTTAAGATCGTAGCCTTTTGTAGGCCAACGCTTACGTACTAGTAAACACATTGGCTAGTACAAGAGCTTGGGGGTTGCAACTCCCTTCCAGTAGAAGCTAGAAAATGAGAGAAGGTTGTAGCCTTCTACAGTTCGGTGCCTATGTACTGGTATGAGACTACACCAGTACAAGATTGTAAACAAATTTTCTTATTATTAAAAGAAGACAGAGACGACAGCAGTAGGTGGTTTTTCCCCACATTGGGTTTCCACCTTAAATCTTGGTGTTCATGTGTGTTGCTTATGTGTGATGGTTTATTTTGTTTTTACTACAATGTTTAATAAGTTACTGATACAGCGATTAAATATCAACACATGATAAATTGACTAAATCATAAGTTCTCTGGGTATACGTTGGTTTCTCTAATCATAGTAGCGTGTACATGCTAGTTCACTTCACAGAAGTAGTGTATATAAATCTGTTTGGGAAATGAAAAATTATTGAACTGATAATACTGATTCACCCCCCTCTAAGTATTATTTCCAACATACTCTTCTTGAGATCAAATTTGTTCGACACATAGATCATGTCCCTAAATCTGACCAAAACATCAGCTGTGAGATGATACTCCACATCTTGATCACCTGTATCTTACTATAACCTATTCCTAAGATCGCTATACCTATATTCTTGTTGTTTTGTTTGTAAGATTCGATCCTGTAAATACGTCCGATAAGAACTCATAACTGTTATATGAATCACCTACACTCTTATGCTAAGAGAAGCTTCAACCCTGATTTCCTTTCCCTTAATGTACCTGATCTCAAAATCAAACTCATTGATCATGGCCAACCATATATCTTGCCTGGAATTTAGATTCAGTTGGTTAAATAAGTATCTCAATCCACTGTGACCACTCATTAATACACTCATGCCAAGAAGATAATGCCTCCATATCTTCAAAGCATGGATGATCACTACCAACTCAAGATCACGTGTCACATAATTCTTCTTGTGCTCATTCAATTTCCTTGATTCATAACATACCACCTATTCCTCTTGCATAATGACTCCACCAAGCTCTCTCTTGTAAGCATCGGTGCACACCAAAATCTCTTTATCTGGATCTGCAATTTTAAGAACTGGAGCATCTGTCAACATCTATTTCAACTATTCAAAACTGGCTACACATTCCTCTGTCCATTCAAATTTCTTACCTTTCCTTTGAATTGAGATGACGTGATAAGTAATTTTTGAGAAGTTCTTGATGAATCTCATGTAATAACCTGCTAAGACCATAACTGACCTTACCTCATCCACATTCCTAGGAGCTTCCTATTCCATGATAACTCTTATCTTTTCTAGATCCTTTGCTATGCTTCCTTGGAAACAACATGTGTGTTACAGGAAAAGTGTCTACTCAGAATTGCTTATCCCACTAAGGTGTGATAGCTGCCTTAGAAACAAACAAAGTAAAGCTACTTTCATTTTTCCTTTATGAAGTATAGATAGAGAAGAACAAACAAGACCAACCTCTGTCTTGCACTAATCTCCTGGTTCGATTCCTCTCTTTCTTGATAGTCCTTCACTACTTGTTCCCTTGCATGCCCAACTTCACAAAGTACATGTAAGATCATAGTAGCATAGCACTATACAAGAACATGGATCTATAATCATAAACAATCTAGGATCAGATGTAAATTGACCATACAAATGCAGCAAACATAAATTACATAAGAGTATGGAGGAAAACTTGAATAGCTTTTATTGATAAACAAGAAAGAGCCAAGGGGAGTTACAACCAGTTGTTCTGACCCAGCATCATCCTCTCAGCAAGGAAGCCACTCTTCACCTCATACAAAGCTTAGATCACCCAAAAATCTGATGTTCTGTCTCAAGAAACCAACAGCAATTCCTTACAATATGAAAAATTCCAGCCTCTGGATCTCTGGGATGAGGGATCCATATATAGATATCTGTAAGGGAGATGAGTCAGCTTGTGATTTGATTAGTGTCTTCCCTCTGATATTTCTTGCTTCCACTTGGAGATTGATGATCTCTTACTCATCCTTGGTCAAATTCAGAGAGGCAAGTGTCACAGGAGAAGTTTCTGGAAGCTTCCATTGCCCCTCCACCTCGCGGAATGACACTGCCATTTGTCATTTCTCGCCCATCGCACCCCATAGAAGGGCTTTTTGAAATGCAACACACCCACACAGTGTATTTAGGTGAGATGCAACGCACTTTGCCTGTGGAGCAGCTGAAATGATCCTGTTTTGACCAATTCTGAGCAGTTTTTCATGGAGAACTTCTGGGAGAAGCTGTAATCAGTTGACCTTGTTCCTTTAGGGGTTAGAACAACACTTTTAGGGACTTAGGAGCCCTTGGTTTATGGACATTTCATGCTTGGGGTTGTAGTGCCCAAAAATGTCTATAACAGTTGCCCCCTAAAGCATGAGGTCATTGATCTTTTGTTGTCGGGTGAAATGCTTTATTATGAGGATCCAAAGTTCTTTCAAGTTGGGAGGAGACCTATAATAAGATACAATACAATACATTATCTTCATAATATTTTCATGATCTAGCTGAGGCGGGCATTCCCATCTCAGCTTTATAAATTCATTTTCATGTACATAGGACAAACAATCGTCTGAGTGTAGACTGATGATTCTGGTAGAGCCATCATCCCTTTGATTGGATGATTATCTATGCAGCAATGATGTACATTTGATGTCTTTATCTCCCTGAATATATATCGCAGCCTGGATGGATGAAACTAGATCTGGGGTCTTCAATCTCGTTCGATCTTCACTCGAAGTACAAGTCTATCCATGTGAGAGATGTTCTGGAGTTGAACATGGAAAGACATCGCTTGATTACCAGCCAATGATGTAAGTTGTTAACAAGCGCGAGAGGAATCACCGATAATGATAATGACCCTCAAGGTACTGCAGTACAATTCACGTGGTGTGAATAAAGGACTTGGCGTCGAACACCACGCAAAATCTTTCGGTCGAAGGTCATTGATGTAAACCTGTCACCGGAAGTGAGAAACTTGCCATTGAGGCATGCAAGCTTCAAAGTATTGAATGGGGTGTTTCTAGATCAACTTCTTGGATAATGAGCTGATGTCGACAAGAAGCGATCTGTCACAGGAGGGCCTTAATGAATCCCACATCAGTGAAATGGAATGGAGCAAATGATTTTAATGGAGGTGAAAATGATCTGATGACATATGGTTCAGGGTGGCGGTCATGAAAGAATGGAGTATGAATGTATTGTAGCGGGTGAGACACAGGTGAAATCTCTGAATGACTTCTCTTGAACATATCAGCGACACTGACATGATGGATTGGTATCATTAACCCCAAATGTGGATGGTGTGATGGGACCATGGTGATGTGACCGGTGAATGAAACAACCCAACCCGACTTGGATGCGGAGTGAAAGTGTCATGTTCAAGAGCGACTTGCTACCAACAAAGTTTCTTCAAGTTTTCTTCCCAGTTTTCCCTAGTCATTGCTGACTAGTACCTCTTTATTTTTTTCAAGCTTGAGGAGGATAACATATGCTTGTTCTATAATTTTCCCTTCGAGCAAACCCATCGCTATGTTTTAACGAGCCTAGCAATAGTGAAACTCGTTCTCGTCTATAGACAAGTTTGTCGCTATTAAAATTTTAACGAGTTTAACGACAAAGATAACTCGGTCCTTTTCAATTTTAGAGAGTCTGAAAAGGAATGTAAAGGAAACTCCAAAATTCCTTTTTCATCATCTAATCCCTTAAGTCCGAAAAATTATAAAACAATACAGAAGGGATGAATTTTCGATACTTTTAACGAGCCAAACAAAACAAGCACTCGATCTTTTTGTGTAATAATCCCTCAGGTCCAAAAAGATTAAAATTTAGAGGAGGGATAGCACTTTCGGTCCCTTTAACAAGCTGGAGAGGCCAATGGCTCGGTAATCTTTTCATATTTTATGAGTCAATTGAAAAGAGTTTAAAGGAGACTCGTCTTTTGAGGAACGAGTGATAAAAATGGGTAGTAGCTAATTCCAGGTAAGGTTTGGAATTTTCCAATCATGGCAGTGTTACAAGGATGGCTAGTGAGATCACTCTTCGCAGCTGTTCCTCAAAAAGGGGTAAACAATCAAATGGAGGTGAATGATCGGTCAATACAGAATGGAGGTGATGATGAGAACACGACCAAGGCTTTTAAAGGGCTGAAATACTACATTCATGATGGTTATTTACCAGGAAATCGGTTCATTTTTTTTTATTGAGCTTAAACACTGGGAGGAAACATTTGCTCATGACTTATGTTTATTTTTTAACGAGCTTGAACTATGTCCTAAAACTGCTTGATTAAATGGTCTCTTCTTGACTTTACCATAAATAGCTTTGTTCTTTCAACGATTGTACTGTATTTTCAATTGCTTCATCAAACTAGTTAGAAATGAACAATATATGCTTGAAAAATGAGTTAGAACACTAATGTTTTACTTCGAACTACGTGAAAAGTAATGTAAAAGTGCTTTTACCTCTCATTTTACCATTTCATTTGAACTTTGGTTTGTTGGAGCTTTGGAGGTATTTTCATCAGCTGATTTCGGGAGATTCTGTGGACGATTCTCGGCGCCGTCTGGACCAGGTAGGAGCTAAACTTGAGCTCTTTCATTTCATGCTTTCCATTTTGCATTCTGAGCTTGATTCCTGGTTTTTCTGAGCCTCTGGGGTTTGAAAAACTCGCTCTGCCTTCAGTGCACCCTCTGTGTATCGAAAGGTGCGTTGGATGTTGGCCTATCTACTGGCCATCTGACATGAAACGCACCCAGAGCACTACTGTAGGTGCGATGGGCGCAAAGAAGGAATCATATGCACATTTTTTGATGGAAATTTTGCCTGTTTCTTACCAAAATCAGGATCTAACTCTTCTCTTGTTTGCTTTCAGAGATCTTTGGAGCAAGATGACTATTACATGGTGAGAATGTGAGCATGAAGAACAGGACATGCTTTCCCTACATGATTCGGTTACAGTAAATGCACTGTAGAACTGTGGCTTGCTGAAGTTTTTCCGCATTTCTAGCATGAAACAACAAATCAACTTGTTGCAGTATTTGCTCGATGCTTGGGATCCTACCAACCAGGTGTTCCAGATTAGGGGCAAATCCATCCCCTTGACTGTAGTGGACATCTATTTCTTGACTGGGTTGTCGAGGCGGGGTGCCCCCATCTCTTTATTAGGTTCGGCTCGAGGAGGTGAATCTGTGAGAGATTATGTTCGTCGGTATTGCAGAGAGGGATCTCAGCCGAGTAAATACGGCAAGATCATCATCTGTGATGTCACTGACAGGTCCCTCAAGACTATTCTGTTTACTTTTGGTAGGATGGCTGGTGGTGCGGCTCTTCATGTAGCCAACCGATCTTATATGTAGTATGCCTTGGAATGTCTCCAACTGAAGGTGTTCAACTCGTACGGCGCAGTACTTCTTGTGATGAAAGAACAGTTGACCAAGGTGAAGAGTGGGAGGTTGAAGAACTTTGGGTATGGTTCTATTTTGACCACCTTTGCCTTGGAAAAGATACCATTGATGCAGCCACAGTATATTGCACTCGATTTACCTTCACCGACTGAACCACGTATGCAGAGATCGGTCGACCATATGTCTAGGCATGCTGGTCAGTCTCAGATTTCATTTTTTGATACCTTCTTCGGGTGGTTTGATCGTCAAGAGATGGTTTATTCCGAGTACCCATATGCTGGTATGGACTTCCGGGGTGACCCAGATTTAGTACTGCCGGATGGCGAACAGTGGGGTGCCATTGGTAAATTCTTTGACCATATTCCTATTTATTGTTTTTCTTTTATAATGTCCTTGTGCTTTATCCTGTCAAGACTTAATCAAACTCATGTGTCCATGCAGATGTTGGTCCCATTCGGCCAATAGTACGCTTGAGAGTGCCGGCTGCCGCCCCAGCAGGAGAGGCTGTTGGAAGGGCTATCCTTCGCAACCTTGATGTGGCCGAGACTCTCACAGCATTACAGGAACAGGTTGAGGGCCTCACTCTTGGTATTCCAGATGTGAGGACTGACGAGCTGCCTTTGAGGTTGCAGCGGCATACTACTGGTGTGCCAAGACGATGGACTCAGCTCTTACGCATGATCGCACAGGCTATGACTTGCTATCACGAGCATCATTAGACTAGGGTGCCCCCTAGTGTTTTGAGTTTTTGGTCATTTGACCAATTTTGTCTTGGTTATAGAACATTATGTGTAAACCATAAACAGTTATATATATATTTTTGATTTTCAGAGTTTTATTTTGGTTAAGTTACATGATCCAAATGAAAATATTGATGGTATGCTTCTTTTTATAAACGTTGCAAATGTCTATCTAACACATAATTTGCCAATGAGTCAGTTAATATGTTTAAGTTTCTGGAAATATGCTGATATTGAATAAAATCAAATTGTCTTTCCAAAATCTTAACCCTTAGGAACATGCGATAAATAGCTGGATTTCGGACAGAATAGATACTAGTGAGTTGTAGTATGATGAGTTGTGAGTCTAGCCTGACAATCAGTCAGCGTATGCCATGTGTGATGGCATCAGAGAGAAGTTCTATCAACGCGCTATATTTAGCGATGTTATTCGTTGATTGACCAATACATACTCCTCTAAAAATTACTAACTCGCTACTTGGATCAAAAATGGCCCAGGCCGCGGAAGATAGGTTCCGTGAACTATGACTCGGTCCGTAGGCATATCCAACACATGACTCCAATAGGTTTTACATATGTAATAAATGTAAAAAGTGGATTACTTGACCAAAATAAACACTTTAGCGAAAACAAAAACATAACAAAAGCATACAGGTTACTATACTGAATCACGCATAGTAACGCTTGAGGTACAACCCGTTACGAGGTTGTGCCAGTGGAATCCCGTCATAATCCATTAACTCGTAGGATCCTTTTGCTAACACTTGCTTAACAATATAGGGGCCCATCCATAAAGACTTGAATTTACCTACTCCCAATTTATCGGATTCTTGGTCATAAAGCAAGACCAAGTCACCTTCTGAGAAGACATGGGGTTTGACATTTTTGTCGAACTGTGCTTTGACTCGTTTCTTATGGGCTTCGTTAGCCAAAGCAGCATCACGATGGGTTTCATCCAATTGGATTAGTTCCAAGAAATGGGCTTCTTCTTCTGAAGTTCCGGGGAGGAGGTCAATTGCGAGTTTGAGGGACGAGATTTCACACTGGATTGGTAAGACTGCTTCCAGGCCATATACCAGTTGGAAAGGTGTAAACCCAGTTACATTCCTTACCGATGTTCGGCAAACCCACAAGGCTGAGTACAGGATTAGGTTCCATCTTCTTTTGTGAACTCCAATCATCCTTTGCAGCATGCGCTTCAGGACCTTGTTGATTGCTTCAACTTGTCTGTTGGCTTGCGGGTAATATAGAGTAGAGCTGTCGTGAGACAACCCTAGTTTAGCAGCTAATTCGACCATCATGTGATTGCAAAAATGCAATCCATGATCTGTGACTATAGCTTGTGGGATGCTGAATCTGGTGACTACATGATTGAAAAAGAAGAGGGCAGTTGTTTCACCAGTATTATCTAATGTAGGCATCGCCTCGGCCCATTTGGTAAAATAGTCAACTGCGACTATGATATACCCATGCCCCCCGGTCGAGGTGGGGTTACATGTCATGAAATCGATGCCCCATTTGGCAAATGGCCCGACAGCAACTATTGGCTGCAGAGGTGCGGGTGGTCTTCTGGTTTTGCTGTCGGAAATTTGACAAGCATGGCAACTTCTGACTGCATTTATGCAATCTTTAAACATTGTTGGCCAGAAGTATCCTGCTCGTAAGATTTTTTGTGCTGTAGCATAACCGGATTGATGCCCCCCATACGTGCCTAAATGGAAATCATTCAGGACTTTTTCGGCCTCCTCATGGGTGAGGCACCTTCTCAGAACCGTATCGATACCATGACGGTAAAGTGTATCACCGACGATCATGTAGTCTTTTGCTTGGTATCGAATACGTTTTTGTTCGGAGTGAGAGGTATTTGGCCTATATTTTTGGGTTTGGAGATAAATGATTATATCCCCATACCACTGATTGCTTGAAGATATCAGAAACAAATTTTCATCCACGATTGTTTCTTCGGATGTTTCATCGTTGGACGACGATGGGAGATCGCATAATAATTCTGCGAAAACCAGAGCTTTCTTTGACTTGGATTTTACAAATTCTAGATCAAACTCTTGTAGAATTGCTATCCATTTTGAATATTTTCCCCCCAGCAAGTGTCGCGACAATGTATAAGTCATGGGGTTGCAATCTGACAGAATGGTAGTTTTTCGAAAGAGGACATAGTGTCGAAATCTCTGTATTGCTTGAATAGCTGCGAGCGCTAGCTTTTCAACATAAGAATATTTCCTTTTTGTATCATTTAAGTTCTTACTTAAATAATATATAGGATGTTCGATTCCGTTGTCTTCTTGAACTAAAACCATTGCGATGGTCGTATCCGCTGCAGCCAGATACAGGTTAAAGTCTTTTTTATAATCAGGAGCGTACATTAATGATGCTTTCATTAGGGATTCTTTTAAAGCATCAAAGGAAGCTTGTGCAACCTGATCCCAGACAAAGGGTACTTCCTTTTTCAAAAGATGCGTATAACCTTTAGCAAGTTCGACGTAATTTGGAATGAACCTCCTCAGAAAGTTTGCTTTCCCTTGGATTTTCTGAATCTGAAGCAAATTTGAAGGTGGAGGCAAATTTATGATTGCCTGAACCTTACATGGGTCGAGACGAATCCCGTCCTTCGAGACTACAAAGCCAAGTAAACGACTAGAACTGACACAAAATACACATTTGTGTGGATTTAGTCGTATCTTGTAGTGTCGGCAACGTAGAAATATTGCTCTTAAATGCTGCGGATGATCAGTCTGCCTTCACGAATGAGCCAGAAGATCGTCGAGGTATGTTTGAATGATGTTTTTGATGTCATGGAAGGCATAATTCATTTCCCTCTGAAATGTTGCCCCTGCGTTCTTTAAACCAAAGGGTAATTTTTGATATGCGAATGTGCCCCAGGGACAAATAAATGCAGTCTTTGACTGGTCCTGTGGGCAGATATTTATTTGATTATACCCGGAGAATCCATCCATAAATGAAAAGATTTCACATCCGGTGCATTCATCAATTATCTGGTCGATGAAGGGTGTAGGGTAGTTGTCTTTTGGACAAGCTTGATTTACATCCCTATAATCGACGCACACTCTAATTGTCCCTTGTTTTTTCATAACAGGGACCATATTCGATACCCAATCGGTTAAAGGAACCAGGTAAATGAAACCAGCATGGAGAAGTTTTTCAACTTCTGCCTTAATGGCAACGGCTTTCTTGGAGTGCACCTGCCATAGCCGTTGTCGTACTGGTTTGACATCTGGATACATCTTGATTTCGTGTTCAACGATACTCGAGTCAATGCCTGGCATTTCACTATATGACCAAGCAAAGACATCTCTGAATTCGTGAAAAAGAGCGTTATATATTTCCAATTCTGAAGGAGAACAACATTTTCCGACATAAATATTCTCTACAACATCTGTTTTGGTCGAGATATTTATGGCGATAGTCTCTTCAATGTTGGAAAAGTTTCGCTCAGAATCCACCGTGTTTACAGTATTTGATAGAAAATAAAAAATTGAAGGATGATAAAGGTCATCAGGAGTATTTTCTTCATAATTCGGAAGAAGGGAATGATGGTGGTAATCATCCCATGGTGCTCCTTCAATTACCATTGATTGAACAATTCCTTCGTCGGTGACATGCACTCGCGACCAAGGATCTGAAGGGGTACCATATTCATCAGACCTATCTATCCAAACGCTTGACGAGCGTTGACTTGGGTTTGCCTCCCAGGCTAGGAACATTGATTGCTACAATATTTCTGTTGGGCTTGGAGGCAAAACCCGCACATGATCCATGTCGATATCGTTTTCTGAGATCTTTTTAGAAGATATCATGTTGTAGGTTCCTATTGACGCTACTTCCGCCAAATTGATTGGAGGTGGAAGGGAAAAAGTCCCCATTAATACAGGGTCTTTTAGTAGGCCTACTCCGATATTCTGAAGCAAATGGGGGCTTCCATGGATCATAGGAATGCTTCCCGTAACTTGAGAACCATTGGGGAGGAAGTTTTGTTGATCGACTATTGTAATCCCCCCTTGATAGGGAAATGCAATCTTCCTAATATAGGTCGACACAACAGCAGCCATAGCATATATCCATGGTCTTCCCAGTAGGATGTTGTAATCGAGATTTCCATCAATTACCTCAACATCTATTTCTACTTTTTTTCCTCCTAGTTCAACCTTCAAGTTACTTAGAATACCATATGGGGTATATGTTCGTCTGTCAAATGCTTTTAATGTCATCGAAGATCGCGACAAGGTTGGAGATCCTAATGTTTTCCAGCAACTCATCGACATAATACATGTAGATGCCCCCTCATCAATAATTGTTCGATGAACAGTTTTGTTGAGGGCTTTCACTTGAATGAGGAAAGCTAGTTGAGCTAGTAATTGAGGATCGTATCCTTTATGATCGAAGGATAAAAGATTGGAATCCTTTGGGTCTATCCCACCAATGGCTGATAATAAAGCCTGCTTTTGGGATGGGCAATTTTGTAGTACCTCAAGAGTTGACATAGTGGATGGCGATTGGGCCATATCTTCCACTATATTATAATGTTGTGCTGCTCTAGCATGAGGATTAAATGTCGATTTGTCTACTACTCCCTTTGGCGTTTTTATTGTCAGTTCAGGAATGATGGGTGGCGCAACTTCTGTTGAAGTTGTTGTCAAACTACTAGGTTGATCTTTATCCTTGTTGTTTGACAGCTGTGGATTCCCATAATCTTTGTTCCTTGTCGATATCAAAGCATCATTTTGCTGTTTTGAAACCGACAACATTAGCACTTGAGACGGGGAAGCATTTCCACTGTCAACCAGATTTGTTCTTGGGTTTGGAAACGGATCAGTTAACAGTGCTGAGGTTTTCGAATTCTTGAAGAATTTTTTAAGCTCAACTTTGTGTGGACAATCTGTTGTTCGATGATCCTCATCACATATCATGCATGGATATTTTAGTTTCCTATTTCCAAGAGGGTTTGCAGAAGATTTTTCAGGTGATGATTCTTCCTATTTCTTCTTCTTCCCCTTGCCTTTCTTCTTGCCCCTAGTTGCTTGGTTTCTTTGCCTTTATCTGTCGATATGGAATTTACTTCCAAGGCAAGAAGTTTCTCATTTGCGTTTTGACCAGAAACCTTACATGCCTTTTTGGATGTAGCCTTTGTCAATTTTGTGTCTGTTGCGCCAATCACGCCATCGCCGGCATGAGAGTCATTGTTTGATTTAGGAGGAGGAGGAACTGAGAATTCTGGTCTAGGGGCGTCAGGTATTTTATCGTAGAGCATGCCAGACTGAGTGTAAATCAAGTCCAAATATTGCGCATGAGCGATAACTTGCTTTTCTGTGACGACTCCCCCTTTTGCCACATCTTCGGTGATGGAAGGCAGTAATGACTTAATAAACCATTCAGCTAAAAGCTGATCGGGAACATATGTTTTCACCATTCTGTTATAGACATTTTTTGTGCCTTACAGCTCTAAGCATGAAATTTCCATAATCCAAGGGATCCAAAGTCCCTAAAAGTGTTGTTCATACCCCTAGAGGAACAAGGTCAACCAATTCCAGCTTCTCCCAGAAGTTCTCCACCAGAAACTACTCAGAATCAGTCAAATCAGGATCATTTCAGCTGCTCCACTAGCTACCTGTGTTGCATAGCACCCAAGTACACTAGCTAGGTGCGTTGCAACGCACCTAAATGCACTACCAGGGTGCGCTGAGCGGGAAATTCCAAATGGCAATGTCATTCCGCGAGGTGGACAGACCATGGAAGCTTCCAGAATCTTCCTCAATGACACTTGCCTCACTGAGCTCGACCAAGGATGAGTAAGAGGCTCTCAGCCTCCAAGTGGAAGCAAGAAGTGACAGAGATAAGCCACAAGTTGAAACATAAGCTGACTCATCCTCTCTGCTTACATCTATATATGGATCCCTCATCCCAGAGATCCAGAGGCTGGAATTTTGTACTTTGCAGAGAATTGCTGTTGGTTTTGAGATTGAGATTAGTGCATTGGGTGATTTATGCTTTGTTGGAGGTGAAGAAGGGATTCCTTTGCTGGGAGGTAGATGTTGGATCGGGACTCACTTGGTTGTATCTCCTCCTGGATCTTCTTATTATATCAATAAAACTATTTGAGTTTCTCCTACATGCTCGTGTATCAATGATGTTTTGTTATATTTGCATGTTTAGCTTAAATCTGATCCTAAGCTATTTATGAATGTAAATCTATGTCTTTGTGTAGTTTTCCTCTTCTGTGATCTTGCAGGAACTTGGTGAAGCTAGGCAAGTAAGGGAGTAGGTAGCTGGAAGTTGTCGAAGAGGAGAGCGATTGGATCAACAAACTAGCGCAAGACACAGGTTAGTTCATCCTTCCTCTTCGTTTACATTTCATAAAGAAGAATACGAAAGTAGTTTTACTTGTTTGTTGCTAAGGCACTGTCACACCTTAGAGTGGGATAGGGGTGTTCTGAGTAGATACTTTTCCCAACAGCAAAATGGCGACTCCACTGGGGATCGTGTCTAGTTAGTTAGTTTGTGTTTCTCTTGTTGTTTGCTTCATAAACACAGAAGTAGCAATCGAACTGCATTTACCATTATCAAATGCAAAGTAGTTGCTACTTCAATCCACCCACTGGATTTGTTTATGATTTGAACAGCTGATCCACAAATGCTCTAATTTCCCTTTGTGATAGCTCTTAGTCCTCCTTTAAATCATCCCTCTAATTGTACCTTACTGATTGCTTTTACTCGGCCAAAATCCATAGATTAAACTGCAAACCGTGACCCAGAACCCAGATAGAAGTCTCGTTTCTGCCCCAGCGCAGGCTCTGTGAAGAGGTTCTGCATTTCAACGCAGGTCCCGAGAGGGCTACCTGCGCTGCAATTCAGTTTCTTTGTGCAACAGGTGCGCTGATCAGCCTTTGCCCTGTGCAGTTGAGGTTCTTTGCTTCATTTTGTCCAATTTTATCTCTGATTTTTGCAGCCTGTTATCAATGTGTGTACCTTATCTGAAAACCCCTTTTCTTTGCCTTAATTCCGCCTCCTTTGTACAAAAAGATTGTAGGTGTTCTTTGTGTGTTTGTTACATCATTTATAGTTTTCCATTGAAAAGTAAAATAGTCATACTGTCGTCCTTAGATTTAGATCTGTCGTAAGTGTCGATTTTGATCTTAGGAGAAAGTTTGTTTGCTGTTGACAGTTGATTATACCTTTTACTTTTACCTTTGGTTTGAATTTGTCACTTTCTAGTGTCGAAATGAGTGTTTATTTCAAAATCATAAAGTGTCGTAATCTTCTCTACCTTTTTGATTTCGAAAAGAGGCTTGTTTTTGTTTTTCACTTGAAAGCAAATTCAAATTTGTACATCAACTTTCTTTTTAGGCATCAATATTAAGAAAGTGAAAACAAATACATGCATATGTGCATTTGCATATTGATAGTTTGTATGGTTTGATTTAGGAAAAGTGCATTTACAGTGTGCTCTTTGCTCCTTGAGAAAAGATTGTGTATTTCTTTTCCCCTTGTAGCTAGGATTTTCATTGTTGAAAAGAGATAAAAGCTTGCTTATCATCTTTAGATTGCATTTAGGAATTACATCTACATCTCGTGGTGATCCAAAAAGGCAAACTTCTAAGAAAGATCAACTTAAAATAAATTGAATGAATCTAACAACGCATTGGAACTTAACGCACAACATAGAGGTCTAGGCTAGAGATGTGTTCCGGCGTCGTAAAGCCTGGTAACTGTTGTCCTCACTGATGGTTGGGTGATTCCTCCACTGTGAGACGATAAGTTCCAGTACGAATTGTGCTCCCACGTACCGTCGAGTATATATTGGGAGACCCCTATAGGCTTAAAACCTTTTATCCATAGGAAGCCGTGTCGGTCGCCCTACTGATCGCAATGCACCGAACACAGCATTCGGGAAGATTGACTGCCGTACCGTAAAACGTATTCTGCAGTTTTGTGATTGGTTTGGCACACCCTCTACCTAGATCTCCAGAGCAGTCCCTTTCATTCCTTTTCAGACTTCTTAACAGAAAAGGTCCATCTGAGCACTTGTCACTTCAGGCTCATTAAAAATCGAAGGAGACTAGAGTCATCTTTTGTTTTTTCTCGACTCTTTAAAATTGAAAAAACAAGTTGTGTCCAAGCGTCATAAAATTTATTTTAAACGGAATATTTATACCCTTTTCCTACGTTGATCTTAGGTTGAGAAAATGGAGTCTACCAACCAAGGAATTCCCCTTGGTGGAAATCCTAGTCCCTTCTCCTCTTGGTAAGATGTTGGTGCACCCCATATGGCCACATTGTCGCTTCCAGGACTGACAATTGGCTTGCCAGTCTGGCTCTTCTCAACCAATGTCGTTCAGAACACCACTATTCCTGAACAATCGAATCAACAGTTAGACCAGTCTAGAGTTACCCACCAACCTTCTACTTCCTCTAATTCTTCCTCTCCTCCTTCCTCTTCGCTTGATGGGGCTGGCAAAGCCAAAAGTCAAGTTCTTAAGGAGAAGAAGGAAAAGAAGAAGAAAGATAAGAAGAAGAAGGAGCCAAAAGAGAATGGGGGCAAACGAGTGTCGTCTAACGAAAATCCACACACTGCACTGACCAGGCCTAAATCGCCATGTGTCATTTGCAAGGGAGACCACTTTCACAGAGATTGTCCTTGCATCCCTCGGATACTAAGGGACTGGTCTCCCCGTTTGCACAATCCGGTGTCGTCAATCTCTGATGGCCATGTTGAAAGCACACCGTCAACTAGCGAAAGTGAAGTCCCAGGACAAAAAGGGAGAGCTAGATCTCCCTGTAAACTGTGCGAAGGCGATCACGCTATCCACCGTTTCACCGGTACGACTTCCTCCTGGATATAAAAAGCTCTTGCCGAGTCCTTCGTTAGTTGAGAATCCAGCTGGCCCGCTCAAGTGGTCAGATGAAGCACCTGTCATTGAAGATGAACCAGCTGAATCCATACCCGACGAAAGTCAAAAGGTCGAGGCGGCAGTTGACCCGGTCTTGCCTTCAAAGGTTTTATCTTCGAATGACACAATCACTGGAGAGAACAAGGATGACACTGTCCAAATTCTCTTCATCAACACAGACTCCAACGAACACGGGGGCAATCTACCCATTCCTTTACCGCAGGAAGGAAGTTCGTCAGAGCCGTACCCGGCCGTCTACTCGGTCCCACCTCCAAGCAACCTATTTGACTCCTTCGACTGGAATCAACTAGGCAGACCCCGTTTACCAGCAAGCATACCATTCAAAATTATCGTCCAAATATATAGAATGGTAATGGCTGGTACCATCATAGATGAGGGGGCTTCTGTGAGTATCCTTTCCCCTACTGCTTGGAAAGTGCTTGGTTCGCCATCGCTTTTGCCTGAGATGAGAAATCTGACAGACTTTGATAAAGGAACCAGTCGACCTTTAGGGATCCTCCCCAATGTGCCCATAACATTGAAAGGGAAGATACTTCAAATGAATGTAATGGTTGTTCAAGGACCCTTGGATTATAACCTACTCCTTGGACGAGACTATATTTATTGCATAGGAGCCATCGTCTCCTCACTCTTTAGAGTAATGTGCTTTCCGCATGAAGGAAGAGTGGTCAAGCTCGTGGACCAGCTTTCATTTCCCAGATCACGCATCGCAAATAGTCATATACCATCCCTAAATGGTCTCTTCACGCAAGAAATGTCTCAACCCACGATCCGTCCTCCCGATGAGCGCGAGTAATTCGGAGGGATATGACTGGAACCCAGGGGGCATGCGTCCTGGTCTGCTTCGGCAGGAAAACTTCGGGTATAGGGTAGGTTTCCGCGGGAGAATATGACTAGTCTGTACCCCGTCCGTCAATGGAAGAGGGGTTATTCTAGAAAAAGATTCTCTTGTCAAAGTTATGTGAGTGGCGCTCGTCTCTGCTCACCTTTGTTTATTTCGGTAGACATCGCTGAGGAAGTGTTTCATTTGTAACGCGAATGAGACAATCTTTGGTAACCTGAAAGAGGTAGGCCTTTCCTGATAGAACAAATGTTTTGTCTGCAAATTGAGGGGTAACCTTGAAATCATATTTTATACCTGGGGGCATGCAAACCTTTTGGAGTGCAAGCAAGGGGCGGCTATTTATTTTTTAAATTTTTAGGTCCTCCCTTTAAACCCGTAGGCTAACCCTTTAAACTCGTAGGATTAGTCGTTTCCTAACTTGCATAAAGAAAGGATGTGGGGCAAAAATCTAAATGTTTCCGTTTTATATGAGACATTCTTATCATATGACTAGATTATCGAGCAGTTTTAGCACATAGTTCATGCTCATTAAAAAATAACATAAGACCGAGAAAGTGTTTCAATCCGCGTTTAAGCTCGTTAAAAAATGAACTATCCTCCGATAAATAACCATCGTGAATGTAACATTATCAGCCATTAAAGCCTTGGTCGTGTTTGCACCGTCACCTCCACTTTTCCATTGGCCGATCATTCACCTCCATTTGATTGTTTACCCATTTTGAGGAACAGCTGCGAAGAGTGATTTCACTAGCCATCCTTGTGACACTGCCGTGCTTGGAAAATTCCAACCCTTACCTGGAATCAGCTGCTACCCATTTTATCACTTGTTCCTCAAAAGACGAGTCTTCTTTAAGCTCTTTTCATCTGACTCGTAAAACATGAAAAGATTGCCGAGTTTTGGCCTTCCATCTCGTTAAATTGACCGTAAGAGCTATCCCTCCTCTAGATTTTAATCTTTTTGGACCTGAGGGATTATTGCACAAAAAGATCGAGCGCTTGTATTGTTCGGCTCGTTAAAACTATCGAAAATTCATCCCTTCTGTATTGTTTTATACTTTTTCGGACTTAAGGGATTAGATGACGAAAAAGGAATTCTGGAGTTAACTTTACGTACCTTTTCATACTCTCTAAAAATGAAAAGGACCGAGTTATCTTTGTCGTTAAACTCGTTAAAAACATTAATAGCGACAAACTTGTCTTTAGACTAGAACGAGTTTCACTATCGCTAGGCTCGTTAAAACATAGCGATGGGTTTGCCCGAAGGGAAAATTATAGAACAAGCATATGTTATCCTCCTCAAGCTTGACAAAAATAAAGAGGTACTGGTCAGCAATGACTGGGGAAAAATTGGGAAGAAACTCAAAGAATCTTTATTGGTAGCAAGTCGCTCTTGAACATGACACTTCCACTCCGTGCCTGAGTCGGGTTGGGTTGTTTCATTCACTAGTCACATCACCATGGTCTCGCCATACCATCCACATTTGGGGTAAATGCTACCAATCCATCATGTAAGTGTCGCCGACATGTTCAAGAGAAGTCATCCAGAGAAGTCACCCGTGTCCCATCCACTACCATACATTATACTTCATTCCTTCATGACTGCCATCCTGAACCATATATCATCAGATCATTTTCACCTCCATCAAAATCATTTGCTCTGTTCCGTGTCATTGATGTGGGATTCATCAAGGCCCTCCTTTGATGGGTCGCTTCTTGTCGACATCAACTCATTATCCAAGAAGTTGATCTAGGGACACCCCATTCAGTACTTTGAATCTTGCATGCCTCAATGGCAAGTTTCTCACTTCCGGCGACAGGTATACATCAATGGCCTTCGACCGAAAGATTTTGCGTGGTTTTCGATGCCAAGTCCTTTATTCACACCACGTGAATTGTACTGCAGTACCTTGAGGGTCATCATCCTTATCGGTGATTCCTCTCGCGCTTGTTAACAGTTTACATCATTGACTGGTAATCAAGCGATGTCTTTCCATGTTCGACTTCAAAACATTTCTCACATGGATCGACTTGTACTTCGAGTGAAGATCGGACGAGATTGAAGACCCCGGATCTAGTTTCATCCATTCAGGCTGCGATATATATTCAGGAAAAATAAAAACATTGACATGTACAGCATTGCAACACAGATGATCATCCTATCAAAAGGATGATGACTTCATCAGAATCATCAGTCTACCATCAGACGATTGTCTGTCCTATGTACATAAAAATGAATTTATAAAGCTGAGCATGGGAATGCCCGCCTCAGCTAGATCATGAAAACAGTATGAAAATAATGTATTGTATTGTATCTTATTACAGGTCTCCTCCCAACATTGAAAGAACTTCGGATCCTCCTAATAAAGCATTTCACCCGATAAACGGCCTCATACTTTAGGGGGCAACTGTTATAGACATTTTTGTGCCTTACAGCTCTAAGCATTAAATGTCCATAATCCAAGGGATCCAAAGTCCCTAAAAGTGTTGTTCCTACCCCTAGAGGAATAAGGTCAACCAATTATAGCTTCTCCCAGAAGTTCTCCACCAGAAACTACTCAGAATCAGTCAAATCAGGATCATTTCAGCTGCTCCACTAGCTACCTGCGTTGCATAGCACCCAAGTACACTAGCTAGGTGCATTGCAACGCACCTAAATGCACTACCAGGGTGCGCTGAGCGGGAAATGCCAAATGGCAATGTCATTCCGTGAGGTGGACAGACCATGGAAGCTTCCAGAATCTTCCTCAATGACACTTGCCTCACTGAGTTCGACCAAGGATGAGTAAGAGGCTCTCAGCCTCCAAGTGGAAGCAAGAAGTGACAGAGAGAAGCCACAAGTCAAAACATAAGCTGACTCATCCTCTCTGCTTACATCTATATATGGATCCCTCATCCCAGAGATCCAGAGGCTGGAATTTTGTACTTTGCAGAGAATTGTTGTTGGTTTTGAGATTGAGATTAGTGCATTGTGTGATTTATGCTTTGTTGGAGGTGAAGAAGGGATTCCTTTGCTGGGAGGTAGATGCTGGATCGGGACTCACTTGGTTGTATCTCCTCCTGGATCTTCTTATTATATCAATAAAACTATTTGAGTTTCTCCTACATGCTCGTGTATCAATGATGTTTTGTTATATTTGCATGTTTAGCTTAAATCTGATCCTAAGCTATTTATGAATGTAAATCTATGTCTTTGTGTAGTTTTCCTCTTCTGTGATCTTGCAGGAACTTGGTGAAGCTGGGAAAGTAAGGGAGCAGGTAGCTGGAAGCTGTCAAAGATGAGAGCGATTGGATCAACAAACTAGCGCAAGACACAGGTTAGTTCATCCTTCCTCTTCGTTTACATTTCATAAAGAAGAATACGAAAGTAGTTTTCCTTGTTTGTTGCTAAGGCACTGTCACACCTTAGAGTGGGATAGGGGCGTTCTAAGTAGATACTTTTCCCAACAACACATTCTACGACGATGTCACCACTCATGTATATGATTAGATATGTGAGTGGCCGTCGTTTGTTTGAATTTGGTAAGAAGTTCCGTTCCCATTTCGTACCTTATTGGTAACTGAAAATGGGTTAAAAAGGTTGTGGCTAGGGTACTGAAGTTGTCGAATGAAGCTCTAGGCAATTTGATATACCATTTTGTTGCCGGACCAGTTAACGTCCTCTTAAAAAGGCGAAGCCTAATAGAATCATCATTTAGGGTGTTTGATGAACACCATAGATGAAAGGTCATCACATGATTCGACGGATCTTCACCCGGATTTCCATTAAATTTAGGAATATCTGATGGAAGTTTATGCGGAATCATTGGCCACCAAGGGGCATAAGCGATTGGATCGTTTGTTAACCGATTTAAATCAGGTAACTCTAAAGTTGCCACGAAGGGTAACTGTTGATTCAGGTTAGGTGAAGCATACCCAGGATAAGATGGGATTGCCTGAGCAGTTGGTCTTTGCATACTGGCATAATGCATTTGATGCTGGTAACTTTGGTAAGGTTGGTGGGCATGACCATTGTAAAATGGTTGATTTTGACCGTTTTGAATATACGGCTGCCCACTATTTGCAAAGATCTGTTGCTCAGAACCTTGGTATACTTGTTGGAACTGCGATTGTTGGTATTGCACTAACCATGGTTGTGAAGCCATGTGTTGTTGCCTGATACTAACTGTTTGACCAAGATGAGGGGTAATTGTACCCATTTGAACCTGTGTCATTCCACTAGTCGGCGATTATGGTTGAGTTGCAGGGTCAAGGGGTTGTTGCATTACAACCTGAGAAACTTGAGGTTGGCATACAACAGGGAGCATTTGAACTTGCGACACCGTCACAATAGCTGGCGTAGTTGGTATATTTGACATAGGTAAGCATTGTTGCATCGAATATACAACTCTTGGTTGTTGAGGTAGTATCGGTACCCAACCGCTTGAAGTAATTCTAGCATAACCCGAATTTTGTTGAGAACTCCCATATGGCTGTCCTCCCGGAGGGGATAATGAAAGGGCATACTGCCCCCCATACGGTGGCAATCCGGTACTTAAGGGAATGGCTTGCCCTTGAGGGCCGGATTGCCCAAATTAACCTCCAAATGGATCAATTTGTTGAGACTCAACATAAGAGTTTCCGGACATTATTCCGGACGAACAAACAGGAACAGACCATACTGTCGAAATGGCCCCTGAGTGGGCTCCTTCTAGCGATTGAGAGCTAGTTGGGACAGAAGGTATACCGGCAAACATTGTTGGAGTGATAGCAGGGAGTTATGCTGTCGCTGTGTCAGACAACACAGTCCTAGATGTTGACGGTTGTTCAGACATTTCTAGTCTATCCAAAAGATTACCTAGTGATTCTACAGGAGCTTCCACTGGCGGTAGACTAACTTCTAATGAAGAAGGATACAGAGTGATCCCGATTCCAAATTGAGATGGAGTACTAGATGGAGGATCTTCCACAATCTCTTTTATAGCAATCAGACCAGGTGGAAGGGGTAGACCATCAGGTCCGTAGAATATTTCTAGTGCCGAAGAAGGTATGGAATCGACAACGACAGATGTTTGAGGAGCAAGACTCTCTGAACCGGTTGTAGATGGAACTGGTTCAGTAACACAAGTGTTTACCCTCAGACTAGGATCAGTACCACTGTCCTTCTGTGGCTGCTGAACTTCTTCTGTAGAGGCAGGGATACCAGAAATGTTTGGAGTAACCGAAGTCTCTGATGTTGTTGGAACACTTTTTCTAACTTTAACAGGAGATTTGGAACCGGTTAAACGAGTTCGCTTTGTCCATACTAGCTTCGATTCCGGAGACAAAGACGGTTGACTCGTAAGCCTCCGTGAACGACGGGGTTTCAATTGACTTTATTCCACAATTGTGGATTACTCGATCAACTAAAAATAAAGGGGAAGTATGTTTCCGAATTAGATGAATTTTAGACACTTTGACACAACTTGTTTTTTCAATTTTTAAGAGTCGAGAAAAAACAAAAGATGACTCTAGTCACCTTCGATCTTTAATGAGCCTGAAGTGACAAGTGCTCAGATGGACCTTTTTTGTTAAAGAGTCTGAAAAGGAATGAAAGGGACTGCTCTCGAAATCTAGGTAGAGGGATTACCAAACCAATCACAAAACTGTAGAATACTTTTTACGGTACGGCAGTCAATCTTCCTGAATGCTGTGTTCAGTGCATTGCGATCGATAGGGTGGCAGACATGGCTTCCTATGGATAAAGGATTAAGCCTATTGGGGTCTCCCAAAATATACTCGACAGTACGTGGGAGCACAAGTCCGTACTGGCACTTATCGTCTCAAAGTGGAGGAATCACCCAACCATCAGTGAGAACAACAGTTACCAGGCTTTACGACGCCGGAAAACGTCTCTAGCCTAGACTTGTAGATGTTGTGCATTAGGTTCCAAAGCGTTGTTAGATTCATTGAATTTATTTTATAGTTGATCTTGTTTATGAAGTTTGCCTTTCAGGTTCACCGTGAGATGTAGTACAATTCCTAAAATTCAATCTAAGATGATAAACAATCTTTTTATCTTCTTTGTGCAATGAAAATCCTATCTACTAAGGAAAGAAAGACAGAATCCTTTCACAAAGAGAAAAGAGCACACTCTAAATGCACTTTCCTAAATCAAACCAATCAGACTGTCTAAATGCAAATGCACATGCATGTATTTGTTTTTGACTTTCTTAATATGTGAATGATAAAAAGAAAGTTGATGCACAAATCTGAATTACTTTTCAAGCGACAGTTATCAACAAGTTTCCTTTCGAAATCAAAAATGGAGGCAATCACAACACCTTACGATTTGGAAATGAATACTTGTTTTCGACACTAGAAAAATTACAAATTCAAACCAAAAACAATAGTAACAGGATAATCGACTATCTACAACAATCAAACTTTTTCCTATGTCTGAAAACGACACTTACGACACTTTCAAATCAAAGGATGACAGTGCGATTGTGTTACTTTTTGCAAAGGAGAACTGAAAATTACTCAAAAAACACACAAAAACATTTACAGTTCTTTTGTACAAAGGAGGCGGAATAACAGCAAGGAAAAGGGGTTTCAAACAGAGATATACTGATCGCAGGCAGCAAAATTCATGAATAGAACTGGAAAGAATGAATCGCAGAAACCAAAACTGCACAATGCCTAGTCTGATTAGCGCACCTGTAACACAGGGAATTTGAAATGCAGCGCACCTACTACACTCGGGAAGTGCACTGAATTTCAGATTCTCATAACAGTACCTGCGCTGGGCCAGAGACGAGACTTTGCTTGGGTTCCGGGTCACAGTTTGCAGTTCAGTTCATGGGTTTTGGCCGAGCAAATGGTAATCAGTAATGCAACAATCAGGGGTAGATCTAAGGAGGATCTAAGAGCTACCACAAGGGGCAATCAGAGAGTTTGTGAATCAGTTGTTTAAATCATAAATAGATCCCGGAGATTGACTGAAGCGACATTTATCTACTTTGCATTTGCATAGCAAATGCAGTTCGAAAGCTACCTGGCATGACTTCAGGCTCCGTCTGTAAGTTTATGAAATAGACAACAAGGAAGATAAACAAACAAACTAATTCGTCCCTAGTGGAGTCGCCATTTTGTTACAGGGAAAAGTGTCTACTCAGAACTGCTTATCCCACTAAGGTGTGATAGCTGCCTTAGAAACAAACAAAGTAAAGCTACTTTCATTTTTCCTTTATGAAGTATAGATAGAGAAGAACAAAGAAGACCAACCTCTATCTTGCGCTAATCTCCTGGTTCGATTCCTCTCTTTCTTGATAGTCCTTCGCTACTTGTTCCCTTGCACGCCTAGCTTCACAAAGTACCTGTAAGATCACAGTAGCATAGCACTATACAAGAACATGGATCTATAATCATAAACAATCTAGGATTAGATGTAAATTGACCATACAAATGCAACAAACATAAATTACACAAGAGTATGGAGGAAAACTTGAATAGCTTTTATTGATAAACAAGAAAGAGCCAAGGGGAGTTACAACTAGTTGTTCTGACCCAACATCATCCTCTCAGCAAGGAATCCCCTCTTCACCTCATACAAAGCTTAGATCACCCAACAATCTGATGTTTTGTCTCAAGAAACCAACAACAATTCCTTACAATATGAAAAATTCCAGCCTCTGGATCTTTGGGATGAGGGATCCATATATAGATATTTGTAAGGGAGATGAGTCAACTTGTGATTTGATTAGTGTCTTCCCTCTGATAGTTCTTGCTTCCACTTGGAGATTGATGATCTCTTACTCATCCTTGGTCGAATTCAAAGAGGCAAGTGTCACAGGAGAAGTTTCTGGAAGCTTCCATTGCCTCTCCACCTCGCGGAATGACACTGCCATTTGTCATTTCTCGCCCATCGCACCCCATAGAAGGGATTTTTGAAATGCAACGCACCCACATAGTGTATTTAGGTGAGATGCAACGCACTTTTCCTGTGGAGCAGCTGAAATGATCCTGTTTTGACCAATTCTGAGCAATTTTTCATGGAGAACTTCTGGGAGAAGCTGTAATCAATTGACCTTGTTCCTTTAGGGGTTAGAACAACACTTTTAGGGACTTGGGAGCCCTTGGTTTATGGACATTTCATGCTTGGGGTTGTAGTGCCCAAAAATTTCTATAACAATGTGCCAAGTAATGTACTTATGTATGAAATAAAATGCATTTGCTAAGCTTAGCATACAACTGATGCTGTCTTAGCAACCTCAGTGCTGCTGCTAAATGTTCGACATGCTCTTCCTCATTCTTAGAACATATCAATGTATCATCAATGAATAAAATAAAAAACTTGTCTAGACACTATTCATCAAGCACATAAAAGTAGTTGGAGCATTAGTCAAACCCAATGACACTATAACAAACTCATAATGCCCATACCTGGTCCTGAAAGTAGTCTTGTAGATGTCATCTTCTTTGAAGCGTACTTGATGATATCCTGATCTTAGATCAATCTTTGAGAACATTGATGCTCCCTTCAACTGATCAAACAAGTCATCAATCCTTGACAATAGATACCTATTCTTGATGGTTATCTTGTTCAACTACCTATAGTCAATGGAGAACATGATAGTACCATCCTTCTTCCTTACAAATAACACTGGTCCAACCCAAGGTGATACACTTGGCTTGATGCATCCCTTGTCAAGAATTTCCTTCAACTACAACTTCAACTCTACTAACTATGGTGTGCTCATCTTGTATGGTGCCTTTAACATTGGTGTTGCCCCTGGTACCAACTTAATAGAAAAATCCACTTGTCTATGAGGTGGAAAATCTAAAATATTTGTGGGAAACACATCCTAAAACTGTTGTAAAGCAAGGTACCTTCTCAATACCTTTACATTCCCAGCCTCCTTACCTTTATCACTTGAAATATGTACTGCAAATAACACACACCTTTTTCTGTGACTATGCTTTGGGCCTGCATAGATGTGACCATTCTAGCTGATGTTACCTTCTTCTTATCCTGCAAGATCCTTTGTTCTCCATTGTCATCCAAGCATTCAATAGCCTTGTCATAAAAATCCACCTTGTTCCTATGATGATTCAATCAAGCCATACTCAACAACATACTTTATGACCCCAATGGGAACACATTCAAATGTGCTGATGTAGGCATACCGTTCAACTCAAATGCACAAGTTCTTACCCCATGATGAACTCTTTTCTTTGTACCTGTATCCAACTACATTAACTAAGATTTTGCATGCCTTCTTTATTCAAGACACACTTATCCACCAGGTCATGATTAACATAACTATAATTAGATCCAAGTTCAATCAAAATAGAAACAATTTGATCACAAATCTTACCTTCCACCTCGCTAATATATTCATAGTGATCCACCTGCCTGTTATCCAATTTTGCATAGATCCATGGAATTCTCTGCCAAATATTCCCAACTATAAGCACTTCCAGTGCACTGTATATATGAGGCCTACCACCCTGATTATGCGGACAATCCTTATTAAGATGCTCCTCACCAGATGTCCAACATTGTAACTATCTCCTACCATCACCTTTATTCTATTTTTCTCCAAGCCGAGGTTCATTAAACTTCTTGTAAGGTGAAACATTTTCTTTCTCACTTGCATCCTCGGGTCTTGTTCTCTTTGGTTGCCATTTATGTTTATCGTTTTCTTTCCCTTTCCAACCTTGTTAAGATTCTTTCTTGCGCTTTGATTTCTCATAAAAATGCTTCAACTTACCAATGAATTCTTCAAGTGACCAAGGTTCATCATACTCAATATGATCTCTAAATTCCAATGGTAATCCACGGACAAATCTTTGAACTTTATCTTTCTCATCCTTAAGATATGGTACTATTACGAAACCAAATCACAAAAATATAGAAAAGATATATCAACAACTTAGAAGCCAGCATCTTCGAGGGGGAAACCTCCTTTTCATTATAGAAATGGATGATTCTTGGATTTACAAATGACAATATCTCCTTTCTATATATAGGAGTCTAAGTGGCCCCAATATAATCAGAGCCTACATAACAATAATATTGTAGGGGCACAACAATAACAATAGTGGGCTTCTATGGGGCACAATAATAACAACATGGGGACTACATAGTCACAACAATACCATAAGGGGGTTGAACTAATAACAATAAGGGGCTACACTAGTAGTACAAGGACCTAACATGCCCCTCTCCTTCAAAAAGTGTTGTCCTCAACGCTTGAGTAGTTCTAGATGCTTCTATATAAAATTCTCATCCTCCCATGTGGAATGTTCTATGGGTAAGTTCTTCCACTTGATGAGATACTCTGAAATTTATCGACTTCGTAGCTGTCAGGTTCTTGTTTCCATGACTGCTTTAGGTTCAAATATGATTTTTCCTTCCTCATTAAGTTCTAATAATATTGTTTGAACTAGGACCTTGTCACCTATAACCTTATTTAAGCATGAAACATGGAAAACTGGGGGCACTTGGGAAGATGCAAGAAGCTCCAATTTGTATGCCATAGTGCCAATATTTTGCGGCACGTTATAAGGACCATAATACTTTAGTGATAATTTATCATCCTTCTTAGCTTGCTTGAGGGATATTTTTTGTATGGTTGTAGTCGTAAAAATACCCAGTCGCCTATGTCAAAACTTCTTTCACTGTGATGTTGATCTACCTGTCGTTTCATTCGATTCTACACGAAAGTGAGGTTATTCTTTTTATTCTTGATATGTCCTTCTATCTTGAGTGTTTGAGGAATGGTAATTCTTGCTAATGCATTACAAGATATGTTAAGATTCATTCTTCTTTCTATAGGGTTGGTTCTTGGTGTATATCCTCTTCTTTTGACGTTTCATGATCCTTTTCTTCCTCCTCTTCAAAATCAATGTAAAATATTTTCTTCTCAACACACTTAATACCTTTAGTGTATTTTCTATCATAGCTGTAATAAAGGTCATTTTCTCCTTTTTCTTCCAATTGTTGTGGTGTCAACCTTGTAGGTTGTGGAAGGCTAGGAGCAACAACACTTCCATCTTTATAATTGTGAGTGGTAGGATTTCTTGTTGCCATAATTTTTCTTTCATTTTTTCTTTCCAAACTAAATGCCTTCTCCAATGAATGAGGTTCCCAAAGACGGACCTCATGTTGAATGTTATGCTTTAAATTCCCTATGAAGACACAAATCCTCTTCTTCTCTGGAATATCATTTACCCTTATATTCAATTTCTGGAAGTCCTCAATGTGCTTTGCCATTGAACCCTTTTGTTTGATATTTATCAATTGGCTAAAGAAGGTGTTTCTCTTTGTATCCTTATAATGTGCTATCATTTCCTCCATGAAAATTGACCAGGTGACAAGTGGTTTACGAGAACAAAGCCCTTTATACCATGAAAATTGATTTGGTTATAAATATAAAGATGCGGTACGTACCTTTCGTAACAGTTGCACATCATGTAGATCAAAATATTTCTCCATCTATAGTATCCATGTTATGAGATCCTTTCCATCAAACTTGCTCATATCGATCTTTGGAGTATGGTGGGTCTTCAATCCAATGTTAGATTCTATGAAATCATGATTAACATTTATTTTTTTCTCATCATGAGTTTCCTCTACTATCTTTTAGTCATTAGGAGGCCTTTCTTGTAGCAGCTTTGTCTCTCCTTCCTTCAAATCTTCCATGTCTTTCTTCATATATTCCATGCATTTCTTCAAATATACTTCCCTACCATTTATATTAGCTTCCATGGCACATATAAAACTATTTATCTTATCTTCGATCGCATTCTTCAAATCATCCATCCAATTTTTCTTACTAGGTGTTTCTATTTTCTTGATTCAAGTCATTCTTTTTCTTGCTTTTAGCAGCTCGATCTTGAATCTGCTGTCTCAAAAATTTCTAATCTCCAAGGTCTACAATAGCGATCTTCAGTAGTGATATGCATCCTCTTTCCAATGCCATCAGTTTGATCAACATTCGACTCTCAAAGAAAGCATTATGCCCAATCTCCCAAGATGACCTGATTATATACTTTCTCCGTAGAGTGAACTTGTACGACGTGCCACGTGTCACTATTTCAACCTTAAGACATGAAAACAATAAAAAGAAAATTACAATCTGTCCTATTTCTGTAACTTCTTCTGAAATTTCAATTTGATGCTCAGAGATAAAGTTATGAAAAATTTCCCAAGATCTCCTGTTTGGGATGTAATTTGGGAGCTTGCATAAATCCTAAATGTCTTGGACCTTATCTTCGAAAGTATAGCATAACAAGATCTAAAATGCATGCCTGAGCTTCACCAAGATTTCAGTTCAAATGGGTTTGAATTTTAGAGTCTAAAACTTCGTAGGAAAACAATTATAGCTAAAATTCCACGATCACCAATTTGAGATGGAACTCTGGAGCTTGCAAAAACCCTAACTTCCTCAAATCATATCTTCGAAACTATAGCAAGACAAGATCTAAAATTTAGACCTGAGGTTTATAAATATTTTGGCTCGAATGGGTTATTTTTTTTATCTTCTGAAACTGCATCTTGAAAACATTATAGCTAAAATTCCACGATGACCTGTTTGGAGAAATGAAACTATAGAATCCAAAGCTCTGATACCAAATGTTATGAAACTAGCTCACAAAAAGATAGAAAAGATACATCAACGACTTAGAAATCAGCCTCTTTGAGCAGGAAACCTCCTTTACATTACACAAATGGACAATTATACAAATGACAATACCTGCTTTCTATATATAGGATTCTAAGTGGTCCTAATATAATCAAAGCCTACATAACAATAATATTGTAGGGGCACAACAATAACAATATTGGGCTTCTATGGGGCACAATAATAACAACATAGGGACTACATAGTCACAAAAATAGCATAAGGGGGTTGCACTAATAACAATAAGGGGCTACACTAGTAGTATAGGGACCTAACAGGTACATACCTCAATAACTCTAGGAACTTGGTCGTATACTCCTCATCCATCATCGATACCATATTTAGCTCATAAAACGCCTTAGCCTTATTGTCGTAGTACCTATCTAATCAGTACTTATTCCTGAAAAATATATTGAATTCATGCCAACTCAACTCTTATATCCTGATGTCTCTAACCCACTTCACATCTTCCCACCAGTTGTTTTCTTTCCCTTTAAGGCTGAAGATAGCTATTATGGCCTTCATGTTCTCTTTGTAATCATGCAGCTCAAATAATTTCTTCATCCCAAGTAACCCTGCCTTTGCATATTCTAGCTTCTTCAAATATCCATCAAAGGTAGGTGGATTTTATTTCTTGAATTCATATGGAAAATATCCCCTGTCATTCCTCTTATAAGGATGATAATGATGAGGACCATGATACCTGTCAGAACTAGAACTAGAATAGAACCTGTGTCCATCACCTCTCCTATCAGGTGTGTCTAATAGCCTGCCATCTCTGATTTTGTCATCTATATTTGACCCGTGTCCACTGTTAGGGTCCTATAATCTATAGGATCATAAGGTGATTATATGTGACTTTTCATGTATACGATTATTGTAAATAATCTTCCTTTGTGCAAATTATTTCCAAAAGAAAAGAAAAATAAAAAATAGAATAAAAGACAAGAAAAGAAAGGGGATACAAAAAGAAAAATAAAAAGATGAGAAAATTGAAAAAGGAATCAAAGTACCCCAAAAATAAGTGATCAAGTCTAAATGCCACTCAAAAATAATGAGAAAATGTATCAATAATACCTTAGAAAGTTTGAATAATGCGATGCTAGTTAAAATGCCCATTCTAGAGGAAGACAAATGGGACAAGCTATGTCAGCTCTTGGAGTAAAAATAAGTTTTATCTTTAGTAACAAACCAACACTTTTTTAGGCTCAGTCATCAACAACAACCCTCAAATATAGTGCCATCAGATTCAATGGTTCAAATGTCCTATATTTTTGTTCTATTTATGTAATACAATTTTAAGATATTTGTAATAAATCTTGATTTTTCAATCAAGATATTTTTCTTTAGAATTTGTATAAATACTTTAGAATTCGAAGTAATAGGGGTTGGAAATTGGATGAAGAAAGCATGCTATTGATGTAAAGTTGTTCATTGAGCTGAAAGTGATCAGTTATTTAATACAACAATATGTTCCAGGATTCTTGTGTCAAGCGATTTGGTGATGTTTTTCCTTTTGTAAACTTATTGTATCTCTATTTTCCATATGTTATTTTGATCTATATTGTTTAAAGAAAATCAAAGACTGAATTTGTTTAATTACACTTTGTCTTGTCTTATAAGAAATATCTATGTTTTCGAACTAAAATTAAATATAGAATTCTTAACTTCTCTACGTTTAATCGAACCTTAAGCTTTTCCTCTCTATCACTCCACCAAGCCACGAAGATCCAATAACCTACCTACCTTGCCCTATTACATCTGTTCTAATATTTCTACATCTGATCACACTAAGGCCTTTGACTCCATTTTTCTAATGCCCTTTCTCTGCAATTTCAACCAAACAATTCAAAAACCAAACTTTGAACCTTACATCGAGCCTAAAATCCTAAAGCAACAAGGCTAAATTTGATAGAGAGATCCCTCTCTGAGTTTAGAAGGGCTAGCTTCTAAACTTAAAAGTGTTTTTGTTGTTACCTTTGCAATTCTTTTACATCCTAGGGAATTATGAATTGATAACATCCACCATGAGACCTACTGCCATATGCCCCATTAGTCCTATCATCCTACCCATGGTTGATTCTAACCGTTCCCTACCTCTGCAGATCTGACAAATTCTGAAGGATAACTGGATTAACCTCAATTTTTTTTCTTGTGCCTGAATGATTTTGTCATTATCTGCTTTGTAACTTCTTATTTCTTCCTTCAAACTTCTTAATGTGTCTTCTATGTTGGGAGAGTTCCCATCACCATGATGCTCATATGATATATAGGGAGAATCTTGTGAAATGCAGTCTACCATATTGCTAGCCATCTTTGTTCTTCTTCTTGCAAGTATACCATGTCAGCTAAACCAAAATATAAATATAATCAACATACCTTAGTATAGTTCATGGAGGGATATCCTGTTTACAAGATCAACCAAATTAGCACAATACATGTATATATATAAACATAATCATATCAGTATATAGACATCATTTCAACCATTATCGAGTTACCATACATGACTATACCATAACCATGAAAATGCATGGATAATGACATATAGACACTAACATGCATAACAAATGCATAAGCTACATGCAACTCATGACGACCACATCCCAAAATAGTCACCTTTAACTTCTACATAGCAACACAACTACAACAATGACCACCACCATGCATACAAAACAAGCAGATAGGCCACAAACATAATGAACACATATGCAACTGACATGTATACATGACAAACACATTCCACTTATCTAGTCCAAGGGCTGAACCATGCTCTGATACCACACTGTAACACCCTCCTCCCACATTTACCTAAGCTAATTGGTCCTGTTATCACCCCAAGAAACTCTCCTAGGTTGTAGCTCGGAGGTGCTCGAGAACATTACAAACAAAAATTAATGTTGGAAATGGATGAATGGAAGGAATGATGTTTGTTCAAGCCAGATAACCACTTCTACTATGCTTAACTCCAGACATGCGTGAAAACCCCCACACTACAAGGCTTTATACCACCAATTACTCACAGTTCAGAGATTAGATGAATATGGAGAATACTAACCACACCAGCAGATGCACAAGACCTTGTGATGGCCGGCTGCAACCAGTAAAGAGGTCTGCAAATCTAATTCCCTAGTATACAGACAGGATGACAGCTCTCTGTCACTAAGTGAAAAGAAACTTGAATACCACATTCACTGATAAGTGGAAGATTTAAACACAGAGGTAGGATGACAACTCCTCTAATGCTAAACATCAAGAGTTCACGAAAACTGTATATCAGGCACAACCTATAACAGAATAGAAATGGAAAGTGAGCAATTAACAAAAAAAGAAGCTTGTATTAGCTGAAAATGAAGACGAGATGCTGCAAGTATCAAAGTAGTTACAATCTCTAGAAGTTGAACCTCACATCAAAACAACAACCATCAACCTTGATTACATCTCTTTTATGGGTATATATATAGTTTGAATACAAAGGCACTCAACCATTCTAAGTATGGGAGGGTCATAATTGACCACCAACCACTTCAACTGCCTGATGGAGTTTCTGGTGCAATTTTCCTGCTTCAGTGAATGATTTGATCTTCTCGGGTGCTCTGTTGTCCTTCTCAGGTAGGTGGAGTGTTATATGGGATGAAGTCCCATAACTGTTGAATGAATTTACCTACTCGGCTCTGTCCTTTTATTTCTTGGCCATGTTGTCCGTGGAAAGTAGTTGTTGAGGAGGAAATGCATCTGGTATCGAAAATTGATTACCCTTTGTCCTTTCGAGAGCATAGACTGGTTACAGTATTGATGAGCCCCAAAAATGGATAATTATTTGGGCTCATTCAACCTCCTAATTCGACTTAATCCACCATTCTCATTAGTTTATTGCATGTTTTTAATTATATTTATGCTAATAGAGTGAATTGGGTTAGTCATTATGCCAACAAGTCTAAAGGGTGCTTTGTGTAGCCTTTTTGATCAATTTGGAGACAAAATTGAAGGGTTTAATGAGCACTTGGCAGCCAAATTCGTGGGAGAACAAGGGAGAGGATTTGTAGGAAGGTGTCCCCTTCATTTATGGGCCCTTACCTCGAATCCCCCACCATCAGCTCGGAGTTCAAGGGCCACCAAATCAATTAACACAAGGGAAAACCAAGCAAGTCAAGTAGGACTGCTGTTAACTACAAGTTTTGGGCAGCCGAGTCCCTAAAGTTTAGGAGGACTGTTGGGGTCCTCAATTTGTATAAATAAGAAGGCTTAGGGCCTCATTTTGGTTAGCTAGTGGTTAGTCAATTTGTAGCTGGTAGTTAGTCATTTCATAGTCTTGTTGTAGTCATTTTGTAGTTCGATTTTTAGGCAATAGATTAGTTTTGCTGTCACCTCATTTTCAAGTTCTCCTTGTGGACAGTTTTGATGTAACTCTTCATTTCTTGATCAATAAAGATGAATCCAGCTTTTCACCAGCTCTAAATCTCTCTTAGGAGGCTGTAGCTCTTGGGGTTGGGCCCATCTCAAGCGCCCGGTACCTCCTTTGTTTACTTTCATGTGTCTTTGCTGCATTCTTAGAGTAAAATCTGCTATTTAGATTTAAAACTTGTTGTGTTATTTAGGTTGCTTTTGATGATTAAAGTAGATTTTCATGTTCAGATTGATTTGGGTAGATTAATAACATAAAGGATCCTTGGAAAAAGGGGCTCAAGCACCTCTGATCTTACCTCCCCCTCAGTGGGATCGTGAGTTGGGACAAAGGTGACCTTGCTGCCCACAAAAACGATGTTTTGCTTCACCAAGCAAGTATTAGTGTTGGATTTTTAGTTGTCAAACTTGATATCAGTTTTGACTGCATGCTTAGGGTTATGATTGCTTAGTTGCATAGTTAGTTCATCTGATTTTGTGCAAATAAACTTCTGTTCCATTTCTTTTGCTATTATCGAGGTCAAATTAGGTCAAGGTAATTAGGTTCTTGATTTTCCAAGTCTTCATTTGTTAAATTCGAAAAATAACTTGCAGAGCACCTATTATCCTTCTCGATCTACCCATAATCCATCATATAATCTACTCCAACCCTTAGTCCATGATTCGTACCCTTCATTTGCCATACTTTCCCCACCTTACCCTAATTCCTACATTCTTGTGCATCATCGCTTCCTCCATCCTTGAACAAATCCAATCGCTCCTTAGCCTCATCCACCAAGTCCTAGACCTCTTCACACCCCTATTTCACCTCCATACTCATTCCTCCATCTTTTTCCCTCCATCCATGCTCCAAAATCCCATTTCGAAACATCCTGTAGAAGAATTACGGAACATCCTGTAGAAATCTTGAACATCCTGTAGAACCCCTGCAGACTTCCTGTAGAAGCTCATAAACACGGTTTCTTGGCAGCCAAACTTTGTGAGACTCTCTCGAAGGGTGTTAGGGACCCCTTAGACCCTCTCTGAACCTTCCCAACCTTTCCCAAGCATTTATCCTCCTTGATCCACCCCTGCACAGTCAAAAATAGTTAGAAGCACATGCATGATAATTCCAACAACTTAATAAAAAATACAAAAAGATGTTTTCTTCAGATAGTGATAGCTTAGACATTTGCATTTTACCTTCATAAAAGTAATGGTTTCTCTTTCAGTATTTTGCATGCTCTCCTTTGCATCAGTAGGACTAGCTAGTAGAATTAGGGTTTGCTAGGGTTTGCGTTTCTTTTTTGCTTTCAATTTCTTTTTGCAATTAGATTAGCTTCCTTCGAGTTAGCTTTCATCCATCAATTAAAAAGCTTCTTCTAAGAGCTCATAGAAGTTGGCTTAAGCTCCTAGTGGACTTGTGCCAGCTGACCAAGTGACAGCTGCGGCAAGAGCTAGTACTTGTGCATACAACACCGTTGCTTCCAAGTTTGTTACGAACTACCGGGTTGATAAAATTAAAGAAGGGAGTTCCAGGAGTTGTAGCATTATTGCTATAATACTGGGGCCCACCATCTTTTTGGCGCCATTGTCGGGGAAGCGTCAGAGTATTGGTGATTGCCGCTTTTCTTCTATGTTCCACTACAATCTTCTGCTAAGTAGTTTATTTCATTTCCATTATGCAATTTCGTTTATGCAAAAGTAGATTAGCATTTCCCGCTTTCATAGATTAGCATTTCAATTCCGCAATTTCATTTCTGCAAGCGTAGACTAGCATTTCATTCCTGCAATTTCATTTGAGCAAAATAGATTAGTCCTTTCCTGCTTTCATTTCAATTCCGCATTTTCATTTTAGCAAGATAGTTAGTTGCAGTTCAATCTATTTCATTTTTGCAGGTAGAAGTAGAAAAAAAACAAAAATCAACCAAAAAGATTTCATTTCATGCCTTGTAGGAGTAGAGATAAGTTAGAAAAATGATTGCACAACACCCCCACTGCTTCACACAGCCAACATTCTCTCTTCTTCGATGGCTGTGATTAAATAACCCTTAGGTGGACAGCAAGAGATATTTGAAGAACCTCAAGGGAACAAGAAGAAGAAACCATTCCTCTGGAGCAAATGGCTACAAGCAAAAATGTTGGGAGCAGTACCTTGTCCAAAGACGAGTTTGCAAATCAGCTGGAAGATTTCAAGAGTGATATGAGCCAGTTTCTTGCCATGCAACTGGATACCTTGCGGGTCCAAAAGAAGCAAGAAGAAGCCAAGAGGGCTTTGGCCATTTTTTGTCCTAGGTGCACTAGAAAGCATCCTAGGAACGAATGTCCATTGTACTCCATAGAAGTGTGTTTTTTCTGTGAAGAATACCATCCTACAGATCAGTGCCCTTCATTACCCAGAATCAAAGCTGCATATCAGAGAGCCAAAGGAGCCACTGAATCACTCTATTATATGAACCAAAGGAGGCCCCATGGACCTAGATCTTACCAGCAGGAGCTGCAAGGGACACCCGAGACCTATTATGACCCCTATCAAGCCACCTTCATGCCTTCCTGGGGTCGCCCTGCTCATCCTTCCTGGTTCACACCTCCTCCGTGTTCCTTCATAGATCCATATTATGCCCAACCAGCTGCTCATTCGTTTCACTCTTATGCTCAGCCACAGCCTCAGTGGAATGCACCTCATCAGGGGTGGAGGCCCCAGTACAACACTCCTCCCACTTCTTTTCCTCCACCACCTGCTCATCCACAACCATCACCTCCTCCTCCACCAAGGCAACCCCAAATGCCTACCCAACCACAACCCCATCCGCATCCATCTCGAATATACACCCCCACTAAGCTACCCATACCACCATTTCCAAACTTGTCCATTGGAGTAGCTCAACAAAATTGCAATGCTGAGACACAACATGTCCAAATGACTCCTCTTGAGCTCGATGATCTTCACCATAACTCAGGAAGAGTGTTGCAAAGCAGAGATTATCTTGAAAGCATTGAAGGACCACATCCGGAAAAAGAAGATTCAAAAGAGGAGATCAAAGAACCATGGGCTGCACTTGATGAAGAGAAGAGATCAAAATCAGAGATCGAGAGAGCTCCCTCATGGTTACCATCAAATCTTCCATGTATTCAAGAGAAAGATCAGCAAAAAGAGGAAGATGAGGAAGTCATGTTAGAAGGTGACATGAAACATGATCCAGATCAAAAAAAGAACCAAAGATATCAGAGCTATATTGAAATATGGTTTCAGAAGGTCACTAAGTTGCAGCAGAACTCTCTTCTTCAGCTATGTTTGATCCCTTCAAAGTCAAATCTTTTGGTCTCTGAGATCCGGATAGCTGTCAAAACATGCATTTCAAGCCTTCACATCAGTTTACCTCTAATCTCGATGTGCACATGGCTCCATTGGAAGTATTCTTATACTTGAGAACGATTTTGTTTTTCAAGTAAAGGAGGGTAGAAAAAAAAGAAAAAAAGAGAAAAAAGAAAAAGAAAAAATGAAAAAAGAGGAAAATAGAAATCTAAGGTGAAAACCTCCTCGGAGGTGCCTTAGATTGGCTCATTGATTGAAAACCTCCATGAGGCGGTCAATGGGTTGGAAAAAAGAGGAAAGAGAATAAGATCTCTGGGTGAAAACCTCCCTTGGAGGCGCCCAGGGCAGGCAATTAGGGTGAAAACCTCCATGAGGCGCCCTAGTTGTTTTTCAAAAAAAAGAGAAAAAGAAAAAGAAAACAAATCTAATTTCCATTGAATAATTTCAGGTTGCAGCAATGACATTGCAGGTCAGGAGGATCACTCAAAACAAAGACAAAGGAGTTTTTGTGCCTTCTAGAGGAAGTTCTATATTTCTACAGGAAACATCCTGTAGAACCTTCAAGCGAGCCAGATTCGATTTTGGAAGGGGATCTAAAGCTTGGAATCCATTGGTTATGCCTGCAAGCATCCATGTTACCATTTCCCACCCTTTTCCATCATCTTCTCCACCTCATTGTGCTTCTCATTGTGCTTCTACAGGAAGTTCCTGTAGAAATTGTAGGAAGCTAGAAATGGATGTCAAAAAGGTGGTTTAGCGAACATGGTAGCTTCCTCAAGGGTTCAAAAGTCCTCTTGCAATCTTCAAACTCCTCCTCCATCATCTCCATACCTGCATCACAACCCAAGCTCAGTTTTTATTTCCATGAAAAAACTTGCAAAATGCTTTGAAGAGAAAATACATAGAACAAAATTTGTTTTTGCCATAACTTGAAAACCATGCATCCATTTGAAAAATCGTTTTATAGAGAATTGTATAGGGATGATGGCAACATGCTCGAGCAGTTTCAGGCCATTTCGGTGCACGGTTTCCAACAAATCAGCCTCCATCACCATCATCCATTTTTGCATTTTCTCCATATCCGTGCATCCGTTTCAAAACCTATTTCATGGGGATATGCATATGGGTGATAGTAACCTACCCAAGCAGTTTCATCCAATTCCGATGCACGGTTTCCGAGAAATTGATCTCTGAAATCTTCAGCCATTTTCCATTTTTCTCGAAATCTATGCATCCATTGATCACGATTTTGCTATGGGAGGTGCATCATGATGATAGGAACATGCTCAGAAATTTTCAGATCGATCCGATCTATCGTTTGGGAGCAATGGCGAAAACAAGTTTCGGTCATGTGAAAATTAAGTGGCAGCAGCTTGAAGGTGCAGATCTGAGCGTGGAAATGAACTCCTGCAGCATGCATCCAGCTAGAGGACACCTGCACAAGGAAAACAACCAAAAATCATCAGCCAAGCCCTCATGCAACCAAAGAAACCAGTGCATGCAGCAATGACTAGCGTCAGCACCTCACAACAGCCATTTGACTTCAGGTATGTGACTGAACCTCGTTCTTCTATTGCACAAATCTAATTTAAAAACTGCATGAATGAATGGAATGGTGGAATTGAGCCACGAATATAGAAATATTAAGCCGATAGTTCCTTGTCCAATTCTCCATTAATCAGCCAGGAATCATGCAGCGTACGTGTTAGACAACTCACGAGAAAATAAAAAAAATAAAAAAACAGACAGTGGTAGAGGCTTTAACTCCAGTGCAACTGATTAACAAGAAGAGGACATCCAGCTCATTATAGCACTATCGTCTGCATGTGGCCACGTACACCTGGCCACCTCACTCCTTCACCACAAATCACGCAGCAATTAACGAACGCTCAGCTGAAACTCACAGACTGTTGTTAACTTGCACTTGCAACATTTTCAACTGAAGTATGCATCCTCTGCTTCCACAAAATGATTAACCCATCATCCTCCATTGAGCTTTGTGGCCTGGTTCACAATTCTCCAGCGTGTCGGGCTCACTCAGACGCACAGGGGTACTCTACAGGCATTTCTACAGGAAGACGTCCTACAGAAAGTATAGCAAAGTCATACAGAGCAGAAAAGCCCGAGTTTCTCTTCATCTAGTTTGGAGATTGAAGAGAGGTAGGCTAGAAAACACCATTCCCATGCATGATATTTCGGAAGATGGTGAATTAAACTGTTTTGAATAAGAATGTATGAAACAAGTCTGCTTGTGAATCCAGAATAGTAGTTTTCCTGTGTGTTACATGGAATGTTTTAGTTGGTTCTGCGTCAAATTCTCTTCCACAGTTCCTGTTAAGAAATTCCTCTGCTAGAAACGATAAACCACTATGAGGGTTAACCTATGCATGAAGAATATGAATTTTATGTGATTGTATGCATGTTGAGGATGAAGCTCTGCACTCTGTCTGTGGGAGCCTGATTCCCTTTTGACAGTCGGGTTTGGGCAGCAAAAGCATTATAACCAGGGAATTGGTGCAAAGTTGAAATACAAACACCTGAGAAATCTTGTCCTGAGGATCAAAAGAGGAAAGCATAAAAAAAGCAGTCCCTTTCTGCTCAGAGCATTGAAACAGGGCACTCTCACCAAACCAGACCAACCAGCTTACATCCTTTTTGTAGCAAGGTCAGCCTTCAGATTAGGAAATATATTACCTATGAGGGGAAATTTAGTATTGTATATGGTTATCGCTTCCATTTGTTATATGGATTCAACCACAGCACAGGTCAAGGAGAAGGCACCCCCAGCCAAGCAAGCCAAATCAGAGAAAATTGGTTCTACAGGAAGCCAGCAGACTGTTTCTACAGGAAGACAGAGAACTGTTTCTACAGGAAGTCTTGAAAAAGGGAAGCACAAGGAGAAATTGGTTGAAATCCTAGCTAGGGAGGTAGCAATTGTGCTGGCCGCCCTAAGTACCTCTCCCAAGCTGAAGGAGAAGTGAAAGAGGGAGCTTCCACTATATTTTAAGGCAAGAAAGGGCATGCAGATACTCTAGAAAAAGAAGCACGGGCAGTGGGAAGAAGCAAAGAGAAAAGCATGGTTTCATGACAGAGAAGAGGACATCACTTCAGAAGCTTGGCATGACAAGGAGGCCACCAGGGCCATCAATGATGAGGAGATAAATTGGTTGCTCAGAGGATGAGCAACACTTTCAGTAGGGGGCTGATGATGAGCCCCAAAAATGGATAATTATTTGGGCTCATTCAACCTCCTAATTCGAATTAATCCACCATTCTCATTAGTTTATTGCATGTTTTTAATTACATTTATGCTAATAGAGTGAATTGGGTTAGTCATTATGCCAACAAGTCTAATGGGTGCTTTGTGTAGCCTTTTTGATCAATTTGGAGACAAAATTGAAGGGTTTAATGAGCACTTGGCAGCCAAATTCGTGGGAGAACAAGGGAGAGGATTTGTAGGAAGGTGTCCCCTTCATTTATGGGCCCTTACCTCGAATTCCACACCATCAGCTCGGAGTTCAAGGGCCACCAAATCAATTAACACAAGGGCAGCCAAGCAAGTCAAGTAGGACTGCTGTTAACTACAAGTTTTGGGTAGCTGAGTCTCTAAAGTTTAGGAGGACTGTTGGGGTCCTCAATTTGTAGAAATAAGAAGGCTTAGGGCCTCATTTTGGTTAGCTAGTGGTTAGTCAATTTGTAGCTGGTAGTTAGTCATTTCATAGTCTTGTTGTAGTCATTTTGTAGTTCGATTTTCAGGCAATAGATTAGTTTTGCTGTCAGCTCATTTTCAAGTTCTCCTTGTGGACAGTTTTGATGTAACTCTTCATTTCTTGATCAATAAAGATGAATCCAGATTTGCACCAGCTCTAAATCTCTCCTAGGAGGCTGTAGCTCTTGGGGTTGGGCCCATCTCAAGCGCCCAGTACCTCCTTTGTTTACTTTCATGTGTCTTTGTTGCATTCTTAGAGTAAAATCTGCTATTTAGATTTAAAACTTGTTGTGTTATTTAGGTTGCTTTTGATGATTAAAGTAGATTTTCATGTTCAGATTGATTTGGATAGATTAATAACATAAAGGATCCTTGGAAAAAGGGGCTCAAGCACCTCTGATCTTACCTCCCCCTCAGTGGGATCGTGAGTTGGGACAAAGGTGACCTTGCTGCCCACAAAAACGTTGTTTTGCTTCACCACGCAAGTATTAGTGTTGGATTTTTAGTTGTCAAACTTGATATCAGTTTTGACTGCATGCTTAGGGTTATGATTGCTTAGTTGCATAGTTAGTTCATCTGATTTTGTGCAAATAAACTTCTGTTCCATTTATTTTTCTATTATCTAGGTCATATTAGGTCAAGGTAATTAGGTTCTTGATTTTCCAAGTCTTCATTTGTTAAATTCGAAAAATAACTTGCAGAGCACTTGTTATCCTTCTCGATCTACCCATAATCCATCAGATAATCTGCTCCAACCCTTAGTCCATGATTCGTACCCTTCATTTGACATACTTTCTCCACCTTGCCCTAATTCCTACATTCTTGTGCATCATCGCTTCCTCCATCCTTGAACAAATCCAATCGCTCCTTAGCCTCATCCACCAAGTCCTAGACCTCTTCACACCCCTATTTCACCTCCATACTCATTCCTCCATCTTTTTCCCTCCATCCATGCTCCAAAATCCCATTTCGAAACATCGTGTAGAAGAATTACAGAACATCCTGTAGAAATCCTGAACATCCTGTAGAACCCCTGCAGACTTCCTGTAGAAGCTCATAAACACGGTTTCTTGGCAGCCAAACTTTGTGAGACTCTCTGGAAGGGTGTTAGGGACCCCTTATACCCTCTCTGAACCTTCCCAACCTTTCCCAAGCATTTCTCCTCCTTGATCCACCTCTGCACAGTAAAAAATAGTTAGAAGCACATGCATGATAATTCCAACAACTTAATCAAAAATACAAAAAAATGTTTTCTTCAGATAGTGATAGCTTAGACATTTGCATTTTACCTTCATAGAATTAATGGCATCTCTTTCAGTAGTTTGCATGCTCTCCTTTGCGTCAGTAGGACTAGCTGGTAGAATTAGGGTTTGCATTTCTTTTTGGCTTTCAGTTTCTTTTTGCAATTAGATTAGCTTCCTTCGAGTTAGCTTTCATCCATCAATTAAAAAGCTTCTTCTAAGAGCTCATAGAAGTTGGCTTAAGCTCCTAGTGGACTTGTGCCAGCTGACCAAGTGACAGCTGCGGCAAGAGCTAGTACTTGTGCATACAGCACCGTCGCTTCCAAGTTTGTTACGAACTACCGGGTTGATAAAATTAAAGAAGGGAGTTCCAGGAGTTGTAGCATTATTGCTACAATACTGGGGCCCACCAAGTATGTGGATTGCACAGTGGGAAGAGTAGTCAGATGGAGGAGAAATATCGGTCATTGGATCAGGCGGATAGATGGTGGAGATGAGCCAACAGGGATGTCGGAGGAGGCGGGAGTGGGGTGATCACAGGCCGTTGGATCTCGGGCGGGAAAATCCAATGGCCGTCGAGCGTCGAAGATGTAGAGGCATTAATAGGTGGGGAAAAATAGTTTCAGCAGTGAGTGGTATTGATCGCACCGCCGTGGATGGTCGGGTGATCTCCATTGTGCTTTTGCTCATTCCTTCTTGCTGCATCAAGATAACTTCTTGAGGTGGATGCTTGAGAAGTTTCTCCATTATACCCCAGGCCTGTCTTGTTTAGAGGAGAACGTTGTACATTGATGATCTCATCCAGAGTTTCAGATCCTTTGACAAACTTAAGATTAATAGCCTTTGTTTTCTCAATCTCTTTCCTAAGGCCAACAATTTCACCTTCTAACTTTTCAAGATATTTTTCCTTTTCATCAATTTGAAATTGTAGAGTATCAATGATCATATTCTTTTCTTCTATACATGTCTTGAGTCTAGAAATTTCTTCATAAAAGCTATCCACATCTATAGCATCCATGTAATCATCATCTTCAAAGGCCATTAAAAGTTTATAATCATTACCTCGTTCATCTTCATCACTATTTAATAGACCATCACTGTCTTCATGAATGTAGTAGCGTTTCTTATTTGCATTTTGTCTCTTGTTCCATCTAGCAGATTCCTTTCCTTTTTCAATCTTATCCTTATGAGGACATTTGGCAGCATAATGACCTACTCTTCCACAAGCAAAACATTTAAAAGGTAACTTACCTCTGAACCTTCCAGTACCCCGTTGAAGATTTCTGACAAAATTTGATTCTTCTTCTTCTTCTGGCACGTGACTTGCTTCATAGTAGTCTCCTTTCCCTGAAGCCTTGAAAGCAGCTTCTCTCCTGTCTGATGGACCTCCTTTTCTCATTTCATAAGCAGTTAGAATTCCGTGTAGCTGAGACATAGTAAGAGTTCGTAGATTTTCCTTTTCTTCTATTGCAGACACTTTAGATTCAAACTTGGGGGATAATGATCTTAGAACTTTTTCAACCACAATAGCCTCTTTTATTTCTTCACCCAAGTTTTTCATGCAATTAACAATCTCATCTACCCGAAGGAAATAGTTAGCCACACTTTCATCATTATACATTATGAGATTCTCATACTGAATCCTAAGGGTTTGAAGTTTAGCACGCTTTACCTGTTCATCTCCTTCGTAGCTCCAGACAATCTTGTCCCATATTTCTTTTGTGGATTTATATTGCATAACCTTCACGAATTCTGTTTGAGACAAGCATCCCAGCAGAGTATTGACTGCTTTAGCATTTGTTTCATATTTCTTCTTCTCGGCCGCATCTGTAGGAGTAGCTGAAGGAAAAGTGTAGCCTGTATCTATGATATCCCAAACTTCTCTACCAAGAGATTGAAGATAAGCATTAACTCTTACCTTCCAATAATTGAAGTTTGTCCCATCAAAAATTGGTGGCCTGATTGATGCTTCCCTCTCGTAGTTGCTCATGATGAATGATCTTCCTTCAAGCGATCAAGCTTCTCTGAAGAACCTGCTCTGATACCAATTGTTGGAAATAATACTGAGAGGGGGGGTGAATCAGTATTATAAATCTTCCTTATTTATACTTTTAATTATTTTTGTATGTCAGTACCATAAAATAATGAGCATGAACAAGAAAAACAGATAGTCACACCAAAGAACACCAGATATAAGGTGCAAACCCAATGTGGGTGAAAACCACCTGCTGCAATATGTCTCTATCTTCTTTCAAATTAGAAACTCCTTTTACAATGATTTTGTACTGCTGCAGTCCTTTACCAGTACGCAGGCTACAACCTGCAGAGAGCTACAACTCTCTCTCATTTTCCAGTCTCTCCTGGAAGGGAGCTACAACCCCCTACTTCTTTTCTTTCAAGGATCACTTTTCATAAATTTTCAAACTGGATCCATAAACATCAAGTGATCATCAAGTACAAGTAAATCACCCAGTCAACTGCAGTAACAAGATCAATAGTAACAGTAAACAAAATCCGGGACACCTTATCAGAGAAAGGTCAGTCAAATAAATGCCTTAATACAGATCCGCAGTTTTTCTTTATCTGGCATGCGTTACTACGCACTTCACCTCATGCACCTATGCATATCCCCGCATAGAGCCTTGAACTGCACTGCGTATCCACGCACTGTGCCTTTGAATGCGCCGCATACCTATACTGTGCCCCCACACCCACTGCTTCTATCGCGCCACGTACTTTCACTGTGCCTCCATAGTCACTGCTTCTATCGCGCCGCGTACTTTCACTGTGTCCCCGCACCTGCGGCTTCTGTCGCACAGCGTACCTCCGCACTTCTGCTTTCTCTTCACTGCGAACCACCGCACCTGGACTTCTGTCGCACTGCGTACCCATGCACTGTGCCTTCTTCTGCTTTTCATACCCCCGCACTTGCACCGTTAATCACCTGCGAACCTCTGATTAGGGCCAAATTGGCAGTCCACCAGTGTGCCACAGATAGTCAGATGCCCAGATCTGATCGTGCGCCCGAGAGATCACACTTCATATATTCACTTTCAACTTCACTTTTATATAGATCAAGCTTTTAAACTGATAACCCAATATTTCAGATCTTAAGATATTCAATTTGCAAAAGATGCTTTGGCCAAGTGATCTCCTTCCCTATTTATAGTCAAGCCCTCATTCACACCATGGGACAAAACCATCAAATAACCAAAACAAGGGATCCAAACCAGGGCTAAATTAGATCCTATACCACGGGCCAAAACCATAATATCATGAACGACGGGCTAAATACCACGGGCCATACATAAGAAACCCCATATGAGTGCGCTTCTCTGCCTTGAAGTGAGTGAACTGGGGGACCGCACCTTCTGAACGGGTAACCTGCGGGTATGACCGCATATCCTGCACAGCGTACCTGCGGGTACGCATGCTTTTTACTGAGCACATGCAGACCTCTTATTTTTTTATCATTTTGAGAGCCTGATCATAGTTTTGCCACCTGTATGAGTTGCCATCAAGTACAACACATGAACCATAGAGCCAAACCAGAAATCATAATGCCAACAATCTCCCCCTTTGGACTTGATGGCAACCTCAAGATTCCATGTCATATTCCATGTCATTCTCCTCCTTTGACATCAAGGGAAAACGGTTATACTCCCCCTGAGAACATGCTCCCCCTGGTTATAGACCATATCTGCAAAAGAATGATCACCAAACACCATAAATGAACATGAAAGAGATAGAGACATATTGCAGCGATATTTGGATCAGCATCCATGATCTCCTTTTGTACTTCTACCATAATGCCAACAATGCATTATATGCTCCCCCTGAACCTATGCCATCAAATGTATACCCCATATGATCCTCACATACAACAACAGATGAGATTCAACAACAAGATGATGCATCAACAACCCCCAGCTTTTGCCTGAGGTATTCAAAGGCCTCCTTGGGCAATGGTTTCGTGAGTATATCAGCAACCTGTTCCTTAGAAGGAACATACTCCAACTTGACCTTTTGTTCAAGCACTTGTTCCCAGAGAAAGTGATACTTGATTGGTATGTGCTTGGTCTTTGAATGCATGACTGGGTTCTTTGAAATGCTGATTGCACTTGTATTATCACATAAGATGGAGATAGGTGGTGTACAAGTGATTTGAAAATCCTGCAAGGTTTGCATCATCCAAAGGAGTTGAGTGCAGCAAGATGCAGCAGCAACATATTCCGCTTCAGCTGTAGACAAGGCAATCGAACTCTGTTTCTTGCTGAACCAAGATACTAATCTGGAACCCATAAAGAATGCACCACCACTTGTGCTCTTCCTGTCATCCACGCTTCCGGCCCAATCTGCATCTGTATAAGCATGAAGTGTGAGATCTGTATCTCTAGGATACCATAAGCCATAGTTTTGAGTTCCTTGAAGATATTTGAATATTCTCTTTACTGCCTGAAGATGAGTTTCCTTTGGATTTGCCTGAAATCTTCCAACTATTCCCACTGCATGCATGATGTCTGGTCGGGTACCTATCAAATAAAGTAGACTTCTAATCATAGATCTGTAGGTTGGTTGATGCACTGCTGCTGATTCATCATTTTCACTGAGGCTACATCCTGTGACCATGGGTGTACATACTGGTTTTGCATCTTCCATGCCATATTTCTTCAAAATCTGCTTGAGATACTTGGTTTGAGACAAAAAGATCCCTCCTTCTTTTTGTTGGATTTGCAAACCAAGAAAATATGTCAGTTCTCCTAGCAAGGACATTTCGAATTCTTTCTGCATTACCAAGGCAAAGCTTTGACTCATAGCTTCTTCATTGCTGCCAAAGATAATGTCATCTACATACACAACAAGTATTAGCAATTTGTCATTTTCAACTTTTATATAAAGGTTGCTATATGCTGATCCTTTTGAAAAGCCTTGTTGATGAAGATATTTGTCCAAATGATAGTACCAAGCCCTTGGAGCTTGTTTGAGACCATAGAGAGCCTTTTTCAATCTGCATACAAGATTTGGATCATTTCCAAGAATGAAACCATCTGGCTACTCAATGTATACTTCTTCTTCCAGGTCTCCATTCAGAAAGGCTGATTTCACATCCATTTGAAATACTTTGAAGTTTTGAAAGCTTGAGAGAGAAAGGAACATTCGGATGGCATCAAGTCTTGCAACATGAGCAAAAGTTTCTTCAAAATATATTCCTTCTTGCTGCGCATACCCTTTACAAACAAGTCTGGCCTTGTTTCTAATTACTTCTCCATTTTCATTCAATTTATTTTTGAAGACCCATTTTGTCCCTATAACATTCTTATCCTTTGGTCTAGGAACCAACTCCCAAGTGTTGTTCTTTTCGATCTGCTCAAGTTCTTCATCCATTGCTTTGACCCAAAATTCATCTTTGCATGCCTCTTTCACATTTTGTGGTTCAGTGGAAGAGAATAATGCCAAATAGCTTGAAGCTTCTGCAATTGTTCTTCTTGTTTGTACACCTGCTTCTTTCTGCCCCAAAATCTGAGATTCTGGATGATTCTTCTGAACATACCTGGATGGAGTCTTCTCTTCTATCCTTATTTGCTCCTTTGGTTCTTCTTGAAGTTCTTCTTCTTCATCATTCTGTCTTTGAGGGTAGTCTTCATCTTCTTCGATATTTTCATGATTTACTTGCCTAGGAATGTATCCCTTCTCATCAACCACTACATCAATGTTGTCAACAATTCTTCCAAGTCTTTTATTGTAGCACTTATATGCTTTGCTGTGTGGAGAATAACCAAGAAGAATGCCTTCATCTGCTCTAGGTTCAAGTTTGCCAAGTTTCTCATCAGTATTCTTAATATAGCATTTGCTCCCAAAGATTTTGAAGTGCTTTACCGAAGGAGTCTCACCATACCAGAGCTCATGAGGGATTTGAGTGCTGTTCACCCGGACATTTGTTTTGTTGAGAATAACAACCACAGCATATGCAGCTTCACCCCAGAAAGTTGCGGGAGTTCCAGAATCATCAAGCATAACACGAGCCATTTGTTGGACTGTTCTATTCATTCTTTCCACCACTCCATTTTGCTGAGGAGTTCTAGCTGTAGAGAATTCTCTTCTTATCCCATGTTCTTCACAGAAATCGAAAAATTCATTTGAGGTAAACTCCCCACCTCTGTCAGACCTGAGGCACTTAATTTTGTATCCTGATTCATTTTCAACCAAGGCTTTAAAGGATTTGAATTTTATGAATGCTTCATCTTTGTGCTTCATAAGTCCTAACCAGACAAATCTGGAGAAATCGTCAATGAATAATATCAAGTATTCTTCTCCTCGAGGTGTCCTTTTCCTAAATGGACCACATACATCTGTATGTACTAGCTCAAGAGGCATGCTAGCTGATCCTTCCTTCTCTGGAAAGTTAGTTCTGGTTTGCTTTCCAAACTGACATGATTTGCATATGGTGTTGTCTGGAATTTTGATATCTGGAAAACCACGAACTGCCTGATATTTGCATGCTTTCCTTATTTGTGAAAAGCTTAGATGCCCCAACCTCCGGTGCCATAACCAGTGTACATCATCCTTGCTCAAATAGCATTGTTGTCCTTCTTCAAATATGTATAGATTATTTGGAGTTCTTTTACCTTTGATCACTGTTGCACTTGTATCAAGATCACGAACACGACATTCATTTGATCTAAATATTACCTCGGTTCCTTGATCACACATCTGGCTGACACTCAGAAGATTATGCTTCAATCCATCAACATACAAAACATTTCCAGCTTTGACCTTTTCCTTCAACTGAGCAGTGCCTTTTCCTTTTATAGCTGTAGGAGTATCATTTCCAAAAGAAACTTTCTTTCCCCTTTCTAAAGCAGAATATGATTCAAGTTTTTCCTTATCACCTGTCATATGCTTCGAGCATCCACTGTGGATGTACCATAGATTTTCCTGTCCCTCTGCATAAAAGGCTATCCCACATCTTTCTGTTTGTGGTTCCTTTATTCTCCATGTTCTGGTGTTTGAGGCTTGTTCCTTTTTCTGCTGAAACCTGCTCCTGCATTCAGAATATTCATGACCAAAGTTATTGCAAATAGAACATTCAACTTCATTTTCAAGAGCCGAAAAGTTGTTATAGGTCCTTTTTGTAATCCCAGTCATACTTCTTTGTTTTTGAGCTTCTCTAGTCATGATTGTTTTATATGCAACACATTGAGCTGCTTTGTGACCAAAGTTATGGCAAGAGAAACATTGTCCATTGAAGAAACTTCTGCGGTTATCAAATCTACCGGCCAAATGATTGTAATTTCTATTGTCATCCATTCTCGAACCAAATTGAGAATATTTTACCTGTGGCTGGTTGTAGCTTTTGTTCACCCTTAAGATGGATTGCCCCTGATAGTATTTGTTTGTAATTTGTCCTTGCTTTACCTGGTGATCTCCATTGTGCTTTTGCTCATTCCTTCTTGCTGCATCAAGATAACTTCTTGAGGTGGATGCTTGAGAAGTTTCTCCAATATACCCCAGACCTGTCTTGTTTAGAGGAGAACGATGTACATTGATGATCTCATCCAGAGTTTCAGATCCTTTGACAAACTTAAGATTAATAGCCTTTGTTTTCTCAATCTCTTTCCTAAGGCCAAAAATTTCACCTTCTAACTTTTCAAGATATTTTTCCTTTTCATCAATTTGAAATTGTAGAGTATCAATGATCATATTCTTTTCTTCTATACATGTCTTGAGTCTAGAAATTTCTTCATAAAAGCTATCCACATCTATAGCATCCATGTAATCATCATCTTCAAAGGCCATTAAAAGTTTATAATCATTACCTTGTTCATCTTCATCACTATTTGATAGAGCATCACTGTCTTCATGAGTGTAGTAGCTTTTCTTATTTGCATTTTGTCTCTTGTTCCATCTAGCAGATTCCTTTCCTTTGTCAATCTTATCCTTATGAGGACATTTGGCAGCATAATGACCTACTCTTCCACAAGCAAAACATTTAAAAGGTAACTTACCTCTGAACCTTCCAGTACCCCGTTGAAGATTTCTGACAAAATTTGATTCTTCTTCTTCTTCTGGCACATGATTTGCTTCATAGTAGTCTCCTTTGCCTGAAGCCTTGAAAGTAGCTTCTCTCCTATCTAATGGACCTCCTTTTCTCATTTCATAAGCAGTTAGAATTCTGTATAGCTGAGACATAGTAAGAGTTCGTAGATTTTCCTTTTCTTCTATTGCAGACACTTTAGATTCAAACTTGGGGGATAATGATCTTAGAACTTTTTCAACCACAATAGCCTCTTTTATTTCTTCACCCAAGTTTTTCATGCAATTAACAATCTCATCTACCCGAAGGAAATAGTTAGCCACACTTTCATCATTATACATTCTGAGATTCTCATACTGAATCCTGAGGGTTTGAAGTTTAGCACGCTTTACCTGTTCATCTCCTTCGTAGCTCAAGACAATCTTGTCCCATATTTCTTTTGTGGATTTATATTGCATAACCTTTACGAATTTTGTTTGAGACAAGCATCCTAGCAGAGTATTGACTGCTTTAGCATTTGTTTCATATTTCTTCTTCTCGGCCGCATCTGTAGGAGTAGCTGAAGGAAAAGTGTAGCCTGTATCTATGATATCCCAAACTTCTCTACTAAGAGCTTGAAGATAGGCAGTAGCTCTTACCTTCCAATAATTGAAGTTTGTCCCATCAAAAATTGGTGGCCTGATTGATGCTTCCCTCTCATAGTTGCTCATGATGAATGATCTTCCTTCAAGCGATCAAGCTTCTCTGAAGAACCTGCTCTGATACCAATTGCTGGAAATAATACTGAGAGGGGGGGTGAATCAGTATTATAAATCTTCCTTATTTATACTTTGAATTATTTTTGTATGTCAGTACCATAAAATAATGAGCATGAACAAGAAAAACAGATAGTCACACCAAAGAACACCAGATATAAGGTGCAAACCCAATGTGGGTGAAAACCACCTGCTGCAATATGTCTCTATCTTCTTTCAAATTAGAAACTCCTTTTACAATGATTTTGTACTGGTGCAGTCCTTTACCAGTACGCAGGCTGCAACCTGCAGAGAGCTACAACTCTCTCTCGTTTTCCAGTCTCTCCTGGAAGGGATCTACAACCCCCTACTTCTTTTCTTTCAAGGATCACTTTTCATAAATTTTCAAACTGGATCCATAAACATCAAGTGATCATCAAGTACAAGTAAATCACCCAGTCAACTGCAGTAACAAGATCAATAGTAACAGTAAATAAAATCCAGGACACCTTATCAGAGAAAGGTCAGTCAAATAAATGCCTTAATGCAGATCCGCAGTTTTTCTTTATCTCGCATGTGTTGCTACGCACTTCACCTCATGCACCTCTGCGTATCCCCGCATAGAGCCTTGAACTGCACTGCGTATCCACGCACTGTGCCTCCGCAGTCACTGCTTCTATCGCGCCGCATACTTTCACTGTGCCTCCGAAGTCACTGCTTCTATCGCGCCACGTACTTTCACTGTGTCCCCGTACCTGCGGCTTCTGTCGCACAGCGTACCTCCGCGCTTCTGCTTTCTCTTCACTGCGAACCACCGCACCTAGACTTATGTCGCGCTGCGTACCCACGCACTGTGCCTTCTTCTGCTTTGCGTACCCCCGCACTTGCACCATTAATCACCTGCGAACCTCTAATTAGGGCCAAATTGGCAGTCCACCAGTGTGCCACAGATAGTTAGATGCCCAGATCTGATCATGCGCCCGAGAGATCACACTTCATAGATTCACTTTCAACTTCACTTTTATATAGATCAAGCTTTTAAACCGATAGCCCAATATTTCATATCTTAAGATATTCAATTTGCAAAATATGCTTTGGCCAAGTGATCTCCTTCCCTATTTATAGTCAAGCCCTCATTCACACCATGGGACAAAACCATAAAATAACCAAAACAAGGGATCCAAATCGGGGCTAAATTAGATCCTATACCATGGGCCAAAACCATAAGATCATGAACGACGGGCTAAATACCACGGGCCATACATAAGAAACCCCATATGAGCGCGCTTCTCTGCCTTGAAGTGAGTGAACTGGGGGACTGCACCTTCTGAACGGGTAACCTGCGGGTATGACCGCATTTCCTGCACGGCGTACCTGCGGGTACGCATGCTTTTTACTGAGCACATGCAGACCTCTTAATTTTTTATCATTTTGAGAGCCTGATCAGAGTTTTGCCACCTGTATGAGTTGCCATCAAGTACAACACATGAACCATAGAGCCAAACCAGAAATCATAATGCCAACAACCTCATCCTCTTCATCAAATTGCTCTTCTTCCATGACTATACTCTGAAAAAGGGGCTTCACCCTTTGGTCTTCGTTTGCATTTTTGTTTTCCTGCAAAATCTGCAACTGCTCCTTTGCTCCTCTATATGGATTTGGATTTGGAAAAGAAAAAATATGAAGAGCTTGTCCTTTCCCTGAACGCTGCTCAATCCTTAATTTGGAAACTTCAGAGGCTAATAACTCTATCGTCTTGGCCATTTTATCAATCTTAGGATCTGAGGATGATGAGAGCTCACCTCCATGTCTTCTCCTATCAGCATTACCTTCGAGCTCTTCTGCAACCATAATATTTGATTCCACCTCCAGTGTTGTATCTTGCATATCAGCTAGAGTGGCACATCTTCTTTCTCTCAAAAGCAGGCAGAAATCTGAGTCAAAAACATTAGCATAAGTGAGTTTGGCAGAGGTGGGGGTAGGATTTACTTTAGCTGGTATCTTACTATACATACGGTTAAATCTTTTATTAAAATCAGGCAATGATTCCCCATTTTCCCTCTTCAGGTTACCAAACTCAGTATGGTAATAGATCAGATCTTTCCTATCTCCCCATTGCTTCAGGAATGCATTATCCAATGCTTCAATGTCTGCTATGGACCTATAGGGAAATTCTCTAAACCACTTTCTAGCCTCTCCATCAAGGTTCTGGACAAACATTCTCATCCACACATCATCTTCACTGATATCTAGGTTATCAACATAGCTATAAAAAGATTCAATGTGTTCTTCAGCGGTTACTCCCTCTGTACCAGTGAATTTGGGCATATATTTCTGATATTCTCCTACAGGCATGGCATTCAAAGGAATGGGCAAGACCAGGGGTCCATACCTAGTAGCTATGATTCTTTCCATCTTTGTTGCAGCTTGTTGGCCTGCCATGACTGGGATAGGCGGAAGGATACTGGTAGATTGAATGGTAGGAAGTAATGAAATTGATGAAGGACACAAAGGAATATGATGGACTGTATGGGAGGCTCTTTTTGGACTGAGATCCAAAGGGGAACTGACTGAACAAGAAGCTTTATGAATCTCTGAAGGTATTTCTTTACTAACAATGCTAGGCTCTATATCCTCAGCTATAACCTTCTCTTTGAATGATGCATAAATTTTCTTAGGCTTACCTGATCCTGATGCTCCTTTCTATGATGTTTTCCCTCGCTTAGCAATTTTCTCAGGGTTAGGCACTGGGTGAGCTGGTGATTTCTGAGGATTTCTCTGGGTATGCCTCACAAACTGAGCCAGAACTATAATGTGGAGTCGCCAAAGGTTGGTTCTCCAGTAGAGTTGCTAGATAGATGATTACAACCATAAATGTGTCCAAAATTTGTCTATCATCGAAGCTGGATCTGTTTTGTTTCCCAGGGAAGCTGAGCTTCAATCTCCTCTCCCCGGAAATAGCGCCAATTAATGTTATCACCCCAAGAAACTCTCCTAGGTTGTAGCTCGGAGATGCTCGAGAACATTACAAACACAACTTAATGTTGGAAATGGATGAATGGAAGGAATGATGTTTGTTCAAGCCAGATAACCACTTCTACTATGCTTAACACCAGACATGCGTGAACACCCCCAGACTACAATGCTTTATACCACCAATTACTCACAGTTCAGAGATTAGATGAATATGGAGAATACTAACCACACCAGCAGATGCATAAGAACTTGTGATCGCTGGCTGCAACCAGTAAAGAGGTCTGCAAATCTAATTCCCTAGTGTATAGACAGGATGACAACTCTTTGTCACTAAGTGAAAAGAAACCTGAATACCACATTCACTGATACGTGAAAGATTTAAACATAGAGGTAGGATGATAGCTCCTCTAATGCTAAACATCAAGAGTTCAAGAAAATTTCATATCAGACACAGCCTACAACAGAATAGAAATGGAAAGTGAGCAATTAACAACAAAAGAAGCTTGTATTAGCTGAAAATGAAGACAAGATGTTGCAAATATCAAAGTAGTTATAGTCTTTAGAGGTTGAACCTCACACGAAAACAACAACCATCAACCCTTATTACATCTCTTTTCTGGGTATATATAGAGTTTGAATACAAAGGCACTTGGCCATTCTAAGTATGGGGAGGTCATAATTGACCACCAACTGCTTCAACTACCTGATGGAGTTTCTGGTGCAATTTGTCTACTTCAGTGAATGATTTTATCTTCTCGGGTGCTCTGCTGTCCTTCTTGGGCAGGTGGAGTGTTATATGGGATGAACTCCCATAATTGTTGAATGCATTTACCTGCTCAACTCTATCCTTTTCCTTCTCGGTCATGTTGTTTGTGGAACGTAGTTTTTGAAGAGGAAATGCATCTGGTACCGAAAATTGATTACCTTTTGTCCTTTTGGGAGCATAGACTGGTTATAGTACATGGATTGCACAGTGGGAAGAGTAGTCAGATGGCGGAACAATATCGGTCATTGGATCAGGCGGATAGACGGAGGAGATGAGCCAATAGGGATGTCAGAGGAGGTGGGAGTAGAGTGATCACAGGCCATTGTATCTCGGGTAGACATATCCAACGGTCGCCGGGCATCGAAGATGCAGAGGCGTTAACAGGTGGGGAAAAATGGTTTCGGCAGTGGGTGGTATTGATCACACCACCATGGACCGTCGGGTGGTAAAGGTACAGGGGTGCACGATTCCAATCATCGTGTGATGCGTGGCGGATGGGGGGGAATGAAACTGCTTTTCATCGTGCGTTAACGCGCCTTCATGTTATGATTGCGGGGGAAGTAGATGTCATCTAATCGTGGTGGATGTGATCAAACAGTGGGTACTTAATTGTGCGGGTCAGTTTGTTCGATGTGACGGGAGGGCCATTGGATCAGGGTGTCGGAGGTCAACGACTAAGATTGCGGTGGAGGGTTATGGGAGCGCAGGGTCATGTGGACATGGTTACGTGATTGTTAAAGCTCCACGCTCTGGGCCTGAGGGGATATGGGTTTATGCAGGGTTTTAGAGGAAAATGAAGGTAGATGGGTGGAAGAGAGGGGGTGGGATAAAGGAGAAGGGAATATGACTACCATGAGCTTCTTTTTGGGCATAATCAATATGACCAGGCTTATATTTGACCTTTAAAGACCATAGTCATAGTAGAGCTAACAGGTCCACTGGGGTAAACATTTGATGAAGAGTTACTATGATATGACTCAACTACCCAAGTATAGTTAACGAAGTGGAATCGACTAAACAAAACCAAACTGACTTTCCTTAGGAGCTACATAACCTTCAGGAGCCAAACAACACCTCTAGGTATCCAACTCCTGAGAGAACTTGAGGTTTTGCTGAACTGGACTCCCATTCACTCCCATGACACGCCTTCCATGCGATTGAGACCCTCCATTCACTCCCACAACAAGGCCGCTATGTGACTGTGGCCTTTTTCAAGAAGTTTTGTGCTACGGACCCTAGTTTCTGAGCCACTTTTTAGGGCTAAGACTTAGGCCTCTACCTAGAACTTCATGAAACTTCCAAAAATGATAAATAACATGATAACAAGGCCTCTAAAGAAAAATTTGAACAAGGACCTAACCTGATAAGGCCTAGCATGATAGAAATTTCATCAAACACATCATGAACATGTAATCTACAGCTCATATAAGCACATATGAGCACAGGGACTTCATACTTATCAGAGATTTTTCAAGAAGGTCTAATAACTTCTCATGATAGATTCATTACCAACTATTAGGTGACACATTCATTATTCATTCATTTGTTAAAAAAAACAAGATGAGAGCCATAACTCAAGCCTGTCATAAACCATGCTTATAACCAGTGTATAACCAAAGAATAACCATGATAGAACAACCATTATAACCACATAATAACAAACAAATTTACACATAATACACAAGAGAAAAAAGATCTTATTAGCATATGAAAAATGAAACTATGTCAGGGACTTCCATGTACCACCCAACCATAGATTGGCTGAACCAAATCTTTCTTTTATGCAACCACCCCTATCCCATATTCCAAGCATGAATGTGGGACTCACAAATAAACTGACGAAGGCTTCCTTAGGCTTTACTGCCATCCACCAAGGGATTTCTAGGCCAAAGTCCTCATTTATACAACCAAGATTTATCGCAATCCCACCAAGGGATTCCTAGGACCAAACATGAAACATACACTACCAAGATTTACCACAATTCCACCATATACCAATCCAAGGATGACTAGGCCTATGCAAGAATGGATGCCTTTGGATCTCCCCACCTAAACCGTGAGTAATTTTTCCATCTCCACCTCTAGGCTTTACCGTACATCTCGTCTGCTAAGATCCTATAATATATGAATGAAAGTGTATTTTCCTCTTACTATTGATCTAGGAGGTCTGCAAACATTGGAGAGACTACTTGAAGAGTTCTAAACCATTAAAAATAAATTTCAAACCAACCCATTTGATCCAATTTTCCAGAGGAGGTGTGCAAACATACAAAGCATGGAGTGCTACTTGGACTTGCTATAAAGTTGCTATGAAATTGAATGTTTTTGTCATCATTTTCAAAAGTTTTTTTCCAAATAAATGAAGTTGCATTTTATAAAACCAAAACAAGTTTTTTCCAATAACGGACCAAAGAAAAAAACCCTCATTCCATTTCTTCACAGGTGTCATATATTGGAATATTCAAATGCATCTTTACAGTCTATCTTTTAGGTTTTGGCATTTCGTGTTTTAGTTATGATGTTTGGTTGCCGATTATGAGGAGATGGAGAGGAATGTTTGGAAACAGAGAGAGGTGGGTCTCAAGGACACTCTCATCTACAAAAACCATCCTCCGTTTCACAAATTCTATCGGAATTCAGGATATATGAGTTAGTTTTGGACCCCTATTTTTCCATAAATTCAGTCCCTCTTTCGTAGTAGACCTACCACACAAACATACCAGTCAATGTTATTTTGGAAAATTTCGAATGTTGAAACTTCTAAAATTTGTTTTAGTTTTTGGATAAGTGTCGATGAGTTTAAAATGATGTCGATAGATTTAAAATCACATAGTTTGAGTTGTTAAACAAAGATGCATTGTTTGAGTTGATGTTTCTAAATTGTAATAGAAGTTTCTATTTCTTCTATATAGCAAGCAAAGATGCATTTCATCTAGACCATTTGAATTTTATGAAGAGAATTCGACCACCTAGAGTGGTAATTCAAATTCCTCATTGTATATATTGATGTAAAGGCATGGAAAATAGTGGGGTTGGTCAGATTGGAGAGGAAAGAACACTGTGCATATTGTAATTTTTTTCTGAGTTTTAATGAAATTGGTGGATCAGAAGTACCTAGTTAAATCTCTCCTAAGGTTCATGTGTTTTAGATATCTTATGTGTGGGTTTCCTTATGTTTAAATGAAAAACTGGTTTCAAAATTCATCTAGTTAATGGTGCTCTATTGCAGTCATTTAGACATTATATATGTCTTTTCTACCATAATCATTTTAAAATTCATCCATTGTTTGATGCCTTGAGATGGTTATCTAATTTATTTATTCTTCTCACATCTGCAACTATTAATTGGCATAAGGAAGTGTTTCTATCTCGCCTTTGAACAAGCTTTTCCCAATTCACCAAGTATCCACCATGTCATTGATCTCAATTTTTTACGAAATTCATGCCCAATGGATTTCTCTTTGACCTACCACCACACCTATAAACTCTTCTATTTGCCAAATATCTAGCCATTTTTCTTCATTTAAACCAATTTTTAGTCACTGAGTTGAAAGAGAGAGCCCTCTCTGGGGTTGGAAGGGTTAGTTTCCAATTTCGCAAGTGTTTGTGGCTAACTCTAGGTTTCCTTCCTACAACCAAAGGAAATTACAGAGTGCTTACATATTTGCGCCTTGTCAGGGAGTGAAAACTATAACTTCCCTGGGAAAGAACGACAATGATCTAGATCTGATTATTGATGGTGAAAATTAGTTGGACATGAAAAGGTTGTATAATTTTTCATCAGGTGATTCCATTGTCATAGAATTCAGATTGTAGAACGTTCATGACAACTACACTATCTAAAGAATTCAGAGCTTAAATTGTTGATCTCACTGCTTGCCAAACAAGATGACAGGGTATGTGGCAGACCCTATTTCTATTGAAGGTTTCAAGGAATACTGGAATAATTTTGATGATGGTTAAATTGATGATGCTTTCTAGTTTTTTTTACCTATTTATTTAAAATCATGCAAATGTAGCTTTGAAGCCAAGACCAAATTTTTAGAAGAGTTTGATAAAAAAATTCAGAAATATGTTCAAGCCTTAGAGTTCCGATCATGTTTCAGCTATGAAGATCAAGCCTACAATCAGTTTCCATTTCCCTTACATGGTTTAGTTTTGATTCTGCTGAAGCACAATCAAGAAGCCACGGTTGAGCAGTTATTGGACTGGTTGCATTGGCATTTTAGTATCACCTAATTCATATTTTCAGATATCATCTTAGAGTAGGTTTCTCTGTATATAAATAAGCTCATAGGAATGAGCACACTTTAGTTTTCAGTTGTAGTAGTGTCTTTCTAGTGTGGATTTTATTTTCAGTCTATATATTGGTTACATTGCAACAGTTTGGCTTCAGTTGGAGAAGGTCACAGGTCAGAGAAGATTGTAGTTAGACTCCATTGCCCAATGGATCAGGCTACTAGTCTACAATGTTCTTGGCACCTCACAAGGAGGATGCCATCCCCATTGGAGCCAATGTTAGGATCCTATAATATAGGAAGCAACGTATGTTTGCCTCTTACTATTCATCTAGGAGGTCTTCAAGTGTTGTAGTGACTACTTCAAAAATTCTAAACCATCACACAGACATTTCAAGCCTACCCATTTCATCCATTTTTCCAGAGGAGGTGTGCAAACATACAAAGCATGGAGGGCTACTTGGACTTGCTATGAATTTGCTGCAAAATTGACTATTGTTTTCATCATTTTTAAAAGCTTCTTTAGACCAAATGGAGCTTAATTTTCAAAAACTAAAAGAGGTTTTCTCCATGAATGGATAAGATAACAAAAATCTCCTTCAGTTTCTAAACAAATGTAATATATTGGAAGAGTCAAATGCATCTTTACAATCTAGTGTTTAGGTTTTGGCATTTCCTATTTTAGTTATGATGTTTGGGTGTCGATTATGGAGTTGGAGAGGAATTTTATGAAACTAAGAGAGGCTTCTCTCAAGGACACTCATATAAAAAGCATGTCTCCGTTTTGTAAGCGATGTCCAGAGTCAGGATATATGAACTATTTTTGGACCCCTATTTTTCAATAAATTCAATCCATGTTTCGTGGTAGACCTATTGTGCAAACATATCAGTCAATGTCATTTTGAAAAATTTCGAACGTTGAAACTTCTAGAATCCATTTGAGTTGTTAGATAAGTGTCAATAAGTCTGAAATTGCATCGACGGGTTTAAAATCATGTAGTTTGAGTTGTTAAACAAAGATGCATGGTTTGAGTTGATGTTTCTAAATTGTATTAGCAATTTATATTTCTTCTACATAACAAGCGAAGATGCATTGCATCTAGACCATTTGACTTTTATGAAGTGAATTCGACCACCTAGAGTGGTAATTTGAATTTCTCATTGTACATAATTATGTAAAGACATGGAAAATAGTGGGGTTTGTCAAATTGGAGAGGGAAGAACACTATGCATATTGTAATTTTTTCTGAGTTTTAATGAAATTGTTGGATCAGAAGTACCTGGTTAAATCTCTCTAGAGATTCATCTGATTCATCTCTCTTATGTGAGTGTTTCCTGTTTTGTATGTGTTATGTTTATTCCTATGATTTTTAAATGAAAAACTTGTTTCATAATTCATCTACTTAATGGTGCTATGTTGCAATCATTTAGACATTTTATATGTCTTTTCTGCCATAATTTTTTTGAGATTCATTCACTGTTTGATGCCTTGGGATGCTAGTTTATTTGTTATTCTCACATTTGCAACTATTAATTGGCATAAGGAAATGTTTCTATCCTGCCTTTGAAAAATATTTTCCCAATTCATCGAGTATCCACCATGTCATTGATGTCAAATTTTTACTTATTCCATGCCCAGTGGATTTCTCTCTGCCTTGCCACTAGGGCCTAGAAAATCTATTATTTACGAAAGAGCTAGCCATTGTTCTTAATTGAAACCAATATTTAGTGACTGAGTTGAAAGAGAGAGCCCTCTCTATGGTTGGAAGGGCTAGTTTCCAATTCCGCAAGTGGTTTGTAGTTACCTCTGGGTTTCCTTCCTACAACCATAGGTACGGAGTGCTAACAAATTGGCACTGTTGTCGGGGAGTGAAAAATCTATCTTCCACAGGAAATAATGACAATGATCTAGGTCCGATTACTGATGGTGAATAGTAGTTTAACATAAAAAAGCTATACATATTTTCACTAAGCGATTCCACAGTCATAGAATCTAGATTACAGAACACTCATGTCGAATCCACTATTTGAAGCATTCAAAGATTAAACTATTGATCAAGCTTCTTCAAACAATATGACAAGGTATGTGGTAGACCCTATTTCTATTGAAGGTTTTAAAGAATACTGGTATAATTTTGATGATGCTTTATCAAATTTTTTACCTATCTATTTAAATTCATGCAAATGTAGCTCTAAAGCCAAGACCAACTTTTGGGAAGAGTTTGTTGAAAAACTTGAGAAAGATCTTCAAGCCTTAGAAGTTCAAATTCAGTCCCACAATTTCCAATGTCAAAATCAGTCCTTTGAGAACCTTTGTTAGCCGAAACGAGAAGCGGTAGTGTTTCCTTTTGATATTGAGATTGAGGATTGGTTTGAGAATGGGTTTGATAAATCATAGACGAAATTGTATGATTCCAACAAAAGAATATATGAATTTTCCAAGCATGATGATCAATTTGCAGAATACTTTGAAGATCAACCAATAAGTCATGTCTTTCATGATCCCATAGTTGTCTATATGGAGGAATTGTTCACTACAGAGTTCTGATCATGTTTCAGCTATGAAGATCAAGCCTACAATCAGTTTCCATTGCCCTTACATGTTCTAGTTTTGATTTTGCTAAAGCACAATCAAGAAGCCACGGTTGAGCAACTACTGGACTGGTTGCATTGGAATTTTAGTATCACCTAATTCAATTTTTCATAGATCAGCTTAGAGTAGGTTTCTCTATATATAAATAAGCTCATAGGAATGAGCACACTTTATTTTTCAGTTGCAGTAGTGTCTTTCTAGTGTGGATTTTATTTTCAGTCTATATATTGGTTACATTGCAACAGTTTGGCTTCAGTTGGAGAAGGTCACAGGTCAGAGAAGATTGTAGTTAAATGCCTTTTTCCAATGGATCAGGCTACTATTCTATGGTGTTCTTGGCACCTCACAGGGATGATGCCATCCCCATTGGAGCCAATGTTAAGATCCTCTAATATAGGAATTAAAGTGTGTTCTCCTCTTACTATCATCTAGGAGGTCTGTAAGTGTTGGAAAGACTACTTCAAGAGTTTTAAACCATCACATAAAAATTTCAATCCTACACATTTGATCCATTTTTCCAGAGGAGGTGTGAAAACATATAGAGCATGGAGGGCTACTTGCACTCGCTATGAATTTGCTACGAAATTGATTGCTTTTGTCATCATTTTCAAAAGCTATTTTCGATCAAATGGAGCTGAAGTTTCAAAAATTGAAAGAGAGTTTTTCCAAGCACAGACCAACAAAAACCTCCTTCATTTTATGCACTTGTGTCATAGATTGGAAGAGTCAAATGCATGTTTACAGTTTATTTTTCAAGTTTTGGCATTTCCTGTTTTAGTTATGATGTTTGGGTGCCAATTATGAGAAGGTAGAGATGAATTTTTGGAAAATGAGAGAGGTTTCTCTTAAGTACGCTCTCATATACAAAATATTCCCTCGGTTTTGCAAATGATTTCCATATTCAGGATATATGAGCTAGTTTTGGACCCCTATTTTTCGATAAATTCAGCCCATGTTTTGTAGTAGACCTATTACATGACTGCTGCACAAACATATCTGTCAATGTTATTTTGGAAATTTTCGAATGTTGAAACTTATAGAAGTCATTTTAGTTGTTGGATAAGTTTTGATAAGTTTAAAATCACGTCGATAGGTTTAAAATCATGTAGTTTGAGTTATTAAACAAAGATGCATTGTTTGAGTTGATGTTTCTAAATTGTAATAACAGTTTCTATTTCTTCTACACAGTATGTGAAGATACATTATATCTATACCATTCGAATTTTATGAAGTAAATTCGACCACATAGAGTGGTAATTTGAATTCTTGATTGTATGTAATGATGTAAAGGCATGGAAAGTAGTGGGGTTGGTCAGATTGGAGAGGAAAGAAAACTGTGCATATTGTATTTTTTCTGAATTTTAATGAAATTAGTGGATCAAAAGTACATGGTTAAATCTATTCAAAGATTCATGTGATTCAACTCTCTTATGTGAGTGTTTCCCATTTTGTGTGTTTCATTCTTATGGTGTTTAAATGAAAAACTTGTTTCATAATTCATCTAGTTAATGGTGCTCTGTTGCAATCATTTAGACATTCTATATGTCTTCTTTCCCATAATCATTTTAAGATTCATACATTGTTTGATTCCTTGAGATGATTATTTACTTTCTTTATTCTCATCACATCTGCAACTATTAATTGGCATAAGGAAGTGTTTATGTCTTGCCTTTGAACAACCTTTTCCCAATTCAACGAGTATCCACCATGTCATTGATCTCAAATTTTTCTAACTCCATGCCCAATGGATTTCTCTCTGCTCTGCCACCACACCTATAAACTCTATTATTTTCCAAATATATAGCAATTATTCTTCATTGAAACCAATGTTTAGTGACTGAGTTGAAGGGCTAGTTTCAAATTCCACAAGCGGTTTGTTGTTACCTCTAGGATTCCTTCCTACAACCAAAGGAAATTACAGAGTTCTAACATATTGGTGTCGTTGTCGTGAAGTGAAAGCTCTATCTTCCTTGAGAAAGAATGAGAATGATCTAGATCTATTACTGAAGGTGAACAATAGTTGGACATCAAAACATTGTATATTTTTTCACTAGGCAATTCCATTGTCAGAGAATCTAGATTGCAGAACATTCATGGTGACTGCAGTGTCAGGAGCATTCAAAGCTTAAACTATTGATCTAGTTGCTTGTCAAACAAAATGACAGGGTATGTGGCAGACCCTATTTCTATTGAAGGCTTCAAATAATATTGGGATAATTTTGATGATAATCAAATTGATGATGCTTTCTAAATTTTTTACATATTTATTTAAAGTCATGCAAATATAGCTCTGAAGCCAAGGCCAAATTTTTAGAAGAATTTGCTGAAAATATTGAGAAAGATCTTGAAGCCTTAGGAGTTCAAAATTCAGTCCCACAATTTCCAATGTCAAAAATCAATCCTTTGATAACCTTTTTCAGCAAGAAAAAGAAGTGCTAGCGCTGCCTTTTGATATTGAGATTGAGGAATGCTTTGAGAATGGGTTTGATAACTCACAGCTGAAACTATATGATGGCAACAAAATCATATATTAGCTATCCAAGAATGATGATCAATTTGCATAATACTTTGAATATCAACCAATAACACATTTATTTCGTGATCCCATCGATGTCTATATGGAAGAATTGTTCATTACAGAGTTCCGATCATGTTTCAGCTGCGAAGATCAAACCTACAATCAGTTTCCATTGCCCTTACATGTTACAATTTTGATTTTACTGAAGCACAGTCAAGAAGTCGTAGTTGAGCAACTATTGGACTGGTTGCATCTGAATTTTATTATCACCTAATTAATATTTTCAAAGATCAGCTTAGAGTAGGTTGATATGTATATAAATAAGCTCATAGGAATGAGAACGGTTCAATTTTCAGTTGTAGTAGTGTCTTTCTAGTGTGGATTTTATTTTAAGTCTATATATTGGTTACATTGCAATAGTTTGGATTCAGTTGGAGAAGGTCATAGTTCAGAGTAGAATACAGTTAGACTCCATTTCCCAATGGATCAGGCTACTAGTCTATGGTTTTCTTGGCACCTCAAAGGGAGGATGCCATCCCCATTGGAGCCAATGTTAGGATGTTTTAATATAGGAATCAAAGTGTGTTAGCCTATTAGTATTCATATAGGAGTTCTGCAAGCATTGGAGATACTACTTCAAATTTTCTAAACCATCACATAGACATTTCAAGCTTACCCATTTGATCCGTTTTTCCAAAGGAGGTGTGAAAATATACAGAGCATGGAGGGCTACTTGGACTTGCTACGAATTTGCTGTGAAATTGATTGTTTTTGTCATCATATTCAAAAGTTGTTTCCGACCAAATGAAGATGAAATTTCAAAAATTGAAAGAGGTGTTTTCCAAGAATATACGAAAGAAAACAAACCTCCTTTATTTTCTTCCGAGGTGTCATAGATTAGAAGAGTCAAATGCATATTTACAGTTTGGTTTTTGTGTTTTGGCATTTCCTATTTTAGTTATGATGTTTGGGTGTCAGTTATGAGGAGTGGGAGAGGAATTTTTGGAAACTAAGAAAGGTTTCTCTCAAGGACACTCTCATATACAAAAATTTCCCTTTGTTTTGTAAACTCTATTTGAATTTAGGATATATAAGCTAGTTGTGGACTCATATTTTTCTCGAAATTCAGTCCATGTTTCATAGTAGAGTTGCTACACAAACATATTAGTCAATGTTATTTTGGAAAATTTCGAATGTCGAAACTTCTAGAGGTCATTTTAGTTCTTGGATAACCATCGATAAGTTTAAAATCATGTCAATAGGTTTAAAATCATGTACTTTGAGTTGTTAAACAAATATGCATTGCTTGAGTTGATGTTTCTAAATTGTAATAGCATTTTATATTTCTTATACATAGCAAGTGAAGTTGCATTGCATCTAGACCATTCGACTTTTATGAAGTGAATTCAACCACGTAGAGTGGTAATTTTAATTCCTCATTGTATATAATCATGTAAATACATGGAAAATAGTGGGGTTGGTCAGATTAGAGAGGAAAGAACAATGTGCATATTGTAATTTGTTTTTGAGTTTTAATGAAATTGGTGGATTAGAATAACCTAGTTAAATCACTTCAGAGATTCATGTGATTCAGCTCTCTTATGTGTGTGTTTCCTATTTTTTGTGTGTTATATTTCTTCCTATGTTGTTTAAATGGAAAACTTGTTTCAAAATTCATCTATTTAATAGTGCTTTGTTGCAGTCATTTAGACATTCTATATGTCTTTTCTACCATAATCATTTTAAGATTCTTCCATTACTTGTTTCCTTGAGATCATAGAAAATTTAAGGGGCGAATGTTCGCCCTTTGGCGAAATTAAGGGGTTTTAAATGTTTAGTGGGCGAATATTTTGTATCATAGCACATTTTTACAAATCACCTCAAATAGCCCACCTTATTTTAAGGGAGAGGGTAAAAATGGTAAATTTAGCCCTTGAAATTAGGAGTTACAACCTTCCATTCACCCATTTTCAAGAATAGGTTTTATTTAATTGAATCCATTCACCCATTTTCAAGAATAGGGTTTATTTAAGTGAATCCTATGGGCCAAAGGCCCAAATACCATATTTATAAAAGAGGTATGGTAAATTAATAAAAATATAAATAAATGAGAGGTATGGTAAATAAATAAAACATTTTTTATATCTACTCCATAAGTCACCTTATATACATGCAAGGGTGTAAACAAATAAAAATATAAGTAAAGTGGAGGTATGGTAAATAAATAAAACGTCTTTTTATACTTACTCAAAAGGTATGGTAAATAAATAAAAATATAAATAAACTAGACGCATGGTAAATAAATAAAACCTCTTTTTATATTTAGTCCATAACCCTCGTTCTATTTATGAAGGCTCAAGAAAGAGGTTTTATTTAAGTGAATCCTATGGGCCAAATACCATATTTGTAAAAGAGGTATGGTAAATTAATAAAAATATAAATAAACGAGAGGTATGGTAAACAAATAAAACATTTATTTTATATTTACTCCATAAGTCACCTTATATTTACGAACACTCAAAAAATGCATTATATTTAGGTGAAACCTATGGGCAAAATACTATGGGACAAATACCATGGACTAGATTGTTATTAATACCATGCAAAAAAACATTATTAACCCTAATATTAGTATTAATAAAAATAAAAATGGCACATGGTATTGACCCATGGTATTCACCTGGAATGTAGCCTATTTAAATGGGGGAATTAAACCAGCATAGATCCATCTTTACTCTGGATCTACTAACCCTTGAGAGGTATCAAATATCGTGATATGCAAACTATAGTGAAAAAATATTTGATCCACTAACCCTCGAGAGGTATCAAATATCGTGATATGCAAACTATAGTGAAAAAATATTTGGTCCGATCAAGAGTAAAAATGGATTTTGTAATTTAATGTATGTTAAACATTTTAACTTGGTTAAAATAAAAAATAAAATAAAAATCAACTATTAATTTTATTAATTTTTATAAATTACTAATAGTAATTTTTAAGCTCCAGGTTTATGACAACCCATGGTATTGACCCATGGTAATACCATGGTATTCATGTGAGCATAAACTATTTAAAGGGGAAATTCTATCATCTTCGATCCATCTTAATTCTGGGTCTACCAAGTGCTCAAAGGGATAAATAGATTTCACCCCCCTAAGAGTGGTAGATGTGGAGTTAAGATGGATATAGGTTCGTTTTTATGATAATGAAGATATTAAATAGACTTAGGAAATTATATTGTAAAAACATCTTAAGGTGAATGGTTAAAGCATAGACATTGGACAAGTATATTTGTATACTTCTGTTTTAAACTAAAACAAATCTATGGCTAAAAGGAATCGATTGATTGCACTAGTCATCCTTCTATAACTTTCCAACATATGCTGGAGTAAACAGATTGTAATTTGCGTAATTTTTCTAATTGCAAACAGGAACATACTTGTGTATTGGCAAGGTGGTTACGAGGTCCCTAGAAGTGATGAATTTGAATTTTTCTTGGTTTTATATATAGTATTAGGTTTTTTCTCATGCTTTCTGTGAATGGCACGGGTGAATTTTATCCTACACCCACTAGGTTATCGATATGTAATTTCGGTAATTTTGATTTCAAAAGATATTTTAAAGAAATGCAATGATTTCATTTGTGTATTCAATAAACACAAGATTTTATAATTGAGTAAAATATTCGCCATTCCTGGTGAGAGATTCGCCAAAAAATTATATATACATATCATATTATTGATAAAATCACCTTCCATTTTTCCTATATACCATGGAGATTCGCCCATTTATTATACATGTAAATTTGGGGGGGTTCTTAAAATTTCCCCTACTTGAGATGGTTATCTACTTTCTTTATTCCTCTCACATATTTAACTATTAATTGGCATAAGGAAGTGTTTATATCTCACCTTTGAACAAGCTTTTCCCAATTCACCGAGTGTCCACCATGTCATTGATCTCAATTTTTTACTAACTCCATGCCCAATGGATTTCTCTTTGCCCTACCACCACACCTATAAATATGTTATTTTCCAAAGATGTGACCATTGTTCTTCATTGAAACCAATATTTAGTGACCGATTTGAAAGAGATAGCTCTCTCGAGACTTGGAAGGGCTAGTTCCAAATTCCACAAGTGGTTTGTGGTTACCTCTGGGTTTCCTTCCTACAACCAAAGGAAATTATGGAGTGCTAAAATATTGGCACCATTGCCAGGGAGAGAAATATATGTCTTCCCTAGGAAAGAATGACAATGATCTAGATCCTATTACTAATGGAAAATAGTAGTTGGACATCAAAATGTTGTATATTTTTTCACTGGGTGATTCCATTTTCAGAGAATCTAGATTACATAACACTCATGGTGAATCCATTGTCTAAATCATTCAGAGCTTAAACTGCTGATCTCACTGCTTGTCAAACAAGATGATAGGGTATGTGGTAGACCCTACTTCTATTAAAGGTTTCAAAGAATACTGTGATAGTTTTGATGATGCTTTCTCAAATTTTGTACCTATTTATTTAAAGTCATGCAAATGTAGCTCTAAAGCCAAGCCTAACTTTTTAGAAGATTTTGCTGAGAATCTTAAGAAAGATATTCAAGCCTTCGAAGTTGAAATTCAGTCCCACAATTTCCAATGCCAAAATCAGTCCTTTGAGAACCTTTGTCAGTTGAAACGAGAAGTGGTAGTGTTGTCTTTTGATATTGAGATTGAGGAGTGCTTTGAGAATGGACTTGATAACTCACAATTGAAACTGTATGATGACAAAGAAAGAATATATAAATTGTCCAAGAATCATCATCAATTTGCAGAATGATTTGAAGATAAACCAATAATTCATGTCTTTTGTGATCCCATAGATGTCTATATGGAGGAACTTTTCACTACAAAGTTCTGATCATGTTTCAGCTATGAAGATCAAGGCTACAATTAGTTTCCATTACCCTTACATGTTCCAGTTTTGATTTTGTTGAAGCACAGTCAAGAAGCCATGGTTGAGAAACTACTGGAATGGTTACACTGACATTTTAGTATTCACTTAATTCATCTTTCCAGAGATTATCTTAGACTAGGTTTTCTTGTATATAAATAAGCTCAAAGGAATGAGCACGCTTTAGTTTTTAGTTGTAGTAGTGTGTTTCAAGTGTGGATTTTATTTTTAGTCTATATATTGGTTACATTGCAACAATTTGGCTTCAGTTTGAGAATGTCGCGGTTCAAATCATATTGTAGTTAGACTCTATTTCACAATAGATCTGGCTACTAGTCTACGGTGTTCTTGGCACCTCATAGGGAGGATTCCATCCCCATTAGAGACAATGTTAGGATCCTATAATATCGGAATCAATATGTGTTTGCCTCTTACTATTCATATAAAAGGTTTGCAAGAATTAGAGAGACTAATTAAAGATTTCTAAACCATCACACAAACATTTCAAGCCTACCCATTTGATCCATTTTTCCAAAGGAGGTGTGTAAATGTACAGAGCATGGAAGGCTACCTGGACTTGCTACAAATTTGCTACGGAATTGACTATTTTTGTCATCCTTTTCAAAAGTTGTTTATGATGAAATGGAGCTGATTTTTCAAAAACTGAAAGATTTTGTTTCCAAGAACGGAAAAAAGAACAAAAAACTCCTTCCATTTCTGCATAGGTGTCATATACTGGAAGAGTCAAATTCATCTTTACTATCTATGTTTCAGGTTTTCATATTTCCATTTTTAGTTATGATGTTTGGTTGCTGATTATGAGGATATGGAGAACCATTTTTTTTTAAATGAGAGAGGTTTCTCTGAAGGACATACTCATCTACAAAACCTCCCTTAGTTTTACAAACTCTATCCGGATTCAAGGTATATGATCTTTTTGGACCCCTATGTTTCTAAAAATTCAGTCCCTCTTTCGTAGTAGACTTGTTGTGCAACTATTACGCAAACGTATCAATCAATGTTATTTAGGAAAATTTTGAATGTTGAAACTTATAGATGTCATTTTAGTTTTTGTATAAGTGTCGATAAGTTTAAAATCATGTCGATAGGTTTAAAATCATGTAGTTTGAGTTGTTCAACAAAAATATGCATTATTTGAGTTGATGTTTCTAAATTTTAATAACAGCTCCTATTTCTTCTACATACTAGCAAATGAAGATGCATTGCATCTATACCATTTGACTTTTACAAAGTGAACTCAACCACCTAGAGTGGTAATTCAAATTCCTCATTGTATATAATGATGTTAAGACATGGAAAATAGTGGGGTTGGTCATATTGGAGAGGAAAGAACATTGTGCATATTGTAATTTTTTCTTAGTTTTAACGAAATTGGTGGATTTGAAGTACATGGTTAAATCTCTTCATATATTCATGTGATTCAGCTCTCTTATGTGAGTGTTTCCTAGTTTGTGTGTGTTATATTTCTTCCTATGATGTTTAGATGAAAAACTTGTTTCATAATTCATCTAGTTAATGGTGCTCTGTTGTAGTAATTTAGACATTCTATATGTCTTTTTGCCATAGTAATTTTAAGATTCATCCATTGTTTGATGCCTTGAGATGGTTATATACTTTCTTTATTCTTCTCACATGTGCAACTATTAATTGGCATAAGGAAGTGTTTCTATCTTTCCTTTGCACAAGATTTTCCCAATTCACCAAGTATCCACCACATCATTGATCTCAAATTTTTACTAACTCCATGCTTAATGGATTTCTCTCTGCCCTGCCACCACACCTATAAAATCTATTATTTTCCAAATATCTAGCCATTGTTCTTGATTGAAACCAATGTTTAGTGATTGAGTTGAAAGAGAGAGCTCTCTCTAGGGTTGGAAGGGCTAGTTTCCAATTTTGCAAGTGGTTTGTGGTTACCTCTAAGTTTCGTTCCTACAACCAAAGGAAATTACAGAGTAATAAAACCACCACTCACCAGTCAAGGATTCCTAGGACCAAGGAAGCTCGATCCTCTAGGATTTACTGTATATCCCTCCATTCATCAGTTGATGATTCCTAGTCCCAACAAGGGTATAAACAATCAGGATTTACCACAATCCCACCTTCATCGCCCCAAGGATTCCTAGGCCTTGTGTTTCCTTCTAAGACCATCCCACTCAGCTTCAAAACCATCTGGAAATCTAGCGCAACCAAGTAAGAGAAACCCCATCACACCATGGCTATCCAGAAATGGAAAGGCAAGGCTGAAAACCATTGTCACAATTGGAAAAACTAATGCCAATGACAACAAGAGAATCAAATACACACATGCATGCCAAAAATAGCAAGGAAATCATATATGTAACTTGATACCTCCAAGTAATCACGTTATAGTCATTATATCTCTCTCTTTCTTTCTTGATATTTGCTTCCCTTTTCTTTCTTATCCTTCCTTTTCCTTTCATTTTCCAATGTTATAGTGCTCCACGCATAATCTAAGTGTCCAAGAGTATGAGAGAGAGAGAATAGAGAAAAATATCCAAGTTAAAGCTAAAAAAAGGTTGCGAACTGATCATGAGAAGCCTTTTTACCTGCCTCTATTTTCTTCAGTTTCCATTATTTTCCTTCATTTTCCTCCTCACATGCAACCTATGACCTTTCACCTTCCTTGTCTCCTGATTTCCTTTAATTTCATAAATAAAATGCCAATTAACACCTCCTTCCTTTTCAAAGCCTTTTCCATTGCCTTTGTTTTGACTTGATGGGCCCTGACCTAGGTTCAGTGTTAATTAGCTAAGCAAATCCCTACACTACTGGCCCTTTCGACATCAATCCATGGAGCACGAAATGAATTCTCACCCGAAGCTGTATGGGGGGGTGCAGGAACCAAGCTTTTGCACCCTGAGATAGTTGTGATGTCGTTTTATACCCTAAACCTTCCTTTATGTAGACCAACAAACCCTTTAGGGCTTATTGATATATTTCTCTTATTCGGCTTCGAGACTTTCACGAAGGCCTGCGATCGTCCTTCGTGTACCCTGAATAGGAAACTCGGACATTTACATGCCTCTATAATTACCCTTACTTTTGTGTCTACCCAGATTAGCTTAAGTATTGGATAACTTCAACATGCATTATGATTATCTTCGCGTAAACATATTTTCTTACTTTCATTCATATGACAAATTAAAACACCAATTCGTGCATCAATACAACATCAAATCATAAACCCAGTATTCAACATATCATAACCACATACATTCAACAGAAGTAAAATAGCTCATGCACAAGTATCTATAGAATAATTCTCTTTATTGATGGTTCAGATCTTTAGTACAAACTCTAACTACCCTGCGCACATAGCTGCAAGGGTTCACGCACTCAGTTGTGGACTTCTATCCTTGGCCTCTAGACACACAGATGCAGAGCCTCTTTCCTATGCTAAGAGTTTTCTCTCTTAGCTCTCACAAACCCATTACATCCATCAATTGCCCCAAAAACTTACTAAGAACTGCTTAGACTCTTCTAAGACTCTCCCTTTTTATACATTCCCATGGTCTGCGGACCAAGGGTGGATCTCATAAAGCCGACACAAATTACCTAAGGTAAGGGCGGAAACCCCTTTTGAATCTTTATATCTTCGTGCTTGGCGACCAAAAAATGTAGAGAATTTACATTCTTTATAAAAAAACTTGGGCGTTTAGCCCCAAAACTTGGGTTTTTAACCACAAAATTGACCGTAGGGGACCCATTCCCAACAGGCCCCCAACACAAATCTAGCGACTTGCCCCTAGTCACTTGGTCGGAGTGGAGATCTTGTCACAAAGATTTCTCAACTCTACTTGGATGACTACAACCTTGGTGGTGCATTGCGTCGCCGCCTTCGTCATTTGTTCTACCAGCTGCTCCGTCGCTGGTCCTGCATTATCCTTCTGTATTTTCTGTTGTGTTTCCTGCAGACTAGCCAGTTTGCATTGAATGGTGGCTGTGAGAAGACATGATTCATCTAGCCAAGGCCCCAACCTGGGCTTCACTAATGTCTCCTTGTGTTGTGTTGTGTCCACCTATTCCTTGAGTGCCTTTACTTCCTATAGCTTTGTTAATCTCTTCCTGATGGTGACGATGCATGCCATCACTTTGACCTCATCATAAATCTATTGCAGTTCCTGTGCCTCAATTTCTAGCCTCTACAGGTTGGGATCTTCCTACAGACTGGTAACTACTTCAAGCACCTGTTCAAAGAGCGCAGTACAATCCTTCACTTTAGCATCGACATCTATAATGGCATCTTTGACAGCGGCCTTGTGCTGCTCTCTAACTTCTGGTGGAGTCAAAGGTTGGGCCCTCAACTCAAGTTCTGTGATCTTAAGCTTCAGTTCAAACTGAACCTTAGCCAATTCTATTCGTGCATCGCACACACCTACATCAAGCTTCTGGATTCTTGCATCAATTGGCACATCTTCTGGGATGTTCAGCTTTAGAACAGCTCAGCATGCCTCAGCCACCACAGCTGTTGTGCACTCATTCTTCTCTGTGATCTTCTTTAGAAGATCAATCGTGGACCTCTTTTCTATGAACATCTAGGCATTTTTAACGTTCTTCTTGCTGATAACATTCAATCCGCACTATTCCTGAGCTTGAAGTTCCGCGATCGCACCATCTTGTAGGGTGTGAGGGGCTTCACTTGGAAGCACGGCCAAGTTTAGCCCAACTTTCTTGAGAGTGCTGACAGTGGCCTTGTTAGCCTCTGTTTCTATGGTCAATGCTCCATCTGACAGTATGACAACCCAGGGATCCGTTGAGCGGACCATCTCTACTGCATCTGAGGTTCTAGGTGCCAAACTTCTTGATGCCGCATTACCCCGCCCTACACTGGTCAACACCTGAGTAGCCTGGATCTGCAGCTCACGTAGACCCGTTTGAATGGCGACCAAGGCCTGTTTCTGTTGGTGCTCGAGTTGCTACAACAGTTCTGCAGTCATGTCCCTCAGTGTATCGTTGATGTCATTCAAATCACCCTCTGTAAAGGTGATTGGGTCAAGGGATGATTTGCTAGCCTTGGACTTCTTCCACGACCCTATTTTCTCCTGCTCCATTGTGTGCTTAACCTGGAATGGAGTAGTCTCTAGGTCTGTTCCTCTTCCTCTGTCTATCGAGAAGGCAACCTTTGACTTCTTCCTTTGACTTATGTCTACTTCTTGGTAGCGCACTTTACTTTGGCTTTATCCTTGACTTCCTTCCTTTGTCTTTTGGCCAACAGCTCCACCTTTAACTTTGCCTCTTCCTTCTTTTACTTTGTGGCAGGCTTATTAGACCTATCTGATAAGTCTAAGGTCATGCGCCACTTTGCTGGCCAACTCTCCAAGACCGTGGTGATTGCGTCATCTGTCACCAGGTATGAAAGTTCATACCATATTTTCCTGGGGTCCTTCCATTCTCTAATGGAAACGTAGTGGAAGTTCGCCTTGAACTCCACATATTCGGACAACTGCACAAAAACAGTTGGTGAGAGCCGCAGATTGCGATTGATTATGACGTGGATGCTTGATTCCATGAGGATCCAAAATATCTTATTGTCTTTGACCCTTTGGGGGTCCTTTGTGGCCTAGAACTAAGCGAAATTCACTGCTTCTGGCAGCTCTGGTGCAATTGGAGGAAACCGACTGTCCTCTGATAAATACCACGCAACTAGTACAATTGACAGCAACAATCATGCATAATGAAAGGTCTTGCTTTGGTCTTGCGCTTTTTTGCAGTTTGTGAGGAACTCGTTGTAGAGGTAGCACGCCCAGTTAAATTGTATGCCCTCCGTGTACTAGGCTGTTAAAGACACAACCGGTGCTGACACTTCATCTGCGTGACACTTCCTCATTATTTTCCCCACTAGGATATCGGTGGCTACTTTGACCGTGGGGACAGTTATGCTAGAAATGGAGTAGCCGCATGGCTTCTTAGCAAGCTTGAACTTTTCCTTCATTCATTCAGCGAGGTTGTGCTCACCCATATTTCCACCAAATAACATGGCCGAATTCAAGCCTGAATACAGGAGCAAAGTGATCTTGTGGATCAGCATGTTAGTGGTCAGTATCAGTTTTCCTAACCATAGGCACCCATCATGCACCAAGCATAACAGATGTTTGATCACTATCAAAGTTATTGGTGCATAGTTGTAATGTGGCACCCATAGCAGGTTCAATAGTCCTGCCTTGTCCACCTCTTTTATCCACTGTCTCAGCTCTAGCGTGCTCACACCATAGTCTTTATAGAAGACGTGGTGCATGATTTTATTGGTCACCAAGTGGGGAAAGCACATTGTATCTGCCAAATCCTAATCCTCTAGCTTTAAATGGGGAATGTGCATCAGGCGTGAACCTTCAAATGTGATCTTGTCTAGCAGAAATGGTGTGCGAAGTGTGATTTTCCTCTCATCGAGGTCGTTTGGGACATTCACCTTGCCTCAGCATGGAGGGACGTATTCTGGAAGCTTGGAGATAGGGTATGCCCCCTCAGTGTCAATGTCTTCTGCTCCCATATCCACATCTTCCACACCAAGATCAACTTCTTCTATGTCTTCATTAGGTTCTAGGTCTACTACCTTTCCCTTCTCATGTCCAATGGGCTTTTCTTTTTGCGGGTGTTTTCTAAGCGACGTGCACACTGGCTGTGCCACTTTATGCTTATCCTTCTTCTGTTTTGGACCCTATCTGGTCAGTGTAGGCCTAAGCCTGAATGACCTCGGTGATTTGGGTACTTTTCCAGGTGCCTCTACACTCACTACCTCCAGGGAAGCTCCCTCAGCTGCCATCGCTTCTCCAACACTTTTAGTCTCCACGAGAGCTGACGTGATGCTAGTTAAGAGCTCCTAAGTTTCCTTCGACAACTTCTCAAACACTGAGCTCGCTATTAAAGCCTCGAAATAGTCAAGGTTCATGCACACCTAATAACTCAACACCTTAATTCTCAAAATGCCAAGTGTTTTCTGTTGGGCGGCCATATATAATTTATAGGCAATTTTGAATTTGAATGCGACCATTCCCCTCAAAATATATTCATAAATGCTAGAGTGGCGCCGGATTTTCAAAGATCTTGCTCTTAAATTCCAACTTAATTACTGCACCCCCTCTCCATTTAGTCATTTTCCCACTTTCAAATCATGAATAGTGACCATAACAGTCACTTTCTAACTACCCTGTGCAGTCTCTCCTTCAATAGCGTGGCTCCCCTCGCACTTCTGCTGACACTGTGACAACCCCCCATTCTGCGCAGTTCCCCAATCGTGCAACTCTACAACCTGGGAAATGTAGTTTATAGTCACGCACCTCCTTTCAGCTGCCTAGAGTGCTAAGATTGTGCTTCCACCATATAGTCATCCAGTTGGATCCCTGGCATATGACTTCAATCGGCTACCATTCAACTTCCTTGGAAATGGAACTCTATTCAACTTCACCATTTCATATACTCCACCATTGGTATTCTCCTTGATGACATAGGGCCCCAGCCAATGCATCCGAAATTTTCCTGGAAATTTACCAAACTTGCTATCATATAATAACACTAAATCATTTACCTTGAAGGTGCAGTTTGATGTGCCAATTGTGCCATGCGTTTTCGCACTCCTTTTGAACTTGCTAATGGAATCCAACCAAGAACCTATCTTCTTCCAGTTCCGTCAGCTGCATGAGCCTTTCTTCCAGGGCTCCACGATCCGCCAATCCTATGAATTTCACTATGCATAGACTAGGTACAATGTATTCCATTGGCATCACAGATTTGATGCCATAAACCAGCCTAAAAGGTGTTTGTCCAATCAGCTTCTTACAAGTTGTTAGAGTAAGCCCATAGCACCGCGGGTACATGCACATCCAAGTCATTTCTTTGTGCATTTCAAACCTTTATCAGCATGATCTCCAATATCTTATTAAATGCTTCTACCATCCCATTAGCATCCAGGTGATATGGCGTACTATTTTGATGGTAACCGTGAAATTCCTCCATCAACGTGCTGATCGTTTCATTAAGAAAATGCGTACCGTGACCGCTCATCAAACTTTTTTGACAACCAAACCTCATTAGCAGGTACTCAAAGATAAATTTTGCTGCTATTGCACTTGTAAAATCCTTCACAGACTGTGCCTTCGTCCATCTGGTTAAATACTCAGTCGCGGTGATGATGTACTGGGCACCCGTCTTCTTTTCTGGAGGTTGAATTGGTCCTACAAATTCAATCACCCACTTCTCGAATGGTTGTAATGATATCTGTGGATTTAGAGGTAGCTCATCCCTCCATGATGGTCTGCTAGTACTTTGGCATTCCCTACAATACACCTTTGAATCCTTATGCAGTGTCGGCCACCACAACCTAGCACGCAGAATCTTCTGCATTGTTACCTTTCACGCATAATGTCCTCCTGTGACTCCTCCATGAGCCTCAACGAGGAAGTTGTTTCATTCAAATTCTAGCAAATAACGTCGTATTATTTCATCTGATCCCATTTTATACAAGTGCTCTGCAATGACAGAAAATTTTGCTGTACGCACCACCAATTCCTTCTTTTTCTGGCTAGTATATCCTTCTAGATCCGTTCCCATCATCATGAAGTGTATAATATCTTCAACATGACTATCCACGACACACACAGTAAAGAGCTGTGCATCAAGTAGTTCTTCCTCCAAATTAGTAGGCTCCTCTCCTGTTTGAGTGCGCGATAGATGATCTAGTCGAGCATTCAATCGTCTTAGTTTCACAATACCTTCAAAGTCATATTCCTGAAACAATGTTGTGAAACCAGCTCACAAAAAGATAGAAAAGATAGATGAATGCCTTAGAAATAAGCCTCTTTGAGGGGGAAACCTCCTTTACATTACATAAATGAACAATTCTTGGATGATACAAATGACAAGGCCTCCTTTCTATATATAAGAGTCTAAGGGATCATAATATAATCAGATCCGACATAACAATAATAATGTAAGGGCACAATAATAACAATATGGGGACTAAATGGGCACAACAATATAATAAGGGGATTGTACTAATAACAATAAGGGGTTACACTAGTAGTATAGGGACCTAACATGCCCCTCTCCTTCAAAAAGTGTTGTCCTCAATGCTTGAGTAGTTCTTGACGCTTCTGTACAAAATTCTTGTCCTCCCATATGGAATCTTTTGTGGGTAAGTCCTTCCACTTGATGAGATACTTTGAAATTGATCAATTTCGTAGCTGTCAGGTTCTTGTTTCTGGGACTACTCCAGGCTCCAATCTTATTTTTCCTTCCTTCATTTATCCAATCTGGCTGGATAATAGAAATAGCACAAAAAAAATGCTTCCACATCCTCATCCTTTCTTAAGAGTGCATCTGCAACAACATTTTTCTTCCCTTTTTTGTAGATGATTTCAAAGTCATAACCAAACATATTTGTGACCCATTTTTTATGTTCTTCTAAAGATAATATTTTTCTAAAAAGTATTTAAGACTATCATGATCCATTTTTAATTTGAAGTGTCTTCCCATTAGGTAAGGTCGCCATTTCTTAAGTGCATGTAGTATTTCATACATTTCCTTCTCATAAATATCTTGCTTGAGATGTAGTTGTAAAAATACCCAATCGCCTACATCAAAAATTCTTTCACTGCAATTTTGATCTACCTGTTGTTTCATTTGATTCTGCACCAAAGTGGAATTATCCTTTAAAAATTGGAGAACTTGTTGTTGATTCTTAATGTGATCTTTCATTGCTTGAATATTTTTCTTCTTGATATGTCCTTCTATCTTGAGAGTTTGAGGAGTGGTAATTTTCTCCAATGCATTACAAGATATGGTCAGATTCATTTCTTGATGCTCGATGTAATCTTTCACTCCTTGAACATTTTTCTTCTTGATATTTCCTTCTATCCTGATAGTTTGAGGAGTGGTAATTCTGGCCAATGAATTACAAGATATGGTCAGATTCATTTCTTCTTTCTCGATGTGATCTTTCACTTCTTGAACCTTTTTCTTCTTGATATGTCCTTCTATATTGAGAGTTTGAGGAGTGGTAATTCTTGCCATTGCAGTACAAGATATGGTCGGATTCATTTGTTCTTTCTCTAGGGTTGGTTCTCGGTGTATATCCTCTTCTTTTGATGTTTCTTGATCCTTTTCATCATTAGGAGGCCTTTCTTGTAGCATCTTTGTCCCACCTTCCTTCAAACCTTCCATGTCTTTCTTCAAATCTTCCATGCCTTTCTTCCAATATGCTTTCATACCATCGATATCAGCTTTCATGGCATAGATAAAACTATTTATCTTTTGCTTCTCTAGAATATCATTTACCCTTATATTCAATTTTTGAAAGTCCTCAATGTGTTCTACCATTGAACCCTTTTGTTTGACATTTATCGATTGGCTAAAGAAGGTGTTTCTCTTTGTATCCTCATAATGTGCTATCATTTCCTCCGTGAAAATTGACCACATAACAAGTGGTTTACAAGAAAAAAGCCCTTTATACCATAAAAATTGATCTAGTTCTAAATATGAAGATGCAATACATACCTTTTGTAACAGTGGTACACCATGTAGATCAAAATATTTCTCCATCTGTAGTATCCAATTTACCGGATCCTTTCCATCAAACTTCCTCATCTCACTTTTTCTTGATTTTAGGAGCTCAATCTTGAAATGACTATAACTTTGTACTTTCGGATCTTAAAGTTCTGAAATCACGAGCTATAGTAGCCCTTTGCGTCCTCTTTCCAATGACACTAGTCTGATCGAAATTGGATTCTCCAAGAAAGAGTTATGGACAATCTCCAAATATGACCTGATTATATACCTTTCCAGAAGAGAAAACTTGTATGAAGTTCCACATGTCACAGTTTTGACCTTTGGATCTAAAAAATAGAAACAAAAAACTACAGTTCATCCTCTTTATGAACCTTCTGATGAAATTTCAATATGATGCTCAGAGAGAAAGGTATGACGATTTTCCCAAGGTCACTTGTTTAAAATGTAATTCGGGAGTCTGCCAAAACCCTAACTTCCTCAGATCATATTTCCTAAAATATAGCGAGACAAGATCTGAAATTCAGGCCCGAAGTTTAGACCACTTTCTTCTCAAATGGGTTTTTCTTTTACATTCTTAAACTTCATAGCGCAAACGTTATAGAAAAAATTCCTTGATGACCTGTTTTAGATGAATTTCAACCCTAACTTCTTCAAATCATATCTTTGACAATATAGCGACGCAAGATCTGAAATTCGGACTCGAGGTTCAACACGATTTCGTCTCAAATGGTTTTTTTTATCTTCTGAAACGTCCTAGAAAAAAAGTTCTAGCACAAATTCCACGATGACCTATTTGGAGCAATGAAACCCTAGAATCTAAAGATCTAATACCAAATGTTGCGAAACTAGCTCACAAAAAGATAGAAAATATATATCAACACCTCAGAAATAATCCTCTTCGAGGGGGCAGCCTCCTTTACATTACAAAAATAAATAATTCTTGGATGATACAAATGACAAGACCTCCTTTCTATATATATCAGTCTAAGGGGTCATAATATGATCAGAGCTGACATAACAATAATAATGTAAGGGCACAATAATAACAATAGTGGGCTTCTATGGAGCACAATAATAAAAATATGGGGACTAAATGGGCACAACAATATAATAAGGAGATTGTACTAATAACAATAAGGGGTTACACTAGTACTATAGGGACCGAACAAACAACAACAACTATCTGCATATTTCCCCCCCAACACAGGCTTGTTCACCAAGTACTTCAATGCAAAATGGTTTGTATACATCTTAAAGTGTCCACCTAGCAAGTAGTTCCTGAACTTCTGGAGCGCGTATACCATGGTCAGAGCTTCACGCACTGTCGTTGAATAATTCTTCTCAGCTTTAGATAGCTTCCTACTTGTGAATGCTATAGGATGATCCAATTCTCCCTCACCGGCCTGTGTCAGTACTGCTCCCAACACAATACATGACACGTCCACATGCACATGAAATTCCTTCTTCCAATCTGGGAAGACTAGGATCGACATGGTGACCATTTTCTCTTTTAGCACATCCAAGCTCCTCTGACATTCTTCATTCCAGAAGAATGTAGCATCCTTTTTTAATAGTTTCTCCATTGGTTCGGTAATATGGGAATAGCTTTTGATGAACTTTCTATTCTACCTTGTATGCCCCAATGTTGCTTATATTTGTTTCACACTTCTTGGTGCCTCCAAATTGATTATAACCACGATCTTCGCAAGGTCTACCATCAAGCCTTGTCTGCATACCACATGACCTAGCAAGATCCCAAAAGGGACACAGAACAAACATTTCTTTAGATTGAGTGTGATCTGGTACCTCCGACATGTATCCAGCATCAAGCACATACTTGCTACATGGCGTTTTACCAGTCCAAACACTGTCCAATCGTCAATGTATACCTCCAGAAATTTGTGAATGAAATCTTTGAATGCTGCGATGAATACGGGCGAGAAGATCGTTGTCACCTTCTTCAGCCCAAAAGTCATCACAGTATACTGGAAGCATCCTCATTCAGTCACGAAGGTCATCTTACTTCTATCCTTTGGTGCGATCTTGATCTAATGGTACCCCGAGAACCCATCAGTAAACGAATATGCTTCATGGCCGCCAAAATTATCTAGCACCTCATTGGTGAATGAATTTGGGAAAGGATCATGTACACAAGCATCATTCAACTTCCTGAGATCTACACATATCTGTATTCCATCCTTCTATTTCTTTTCCTGGACGACTATCAGGCTTACCCAATTAGATTCTTCTACTGGCTCAATAATGCCTACTGCAAGCATTTTATCCAACTCCAAGTGGACCCTTTCTTTATACTTCGGGTTGAGGTGGTAAGGCCTTTGCTTAACTAGCTTCACATCCAGTTTTAGAGTGATCTTCATGACACCCAAGTCCCCTATTATCCCTTTCAGATCTAAAAACTTTGTAGGGAACAGATCCTGATATTCGCAGAGAAATTCGATGACCTTATCCACTATTTCATCATCCTAGTAGTCCCTAATCTTTGCAAAATTTAGCTCTAATTTTGTGCCAATGTTCACCTATCTAGTTTTGAGGTGTAATGATGTCTGGATTCTATAGTTGCGGTCCTTCAACTTCACAGTGACCTTCAGTCTCTAGAATATTAATCTTCCTTGGCTCTTCGTCTTCTTCTTCTGTTGTCACATTTTAGCACTCCAGCGTGTGGCTCATCTGGGTAGTCCAATCAGGTTGAATCAAATCTAAAGGATCTTACAGTATCCTAAAGATCACTGCCTTGACCTCCTATAATGCTTCATCAATACATTCAAATCCATCCTCAAAGTCGAACGTCATAAAAAATCCTTGGCGCAAAACATCCCATTCTTCAGTGCCATGGCAGAGCTCTGTCTCCAAGTACTAATTCATCAGTATAACATCCAAGGTATGATAAAATAGATGTACACACTCCAGTTGAGGCTCCGCTCCATACACTTTAGTCCATTTGGCCAAATGGTCGTGCGGGACATTCCTCCCATCATATTTTTCTGTCACCTGAAATTGTGGGTGACCAAACCACACTCTCATCATCTTTCTGTACACGTGCCAATCATAAAAAATTATCCTTGTGCATGCCCCACTATCCCACAGGCGTACCACATAGTGCCCAATCCAAGGCCTGGAAATGATGCTTATCTAGAACTTCTCTCTTGAATGCATCCAAAGAGTTATCAACATCAGTTAAACCATCATAGTAAGGCAAATTTCTTACCTCTAACGATACACAGTGCAACGACTTGGTCATCATATTACAGCACAATGTAGATACTTCATGTAGTTGATTCTTCTAGTGCTCCAACTCTTCCTCTGAATCTAATGTGCAGGAACTTTCACGGTCCCATGTAATACACCCATCTATTGTCGAATTCACCCAACCTTGATCTCGCATCGTTATCTTGTAAATCTAGTCCAAATTGTCATCACTTTCATAATCACGGATCGGTTCAGTATAGCGTAGTCCTTCTGTAGGGTCCAGGGGCACCACTACATAAAGTGATTTCTTCTCAAATATCATCTTCTGCTTCTTCAAATTGATTACCCCATTCATGTCAGTGGCCCAATCGATCCCAAGGAGCATGGGGTAGGGATTGTTGTCATCCACAATCTCTATTACTTCAAAATTAGCTAATGTGCTTATGCCCTCGATATCAACTGTTACTCCCTACAATATTCCCATGGGGATGATTTTATGCTAATTTTCCATTCTTAACTAAATTGGAGACCACTTTAGCGTAGCTCTTCCCATCTTCTCCCATGTCTGCTTCGGCAAAACATTCACGTCCGACCCCAGATCTAGAATAACTTGATCCATCTCATATTCTCCTATCTACGTAGGTGAGCCTCATCTTACGCCCTGTTCTCGTCTTATGCCTACAAATCTTCCTGAATATGCACGGTCTGTCAGTAGAAGTTTCCTTCCCAGTGCACCTATTGATTAGTTTTTGCAGCCCCTTCACAGCCTTGCTATCACGCAACAGCTTCATACAGGTCTCTAAGAAAGTAGAAATCATGGAGGGGTCCATTTCTTTAGCTGCCTTATCCTGACTTCCTAAGGTAGAGGCCTTAGCGAAGCTTTTCTTCACTTCCATAAATATTTCTCTTGCGCATTCTATATAAAACCTGGTCTCTTTTTCTAGCGCCTTGTGGACCTACTCACCTTCTTTAGGCTGCTTCCCCTTATCTTCACCAGTTGTCGCTCTACTCCATAGCACAATATTTACCTTAGGATCTTCCTGACGAGGCTCAGCCCTCATCATCTGTAGGTTCTAAGTTGGCTGTTGAGGCTACGCCCCCTTTTCACGTATCTTAGCTAGCAATACCATGCAATCTTCTATTGCATGGTCAAACTGAGTATAATAGCGGCATGACAGACACATCGGATCGACCAGTCTCGAGTGTAGTGTCCTGGTCACCCAAAATTGTAACAAATGACCTGCCCTTGACCTCTACCAGGTCTTCCTCCACCTTGGCCTCATTTGTGCCCTTGATACTCGCCTCGCACTCCCCCAGCGCCTTGGTCTAGAGGTCGAGTTTCTGCTTGCACCCTATATGAAGAAATTTTATCCATCATTAATTCGTAACTATGGAAATTGTGCTCATCATGACCCACCGATTGAAAAAAGTTGCAGAAGAGCTGTTGTGGTGTCTGTATGAGTTTCTGCATCAAATGGAAATTTTCTATCACATGTTTTCCAGCGACTTGAAAAATAGCACACCATAGCGTGTACCCTGTACTTGGCCCTACTGGAGCTTCCATCCACAGAGGCATTGGCCCCCCTACTGCAACATAATTTGCGAACACTGGACAGTGATCTTTGTCATGCCCCTAACCTTTGCACTTTAGGCACCAAACTTCTTCGTGCACCTCAAGCTGAGCTGTTCTATCTTTCTTGAGGCTCTACATTTCTAGGCAAAGGTTTTGAAACTGCACATGAATCTACTGAACCCCCAGATTAGCATCTTGCATTAGTGTCTCATGTAACCTCATCGTAATTATTAGGGCTTCCGCCTGGGTCCCAATATTTTCTGTGATAGTGCAACCCTTAGATGGGGCAGGAGAGAAGCAACAAATCATTTTTGGTGCTACCCACAATCATATTCATGTTAGATTCACAGATTCTACACTTCAATCTCTCATCCAAATCCCAGGGTGCCTCACTAAGCTTCATCATGATCTCTTTGAATCCCACAATTGATTGCACTTCAGACTTAGGTCTACTGAATTCCTTATTCAATGTGGTTTGGATATCTGCCAAAGCGTACGTTAGGTTATCAGTGCAGTACTTAATGTACCACATTAGTGTGCAATCCTACAAAGCACTAACCAATGTTGCCTTCTTCATTTGATCATCCATGATACCCTGAGATTCCCATACAACCTTCATGATGAACCAAAACTCGTCTGGATCTTCATTTACCAAGCCCTTGAAAACAGATCGCTCTACTAAGTTTTCCATATTGAACGTGGCAGAGGTGGCGGTGGTGTAGGTGAAGGTGTATGCATCGGAGGTGAAGATGGAGGTGGTGTGGGTGGGTGGGGTATTCACGGGAACCCTTGCTTTATCAGTTGAAAAACACTCTACAAAGATGCCTTTGCTTCTTCCTCGTCATTACTATGAGGAGGTTCAATTAGCAGGATATATTCAGGGTCTGTTTTCCCTTTGTTCTTGAATGTCCTTCCACTTTGCATGGCCCCAAACATCAAGGTAGCTGCATAACCCTATTTTAACACAAGAGAATCTTAATCCAAGTATTTAAGGACTTTAAATACTTACCTTGTGGCCCCTTCAAGAAGCGGTGCTCTGCTTCACTATAACTGACCGAGGTATCGACCACAAACTTTGTCACGAACCCTCCTATGATACAATCAAGCCAATGATTGATAGCACATTCGATCTTATCTTCAGAGGCTTCTAATCTTCGCAATAACTCCAGGGCATAGACTATTGGACCGTCAAGCCTCCACCTTCCTTGGCCATCTACCAATTTCGCGATCCACTCGTACAACTCAATCGTGAAGGAACAAAAGAAGATCTCATGTATCTTCATGTACAGGTATCTATCCAACCCTTTCTCTTTCGTCAATCATGGATTCTTGTTATCTTGTGCCACGAATTCATGGATCTTTCTATCTAACCAGTCTTCAATCTCCTTCTTAGTTGGATTCCAGTGATGCGACATCACACATCTCATCCTCAAAATGGAACCATTTCTTAGCTAGATGGGCCCTGACCCAGGTTCAGTGTTAATTAACCAAGAAAATCCCTACACTATTGGCCCTTTTGGCATCAAGCCAGGGAGTGCAGACTGAAGTCTCACACAAAGAAGTATGGGGGGATGCAGGAACGAATTTTCTACACCTTGAGATAGTTGTGATGTCATTTTATACCCTAACCCTTCCTTCACGTAGATCGATAAGCCCTTTAGGTCTGAACGATATACTTCTCTTATTCAGCTTTGAGAGCTTCACGAAGGTCTGCGATCATCCTTCGCGTACCCTAAATAGGCAACTCAGACACTTGCGTGCCTTTGTAATTACCCTTACTTCTATGTCTACCCATATTAGTTTAAGTATTGGCGAACTTCAACATGCATTATGATTATCTTCGCGTAGACAAATATTCTTACTTGTGGTCATATGACAAAGTAAAACACATAGATTCACGCATTAATACAACATTAAATCATAAACCTAGTATTCGTCATAACATAACCGCATACATTCATAATAGAAGTAAAATAGCTCATACATAGGTATCTCCATAATAATTCTCTTCATTGATGGTTCAAATCTTCAGTACAGACTCTAACGACCCTATGCACACAGCTGTAGGGGTTTGCGCACTCAGTTGCGGACTTCTACCCTAGGCCTCTGTGCACACAACTATAGAGCCTCTTTCCTATGCTAAGACTCTTCGCTCTTAGCTCTCACAGACCCATTGCATCCATCAATTTCCCCAAAAACTTACTAAGAACTGCTTAGACTCTTCTAAGACTCTCCCTTTTTATACATTCCCATGGTCCGCAAACCAACGGTGGATCTCATAAAGCTGACACAAGTCACCTAAACTAAGGGCGGAAACACTTTTTGACTCTTTACATCTTCGCACTCCACAACCACAAAATGTGGAGACTTTACACTATTTATACAAAACTTGGGCCTTTAGCACCAAAACATGGGCTTTTAACCTCAAAATTGACCCTAGGGGACCTGTTCCCAACACTTTGCCAATTTCCCTTTAGCCATAATAAACAAAATGAACACTCACACTAGGATGTTTTGCCCAACATTCAACTTGGAATAAGCGTCCCATGACCTTGGTCTTATTTTTCCTTTATTAACTTAATTACATGGATTTTTAACCTGGGGTTGTTACGAACAACATTATTCACATCCATAAATCATACTTCAACAATAAAGAAATTTTTACACATTTAAAGAAAATGAAAATAGGTGTAGGGATATTATGAATATTTTCTCCCTCTTAATGAGCAACCACTTTAGCCATTATCATTCAGGTCGTCATGTTGTCTATAATATTGTCAAGCATCAACATAACTATTAGATGATGAAATCCAACTATATCAGGTTCTAAAACATATATACATCATGGTCATAACATGTTAGCATCAACTATTTCATCATCACATATGATATCAAATTTTCATCAATAATTAGAGTCATATGATAGATGTATCATCATACTTCAAGGATCATAATCACTACATCACAATCGTCAAGTTAGGGCATCCAATTTTACCATATGCCATAATTAATAACCTCATCATAACCTAACCACAATCAACAAGGAGATCCTAAATATCAATCTCATTGTTACACTTCTAACGTCATGGTTGTAATGCTTATCGCAAACATTAACAATAGTATATAGTCACCATATCAAAAACAATGTATCTAGCTTGCTTCATAAAATCAAGAATTCATCATGTCTAAGATGATAGATGCTAACCAAATATCAAGAATATCAACATATCAAAAATAAATGTTTCTAAGTAGCTTTACCATGACTTAATATAATGTAAGATACTTGTCCAATACCAAGTGCACCATCTCATCATAAGTACCATGAATCAAACTCACTTTCATATGCATGACCCATTTGTGAAGGTGATATTCTCATCATATGTTAGGGCTTACCTTTCCATCCAATATTGCAAATGAAACATAACATTGAAACAATAAATAATATATACGTTATATTATTTAAATACCTTTGCACCTTCTTATTTGACATTGTCTGCGGGAGCACTTTGGCAACTATATCTCTTTTTCTTCATGCACTAGCCATTTTTTCCTGCATCTCAGATGATCCTCAAGAAGGATCCACTTATCACATCCCATAAAGAGGTTAGAAGTATCAAAACACTGACATATACATGTAGGAAGTATAAGTAATAATCAAAGCAATAAACTCAAATAGGAATAGAATCGCAAGGAGGTAACATAAAATCTAAAAGGTACTTATAATTTAAAAAGAGGAGAACTAGCCTTAAAGAGTCATTACCATCCATTATCCATATGAAAATGTTTCCTTCAATATTTCAACCAACTTCACTAGCAACTAGGCCTAATAGAAACTATCCCATCTAGGGCTTCTTCAAATCTATCACAATTGCTTGAACATCTTCACATTAGTCATGTTAGGGTTTCTAAATTGCATATATCAAATATTTGTCATAAACAAGGGTTTCTCATAAACCCTAACCTCATAATATCCATTAAACCCTATTAACAAAATTGCCTAGAGTTTCCTCCAAACCCTAGTATTCTTTTAGGTCTCCTCCATATTCTCTTGCTTCCATCAATGGTGTCATCATAGGGGTGATCTCCATGAATTTTCTTCAGCCTAGCTCTGATACCATGTTAATTTTTCTTATGGCTATATTTTTCTTTGCTTTTATAATTGCATTTCATTATTTCCATATTAAATTCACCCCATAACATCATAACATTATTCATATTTTCATCATTATTCAGCAACATATGCAACTACGTAGAAAATAAAATATCATCATCAATGTAGTGGAACATTAAGGAAAAATAGAAGAAAATAATTCACACATAGAGGCACCAGGATTGGTCAGCGACCAAGGAAAAACCCACTATGGGGAAAACCCTTTCTATTTCTTCTTCCAATTAGATTGTCATTGAATGATTCAACATACGAGAGTACAATGATCCATATCTTCATCCATACAACTATTCAGCAACATCAACTAAACAATATTCATGAATGAACTCAATAATGCTAGTACTCAAAACCCTAATTCAGAGGTTTGTAATTAATTTTCAATGTCTGTGGTCAACTTCCAAATACTGTGGTCAACTGATGAAAAATTCAGACAACTCAAAAACAAATCACGGTTTCGAGTCGCAGGGAGGATGTGTTGTTTGTGCAGTTAAAAGACTTCATTCGCATGTATTATCTAGCCAACATGCAACTACAGTCAAGATTTCTCTATGACATGTCCGTGGCTGAGACCCAAAACCCTAAAAAAGAGATGAAAGCTTCAAACCCTACAATTTCACCTTCATGTGAACGCATTCCTCCACGGACTTGCCTTATATCTATGCGATCCAAAAGAAAGAAATAGAATATGAGAATGATCCAAGATGATTGTCCAAATGAGGTTGAGGTCAGTTGTCTTTAGAGCCTTCCAAGGGCGTCCACTTTTCTTTAGGGTTGACCTAATCAAATATGCACATGTGGGCTTTTAATTCAAAAATACACTTTTCCTTGTCCAAATTGAGCTCTTCAATAGTCAAAATTGGTCCTCTCGAAAAGAGGAACCTTGTACCATGTTTGGAATTTGTCATTGATCTACAAAATTAACATTACCTACATATCCAAGGCATCTAATGCCTCAAATCCATTTATTTTACCTTTCTTATTACCTTTCTCATGACTATCCTACAACTATACATTTATCCCAATGGACCCAGCCTGCCCAACTGGTTGTCATATTCTTGCCTTTAGCTACCCTTTACTCATGCACCTGGCTTCATCTGGGTCTTATATAACCTATTGGGTTTCCTTCAACTCTCCTTGAGCTCCATTAACTTTCCTCTTTCCCTAGCTAATTCCCAAGGCCCTCAAACATAAAAGGCAAGAACAAGAAAATAAAAATAAGAAAACCATGAAAAACTAATAGCAACGTGACACCACAAAAAAGTGGCATGGTCAGGCACTAGACACAATCAAAACTGCAATTTAAATTCAAACAAATCACAAAATATCGAAAGTACAAAACTAACAACAAACACCATGACTCAACCCCATGGTTCCTAGTGCTTCCAAAAGAAAGCTCAACTTGAGCCTTCTTTAAGATTTCATGGTAGTCCTTTTTTTTCCAGGTAATTCCCTACATTATACTACCATAAACACATAACTGTATGTGCATAAATAAATATACAATATATGAGTTACCCTACTATTTTGTTCCAAGCATGTTAACCTTTCATTGAACATGTACATATATAATCTCTCAAGGGACTCCAATTCCTTGAAAAATCTAGCCATAACTGGAAACTAGTTGGTATACCTATCAAATACATGTTTATGAATCTATCACATATCCATATGATGCCGGATAACATCAAGGTTAAAAGAAGACTTCCTTTATTCATGCAAAGCACTCATTCGTTTGGAATTATGGTTTCCAAACATAGGCAAAGGAATTATCAACCAATTCATTTCCTTTACCTTTTCCCTTGTTGTAATTGAGTATTATTATTTTCTATCACATCACCCAGCTGTTAGTTATATAAAAAAATTAATTGTTACCTTTTCATGCTAATACCAATCATATTACCCTGCAACTATTCACACATGTTAATCACACATTCCAAAGATCAAGACATCATGTCTATTAATTTTAAATTAGCCTCTACCAAGACTAACAACCATGTTATAATCAAATCACAGTCATTAGTCATAATGCTACAACTATCACCCAGTTGCACTCAAGTGCATATCAACTGTCTCAACATATATTGTGTTAGTAAAACCGTCTTAAAAAAAGATCATTCCTTCATGCAATCTTATAGACACATACTCATATCATGCAAATAATCAAACATTCAAACAACTTGCAAACATACCATGTTAGATAAACCAATTGACGACATAATCAAATGCATACCTCAATGTGTCTCAAGGGAGGTTATCACATCTACACAAGTCAAACTAGATTAATATGACACAATATCACAAATATATCGACTCATACCTAAATATCATAACCATAACCATCTTCACATGCCAATTCAGATTAGCACGATACATAGAATATTAAGATCTTAGCCACAATGACCATAATCATCATGCATATGACTTCAATGAATATAACAATTATTTACTAACATCCCTGACTATCCGACAATGTGCATATGACAACATTGATAAACTAGAATCTATCATGCATGTAACAACAACAACAAAAGAATGATCGGCATACATATAGCCACAACCCATATATCAACCATTAACCATCATACTTGCATGCCAACATAGAATACCGGTATGACGATATGTTATTTAGCCCAAGGTCCAATGATGCAACCTTTCTCTAATAATCTACATCTCTTGCTCCATCTCAACCAACATATCAACATCATGATGACGAAAACTACATATGACCACCACATTGCATGTCTGGTTTACTATGCATGCATAATAATATACATTTATCCCTTCCAATCCAAGTGTTTGAACCTGGAAGCTCTGATACCAATCTGTAACATGTCACCCCACATTTAACCACTTTGACAAGCCCTTCAGGTAAATGTGAAGTGGACTGCCACTATGACATGACCCAACCTCCTACTTATATTTAAGGAAGTGAGCCTTATAGATGAGACTTACTTACCTTCCTTAGGAACCACAAATCACTCAGAGGTTGAAAAACTACCCTAGGTGACCATTCTTTAATATGGAACTCTTTTTCTCATACCTAGACCTATAACTGCACCCTTGACACTATTTGCATATAGTTGTGAACCTCCAACTGCACTCACAAATCTTTCTCCATGTGGTTATGACCCAAAATCCTTAGTTTTATCCCTGTGGTTTTGAGATCTGAGGCACTTTTCTAGGTTAGCCTTCATACCACTTCCTAGAACTTCCTTTAACTTTCCAGAATCATATTTCTCATAACAAAAATTTTAATCATTTAGACTTAAATCCATAACTTGACCTAGACTGACAAGAACATGCTGTACATTTTGTAAAACACATGGTAAACATGTAAGCTACAAGTAATGAATGCATATCTAAGTGTAAATATATGTACTTTAGCTTAATATCACTGAGAAGGTCTAATTCCCTCTCAAGTAGCTGCAACAACGCTTGTTAGCCCATGTATTCATTAACCTTTCATTAAATTATCAAATCATAATAAGAGCCATAGCCGGAGCACATCATAAACCATGCTTATAACTAGCATACAACTAGAATATTAACCATGACAGAAAAAACATCAACTCAACATAATAACAAGTACAAGTTGTCATAGATCACAATAGGAAAATATCTCTTATTAACTTATGTAAAAGCCAACCAAGTCAGGGACTTCCACGTACCACCCGACCATAGATTGAGTTAAACCAAATATTTCTTTCATCCAATCACCCCCGTGTCATATTCCAAGCACGAATGTGGGATTTCATGGGATAAACCAAGATATAATCAACAAAAGGAATCAATAGGTTAAACCACCTCCACCCTCAAACTAATGTGATCTCGCCAAAACCGGTCAAGAGATCACAAAGCCAAAACAATCTTGGATGCCTCGAAATTTCTTCCATACCTTGAGGAATTTTCCTGTCTCCACCCATCTATCAAGGGTTTCCGGGAGAAAATGATCCCTACCCCCAACCGTGGGGAATTTTCCTGAAACCACCTCACACGGTTCCAAAACCTTCTAGAAATCCAAATCTCAACCAAGAAATTAATCCCATCACACCATGGCTATCTCGGAAATTGCAAGACAATGTTGAAACCACTGATAAAGTAGAAAAAACCCATGCCAATGATAGAAAATGAACCAAATAAACAAATTCATGTACCACGAATTCACATCCCAGTAAGGAAATCACACATGTAACCTATTACCTGCAAGATCTTCTTGTTGAAGCTATTGATCCAACCTTCTCCTTGATTTCCTTCACTTTGCTTTACTTGTCCTTTTCCTTTCTTTTCTTTCCTTGTCCAAGTTCTTGTTCTCTCTTCTTTGCTACACCTGCTCCAGACATAGGAAAAAGCTATGAACTGATTCTCAATTTCCTTTTATTATTGATGCCTCTATTTTCTTAATTTTCCTTTATTTTTCCTCTAATTTCCCTTGCATGCAAATCTGTGTCTATTCACCTTCCTTTTCTCCTATTTTCCTTTATTTTTGTAAATAAATGCCAATTATTGACTCTTTACCTTTCCCAATTTCCATAGCCATTAATAAATTGAAATTGACCTCCAGTGTGATAATTTCCCCCACCATTTAGCTTGGAATGCATGTCCCATGACCTTGATCTTATAATTTTTTTGACATGGAAAATCAACCAGGGATTGTTACACAAGTATTATAAAATTCTCTCTCATCCTTAAACAAGGTCGACCACCATAATCCTGCATACAGTACCTTCCAGGAAGTTTATTTCCCTCCTACATGTCCTCCTGCAACACCGCTATGGAATTCTCATGAGATATCATCCCTCTCATGACTCAAAATACATCGATGCAAGATATTATCAAGTCTAAACTTATATAAATGACCTACAATCAACTAATAATTGACTGCTTGCACAACCAGATGCTTCTTCTAAGTGGAGGAATAATATTTTAGACACTTACGAATATACAAGAAAAGCATGATATCTTCAAGATAGTCTAGAATAACCTCAAATAGGAACAAGTCTACATTAGGAAGTTGGTCATCAACATAACCTTTAGATTCCCTTGACTCCAAGAAGGAAATATGATCTAGTCCTACCTTGATTCATCTAGGGTTTACAATAACCTCAAAATAAAATTCCTGAAAGAGAAACAACCATCGATAGATCCTCCCTTCCAACATAGGCTTATTAACTAAGTATTTGAGAGTTGAATGATATGTGAAAAAATTAAAATGACTTCCCAAAAGATAATATAATTTTTTTTTAAGTGAATAGACCATTGCCAAAGCCTTACGGTAAGTTTTAGTGTATTTATGTTCTATAGTAGAGAGTTTATGATTGGAAAAGTATATAGGATGGTCCAGATTTCCTTCTCTAGGTTGCACAATAATAACACCGAGAGAAATAATGTAAGCATAAATATGAACATGAAATTCTTTATTACAATTTGGATAAACTAAAATTGGAGCACTTGCTAGCTTTTTATTTAGGTTTTCAAAGGCAACATCACACTCAATATTCCATATAAAGGGCTCAGTACTCTTCAGGAGCCTCTCCAATGGTGCAATGATCAGAGCATAGTTGCAAATGAATCTGCAACTTGTTGGAGGAGGAATATTGAGAATAACCACAACATTATATGGTTCAATGGAAATACCAACCTTACAGACAATATTCCCCAACAAAATCCCAAATGGTATAGAAAAATACACTTCTTCAAGTTGAGAGATATTTGTAACTTTTTCATGCATCAAACACCACCTTTAACAAACTTGATTTCTTTTTCAAGAGGTTGTAAACTATGCATTCATCCATGTATACCTCAAGGAACTTATCTCTCACTCAACAAAGTGAATCAGTCATTTTCATGTAGCTAATTCGCTTGTTGAACATCTTCACCAGTTGGTTCCTTTGCAGGTGCTTTGTCATTCTTGAGACATTTCTTTTGATGGAGCCTCCAACATGTGGCTCTCTGATGTCGACCTTTATTGAAATGGTTGCAAAAATCCTTCTTCCAAACTATCCTAAAATTCTTCCCATCCCTATGTTGATAAGAATCTTCATGTCTTGTCCTCTTTCTTGTTGCCATTATTTTCTAACACTTGGCAACAACATGGTTATGCAAACCAAAAAAAGCACATGGTTTTTTATGCCATAAAATTTTCTCATTATTAACAATCTTCTTGTAATCGAAAGGAACATTAAAATAATGAGACTTATTATACCTTGATTGGTTGTTTCTAGTGCAATCTTGGTAATGAGATCTTTCCTTAGCTCTTCTTTTGCAATGTTCATTATCATGGGAAGATTGTGATGTCTTCCCATCATTCTCTTTCATCGATGGATTTTTCAAGGATTGGGTTCCTTTTCTAAAGAACCCATTGCTTCTGTTTCCTTCGAGAACTCTCCTTCAATGTACCCCAAACTTGAAAATTGAGATCTTTGTAAAACCTCCACTAGCTGAGTCATTCCTTGGCCAATAACACCAAGTCATTCTCCTTTATACCCCATGTTGGTAAGGATTCTCATGTCGGTTCCTGAAATGGGTACCTCAATGATTTAAAAAAAAATAGCATCATGTGAAAATGAAATTAAAAAACTACCAACACTATTTACCCCAGTTGTTGATTCTTAAGTAGGTGATGATGGCTTAGTTAATCCTTCATTGCACGTCAACCTTTCCAAAGTCTCTTCTGTGGATCATAATTGAAGCTATAATTTCCACTTCTTCTCTTCTTCTTCTTATAGAAGTATCCTCAATTCAACATTCTCCACTTGAAGGATCCGGTTTATCTCTTCATTTGAATGATGAGAATAATATGAAGAAGAAGAATATTCACCCGAAGATGGAGGTGGAGCATAATCCTATGCTCTTTCTTTCTCTTGTTTCTCTTTTTCCATTTTTTCCTCATAATCTGCAAACAATATATCTACCATGTTTTCCATTATGTAGAAGGTTCTGTAGATATCTTGGTTCTTCTCCATTTCCCTTCTTGTTGCATGATCAATCTCTCTCATGATGACATTCACAATCCCTAACAAAAAGATAAGACCGCTCTCATACCACTTGATTAGGGAAATTTTCGTGAGTTCTTTCAAAAAAACATCCCCATTATACAAGACCTTTTACTAATGCATATTTTCATGTGAAATCATGAACAATGTGAATGCTTAAACAAAAGGGAAAATTTTAGGGGCAAAATTTCAAAAATGGTCGATTTTTGGACATTTTTTGAAAAACATATTCACAAATTTCATTAAAAATTTGCCTATTGTTTCATATATGTGATTACATGGATGAAATTCACCAAAATATTACCGATTTTAATAGCAAATTAATTTTTTTTATTGAATATTCGCCTACATTCTATATGTATGAATTTTCAAACCAGAATAGTCTACTACAATACTATACATAGGAAAAATAATAAATCCTTAAAAATCAACTTGTTAGACAACATTTTAGCAAACCATCAACATGAAAGAATGAACTAATAAGAAGTAATAATCATGAACAACCATAACTCAACGATATGATAATGGAGTTCGTCTAGTGTGGATGACGTCTTTGGGTCCAGTGTCAAGAGTAGAGAGGCCAGTTAATTAGTGGTTGCAAGAAGATGATGAGTAAATGATGCAATCTATGTTAGTACAAGGATTAACCCCCTTATCTAGAGTGAAATGTCCCTCCCAAGAGACATTCTCCTTATAATAACTCTCACTCATAAGATGCTCTCCTTCAACCTGACAAGGAATAATCTCTCACATAAAGTGGCATACAATGATCGTCTCACAAAGTGGCATACATGGAGCTTAGATTCAAATATATTAACAAAATCGAATGAACACATGGAAAAAATACACCTTATACCTCCAAATCTGGGGATGGCCTAAAAATTAGCTACTCAAATGGAGAAATGACCTATGTCATTGTGTTCCTTATGAAACATCATGAAATCTAAGTATAAACATGATCCCTTTCTGTCATGGTAAAATCTCGGCTCCCTAGAAATATTTTATATTCCTCACAATATTCTCTTTTGGAGATGGGTGAAAATTCCACTTCTTACATGAAGAAATTGATTACACCATCAGATTCCTGGTGAAATTCCAATTTAAATGAGTATAAACTTGACATGTTTCTGACACTGTGAAAATTCTACCGCAAGGGAATCTCCAAAATTCCTCAATGATTTTGCCAAGGAATATTCCATTAAAATAGTCTTGTCTACAAAAATGTGCTTGTAGTATGTCCAGGTTCTGTTGCGTGGTTCCTTTCAGCCTCCCATGCTCTCGTGGAACAAATAAATTGTGGTTTATATGCATTTCACGAGCACTAATTTCAAGGAGTGGCTCATTGGGCTACTGGAAACTGGGTCTAGCTGTTACAGGGGTGGAATTGTTGGTTTAAGGGGGCTTGACCCATGTTTAGAGTGTATAGTTTCAGAAATGACCTGCAAGCACATTGCAATCTCACCCGAAGCGGTTATGGGAGGTTGCAGAACCAGGTTTCTGTAGCTAGAGGGATATCCATGTTGTGGCGCCCATGTGTTCACTTATGTATTATATCTATCTATTGCTTCACATACATGAATAACTTCGTGCTGATGATTAACTTCAGAGATGGGTACTTAATGCATAAACATAACAAAGAACAACATAACATGTAGTCTTTCACATAATTCATTAAAAAGCATGCATGATGACATATATAACAATAGATAATGGACATAGAAAGATACTCAATGCTTCACCAAAAATTATTCTTTATTAATAAGGATCTTCAAATACATACACCTCTTTGACCTACCCATCTAGCTGCAGGTGATCCATGCACTCAGTTGCAGAATCTTTAAGGCCTCTACGCACTCAGCTGCGGAGCCTTTCCCAAAACACAGACTCAAAAAATATGATCAATTATGCATTCTATCTATTCTTATTTATCTTCAAAAAAGTATTACATATTCTTTATATAAGCTTTCTTAATAAAATACCATGGTCCAAATACCATGGGTCTGACAAAACAATGGACTAATACCCGAAACCCGTTACAAAATAGGGAACTTTTGACCCACACCAAAGTCCCTAAATATTGTGCAATGAATAGAACATCGCCAGCTCCACATGCTTTGCTCCTCAAAATGCGGAGTCTTTGACCATAACTTGAACCATGTTGGGCTATGCCCAATAGGCCCCAAGTCACTTAACTGAGGTTCCCTTGATTTTCATTGGAATCTCATTGTAGATTGCATTATACTGTTGGACTATCTCTACCATTTGTTTCTCCTCTTAGCGCACCTCCTCCAAAAATGCCTCTGTGGTTGAGCCAAAAACCTTCTATAGTATTTCTGCCTCCCTTTTCTTCAACTCTTTGAGCCTTTCATCCACTTCTTGAGAAAGTTTGAGGGCGTTATCATGCCATGGTTGAGTCCTTGCTTGCAAAATTTGCTCCTTCCTTTGAAGATCATCTATCTGCTTTTGGAGGTTCTTTCCTTCAGTAATATTGGTCAGCTTCTACAAGATTGGTAGGGTCTTTACAACTGCCAAGATCTCTTCATGCTACCTCTTCTTCACCTATAATTTCTCCTCGATCTTTTGGATGTTTATATCCTCCTGCAGTGAGGTCCAAATATGCATCGTGTCATCCAATAATTTCCCGCAGTCCACCACTGTGTCGGAGATGCCTTTCAATGTTGTCTTCAAGTATTTCTGTCTCTTCTCCCACACTTCTAGTGGCATGAATGGTTGTAGCATTATTTGTAGCCCTGATATATGCACTTCATACTTGAATTTTATCTTTTCCAGTGTATTCTTTGATTCCTTGATCGTGAGGGTGAGCTTTGTTACCTTCTCTACTAGTGTTTCCTCCTCACCCACCTTCATGTCCATGAATGTGTTACAAGTATCTTCAATGGATTTTTCCAATTGTTGTTGTCACTGACATGCATCATCTCTTTTCTTAGCCACTTGCTCCACCTCCTTCTTCAACACAACTTTCTGCTTTTCCACCTCCATCATCAATGCCGACGTTCATTGTTCCCGCTCCTATAGCTTGGTTGTTAAACTTTGATGGAGTTCATGAAACACCTAAATGGACAACACAACAATATTTATGTTGACGGTCTTTCATTCTTTGGCTTGTTCTTTGTCCTTCGGTGTGTAGAACTGTAGTGCACCAGCTGGCACCTAGAAAAATCTAACGGTGAATTCTATTTCTATTCTTCATTCTACCTATAGTGGTTGAGTTATTTATTCTGGTTGTTTTGTTGTTTGTGACAATGCCTTCAACTCTGTGATGCCCTGTTGTACATTAGCCAAGATCATTCTATAACGATGATGAATTTTGTCCAAGGCCTCTGTTGTGATCTCGTAGAACTTTTCTCTGATCTTGTTGTTTATGCGCCCTTGGACTTATCTACTTTCTTCTTTTTCCTCTTGGCTGCCATAGTTGTTGTTTCTCTCCTTCTGACAATAAAAGGTGACTCCTCTAATACAAAACACACTCCTTTGTCATCGATGGAATTGATATCATATCTTGCGATTTTTTCACTAGTCGAAAATTTTCCTTCATCATTTGTGTCATCTCCTTGTCCTTATTTTTTTCCACAAATTCTTCTATAGGGTCTTTTCCCTGATGAGGAAACACTTTGATTCTTCTGATTAACATATCATCGATTGATATATTCGTCCATAGCCAGATGCATCCATCATGTACCAATGCGAGGAGCTGTCACGCACAGATTTTATTGGATGTGCTTCGGCCGAAGTGTGGCACATTCAACATATTCAAGAGGCTCACTCTCTACAATATTATAGCCCACTAGTACAGCTCCAACCTCATGACTCTACTGTCTGGGTATTGAACCTACTTCAGATATCTACTTGGTTCAAATTGTGGGTATTTTCTTCGATTGTTAAAGTCCCAATCTTCCATCTTTAGCTACGGGATCTTCCACAACACTTTGCCATCAAATGGAACTTTCTCCAGCAACAATGGAGTGTACGTGGAAAATTTTCCCTCCTTAGGTTCCTTAACCGACTTGGCATTCGGTTTTCTTGGTGGCATGTAAGGTGGGAGCACAATGGGAATCTTTTCGTCCTTTGTCTCCAGCAGGTGAAATTCATCCTCCTCTTCACTATCGTTTATCTATTCAGGTGCCTTCTACTACATCAACTTCTTTCCTTCTGCACATTCTTCTTCCCCTTGTCTTCTTTGTTCTCTGTGGGCACTTCCTTCTATGTTTTCTTCCTCAAGGATGTTCTGAGTTCTACCCCAAATACCTTAGTTGGTCTCTTCTCCTTCTTCTTCTATGGTTGTCGTTCTATGGGTACTTTCTTTCTAGGTGACCTTGTGCACCTTTGGGACATGGGTGCTACTTTTTCCTCCATAATACCCGCTAATCCTCTTTCTGCAAATATTTTAACAAGTTCCTCAAAAATATCCTCAGACATACAATAGCTCTCTTCTCTTCACACTTAGATGGAATTTCTCAAATTCTCCAGATAGCAAAGTGTCAAATGTGGCATGGGATATGGGTTTTATAATGAATTTGAATTCCTAGCCCCATGATTGGCTCAAGATTTTCTCATTTAATGCAGGTATGGGGCTAGATACAACTAGATGTGCTTCATAAATTCTCTTCTCCCACACCCCTTAATGACAATTTCCTTTTAACTGTAGCTTTTTCCTTCCAATGATCATATTTTCCACCAAGTTCAATGAATCCTTCCTCATCGCATAGTCACCTTTTCTTTATCGCAGTTCCTTTGGACTTTGCCATATTCTTGAGTATCGCGTAGTAATCATCCTTCAGCGAAGTCCCTTTCTGTAGAGTAGTATATAGTCCCACACCCACTTTCAATTGTAGGTGGCACTAAGACTTCCTTCCCTTCATGTTTTAGTGTGAAGCTCCAAGGACCAAGTCATCCTTGTATATCTTAAACCTGCTACCATTCACTCGTCATAGAATTAGCCGGCCATTCAACTTCGCAAGCTGAATTGCACCACCATCAGAGATGTGCTTGATGATATATCGTCCTAAACAATGTGTTTTAAGTTTTCCTAGGAACTTCACGAATTTGTTTTCATATAATAATACAAGATATCCTTCACGGAATGTCTTCTTCTTGATATTCCTATCATGCTAGGCTTTCTCCCTTTCTTTCTGCACTTGCTGATGGAACCCTACTCTGAACCTATCTTCTTTTAGAGCTAGTATCTATGACATTCTTTCCTTCATAATGTCGGGGTCTGCCATATCTATGACAACTGCAATTGTCAAACTTGGAACAATGTATTCCATAGGAATAACTACCTCTTGTCCATATACCACCCTAAATGGTGTATGAACTATCAATTTCTCGCATGTTGTTCTATATACCCACAACATCGATGGAATCTTTAAATCCCAATCATATTTGTTCACATTGCATACCTTGGTCAATGCATTCTCCATAATCTTATTGAAGGCTTCCACTGTTCCATTTTCCAGAGGATTATAAGGAGTGCTCTTCTAGTGGTAAACTTGAAATTCCTCAGTTAGTGCTTCAATGGTCTTGTTCAAGAAATGTGTGCATTGGTCACTCATCAAGATCTTCAGACAAGCCAAACCTGGATATTATATATTCAAAGATGGAACTTCGTAGAAATTTCTATGTTGCAATCCTTCACTGGTTGTGCCTCAGCCCATCTTGTCAAATAATTAGTGGTAGTGATGATATACCTCGCACCAGTCCTTTTTCCTAGCGGGCTGATAAGTCCAACAAAGTCAATAGCATATTTGTCAAAATACTACAAGGTTACTTGTGGTACTAGTGACATCTTGTCTCTTCTAGATGTCTCTCCTATTCTTTGACATACATCACATGCTTGACAGAATTATTTTGCATCCTTATGTATTATGGGCCACCATAGCCCAGGTCTCAAGATTTTCTACGCAATGGCTTTTCCTACATAGTGCCCACCTGCAACTCCTCCATGATCTTCTATCAGAATACTCTGTCATTTGTGTTAAGGGCATATCTGCGCGGTACTTAATCCAGTCCCATTTTGTACAAGTGTCCAGTAATCAATGAGAAATCAGCTGCTCAAACCACCAAATCCTTCTTATTCTTCATAGTGTACTCCATGGGCACCATTCCTATGGCCAAAAACTAAATAATATCCGCGAAGTGATCATCTACGAATCTAATTGCGAATAGCTATTCATCAAGCAAGTTATATTCTATATTTGTGGGTTCTTATGCTATCTTTATTCTTGATAGATGATCAGGCCTGACATTCAATTTCCCTAGCTTCACTATAACTTCGAATTCATACTCCTGAAATAATAACAACTATCGACAAATATTTCCTCCTAAAACAAGCTTATTGACCAAATATTTCAATGCAGAGTGATCAATGGACATTTTGAAATGTGCTCCCAACAAGTAGTGCCTGGAATTATATAATGCATATTCCATAGATAATCTCTCTCTTTCTATCGTGCTCTAGTTGTTTTCTGCATTGCACAGTTTCCTACTTGAAAATGTTATGGGGTAATCAATTTATCCTTCTCCTAGCTACGCTAGCACTACACCCAATGCTATGTAAGATGCATCAACATGTACATGGAACTCCTTCTTCTAGTCCAGGAAAACTAGAATAGGCGCAGTTACCATCTTCTCTTTCAGTACATCCAAGCTCTTCTGGCACTCTTTGCTCCATTGAAAAGTCACATCTTTCTTTAGAAATTTCTCCATTGGCACAGTTATCTGTGCATACCCCTTTATAAACTTTTTGTAGTAGCTAGTGTGTCCCAGTGTCGTGCACAGTTGTCTCACTGCTTTTGGTGTTGGTAGGTTTTTTAACACCAGAAAATCGTACACCTGCTAGTACAATGCAAAAAAAATTAAAAGTGTCTAGCAAAAGGCACAGGTGGACATAATTCCATCCGAATACATCATAAAGATTCAAAAATCAAAGGTTCTCCCAAGTTCCAAAGTTTATAAAGGAAATCAATTAAGGTCGCACGTAGATTTATTCGATAAATGCACGCATGTGACATATCCTCAAAAATCCACGTGGTTGAAGAAAAGGTGACTCAACAGTCCGGGACCACTCTACACACTTGGAGCCAATTTCTTGATACGAGATCAGCCTAGTACAACCAAATTCAAGTCACCTTGGAGAAGTGAAACCCTCAATGGAATCCTCGTTTCCTACTCATGTATCATTATCATACATGTACTAAGAGAGGGGAGAGGGATTCACAAAACTCTATATAAATAGGCCATGGGAGAGCCAAAAGAAGAGACATTGTTATATTGACCAAATTTCTTGTAAAAAAACCACCATTTCATTTTTGAAACCAAGGAAGTGAAGAGCACTAGCATGTTGGAAAAATTGCTTCTAAGCAACCCAACATCTTAGTGAGTGAAAATGAATCCACCCTTTCGAGAGTCTTCACACTTCTTTGAGAGAGGAGAAACTTGCAAAGAGATTGAGGAAAGGAAACCCCCTTTCTAAGGACTTTTGAGCTCCCTAGATCAACAAATTCTCTTCAAGTGTCCGAGATTCTAATTGTATTTAACCTCTACCACCAACAATCAATAAAGAGATATTTTTCCATATATTATTGATGTGTTTGATCCATTTGAGCATTGTTTTGTTCATGCACCTATTTTTTTAAGTTTATGTCTATGTATGTATTGCTTCCACTATTTACAATGTTGTGTTTATTTAAGTCTATCCACTAACAACACCAATTTGACTATGATCCTTTTTAGGTAACAATCCACTGCTAAGGGGGTGTTTTTTGGTACACTTGTGCTCCAAAATTACTACAACTAGAATGGCGACCATACTGATATATTTTCATTAATATGGAGATTGTTTGCAGGACCTCCTCTTTGCACAAACATCCTTTAAGGTTCTCCTCACCTCCCTAGCTTTTTATAGTCCCCCAGGATCTGGTATGAGCCCGTGGAAGTGAAGAATTTTCAAAGTTTTCTTTCCTGCAAGCTTTTTCTTTGACATGCGCCAAGCATGCATCTGATTCTACAAAAATCAAGAAGCATGCATCTCTTTTTACCAATCACACGTGACAGATAGAAAAACAAAAAAGCCTTGTATTTTTCAATTTTCTTAGGTGATTGGCAACCTCTAGTGAATTGCCTTCACCTCTGCATTATGTATTTTCTATTCAGTACCCCTAGTTTCTTGACTGAACCTTAATTCATCAAGAAATTAGATATCTTATTTTTATTTATTTTATTTTCAACAAATACCCACATAGCTTAATTAGGGAGGAAAGTAATTTTCCATAATCCACATATGCTTTCAAACTATTTCGCTTAATTTATGCAAATCATATTAGCTTAATTAGTGAAGAAAGTAAGTGGCCCATTATCCATGGATCTTACCGCTAACCAAAGCATTTTTTTTGGGACTAGGAGCAAATGTTAGTAGAGAAAGTGAGTAATCCCTACTTCCCTTGCATCTCCTAGACGAACCTGGGATTGCATATGAAAACCTTCTTGAAAATATTTGAATTTCCATCTCCCTTATTAAACTCCACATAGTTTAATAGGAAAAAGCAAGTGGCCCATAATCCACAAATAAATTTCTTTTTCCATGCAAGGAACAACCAACACCTAGTATAATTAGAAGGATATTGAAAAGGATCATCGCATATCCAAATCTTATCACACTTCGTATGCTCACTTGCATCACACACTAAGCATCCATACACTTTGTACTCAAAGATCATCCATATTTTGGATTTTTGTTTACTTAGTCTATTTTGGCTTACAAAGTCACCCCATAAGTGAATTAAACCCCTTTAGAAACAACCATAACTTGAACAAACTAAATTTCTCTACAGGGACCACCAAAAAATTTATAGCTCAGGTTAGGACCATTGGGGGTAGGCATCCCATAAGCTGCCATGGTCATGATTCACCATTGAAACATAGTTGTTGACTTTCTAGGGAGCTTGAAAATCCTTCAACCATCAAACGGAAAAGAAAACTGGAGCATGGCAGAGACCTAATTCATAGGGGGTTCAGATTAGGCCCAGTGCATGTGGTACTCTTTGGGGCTACTTGACCCACCTAGTGCTTGGTACTAGTAACTACTTACCAAGAAAATTAAGACTCGAATTCTCAAGTGGGACGAAGGTACTTAGTGACCAAATATAGGGCATCCTTCACTTATAGGTGATAGTGCAGGCAACACTTGACCCTCATTACCATTACCTTGGTTGATTCCTCGACTACTGGAAGGCATCGTCGGTTCTTTTGGGACGTTGCCCCAGGACCCATCAGAGGTTATCTCCATAAGGCCCAGTTACTTTGAGAGTGGATAGGATTATTAGGTCTCCATAGAACCCTTTATCATATGCAACAAACAAAAACCCTTTTTCTTGTTTAATTGGTCAATTAGTTTAAATTAAAGGAAAATAAACCATTTATATTTTCGCTTTTCTTTATGTATATGATCCAATTTCATTGATATTGATCTCATTCCCTCACCAAACAAAAAGTAGCACATGATCTAAATCGACACCATAGGGGACCCCATGGTTCCCCGTCAATCTAGGCATTTTTTAAGCCTCCCCCCATTATTGGGAGGTGTACCAGGACTCCCACTATTTAGGTGGAGAGGACGTCATTCACCCACCATTATTGGATCTTATTTTATTGGTGTAACTTTGCTTGGAACTCCTCCTCGAAAAGGTACACTCTCCACCACTCCTAAAGGATCCCCACATGCTACCCCCTTTAAGAGTGCACACACTTCTCCTCCGGACAGTCCCCAAGATACCCATTAGGGTAATCCTTCCGTGACATCCCCACAAAGGAATCCATTGCATATAGCTATCCAAAATCATTTTTTGATGGAAGGTAATGCATATATATTGTTCTTCGCTTTGTTAAATCTCCCATATTTAAGCAAGCTCACAAATAACCTGATAAAACATGGCCAAAATTGGCCATCTATACCCAAAAATCTCCCTTCGGTTATTCAAAAGTTCAAGGGAAAGTAGGGGGAAAACCTAGGGCACCACATCATGATGTTTCACCTATGGTGTTCATCTATTAGTATCATAGAAGATACTATTAGATTATGACTATTTAAACGCACCCTAACAGGGCCTGCCATGAAGTTGTATATAGACCAGCCCTATGCATCTCACAGAATCTTCAGCTCATTAGCTAATGTGTTCCTTACTTTCTTCCAACTCCCAGTCCATCATGATTCGTGGTTGGAACTTCTAACCAACTTCAAACAAACACAAGCTACATATATCTTGGACGATATCCATGAATGGCAGAAACACCACAACTTGTGCAAAATTAACTTTAAAGATAAAGTCCTCTTGGACATTTTCTTGAGATGCCTCAACTCCAAAATATCAAAAGACATGGCTAAAACATTGCCTCAAAGTGAGGAAGAAGCCATTAGTAAATCCCAACAACTGGACCTGATCTACAACCAGTTAGGGTACATTTAACACGTACTTCTAGACACCCTGTGGATGTAGTCTTATCGAGAAACAACAGGTGCATCCAATACTACTGAAAGACTAATTGGGGCCCTATCCCAAAGACATCACAACGATAGTTGCTAATACCCTATGTATCCAATGAATGGACAATATTATAATTCTACACCACCATTACAAAATACAATATTATAATGTTCAACCCGCACCTATGCAGAATATAGGCAATAGGGTTAACCAACACTAGCCCCCACAAGGAGGCTTGTATCATCCCCCACAAGGAAATCAATACTCCTCCTCGAGTATGGATAAAACGTCTGCTCCCTCGAACCAGTACGTTAACCAGGGATAGGAGAACTAATATTATACTTTCCCAACACCACAACATAATATCTCGCCAAAGAAAAATTAGTGCATCCATCTCTCGCTTCACCACATTAATCAGAAGAACAATCGAATTCAGTTAATCCTTCCAATGGTGCTAGGAAAATTCCTAAAAATAAGCCAAAGGGAGAGCCCAACTGGGGAGGCAACAATCAACAACAACCCCCAAGGGCAACAGGAAGGGATTACCCCAACCGAAACCAAAACTAGGGTACAACCAATAATAACTCATAGAAACAAGGCAAGAGCACTAGTCTCTGACTAATCATGCATGCACTATCTGTAGGTAGTGTGACCATTATACCCATCACTGTCCTCAAATTTCTGATTTGAAAAGGATACAATATAGTAGGGGGCAAAGTGGCAAACTAATTGTAGTCATGTAGGAAACCTTCCCCCATCAGGGAATTGTTAACACACAACAACAAATTTCCCAAACTCACCCATCTAGAGGGAACCTCAACAATACTCCTTACCATGATATCTTCATGAATGGAGAGGAAATCCTCCTACAAATGAGGAATCAAACTTATGAGACTCCCCTGGGGCTCAATTCATCCACCTCGGCTATGACCATACCTATTGGACCATTGATTATGTGATTGTCCATAGATGTCATGCCCAAAATGGTTAAAGGACCTTTACAGCGCACAGGGACCAATTCAAAAGATGCCCATTGAACTAAAAATGGAATGTACTTGAAAAGGGGTGCAAGGTATCCATTTTCATTTATGTAAATGAGTCCACACATACTCCAAGTTTAAATATGAAAATGTGAGAACTTATTATTTCTAATACAGAGATAGACTGTAAAGGAATTTACTGGATATGTCACCTCTAAAGAGAGGATGAGATCTAGAAGCTACCTGGCCCTCTATAGACTTTGCCTAAAGAAATTATACAAGTAAACACTCAGATTTAATTAAAAAAGAAACAGGTGTATGTGTTGATTTGTTTTCCATCTGTTTAAGTGCTTTAACTTGATTTGTTTCAGTTGATATTAAACAACTATATCAGACATATAAGGCAGCAAATAAACATCACACATAACAACAAATTTAATAAGGAGCTCACCTCAATCTTGTGGGCTACGTCTCTTGTGAGCTCTAGTCAACTTGACTTGGCTCTTTGGAATTATGGCTTGAATTCTTTTACAAGCTCCACACTAAACTTAAAAATGTTACTTACTGAATCTATGGGCTGAGAAAATCCATATACATCCTTGTCATGGCTGTCCTCTTTGTGCAGGCGGATCTAGGCTCCCTTGGACTTGATTCCTTCAGCAGGTGCACTAAGCTTCCCTGAGCTTCTTAATGGCACAAAATCCTTCAGAATGCTTCAAATGTCTCTGAAACCTCTGCTAATGTCTCTAGCACATATCTAACATCAACAAATAACTATTCATTTGCTCAAAATGAGCACTACATCCCCGATCTAGGCCTTCCTTCATGGATGGCTCTAGGCTGCCTGAAACTTTGCTTCAACATCTTGGCCTTTAGAAGTCTCCAAATGGTTCTGAAAACACCTTCATTGGATTCATAAGGTTCATTATAGTCAGTAACGACTATTTTTTTCACCTCCAATGGCTGCACACAACCCAATGCAGCTCCAACACTGAATAGGACTTGGTGGCTCTTGGCACTTTCTTGAAGCAAAAACACCTATAAATTACCTTTGTTTACTATGAAATCTATGCCACTGGCTTTAGAAGGTCGAAGAGACCTAAAATCAAAAAAAAAAAATTGTCTTAAAAGGCCTTTCCTAGCCAAAGTTATGGCTCATTTACTCCACTACCTGTTTGGCCCTGAATTCACTCCAGCTAACTTTAGTTGTCTGGCAGTTAAGCCTACCAAAGTTGGCAGGGCCGCCAAAATTGGTGCCACCGCCAGAAATCCCACTAACTAAACCGTGACCGCTGGAGCTAACTACCAGTGTAACTCATGCATGTGACTGGTTTTGGAAGACGACGTTAGTTGTATTGGATTTCATGCCAAACTATGGGTTTAACGAATAGTTGGGCCATGATTTCTACCATAACATGTGACCTCCCTTGCTGACCGTTAAGGTTTAACCACCATTGAGTTTGGTAGACCATGGTCCCTGGCCACGGACTTGTGGAGAGGGGGCTCACACTTAGGGGCTGGCCCCTTTTGGGACCGCCATAACCCTTTCAAAATTTATAATATTGTTGGTCCGAAGCTTAAACAATACCTGCCCTGTGGTGTTACAATAAGGCTTTGTGGTGTTATGTGGTAGGTCGGGGGTTCAATCCACCATTCTGCCCAAAATTTTAATATGACCAAACGATGCCACCTTGGGGCCACGTGGAAGCCTCCGGACTTGCCACGTGGCACACTAGGCTGCCACATGGCACCCTCTTACTGGTCGACCCAAATGAAACATTCTGGGAATATTCCAGGAATATTCTATTTTAAATTTTCTTGAAAAAAATTCAAAAATTAAGGGTTATTGGGTAATTTTCAAATTGGCATAACTTCTACATATGGAGACCATTTTTCTAACTATTTGCGGCGTTGGGATCGTATCATCGAGGCCTGTCTGTTCCATCAGGTTCCACGTGAATTTGAGAACTTTTAATTTTGAGCATTTTCCCTAGCTCAGACTTGAGCTCCTGATCACACCTCCCAAATGAGAGGGTTTTGGTCCCCAAAAGCTTACTGAAATGTTGAAATGAACTATAGTACAAATAATGAGAGAATGAACATCCTCTTCTCTTCAGCCCTTCAAACATTTTCTTTGCATGGAAAATGACTTTGAACCCCAAATGGAAAGAAATTAACATTTCCCTTCCTGAATGCGCTTTTCCTCTTGTCCACAACTGTCTTTCTTGCACTCAAACAGAAATTTTTTGGCAAGAAAATTATAGAATGAAACTGAACAACACTGCGTTGATCAATGATCTAAGGTGGCTCAAAACAAAGAAGATATTACAGCATAGAATACATGCATACATCTGAAATTTACATATGTACAAAAGGAGTACGTCTTAATGTGTCAAGAATTCCATCCACTTCTCACCAAGCCACTTCCATGGCGACTTTTGCTGCTGCAACTTTTCCTCATGTGAAACTTCCCTTTCCACATCAATAATGGAATCCGTGGTTCCACCTTTGCCAATCTTCTCATCCTCTTGTTGCATGTGTGTGGGACGACGAGTTGGATGTAAAGTCCAACAATGAGAGACAACATGTCCCTTCTTTTGGCAAAAAGTGCAAATCTTATGCACCTTCTTTGAAGGTAGTCTTTGCTTCATCTGTTTCCTGTGTGCTTTCTTCCTCATCCAGCATCTCGAAACATGATGGTTAAATTGACCACAATATGTACAAGAAATCTTTCTTCCATTAAAGCATGTAAAATTTTCATGCCTTGCAAAAACACAATCAAATTGATCATGAGAAGATTTATACCTCTTGTGCTACTTTGCATGTTCATCCTTTTTGCCTCCATGAGGAGATGAACTAGTAGAGGCTCAAGTTTCAATTACAGACTAACATCATCATTCTTGTCTACCATATTCATGCTGCAACAAAGGCTTAAAGCAATGGCAATCATCTTTGAAACAAATTTGACATATTTTCCTCATGGAACTTGGAATAAAAGTTCTCATTGAATTAGCCTCACATGCCTTCATGGCTTTTGAGCTTTCGTCATTAGATTGCACATAACCAAGTCCAATATTCTTGGGTCGTTCCTCAATAGAAAGGGGTTCAATCATGCCTTGTGCATGCTTTCCTAATCCTTTGCCTTCATAACCCATCTTAATCATTAACTTGGATCCTACTCCCCTTGTATGCTTTTCGAAAGATCCAACACATCTTTCTAAAGAGGAAACTGAAGACAAATCAGAATGGATTACCTCTTTCTCACGCATGTTCTTGGTCAAAGCCTCTTGGGCTTGATGAAGCTACAAATCCATATCATGCAATCTTTGAAGAATTTCTTCCTTCTCCTGCTTCATGGCCAACAATTTCTCACGAAGCTCCATGCTTTCTCTTCTATCCTCAAACAGGATCTGCACCATATCCTTCAATATAAGGAATTCACGCTTCATATCCTCATCAAAGAACCTTGTGAAGGAGGAAACTTCACTTGTAGAAGTTTTCATTATGATGTCAATGAAAAAATTAACTTCAACAATGTTCTTAAAGCTTTTCAAAACAAATGACAAAGATTTTTCACCCAAATGTCTTTACAGCCATCACATATTCAAGTAGCCAACAACACACAAATCAAGTGAAAATCTTGTTCAAGCAACCAACAACAAACCAACTCAAGTGAAAATCTTGGAGTGGTTTTGAGGTCCTTTGGGGTAAGGAAAATATCTTCTATTCCTTTTTGTCTTCTCCAAGACTTAGCTAATCAGTAGCTATCCCCAAACTTCAGCAAACTCAAACAACATGCAGTTTGCAAAATAGTAAAGCAATCAATCTTCTACACTGCTTTAAACACCTTTCAAGCTATACAATCAAGCTATTGTGATGTCAATCAAGAAAACCAAGTGCTCTAATACCAACCTAATATGAAAATGGAATGTACTTGAAAAAGGGTGCAAGGTATCCATTTTCATTTATGTAAATGCGTACACACATACTCTAAGTTTAAATCTGAAAATGTGAGAACTTCTTATTTCTAATACAGAGCTAGACTGTAGGGGCATTTACTGGATATGTCACTTCTAAAGGGAGGATGAGATCCAGAAGCTACCTGGCCCTTTACGGACTCTGCCTAAAGAAATAAGAGAAGTAAACACTCATATTTAATTAAAAAAGACCTTACTTGAACTTGACATTATGCAGAACTTTAGCTTGAAACAGGTGTATGTGTTGATTTGTTTTCCATCTGTTTAAGTGCTATAACTTGATTTTTTTTAGCTAATATTAAAAAATATATCAGAAATATAAGGCAGCAAATAAGCATCACACATAATAGCAAATTTAATAAGGAGTTCACCTCGATCTCGTGGGCTACGTCTCCTGTGAGCTCTAGTCAACTTGACTTGGCTCTTTGGAATTATAGCTTGAATTCTTTTACAAGCTCCACACTAAACTCAAAAAGGTTACTTACTGAACCTATGGGCTTAGAAAAACCATATACATCCCTGTCATGGCTTTCCTCTTTGTGAAGGCGGATCTAGGCTCCCTTGGACTTGATTCTTTCAGCAGGTGCACTAAGCTTCCCTGAGCTTCTTAATGGTACAAACTCCTTCATAATGCTTCAAATGTCTCTAAAAAGTCTGCTATTGTCTCCAGCAGATATCTAAAATCAACAAATGACTGTTTGTTTGCTCAAAACGAGCACCACATCCCCGATCTAGGCCTTCCTTCATGGATGGCTCTGGGCTGCCTGAATCTTCCCTTCAGCATCTCGGCCTTCAGAAGTCTCCAAATGGTTCTGAAAACACCTTCATTGGATTTAGAAGATTCATTAGAGTCAGGAACGATTGTTTGTTTCACCTCCAATGGCTGCACACAACCCAATGCAACTCCAACACTGAATAGGCCTTGGTGGCTCCTAGAACTTCCTTGAAGCAAAAACACCTGAAAACAACCTCTGTTGACTGTGAAACCTATGCCAATGGCTTCATAAGGTCGAAGAGACCCAAAATCAAAAAAACATTCATCTCAAAAGACCTTTCGTAGCCAAATTTATGGCTCATTTACTCCACTACCTATTTGGCCCTGAATTCACTCCAACGAACTTTAGTTGTCTGGCAGTTAAGCCCGCCAAAGTTGGCAAGGCCGCCAAAATTGGTGCCACTGCAAGAAATCCTGCTAACTAAACCATGACCGCCAGAGCTAACTGGCAGTCTAACTCACGCATGTGACTGGCTCTGGAAGACAGGGTTATTTGTATCAGATTTCATGCCAAACTGTGGGTTTAACAGACAGTTGGACCATGATTTCCACCATAACATGTGACCTCCCTTGCTGACCGTTAAGGTTTAACCACCGTCGAGTTTGGTAGGCCATGGTTCCCAGGCCACAGACTTGTGGAGAGGGGGTTGGCCCCCTTTTGGGCCTGCCATAACCCTGTTCAAACTTTATAATGTTGTTGGTCCGAAGCTTAAACAAGACCCGCCTTGTGGTGTTACGGTAAGTCTCTACGCTGTTATGTGGTAGGTCGGGGGTTCAATCCACCATTCCGCCCAAAATTTTAATATGACCAAACGTTGCCACCTTGGGGCCATGTGGCGGCCTCCGGGCTTGCCACATGGCAGCCTCTTACTGGTCAACCCAAACGGAATATTTTGGGAATATTCTATTTTAACCTTTTTTTGAAAAAAATTCAAAAATTAAGGGTTATTGGGTGATTTTCAAATTGGCATAACTTCTGCATACGAAGACCATTTTTTGAACCGTTCATGGCGTTGGGATCGTATCGCCGAGGCCTATCCAGTTGCTTAGGTAACATGTGAATTTGGGCACTTTAAATTCTGATATTTTTCCCTAGCTCAGACTTGAGCTCTTGATCACCCATACTTACAACATAGTCGATGACTTATCTCAATCATCATGAACTATGCTAGCACTTGAAGTCTTGTAGACATTTCCAACCCAACAGAAAGCCCCACTTTCCACTTTAGGTGCAATTAACCCATCTGATTGTTGCCTCATGGTCTTTGACTTGGACAAAGCTCCTCCATGGCTTCCCTCAACCATCACTTTCCAAATCCTTGTTCGAGTCTAGAATATCAATATCCATCGTTGCATCATCGACAAAGGGGCTTCTAAATGTATCATGTCCAAATCTATTTGGAAAAAAATAGGATCTCTTGAACTTAAGCCTTCTGACAAATGCTCAGAGCATACGACTAACTCTCTTCTACTCTCGTCGGTTTATATGCTAGCGTGTTAGTTAAGTTAGATGGAAAAACTATGTTAATAGACATTGAAGTACTCGATGCCTAGCTAGATTACAACATCCTACTAGGCCAAAGTTATATGTATGAAATGATGGCAGTCACCTCATCAGTGTACAAAATCATGATGTCCCCCCATGATGGGAAGGTCACTTCCATTGATCAACTCACATACTACAAGAAGACAACTTCACCCACACTAGATGGTGTGTTTCCCTTTGTATACCAAGAGGTGGTCACTACTTACACTGAGCTCAGCCTAGGTCAGTTTAAGTCGTTAAACCTCCTAGGAACATTCCCAGGAGATCCGCCAGTAATACAAGACGTTGTCCCAAGTACTGGAGCACCTATTTGCATGATGACTTCATAAAAAACCACCCAAAAACTGGAATCAGTTCCAGACACCTCACCCCCTGCAACTGAAGAATTCAGGACCTCATCTCAAGCAACCACCCAGAAGAAAGAAAAAGTTTTGGATAACCACATTATCACCAAACAAAATTCCTTGCTTAACTCTATCACCAATAAGTCCTTCTTAGATCCACCACTGGGTTTTTTCTCACACCAAGTCATCCCAATGTTCACATTGCCTGACCTAGCCCTCAAAGTACCAGTATGGTATTTATCCCCCAAGACCACGACAACTAGCAAAGGTTACACTTCAACAAGGATATTCCCTATTCCTCCTGAGGAGAATAAGACACTCCATATATCGCCTACCCAGATTCCACCTATGCCACAAGCAGTGACAGTACCAGAACCAACTAAATCAAAACCAGCGGATAATAAAAAAAGGTAAAAAGGTGGAAGCCCAAAGAACCTCCTCTAGGAACCCTCTGTAGAAAATCCTGTAGATTCACAAGCTCATGCAAAATAATAAAGCACAGGACAAGAATCTACTTCTACTTTCAACCAGCAGAAGCCAATAGATCAACGAAAACAATATGAACAAGAAGAAGATAAATAAATGGCACATAACACAAGATGTATCTAGCCACTGTTCAAAACCCCACCTATCTGTATTGCATTAAATCATAAATATGAGTGAAGATACAAAGCTTGTTCTCACTAGAACAATTCCACACAAGTATGTTCAACTCTCTCAGCTCACAAGCTAGCTCAAGCCAAATCCTTAGCCTTTTCACCAACTCTTGAAGCCCCTAATATCTTGCGTAATTCTTAGGATGAATAACTTGTATTTAGAGGGAATTCATGCTTCAAAAATAATGCAATCCTAAATAAGGTCCTTTTCCTGATTGCATGCATGATATTTACAACTCAGTAAATCATACAAATCATAGTACATTGTCCCTTCACTCTAGTCTCAACTCGGTCTTTCTCAGAACTGACATGCATGAGTTTCTCATGAGGGAATCTTTAGTTAACTAGAGTGACACGTGTGGATGCACTAGTGCACCAACTGAATTTTAACTCTTTATTAGTTCTTAAAATAGTTTGGAACTAATTTAACTGAGCATAACTCAGTAAACTAAGTGATCTAATTTAAAACTCAATTTATACTCATATTGGACCCCTAAAACTTAGGGAGAACATATACATCACTTCAAAAATGCTTCCAAATCAAAATTCCTAAGCTAATTGAGTTAATTAAACTTAATTAACTATTTAAAAGTTGCTATGAGAACAGAATTCAATTTTAATTCTCAATTTAATTTGAGGACAAATTAAACTGGAATTTATTGTTTCCATTTCTCAACACTCACTCTCAACAAGAAAGGGATTATCAGCTACCCCAATCCTATCTCTGTGAAGCTCAAATTTACATCTTGATAATGCCTTTATCAAAATGTCAACATATTTCTCTCCCATGGGAATGTACTCTAACAACATGATCTACCTCAATACATAATCTATGATATGATGATATCGAATATTAATGTGCTTGGACCTATCATGAAAAATTGAATTTTCAGAAAATTTGATACAACTCTGATTATCACAGTAAATCATAGTTGGATCCATCAGCTGACCAAACAAAGCAACTAGGATATTCCTCAACCAAATGACCTCACATTCTTCCTGACTCGAAACCATGTATTTTTCCTCTATCAAACTGAGTGAAACTGATCTCTGTTTTCTGCTGTACCACGAAACTGTCGCTGACCCAATATTGAATATCCATCCTAATGTGCTCTTCCTATCAGATGGACTCCCTGCCCAATATGCATCGGTGAAGCCTTGAATCTTCACTCCCTCTATCTATTTGTACCATAATCCATATTAAAAAGTGCCCCTAAGGTATCTCAACAAATGCTTTTCTTCCTTCCAATATAGCTTGGTAGGCTTAACCATCAATTGACTAAGTTGGTTAACTGCATAGCACATATCCAATCATGCATTAAACAAGTACATGAGTGAACCCATAAGCTTCCTGTAAATGGTAGCTTCCACTACTTTCCCTGAAGTAGCTTCCTCCTTCCTCCTGTTACCTTGTAGAGGAGTCTCCATCGGTTTTCTTCTCTCCATGCGAAATCTCATGAGTATCTCGTTGGCATATATGCCCTGAGACAAAAAAACTCCCCATCTCCCTACCATACCTCCATGACAAGAAATTAATGCTTAAGCCGCATGTCCTTCATCTCAAACTCTCTTGCAAGGTCGTCCTGGCAAGACTTGATCAGTTGATCATCACCTCTCAGTATGATATCATTGACATAAAGTACATTGATAAATAATTTACCTTCCACCACTGATGAGCGCCAGTATTGCAGCAAGAATGTTGCAACTCCTGGGGCTACCAGCTTTACTTTATCAACCCGGGGTTCTTACAAACATGGAGGTGACAATGTTGTATACACAAGTAAAAGTGATGGTTCTTCCCTTTTGTCACTAATCATCTGGCGAGAGACTACTAGGGTTTTTCTAGCAAGACTTCTATGTATTTAGAAGAAGCTTGATTACTCATGAGGGAAAGAGAAATCTACTCTAAGAGAAATCTTGTCTATTGTAGTAAGGAAAAAGACTGAAATTCAATGCTAAAAAACACCATGTCCTAACTAACTGTTAAGAGACTATGCTTCAACAAGAATGCTAAGTTAACATGTATGAAATTCTACTGTCCTAAGCATGTAAGTTCAAAACATCAAACATTACTACTATGCATGTAAATGACTAGAGTAAATCTGTTTTTCTTTTTATATTTTTTGTGGAAGAGTGTAAAAGCTAATCTATTTTGGCGTTGTGGAAGGTGGCTTAGGAATGTTGGTGGCTGGTTGGAAGGTTCTAGAGACCCTTAGGTGACCTTCTCTGGCTTCCTAGAGGCTTTTCCCTCAATTCAACCTCAAAATAGGCCACTACAAGAAAACCTACAGGATGTCCTAAAAACCTACAAGATTCCCTATATTTCTACAGGATACAACCGAGAGAAAAATGATGGGTGATGAAGGTGATGGAGGGCTCAAGGAAGGTGGTTGGTGGATGGAATGAGGTGAGAAAATGCCTAGGATCACTGAAAACTCAAAACCAAGGTTGGGAGATGGTTGGATTTTCTCAACATGCTTGGAGAAGTTTCCTCATAAAATGATGAAATTGGAGAGGGTCTTAGTGAAAGAAAGGAATTATCATGGATGGATGAAGTTTGAAAGATGTTGCTATCTATGATATCTCTCTTTACCTATGAAACACCGGCACTGCATCAAACATTGATATTTGCCCAAAAATCATGTAAACAAGGAGAATTTCGATAAGCTAGGAAAACATAGTTTAATGAGCTAGTTGTCTACTTCATGCATGAGGAAAACTTGCAGCATAAGGTAAAATCATTGATGAGATCTACTATAAGGCTGAAGATGGAATAAATGATGACTAGGTCCTACTCTTTCAAATTGATCAAATGCTAGCTTAAGTTCAGAAAACTCTAAATTCTATGAGAAAGTAGAATTCTGTCTTTTTGGGGCTGCATCAAATTCCTTTCCTCAAATAATGATCCCTGAAGGAAGAAGTGAGGCCAAAATACCTATTGAAAGCTTTTTTATGGTCCTTTATCTCTTCTAAACTAGTATTGAAGCAAAGCACAAATGGAAGCAAACTAATAAATAAACTAATCAAATCTACACTACTTGCAACGAAATACTTCTAAGGACAATTTAACCATGAATCTATGAAATCAATCTAAGGATACAGATACAAGAAGAGAAGCCTTTGCTACTAGGGTTGGTCCCTAACCCAAGAGCTTCAACCCTTTGATTTAACTCAGTACTAGATCAAGAAAAAGCTCATTCTCATTATCAAAACAAAAAGTTACATAGCAATGTCTTCCACAAGTCTAGAGCTAACCCAAGAGCTTTAGCCCTTTGATTTAACTCAGTACTGGATCAAGAAAAAGCTCATTCTCATTATCAAAACAAAAAGTTACATAGAAATGTCTTCCACAAGTCTAGAGCTCAAAAATAGCTAGTGTTTTTACAACAAAAATTTGAATCCTAATGAGGCTCTAGGCCTCTTTATTTATACAACTGAAGTCTCCAATGACTTCCTTAAATCTAGGGAGGCTCGGCTCCCAAATTTGAGATAAACTAGCTCTTTGACTGTCACTTGCTCGACTGCCTTTTGATCTTCATGACTTGGCTTCTTGTACTCCAAGCTAGTGTGATTGAAGGAGGAATATTTGAATGAGGGAGGAGTAAATGAGGATTATTTACCTCCTACAATCTCTCTTCCTTGTCCCATTCGATTTTCAGCCCTTAATCTTTCCAAAATTCCTTGATTTCTCTCACAAACCGGCATTCAATGCACATTAGTCCACTAGGCATAATATCTCACTTTGAATCATCTCATTAAACAAAATATAATCAAAACATGTAATAAATTGTGAGAAGACCTGATTTGACTAAGCTAGGAGGTGAATTAAGGTCCATATACTTACCCAATGATGAGGCTTATCAATACCCCCCTACTAAAAGTGTTGCTCATCCTCTAAGGCACTCAATCAATATCCATATATTTCATATCCCTAGTGGCCTCCTTAACATCCCATGCCTCTGTTGTGGTTTCCTCTTCTTGTGCATAGAATCCTTCCTTCCTTTCTATATCCTCCCATTGATTTCTTTCGTCCTCTTCATTCCTTCCTTCTAACATCCCCAACAGTGGTGGTGGACTGAGTCACAAGCCAATCCAATTGACTTTGAGCCTTTGGATGGTTTTCTTGTACATGGGTGTCCTGTTCAGTGATTCTCTCATTCTTTGAGGAAAATGGTACTCTCTAATTTTCAAACTGTATGGCAAAGTATTCCATCTCCTTTGGCAAGCTTGCATGCTATAATCCTGTAACATCTTGAACATATCCTCAAAATGTGTAATTTCTTGCTCTTGGGAAGCAAGATACCTGGGTATAAGTTGAGGATCATTTGTGATTAAATTATGTGTGTTGATGACAACCATTGGATTTGACTACTCAACTCTTATCATGAGAGGCTCTGTTTGTTCCCTTTCCAATATCTTCTTCATTTTTGTAGCCCTTGCTTCCTCATGGTTCATCCATGATGCCAAAGCCATCAACTGTAAATCCCCTAGTTTTTCATTAGGGTCCCATACATTTAGATCTGTCAAGGCCATGTTATGCAAGTAGAACTCAGACATCTTAGCCCTATCCTCCAATGTGCTTTGATCACAAAGATCAATGAATTGTCTATAATCCTGGAATGGCATAGTGCCTCTCTGTGCTAGGGTCTTGATTTGGAACTAAAACCACTATTCCTTAAGGTATAATGCATAGGACTTAGTTGGCATCCTGCACTAGATTTCCTCTAGGGATAGACTAGCCATGGTTTCCAATTGATTCTATCTTTCTTGCAGTTCTCCTTTCAACCATGCATTTTATGCCTCCAACTGAGCTTTCATTATGGCCTCTCTATCCCTCGGGCTACTTAGTTCTATGCCCATCTCTTAGAGCTTTTCCTCCATGTGACCTATGTCCTCCACTCCCTTGGACTTGGCAATTTGCATCCATCTATATGTTCTTTCTCTTTATTTCTCCAACTCAAAGAATAATGGGATGGAAAAATTTTGTGGAATGACCCTACCCCCTTCAATAAATCTATAGTAGGAGTCAAGGTTAGGTTGAGGACTAGGTTCCCTTAACTCTGGATCCTCCTTCTTTTTTTCTTTCTTCAAACTCCCTTCCTTATCCAATTTTCGAGTTTCCTGTAGGTTTAGCAGAGTTTCTTATAGGAATGCCTCTCATTCCTGTAGGTCCTGTTGTGTATCCTATAGGATGTATTTTCCCTTGGATGAGGTAGATCTAGTCACAGGCCTTCTCATATAAGTGATAGGAGACTTAGGGGAGGTTTGTCCTGAGGATCCTTTTCCATGCGTTTTTATAAGAGGGGCCATCTTCTCCTGCTATTTAAGCGAGTCTTCAATAACAATGGGAACCCTGGTGGGAGTTTGAGGTTTTCCCTACCTTATTCTTGTACTTTTTCTTGTTCTAAAGTATAAAGGATTTTGTCTCTGTCTTTTTCCTTTTTGTTTGATAGGGGTGCTAAGGGCAGTGAGGGTAGCTACTGCCTCTTTCTCAGTGGGTTCTGGAGACACCCTGGGTGACTCCTCCTTGTCTTCTACCTCCTCTTTTCCATTTCCCTTTTCATCTTTGTCTTTCTCCTCTTCTTCTCCCTCTAGTTCCTCACCTTGTTCATCAGTTTCCTCCTTGGCATATTCTTCTGTTTCTTCACCACTTTCCTTCTCTTTCTCTTCCTCTTCTTCCTAATCTATTTCCTCTTCATCCATCTCTGTTTCAGTTTCTTCTTCATCTCTCTCATTGGCAGTAGGGCTCTTGTCATGTTCGATGGATTTTATATCCTCCTCTGTCTGCATGTCTCTGAAAATTTCCCATGTGATAGGAATTCTAAGGTTTTGGATGGCATCTTCTATGATGAGTCTAATTAACCCATGATGGGCTAACTGTTGGTAGCTTCCTTCCTACACCTTCATGCTCATATCTATCAGTGATTGAAGAAGGAACTATGGTATGCTAAGTTTGTGGTGAGGAGGTGTATTTTCTTGAAACCTCAATTCTTCAAGAAGCCTAAAGTGGTATCCATATACCACACTATACCTACCTTCACATGATATATATTTTATAAGGTGGTATATTATTTCATTCCAAGGGTATGGTAGGCTTTCTCTTCTTACTCCATTTTTTTCTTCCATGGCCTCCTCTCCCTCTAAAAAGAATTTCTTATTTGCAGTTTGGCTATTTCCATTGTCTTCCTTTCTCTAAGGCACTCTTCAGGGGCTCAATCTATGGAGAGGCCTCTCACCACAACAATGGAATGGGTCCTAGCTAGTCGAATGAGGGAGAGGGAAAAATCTATGGCTACTTCATCATCATACCCCCTCAATTTATCAAAGAAACCTATCCAATTATGCCTTGTGAATATTTCTAGCACGAGAGGGTGTTGGTGAATCCTCAAGGTGTTGATGGGCTCCCCTATATTAAACCCCCCTGTCATTTGTCTGATGGATGGAGGAGTATATATGTCTGATACAAAATATTAATGAGGGAGGAAATTGAATTGAAATTTTTGTGGATATAATTCCCTTTTACTGCAATCAATTTCAGCAAACTAGACGATTTTTTTGTTCCTTTCACTTGGAAAAATAGGAGCAAATGTAGAGCCTACCTCACAATGCTTGATGTAGCCAACCCTTGTTTTTCTCCCTCTGAAATTTCTCATTGCCAATCCTATAGACTTTCTGACTGTACCCTGTAGGATTCCCGTGGGATCTTGTAGGATTCCCTGTAGGATCCTATAGGTGGTATTGCGCAGGAAAAAAATGAAATTTACCTCTCTTGTAGACTTCTTGAGGGTCGAGAGTGAATTTTCTAGTGTGAGCCTCGAGAATATGAATGCATCTATGCATGGGGATCAACGCTTATTTCCTCTTATGTTTGATTTGAGTGAGGTGGTGTGCTGGCAGTCGAGGTATGAATATCTATTTTTGGACTATTGGTCCCACTACCACATCATCATTCTCCTCACCTTGTAATCAAATCCCACTTTGGGTATCCATAGCTTAACTTCTTTCGACCTCATCCTCCTTTTCTTTGAATTGGCTACTCCCACGTGTGTGACGACTAACTGTTTTGTCCTCGCTAACTGAACAAAGGTGGCCAAGTTAACTGGCCACCTTTCACTTATAAACCAACTCGTTCAAAATATTTACATCTTTTGATCAGATTATGAAAATGAGAGAGTAGAAGCGACATACTTACCTGTGGTAATAATACCTTGTTGTAGTTTGTTGTAGAAAAGAGGTTTTTGCTGCATGTTGGCTACATGTGATTTCTTCTCTTCTTCTTTTTTTTATATTTTCCATGATGTATAAGTACCTGGTGTTGATGATGATGATGCTATTGCTACTACTAGGCTTTGGAGGAGCTTCTCCTACCTTTGGATCTCCATGCTTGAAACTTGCTGCAACCTATGATTTATGTTTTGTGGGATAGGCTGCTACAGGATTTCCTACAGGATGTCCTGTAGCTACTTCTCCCTCAAAAATTTTAATCATATTCTACTGTTGGGATCTGAGAATGATTATCATGGGAAGAGAGGAGGTCTAGGGGTTTGTGAATGATGAAAAATAACCTTCAGGTGTTGTCCCCTTACTCTCTATCTTCATCTTTTTTTCTCTGTATTCTTTTTTTTTTTTAAACTGTAATTGTTTTGGAAACTAATTTTTTTTATGAATGCAAGGGGCGATCATGGTGGAGAGAGGTATGGTAATGAGATGGTGATGTAGGAATTTATTTCTTTGACATGGGCAGGCCATTTCCTTGCTCTAGGGTCACTTCCTTTAGGATTCCCAAGCCACTGTAATTCCTATACGATCATCCAATAGGTTTTCAGGGAATCCTATAGGTTTACAGGGAATCCTGTAGAAAACACAGAACCCTTGCAAACAGAGGCAAATGAGTGAAAAAAATGAAAGGAATGGTGGAATGTTGAAGGATAATGAATGGAGAGATAAAAATATGAGATGAATAGGTCCCTTTTTATTCTCCATTGTTTCTTTGATCGTCCTCTTGCTGACCTGCAAACAATATTTTCATAATTTTTCTTTTCTCTTTTTTTATTTATATTTTTTTTGAAAAACAACTAGTCTGCCTCCAAGAGGTTTTCATCCTAGATGCTTTCCCTGGGTGCCTCAAGAGAGGTTTTCACCCATATATCTTTTTATTTCTCTCTCTTTCTTTTGTTTTGACACCATTGGGCCACCTCAAGAGGTTTTCAACCCAACAGTGGGACTTAGGTGCCTCATGGAGGTTTTCACCTGAGTCTCCTTAATTTTTTTCTTTTTTCTTTTTCCCAGGGACTTGATGAGGTAGGATCTGAGACTTGCTCCATCACCATCACTATTTTTTTATACCATCAATGAACTCTTGCTTTGATAATGGCCTTCTGTAAACTTTTAATATGTGCCCATTAACAAGTAAAGGAATGCCCTTTGCATCTATGGTTATGATCTACACTGAGCCATTATCATGACATTTCTATATGACATAAGGCCCTAACCATCTTGTCCTTAACTTGCCATTAAAGTATTTATATCTGGAATCATATAACAAATCCAAATCACCTTCTTGAAATTGATTTTCATTTATGTTCTTGTCATGCCAGATCTTCCTCTAAATTTGAGTTACCTCTGTGTGTAGGAGGGCCTGCGTTCTGAACTCATCTAACCCATCCAACTAGAGAAATCTCTGGTGCACTGTTGAGATCTAGATCTAGTTGGGCTACCATCCTCAATGTATTGTACTCAAATTTAATGGACAGCACGACCTTTTTTCCATAGACCAACCCATAGGGTGTGAATCCAATGGTGGTCTTCCAGGTAGTATTGTAGGCCCAAGTGGCCTCAACTAGTCTGTCTGCCGAATATTTTACGCTGGTGCTAAGCACTTTGGTCAGGATGCCCTACAACACTCTGTTGGTAACCTCCACTTGCCCATTAGTTTGTGGGTGATAAGGATTGGAGGTCCTATGCTTGATATTGTGTTGGCTTAACAAGTCTTCAATCATGTTGGATGTAAACTAGATTCCTTGATCAATGACCAGTTCTCTAGGGTACCCAAACTTGTCAAAGACATTTTCCCTTAAGAACTAAACCACCTTCTCCTTTGTTACTTCCTTGATTGCCTTGGTTTCATCCCACTTAGTCAGATATTCAATGCACAAAATGATGTACTGCCTTTTCCTGGAAGGACGGTCAATAGGCCCAATGAAATCCATGCCCCACTTGTCAAATGGTTCGAAAGTCACTTGAGGTTGAAGAGGAATTTCATCCCTTGGAGTAGGCTTTCCCATCGTTTGGCACCAACCACACTGACTAATATATCTTTTCACATCTTGATGAAGAGTGGGCCAATAATAACTAGCTTGTAACACCTTGAATGTTGTCCTCTTTGCTACAAAGTGACCTCCATAAGGCCCATCATGACAAGTCAAAAGGATGTCAAAGACTTCCTCCTCCTTGACACATCTTCTTAGAATTTGATCTGGGCCTAGTTTAATAAGGTTGCTCCCAATCCAAGTCAATGGGGTTCTCTTCCTCACAACATTTTTTTTCCCTTTAGAGGACAAATTCGGTGGGAATTGTGTAGATACCAAATAGTTTTCTATGTCAGCAAACCATGGAGAGAGAAATGAAATGGTGAATAAGTGTTTATCCGGTAATTGATCACCGACCATTCCTTCCTCACCTGCAGGAAAAGCTAATCTGGACAAAAAATCTGCAACAACTTTTTCCTTGCCATGCTTATCAACAATGTTTAGATCAAACTGGTGTAATAAAAGTAATCATCTAATAATCTGGGCATTCACATCAGGTTTATTCATTAAATATTTGATTGTAGCATGGTTAGTATGTACAAATGTTTGATAACCTATAATGTAATGCCTAAATTTGTTCAATGAAGGCACAACAACCATGAGCTCCTTTTTGGTCACTATGTAGTTCAGTTTGGCCTTTGACAGATTCTTATTGATAAAGTAAATGGCATAAGGCAATTTTTCATCTATCTGGGCTAGAGCTGCTCCTATGGCTTTGTGTGAGGCATTAGCAGTTATATAAAAAGGAAGGCCCAATTTTGGCCTCAAAGAATTAGTGTAGTGGTTAACTTGTCCTTCAAGGTGTCCAGGGCCCCTTGACAGCTTTTTTACCATACAAACTCAGATTCTTTGGCCAACAACCCAAATAAAGGAGAAGCTAACTTGCTGAAGTATTTTATAAACCTTCGATAGTATCCATCTAACCCTAGGAAACTTATGACATCTCTCTATGTTTGCAGAGGCGTGACCCTTTGGATGATATCTATCTTGTTTGGGTCCACATCTAGTCCTTGCTGGGACATTGAATGACCTAGCACAATCCCTACAGTCATCAAGAAATCACATTTTTCGGGACTAAGAGACAGGTTCATTTCAATGCATTTTTTCAACACCTTACCTATGTTGGACAGAGCCTACTAGAAATCACATCCATAAGGTGTAAAATAATCCATATAAATCTCTACTGCATCATGGACTAACTCGACAAAGATACTCAGGACTACTCTTTGGAAAGTGGCAGGAGCATTGCATAGGCCAAAAGGAAGGACCCTATAGGCAAAAGTACCCCAAGGACAAGTGAAGGTGGTTTTATCCTGGTCTTCTGGGCTGATCTGGATTTTCTTGTCCTTGCTGAATCCATCTAGGAAAGAGAAAAACTTTTTCCCTACTAGGAAATCTAGCACTTCGTCAATGAAAGGTAGAGGGAAATGGTCCTTCTTTGTGGCTTTGTTTAATTCTTTGTAATCGACACAAATCCTCCACTTACCATTTTTCTTTGGAACCAACACCAAAGGAGAAATCCACTCACTATCGGAGATAGGGCAAATGAATCCTGCATCTAGCAGTTTTTGCAGTTCTTCTTTGACTATATCTTTGAGAGTTGGATTCATCCTCCTTTGGGGTTGCCAGACTAGTTTGCAACCTTCTTTGATATAAATGTGGTGAGTACACACTGAGGGGTGTACTCCTTTCATTTCTTTTTAACTCCAAGAAAAGGAATCCAGGTGTTCCTTTAGCATGTTGCACAACATTTCTTCTTGGTGAACAAAAAAAGATGGGTTGATTTTCAAAGTTCTCTCAGGGCCAAATTCTATGGTTTTGACACGTATAAGATTGGAATCGGCTAAGCATAGATCAATTTGATGGTTTTTCTGGGTTTCCTTTACTACTTTGTCTAAGGACAATGTACTGGGAGTTGGACTTTGGAGTATGTGTTCAATCAAATCATCTTCATCCGGTTGTCCCCCTCCCATGGTTGTTTCTAAGATATAGAGTTGGGTGGAATAAACTTCATCTTCTTCCTCCTCTTCCAGCCATAAAGGTAAGTCATGTTCTAGAGATGGTTGAGCAGGAGGATATAGGACCAACTTCTTGTACATATGCCCATTCTTGATAGTCATATTTCCAGCCCCGTAGCCAATATAGGCATCAGTACTGGCTAGCCAGGGCCTCCTAAGGATGAGAGGGTAACTAGTAAGCTTGGCCTTAGGCTGGAGAACTAGGAAATCTGTAGGGTATTCCCAAGAGTCAATGGAGACCATCACATCCTCCACAATCCCCTTAGGTGTCACTGTGGAGTAGTCTGCAAGTTGCAGGACCGTTGTGGTCTTTCTTAATGAACCCTCGAGGTTGCACTTCAGCATGGTGTCCTTGGTAATCACATTAATGGCATCCCCATGATCAATCAAAGTATGTGGGACAATGGTGCCATTGATGTGCACATCTACTACAGGGCTTCTAGGGTCCAAATACTTTGGATAGATTACCTACCCCAACATTAAGTTGGACAATTTTCCAATGACATTAATGGTAGGGGAATCTCTTCTTCGCCACCCTGGATGATTGAAGCACTTCTCCTTGATCAACATGTTGTAAATAGGAACATCCTTTATATCTTGGAGAAGTGGAATTTTGACACATAGATTAATCTCTCAGGAAAGGGTGGGGGATTTACTTTAGGCATTCATTCCTCTTTTTCTTCCTCAACCTCCCTAGGTGGAGGTATAGGTTGGTTGTCTGGGATTACTCTCCTAGATCTCAGGTTGATTTCTTGAATTTCCATAGCATAAGCTGGATAATATGTCTCTCCACTATATATTGGTTGTGGTTGTCTATTATTTGGGTTCATATTTGGCTAGGCAAGCATCTTGGGTTGTTTAGGTGGAGCAGAGTGTAAAAGTTGTGCTTGAGCAGGTGGTGAAGGCAATAAAGCTAGGGCATTGTTGTATGGGGGCCTCCACCCCTAGGGTGGTGAATTCCACTGAGGCTGTGGTAGAGCATATGGTTGGAATGACTGGATGGTTGGCTAGGAATGATATTGAGGTGAAAAGGAACAAGGAGGAGGTGTAGACCAGGAAGGATGAGCAGGGGGTCCTTAAGAGGGAATGGATGTGGTCTGGTTGGTTTTGTAATATGCATGGGATGACCCCTGCATGCCCTGCTGGTATGGACTAGGCCCATGGGCTCTCCTTTGGTTTATGTAGTAGAGCTGTTCAGTTACCCATTCAGCTCCTTGATATACAATTTTTAGTCTAGGTGGAGAAGGGCACTTGTCTGTGGAGTGTTTTTCTTCATAGACTGAGAAGATTTCAATCGAATTCAATGGACATTCATTCCTAGGGTGCCTCCTGGTGCATCTAGGGAAGAAAATGGCTAAGGATCTCTTTGCTTCGTCTTGTTTTCTCTTAATGTGCATAGTTTTCATCTCACTCTTGAAATCCTCCTGCATGTTTCCAATTTCACCCTTGATGGATGCATTGGAGGAGGATGGACTGACCATAGGTTGACTACCCGTACCCTTTTTCCTAGCTTCCCTAGAATGGTTTCTAAAGATAGTCTTGATATCCTCATAGGGTAACTGGTAGATGTTCCATCCTGCTAACAAGTTTAGGGTATCTAGAAGATCTTCCCTTACTCCTCTAAGCAGGACTAGCTTCAATGGCTCAAGGTCAAGTGTTCACTTCACCCTTTTGTAGCTAAGTTGGAATCTTTCTTCATAATCCTCTAGGGATTCATCATGCCCTAAGGTCATCCTAAAACTTTCCTCTTTAGTGTCTTTAGATCTACGATAGTCATAATACTTGTTTTTGAAGGCTTGATGCATATGAGACCAAGTGGTGATGCTATACCCAGGTAAACCCATGAACCAATGCAAATTTGCATCCTTAAGAGTGGATGGGAATAGTTTCAACATTTGCTCATCATTGGTGTAGTCATAGGTTTGGCATATGACAACAAATTCAAATAAGAAAGTGTCTAGATCTTTTGTGTTCAGGCCATGGAAATGAGGAAGGGTAGAGGGGTTTATATTCTTCATCTTAGTATCCCCATTGGTTTCCCTGATGGGGAAGGCACCCTCAACTCTTTCTCTATTTCCTCTATCATTTCTATTTTTAGCCATTGGATCAGTAGGAATGGGTTCTTCTTCTTCTTCTTCTTCTTCCCCTATTTGGTTACCCTTTTAGCTCATTGATATACAACTTTTAGTCTAGGTAGAGAAGGGAACTTGTTTGTGGAGTGGTTTTCTTCACAGACTGAGAAGATTTCAATCAAATTCAATGGAAATTCATTCCTAGGGTGCCTCCTGGTGCATCTAGGGAAGAAAATGGCTAAGGCTGTCTCTGCTTCCTCCTGTTTTCTCTTAATGTGCATAGTGTCCATCTATAGGGCAAGGGTTTGCAACATCCCACTCTTGAAATCCTCCAGCACGTTTCCAATTTCACCCTTGATGGATGAATTGGAAGAGGATGGACTGACCATAGGTTGACTACCCCTACCCTTTTTCCTAGCTGCCTTAGCATGGTTTCTAAAGACAATCATGATATCCTCATAGGGTAATTGGTAGATGTCCCCTCCTGCTAACAAGTTTACAATATCTAGAAGATCTTCCCTTACTCCTCTAAGTAGGACTAGCTTCAATGACACAGGGTCAAGTGTCCACCTGGCCCTTTTGTAGCTAAGCTAGAATATTTCTTCATAATCCTCTAGGGATTCATCATGCCCTAAGGTCATCCTAAAACTTTCATCTTTAGTGTATTTAAACCTAAAGTAGTCTCGATACTTGTTGTTGATGGCTTGCGCATATGAGACCAAGTGGTGATGCTAACCCCAAGTAAACCCATGAATCAGCGCAAAGCTTCATCCTTGAGAGTAGATGGGAATAGTTTCAACTTCTTCTCATCATTGGTGTAGTCATAGGCTCGGCATATGACAACAAATTCAAATAAGAAAGTGTTTAGATATTCTATGGTCAGGACATGGAAATGAGGAAGGGCGAAGGGGCTTATATTCTTCATCTTAGTATCCCCATTGGTTTCCTTGATGGGGAGGGCACCCTCAACTCTTTCTCTATTTCCTCTGTCATTTCTATTTTTAGCCATTGGATCAGTAGGAATGGGTTCTTCTTCTTCTTCTTCTTCCCCTGTAGGTTCTTCTAATATTTTAGGTTTCTCACCCAATGGTTCCTCCAATTCACAGCCACCGAAGAAAAGGGAAGGTTGGTTGTTTGAAGGAGTGGGGGTATTTTGAAAAAATTTCCCTAAGTTATCCCTATTCCTACGAGGCATGAAAAAAATGTTTTTGTTATGTTTTGAAGTTTTTTTCAAACTTTGAAAGTGATTGTAGAATTGAAATTGCAAAATGAATGAAAATTAACTAACTAACTAAAAACTAACTATTTGAATCGAATCTTACTTACAGAATGGAAAGGAAAGCAAAGAATGCAAAATGGAAAAGAAAGAAACTAAATTACTCTTGCAGAAATGAAACATATAGCAGAGTATCAGAAACAAAAAATGGAACAAAGAAAGCAGTAATCACATATTACTCAGACACCTCTCCAGCAATGATGCCAAAAATGGATGAGCACCAGTATTGCAGCAAGAATGCAGCAACTCCCAGGGTTACCAGCTTTACTTTATCAACTCAGGGTTCGTACAAACTTGGAGGTGACAATGCTGTATACACAAGTATAAGTGATGGTTTTTCCCTTTTGTCACTATTCAGCTTCTGAGAGCACTATGTTTTTTCAAGCTAGACTTCTATGGATTCATAAGAAGCTTGATTACTGATGAGGGAAAGAGAAATCTACTCTAAGAGAAAGCTTGTCTACTGCAGTAAGGAAAAAGACTGAAATCCAATGCTAAAACACACCATTTCCTAACTAACTGCTAAGAGACTATGCTTCAACAAGAATGCTAAGTTAACATGTATGAAATTCTACTGTCCTAAGCATGTAAGTTCAAAACATCAAACATTACTACTGTGCATGTAAATGACTAGAATAAATCTGTTTTTCTTTTTATCTTTTTTATGGAAGAGTGTGAAAGCTAATCTCTTTTGGCGATGTGGCAGGTGGCTTAGGAATGTTGGTGGATGGTTGGAAGGTTTGGGATACCCTTAGGTGACCTTGTCTGGCTTCCTAGAGGATTTTCCCTCAATTTGGCCTCAAAACAGGCCACTACAGGATATCCTAAAAACCTACAAGATTCCATGTATTTCTACAGGATAGAGCGAAGAGAAAAATGATGGGTGTTGAAGGTGATGGAAGGCTTAGAGGAGGTGGTTGGTGGATTGAATGAGGTGATAAAATTCCTAGGATCACTCAGAACTCAAAACCAAGGTTGGCAGATGGTTGGATTCTCTCAACATGCTTGGAGAAGTTTCCTCGTAAAATGATGAAATTGGTGAGGGTCTTAGTGAAAGCAAGGAATGATAATGGATGGATGAAGTTTGAAAGAGGTTGTTGGCTATGAGATCTCTCTTTACTTCAGAAACACCTGGACTTCATCAAACATTGATAGTTTCCCAAAAATCATGTAAACAAGGAGAAGTTCGATAAGCTAGGAAAACAAAGTTTAATGAGCTAGATGTCCACTTCTTGCATGAGGAAAACTTGCAGCATAATTTGGAATCATTGATGAGATCTATTGTAAGGCTAAAGATGGAAAAAATTATGACTAGGTCCTACTCTTTCAAATTTATCAAATGTTGGCTTAAGTACATAAAACTCTAAATTCTGTGAGAAAGTAGAATTCTATCTTTTTGGGGATGCATCAGAGTCCATTCCTCAAATCATGATCCCTAAAGGAAGAAGTGAGACCAAAAAACCTATTGACAGATTTTTGATGGTCATTTATCTCTTCTAAACTAGTACTGAAGTAAAGCACAAATGGAAGCAAACTGATAAACAAACTAATCAAATATACACTACTTGCAATGAAATACTTCTAAGGACAATTTAACCATGAATCTATGAAATCAGTCTAAGCATACAGATACAAGAAGATGAGCCTTTGCTACTAGGGTTGGACCATAACCCAAGAGCTTCAGCCCTCTGAGTTAACTCAGTTTTGGATCAAGAAAAAGTTCATTCTCATTATCAAAATAGAAAATTACATAGCAGTGTCTTCCACAAGTCTAGAGCTAAAAAATAACTAGTGTTTTTATAGCAAAAATTCGAATCCTATTGAGGCTGTAGGCTTCTTTATTTATATAACTAACTTCTCCAACAACTTCCTTAAATTTAGGGAGGCTTGACTCCCAAACTCGAGATAAACTAACTCTTTGAATGTCACTTGCTCGGCTACCTTTTGATCTTCATGACTTGGTTGCTTGTACTCTGAGCTAGTGTGATTGATGGAGGAATATTTGAATGAGGGAGGTGTAAATGAGGAGGATTTACCTCCTACAATCTCTCTTCCTTGTCCCATTCGAGTTTCAACCCTTAATCTTGCCAAAATTCCCTGATGTTTTCTCACAAACCTGCATTAAATACACATTAGTCCACTAGGCATAATATCTCACTTTGACTCATCTCATTAAACAAAATATAATCAAAACATGTAATAAAATGTGAGAAGAGTTGATTTGACTAAGCTGGGATGTGAATTAAGGTCTATATAGTTACCCAATGATCAGGCTCATCAACCACTATGTGGTACAGGTTCACATCCACTTCACTCTTCTTAAAGCCCAACCCGGTGAAGTAGCTATCTATCTTGGTGTACCAAGCACGAGGTGCTTGCTTCAGCCCATACAACACTCTCTTGAGATGACACACATGCAACTCATGGTTGAAGGTCTCAAAACCTTCAGCTGGTCTATGTATACCTCTTCCTCAATCATGTTATTAAGGAAGGTTGTCTTCACATCCATCTGATGTATCTTCCAACCCATATGTGTTGATAGTGCCAATATAGATCTGATCAATGAGTACCTTGCAATAGGAGCAAAGGTCTCATCATAGTCAATCCCCTCTACCTGTGAAAAGACACAAGCCACAAATCTAGCCTTATGCTTCTCCACACTAATATCTAAGGCTTTATTTACCTTGTAAATCCAATGGGTGATCACCACTAACCTGTCCCCCAGCCTTGGGACCACATCCCAAACACTGTTACAAACTATGGAGTCATACTCCTCCACCATGGCATCAACCCAAACCAGTTTTTGTACTGATTCCTTAAAGGAACATGGCTCTGTCACAACACATTCTCCCATAAGAGCCATGTATTCATTGTACCTCTTAGGTGACCTCCTCTGCCTGCACTAAGAAGTGGGTGCTCCCACATTCTCACGTGCATCATCCAACATTTTGTTAGCCTCTCTCATGCACTTTCTTCCCTCTCTGGAAGACTCGGCTGGAGTGGATGTCTCCACTCCCATATCCTCTTCATGTGGTTGGTCCACATGAATTTGAGGCTCCTCAACCTTAGGAGCTAAAATCTCCTCATCTGCATGTAGCTCAACCTCCCTCTCAAGTGAAACTCACATGGCTTTCTCCTCATCGAATCTGACATCCCTGCGAACCACTGTCATCCTGTTAATTGGCAAGTACACCCGATAGTTGTGAGGTGTATCAGTGTACCCCTAAAATATCCCCAACTATGTTATTGTCTCAAGCTTATTCCATGCATCTTTGGTCACATGGAAATATACCGATGATGTTATCACCAAAAAATTGATCGTTTAGCCTAATTTACTAGATGGATCGAAGTACAACATGTAAAGCCAATTTTACCATAGTAAAATTGCTTTCACTGTGAGAAATTACCTAATAAACCACCTTTATTAAGTAATTTGTAATTAATCTCAAGAAGAATAATTAAATAAAACATTATTTATTTGATTTTCTTCTAGGAATAATTAATTGAACCACTGTTTTATTATTATTCCTTGTCAAATTTGACCCAATCACGAAAAATAAATAGATAAATCATTATTTTTCTGTAAGAATAATTAATTAATCACTAATTAATTATTATTCTTTGTTAAATTTGACTAAATCCCTTAGGAATAATTAAATAAATCCTTATTTGTTTATTATTCCTTAACTAATTCATTGAGATAATAAATAAATTATTTGTTTATTTATTATTTCTAAATAAAAGTTTAAATACATTTTCCCTCCTAAACAAATATAATAAAATATTCTGAGTGGTAATTCCAAGAACGGGATCAGTAATATCTTATTATTGCTCATTATTCGAGGATAACTCAATACTTTGTTATAAATAGGAGGGTTTTCCATTCATTATTCACTTTTGATTATTTTCATTGTTGCACTCACTGTTGTAACAATGATTATTTTCATTGTCCCACACCATATTTTTGTCGGGTTTATGCATTATAGAGGAGAGAGACTCTACAGAAGCTGAAGACGTTTGAGGATAGGCAAGAACCCATCCCATAGAGGGGGACTGGTAACATTTAACTATTCTCTTCATAGGTGTTATTTTTTAATTATTCTTTATATATCTAGTTTGCATTGGATGTTTTGTGGTTATTACTCTTTCTTTCATTGCTTAACTATGACTGCTACATAGATCATAATTTTGGCAGGTTTTGTTTCTATCAATAGCTACATATCTACAATGTTTAGTAGTCATTTCTATTGTTGAGATTATTTTTCATCCACAATCTTAAGTGGGTTCTTTTCGTACATCATTGAGAAGAAAACACTACAACAAATTGGCGACTCCACTAGGCAATAATTTTGTTTCATAAACCTGGGTCTCTAATACAAATTGGCGACTACGCTGGGTTTTATACTTTACATCCTGAAACCTAGGTGACCTTTGGTTTTTAGCGTAGGATTTCTTCTTTTTTCAATTCTATTAATGTTTCCTAGTGTTTTAACCCTAGATCTGATAAATTTCTGACTTCCGTAAGTTTTCTGGTCGTTTCCACGGGTCACAGGAACCAGTCGTAGTAAAGGTGACACTTTTTTTTAATTTTGCAGACCGGAAGTCTCGGAGAAGAAATAAAAGTTTTCAGCCTAGAAGGTGCGATCTGGTCTCCAAAATGTAGCTTTCTGCCCAAAAAGTGTGATTTCATCAAAAAACAGGTCAGAACTTGCGATTTCTGGGTTTTAGGGTTTTACTCAAATTTGTTTCTGGGTTTTGCTGAGAGTTGTCTGTTGGGTGTCTGACCTCTGTCTCATCCCTCTTAGGCCTTGACCCATTACGTTTTACTTGTCGAATTTGAATTTAGCCTCCCTTAGGGCTTCTAGTACACTTTTCCCTTTCTAGGAGGAGTTTAGCTGAGTGAGAAGTCTGAGTTTCTACAACACTTTCAGCCACATTTTCCATATTTGTAACCTTTTGTTTCAAATTTGATAAGATAGGTTTATATCATCCATAGTTTAATATTCAATTTTTTTTTTTCATTCTCTTAGGGTCCCATTGGTTGCCCTAGCTGTTTCACCCATCTCCCTATATTTTTGCAACAATCTCCCCCTCTATTTTTTTGTTGTTGTTGCACCACTTTCCAACAGCTTAGAGTCACTTGATCCCAGTCATGGTGACATTCAGACCTCTTGACCATTTTAATGTATTTTCCATCGATTTAGCCACCTAGCAATACAGTGTTTGCGAACCCAGTTTGGGTGGGGTTTAGTTAATTGTTTTGTTTTTTATTTTCTGTTATTTATTTCAGTTTATTTGCAGCAAGATTTTTTCTTTTTCACAAAAATGATTTGGGCTTAATCAATTAATACACTTGCACACACAAGAACACCTTAAGCGAAGGGTGCTTGGTTTACGCCGCCAAGACTTAACATAATAAATTTATCTCACCGCATCAGAGATAAAAGATATATTGTTGATCTCCCTTCACCTTTTCCGTGTTTTGTGTGTCCTTCCATCATTGCTCCACCAAGGTGTCAGTCGTGGAGACTATTAGGCCTTCACCCATAGTTTCTGCTTGGGTGTATTACTCCTCCTCGTCGGGTTCGAGTTCATAGCCCTCCGAGTCCCCATTATGACTCTTCTCCTAGTCCTTCTGATTCCTCATCTGATTCTAAACCTCCTTCACTGCATATCGTCCCCATGTCTGGACCCACAGCTGGTGTAGGACCCCAATTTGGTGGTGGCTCTGGTGCTACACCGGTGGTCACTTCAAGCGGAATATTTTCTGGAACCGTTCCAGGAACCCCCATGCTACCCTTTATGACTGGGTTAAGTCTACCGGATCTTAACTAGTTGATAAATGACCTCATATACCATGATTTTGGTTGGCCCTCTATGTCAACTAAGCTTCCCGTAGACATCCCAAAGTGTAAGGGTATTACTAGAGAGGATCCTACCAACCATGTTCGATCCTTTCACATGTGGTGTTCATCCAACTCCATAACTGATGACTCCATTCATCTTCATCTCTTCCAATGCACACTCAATAGAGACGGTGCAAAATGGTATGTAGACCAGCCCTCCACATCTCATTCCATTTTTGTGATGCTTGCTAAGGCGTTCTTATCATATTTCCAGTTACCTCTCTGGTATGACACTGGTACTAAGCTTTTGTCGACATTCCGTCAATCCTCTGCTACTTGCCTTTCTGACCATGTTTAAGAGTGGCATCGAAGGAGGAACACATGTTGTGCCCCGCCTTTCAAAGACCATGTGTATCTAGATTGGTTTCTCAAGAGCCTTTTATCCTCCATAGGGAAGATGTTGCGTCCCATTTTCCTCATACCAAGGAAGAAGCTCTCCAGACCACTTTGAGAAATGATCTCATTTATGCTCAATCAGGTTTTTTCTATACTGTTATTCTAGACCTCCCTCATCCTAGTAGTGCTAATGCACCGGGGGCATCTCACACTGCTGACGGTATCGTTAGATCCATTTCACACTCTTCGCCATATTCTCAACAGAGTTATGGCTATTCGTAGGGGGCACGAGTTCCTCCAACATGTTTCCAGGGCCCCAACCCATCTACCAAATTGTTGCTCCTTCTTATGCACATACTGGTGCTCTAACCCCTCAAACATTAGTGCCGCAGCCTCCCATGTATCCTCAGCCCCAGCAGCCACCACCCCCTCAGGGTCAGGTCTTTGCGCAATAAAGTAATACCAATCCACATAATTTGAAGAAAAATAATAAGGGGAAGGGTAACAAGGCTAACCAGGGTAACCAAGGTAACCAGCCTAGTGAACCCCAGGGGAACTAGCCTAACACCAACAACCAGCAACAGGGCGGCCAGCGTAAGAAAAACAAGGTTATTCATATGAATAAGCCTTGTGCATGTTGTGGTGTACATGGCCACTACACACATGAGTGTCCCCTTTTACACCAGTTGTGCCAACTATGGGAAGCTCAAGCAGCTTCTTGACGTCAACAATTTCCTCAGAATCATGTGCCACCTTAACCAACCGTGCTCACAAATACTTTCCCTTAGCAAGGATTCATTTCTTCTCAACCCTAGCTAGGTTAAGTAGCCCACCTCCCCCAACCTTCTAGTCTCGGTGACTACTAGATCCTGATGATGAACTCTGATGAGGTTAACCCCTCAAATATCAACCTACAAAGTTGGTTGCATCAATATGATAAGCCCTCCAATCCTGAGCATCTTACAACACAAAATGGTCCTTTACAGATCCCTCAACCCAAATTTGAGGCCATTCCCAAGATCCCAAAAGGACCATTATGTTGTAATGTGGTTTCTAATAGAGCTTCCCATACATACATTATAGTATACAACTTAGCGCAATCACCTGCTGCCATGTTGACACTAGAAGTCCTCCAATTATGCCCTTCCCAAAAGAGGTTCTACTATCTACCTTGGGTGCAGTGGATCCTTCTGATGATCATTTGATTGTCTTCCCAATTGATACATCATAGCACCCCCTATTATTTTCATCTGTTGCTTTCCAAATACCACTTCGAGTCCATAATTCCATCATCTCCAGATGCATTATTGATGAAGGTGCATCCACCTATGTGATGTCCATTGCTATTTGGAAACAACTCAAGTCACCCGAGTTGTCCCCCTACACCATCACTTTGCGTGCTTGGGATGGACACTGCTCCCAGCCCCTTGGCATGTACCATAACTGTCCAGTGACCCTTACAGGAAAGGTTGTCCATGTCGATATCAAGGTCATTGATGTACCTTTGGATTACAACATCCCCTTAGGTCATAGTTACACATATTCCATGTAAACTGTCGCGTTTGCGGTGTTCTATAAGATGTGCTTCCCCCATGAAGGGAAGATCATTACCATGGATTAGTTGACTTACTATGAGCTAACATCTGTGAGCTCCCCTGAGTCCATCATCTTGTCAATGTTTGACAATTAGTCTTCAACTCCTTGCACCAATATCTCACCGAGAGTCTATAAAGACTCCTCATTGTTGGGTGCTTTGCTTGGTCCTCCTCCTCCCATCTCAAAGATTAATGCTATGAGTGATTACGTGTTATAGGTGTCACCCTTGAGTTCCTCACAGGTTAACCTCTCAGATATTTCCGCGCGCACTTCTGTCAAACCTCTTTCAATAGAATCCTAGGTCTCAACATCAGTAGATCCTCCTTCTACCATCCCGTCATATACCATTCAAGAAGATCTATATGTGAACCTTATTTCTCAGCTTGATGCACTAGGTAATGCCGCCAAATCATGTAGCCAACCTTCCTCCTGTCTGCCCATCTTCCATTCCGATGAGGACATCATGGAAGCCATGTCTACCCCTGACTACCCTTGGGATGATATGCACCACCGTGCATACTTCCTGCCATAGCATTCCCATGACCAGTATGTTGTGGAATCAAAAGAATTCATTCATGGCAAAGTCGATTGGTTTCAAAATCCCATACCTTCCCTAGATGCTTTCGAAGAAGGGAATATGGCCAACATATCTCCTACTATCAAAATCAACATTTCAAATCAACTAAGGGTCGAAGAAAACATTGCCTTGGGGGCACAGTGCACCTCGAAAGAAATTGAAGCTTACACCAAGCTCTTCAAATAATTTTGTGATGTTATCTCCTGGTCCTATTCTGATATGCCTGGACTTGATCCCGCCATTATTGAACACTGCATCGACACATGGCCTGATGCCACTCATGCTTGGTAGAAGTTGAGACCCATCCACCCTTCTCGACATGAGGCCATCAAAGCTGAAATCTATAAGCTCAAGTAAGCTAATTTTGTCTATCCCATTGAGTATACCTCATGGGTATCCAACCCGGTTCCTGTCCTCAAAAAACAAGGCACCATTCGTGTCTGCACAAATTTTCACGACCTAAACAAATCTTGTCCCAAAGACAAATTTCCAACACCCTTTATTGACCAAATCATTGATGAGTGTGCGAGGAACGAGATTCTATCCTTTATGGATGGATTCTTCGGATACAACTAGATTAGTATCCGTCATGCCGATTAGTTAAAGACAACGTTCATCAGTTTGTGGGGAACCTTTGCATACCTGGTCATGCCATTCGGTTTAAAAAATGTTGGAACCACATTTCAGCAGGCCATGTCATACTACTTTTATGACTTGGTGCACCTTATCCTTTCTTACCTTGACCATCTCACCACTTGTTCGAGGTCTCGGGGGCAACATATTCATGATTTGTGCACCATTTTTCTCTGATGTCACAAGTATAACATTTGTCTTAATCCATTGAAATGTGTCTTTTGTGTTCCTTTTGGCTATCTATTAGGCTTCATTATGTCAAAAGATGGTATCAATCTTGACCCCATCAAGGTTCAAGCCATTCTTGAACTGTCACCTTCCTGTACCTTGTGCCAGTTACAAAGATTTCAAGGCAAAGCCAACTTCCTTTGCAGGTTCATGCCTGACTATGTGACCACCGTGCATGGGTTTCTTAGACTCCTTCACTCCACCATTCTATTTGTTTGGGATGATCATGCTCGATGGTCTTTTGATGCCCTGAAGCATGCTCTCACTTCCACATCCTTGATTAGTCCCCCCGACTTCACGAAGGACTTCATCTTATCTATCTTAGCTTCTGCCCATTTGGTCGTTGGGGTTCTTATTCAATAAGATGAGGATCAAAATGAGCATGTTATCTATTATGTTAGTAAGAACTTAGTAGGCCCCCCTATGAACTACTCCCATGAAGAGAATTTGGCACTGGTTGTCATGTTTTCCGTCCAAAAGCTCCATCACTATATCCTCATGTGTACCGCCAGTGTCGTAAAAAACTCCAACCCCATGACCTTCCTATTGAGTCGAAAAATCATCAATGGGAAGTATGCATGTTGGATCATCATTCTCCAGGAATTCGATCTCGAGTTTGTTACACCTAAGAGTAAGAAAGGTTTGGCCCTCACCGAACTAATTTTTGAATTACCCATTGGTGCACGTGATCCGCTGGTTAATGATGAGCTCTCGAATGAACACTTGTTTGTCATCACTTTAGATGATCCTTGGTACGAAGATATTATCACATATTTGTGAACCCATAATTTTTCTCCACATCTTTCCCATGATGATCGATGACGAATTCGATACCATACCCCTCACTATCTCCTCATCAGTGACAACCTCTATTGTCACGATGTGGATTCTATCCTCTATCATTATCTCACTCATCCTGAAGCAGAGCAAGTTCTAAATGCTTGTCCAAGTGGCACTTGTGGTGGTCACCTCTCTGGTATGGCCACTTCCCATAAAGTCATGCGCATTGGTTACTTTTGGCCTTCTCTCTTCAGTGATTGCATTGACGTAGTCAAACGCTGCCCCAATTGCCAACATTTCACCCCAAAGGCAAGAGCCCCACCAACTCCCCTCTATCCTTTCATCACTGCTAGTCCTTTATGTAAATGGGTCATTGACTTTATGGAGTGTTAACCACCATCTATTGATAACCATAAATATATTATTGTGGCAGTTGATTATTTTACCAAATGGGCTGAGGCCATGCTAACATTCAATAAAATAGCAGTGACCACAACCCTTTTCTTCTCTAACCATGTTATCACTCGATTTGGGGTTCCGAAAAAATTGGTCTCTAACCATGGCCAACATTTTGAAGGTGAGGTATGGCGTGAACTATCCTCACTATTGGGATCCCAACACCAGTATTCATCATCTTATTATCCCCAAGGTAATGGACAAGTTGATGCAGTCAACAAGATTCTCAATACAATGCTTCAATGAACGATGAACAAGCACAAGACTAATTGGCATATTATGCTCTTCCTAACTTTTTGGGCCTATAGAACTTCTATTAAAACTGCCATCGAGTTTACTCCTTTCCACCTTGGCTTTGACGAGGAGGAATTCTTAATAATCGAGTCTGAGATCCCTTCGCTCCACCTAGCTATCAAACTTATCCCCGACACCCAACCATTAGAACAAAGACTTGTCATGCTTGGACGCACCTCTAAAGACCGTCGTGTTGCTTTGTAAACCATTAAAGTGGCCAAAAAGAACACCAAAGCTCAATATTACTGAAAATTCACCCCTCTTACCTTTCACGAAGGTGATCTTGTTCTAGTGTATGACCAGTCCCATGATACCCTTGGGCATGGGAAGATCGAATCATTATGGATAGGACCTTGCATCATTAGTAAGGACTTAGGTAAGGGGGCATTTCTCCTAGAGGATTTCGAAGGCAAACTCCTTCCTAATCCTCGTAATGCACTCTACCTTAAGAAATTTTATCCATAGCATTTCCCATTGATTTGTGTGTATTTATTTCGGTCATGCATTTAGGTAGGTTGTACCACTTCATTTGATGATTTGACACTTCACCCAGAAACCATTTTTCCAAGAAGGTCATTTCATTGTCTCTTAAAATCGAATTTTGTCATAAAGAGACACTTTTACATTGGGGTCCACCTCCTCTTACTACTTTTCATACCATATGTCAATTTTCGTCATGAGTAACCATCATTTACTCATATTTTCATGGTCCCAACTAGGCCTAATCTATGTGGCAGCGTCATCGAGTCACCCTTGTTCAGAGCATCTGTGATGAGTCACTTTTGCATCCTTGGAGTCTAGTTCATGTCCCATAATATCATATCATAGTATTCCATCCATATTTTCATATTGTTCATCCTGTGTTGCCCATTTTAGCCTCCAGTCATACTATCCCCATCCCCTCCAGAATTGAGTCAGTTGTTGCCAAGTCAACCATGCACTTTATGCTCTGACAAGGGTAGTCATCTATTTGTCCCTCAATCCCTTTTCCCCATTATCCCTGGTCTCATTCCATCAATCACATTACTATTTTTCCTCATGCTTTAGTTGAGGTTCCTCATAGCCTCATCTATCGCAGGCCCTATTCTGTCGACATCAGCTCATTTATTCCAGAAGAATGGCCTAGAGAGTGGTGTATCTTGGTTCCAGCTTCCATTCTTGTTCAAAACCTTGGGTCGAGAAAAGGGTCTCATTATTGCCCTTTTACTTGGTCATTTCATGTTTGTGATCCATACACTTGATGGTCCAGTGATGCAACAAATTGTACCAGTGTTTCCCAGGTATGTGTGAGATGTTTCAGACCTCATGAGGGGGTGGCCCTTCAGGTAGACCCCCACATGCTCGGATGCATACCTACTATGCTACAGCCTCATATGAAGTCCCATAGAGTTGATGGGTTCAGTTCCTCTCGATTGTAGTGTTCATAGCATGCACATCTCCTCCAGATGATCCATTCAGTTTTGTAGATCTCTTCCTTGTTCAACAGGAATTCTTTGGTTGTTCTACCCTCCCTCCCACCCATTTTTTGAGGGAAGGGACTTTGTACCTCATGTACTCAGATATTATTGCATTCAGTCCCGACTCATGTTTTTACTAGGTGCATTATGTATATGGGACACGTTGTATTCTTTTTTGGCTTTGTTATTCCAACGTGTCATGTACCATTCAACATGTACTTTATTGCTTAGTTTCATATTTTTGGGCGAACCATTATTTTTGTACTAATTTATCTCAGTGGGTATGGGTATGCCTCCCTCGCCTCATTGAGGTCTGGTACCACAACATAAAACAAGACTTAGTCTCACCCCCTCTATCACTATCCTCTCTCAGCTTCAACTTCATTGATCTCTCTCTCTCTCTCTCTCCTTGACTCCCCTGTGTTGTCTAAGTGATTGTGTCTTTACAATGTACTTTGGTCATATGTTTTGCTCCTAACACTCATACATTGGGGGTGTTATCACTCAAATTTTCCTTGAAGTTGTTGGGAAGAGGAAAGGGGTCCGAGGTAACCACAAACCAACTTTTAAGTACAGAATCTAGCCAATCTGTACTCAGAGAGGACTCTCTCTTTATGATTTAGCTTGGTTTTGAAAGATATTAGGCTAGTTGTGATGTTTAGGAGTTTTGTTTGAGTTTGGGTGGTGAGACTCAATAGCAGAGGGGTAGGATTGAGTATTTTAGGCCATTGGGCTAATGGAGTCAAAGAAGATGGCTTAACTGGATTTGGTTTCTTAATAAAATATGGTTTCACAGGGCAAGATGGTCAAACAGGGAATAAATAAATACTTGGGATAGATGGAATGGACTCAAATTGGGCGAAGAGCAATTAAGAATCCTTCAACCTCTTTGAAAAAGGAACTTGAATGATTACAAATAAAGAGAAGTTGAGCATTCTTTACTAAATAATCAAAATGAACAAACTAGAAAACAAGAGCAATTAAGATTTCACTGTTTATCCTAATTCAGAAGAAAACATAGAGAATAATAACGATTGAAAACAAAGTGCAATCAAGCATATTCTGGATTACTCCTTTTCATTTATCATTCAGATATGAAACATAGATGATATAAGAAACAAGGAAAACTTTAAAATAAAAGGTATAGAGGAATTATTGATCTGGGGTTTGATTCAAGAAATTTGTGGAAAGTCCTTTGCATCAATTCTTTATCCAGCAAACCATACAAAAGTTGGTCCAACAACACTTTATTCCAAAATAATCAGTATTACAACAATGTCTAAGAATCAACCCTCAATACTTCGAATGGGGGTGTATTTATACAAAAAAATTTACAATGAAATATCTCGTAACAAAGTGAGATATAAACTGGGATGACTAATCTTATCTTTCAAGAAAATAGGGCCATAATACCTCGTAGATGATAGATAAGGAAAACGAATGGTTTGTTGCCCCTATTATTGAGAATGTGGTGGAGTTAGGCCCTATGATTTGGCCTATTGCTATTTTTGGTGTAATTATGTGCTGGCTGCTCTGTTTTGATCTACCTATTGATACACTTTACCTAGATCTGATACTCTTTACCCGTTGATCTCTTTTCATCCTCTTTACCCTTACTGACTATAGTAAAAAATCAAAATTTACTTTTTACCAAGGATAAGTTACAAAATTTCAAGCATTTCTTCCCACCATTTTGGCTACGGTATTATGGTTTTCTGAAGCTTTCTGAGGGTTTCATTTGTTTTTATGTACCTGAAAAATGTGGGCTGAATTGGGAACAAATGCTTCAGTTCATGCTTGACATAGAACAAGTTCTCTAGGTTGTCATAGAGAACTCGGCCTGTAGGGAGTGCTTTTATTCCTGATGCACTTGTTGACGAACTTGCTTGATTGCCTGCATATTGATTCAATTTATCCACACAATCTTTATGCCTCATTAATATGTCATTAGTAACTAAAGGACTGGGTAGCCCTTTACTTTGCAAAATAGCAAACTTCTCCATAAAAGCATTAATCTCTGCCTGCATGTCATGACATCTTCTTTCTAAATTTTGCATGAAAGTTTTCTTGGTTAATACCCTTTTGATTTCCAAAATGGTTTCTACTTTGCCTTTAATGCCCAACTCTTCCAGTTGTTCCTTATTCCTAGTATTCAAAAAATGTATGAGCCTATTGGCTTCCTCGGGCATTTTTCCTAATTCTACTTTTTTCCTTTGGATTTCTTCCTGGGCTGCCTTCACAAGATCAATCTGCTCAAAAATTACTTGGATGGATGGCCAAACATCATTTATGGATTGAGTGAGTTGGCCCAAAGAATTTTCTTAATTTCTGTCAAAGGCTTGTCAAAAGTAAGATCCTTTTCTAATGATTTCGCTTTATTTTCTAATCCTTTAATCTCTCTTGTCTTTTCTGCAACATTTATCTTTGATAGATCATAGATTCGTTCCATTTTGGCATACTGTTCTTTTACCTTATTTATCTTTGAAACTTGTAGTTTCAGGTCCTCCATTGATTTTATTAGCTCCTTTGTGCTCAAATTAGCAATGTTGCCCTGTGCTACTCCTGTTGTTGTTGTACCTATAACCACCTCTGCTATGGCTGCTGGAATATTTGGTGCCAATGCTACTCCAAGAGTTGATGGGACTGTTGTTGAGACTATTGGTATCACATTGGCAGGGTGAGAGGTCGACTCTCCCTACTTGTCCTTCAATGCTTTTTCAAGTGCTTATTCAGTATCATTCAGTTGTTCATTACGCTTTAAGAGAAAATACATCAGCTCTTCTTTAGATTTTTGCTTTATAACCTCATTAGTTTGTGGATGCCTTGAAGGTGGCAGTTTTAGTTGTTTCCTTAGGGCAGCAATATCTTCATCTTTCTTTTTGATCAAGGCTTCTGTAGCCTTCGCATATTTGGGATCCTGACCCAATTCAATAATTATTTCTTCCAAAGACTTTATTCTATTATCTTTGGCCTGGGAGGAAGCCTTTTCCAATTGTAGTTGGCCAGTAGTGTTATCTAAAGAATTTTGCAACGTTTGGGCCATCATTGCCTTACCAGTCAAGGTTGAGTATATCATTTCTCCAGTTTTCTTATGAAATTCAATCTGATCCAAAGGATGAATATCCTTTTCCATGAATTCAAAATTTGCTCTGAGATAATTTGCTTCTGGTTTAGGCTACTACACTTTTGGCTTGAAATAGCTCATTATCATTTTGCCTTCTTCGATGTCATAGGCTAACATCAATCTCTGTTGATTTGTGAAAGCCATCTTCAAATATTGGTTATAAACCTGAAGTCTCAATGGATCATTCCTGGCCTTTATTTCTGTGAATTTCTTCTTAATATCTGATGCATCAGTCCTTGGTGGCCTAAAAAAGGATATCTTTGCACTTTGCTATCTTTCTAGCTCCTGCCTCTGTGAGCTAGTGGATGTTCCTCCTATTGGAAAATTTTGCTGGCTATCTACTCTTTCTTCCCTCTGACTATCTGTAGTCCCTTCATCAGATTCCTCCTCTGATAGGGGATTTAGTCTTTTTCCTTTTTTTCCAGGATGTCCTGAAGGTTCACTGGCAGGGGTAGTTGTTTCCATGTCTCTCTTTTTGTTTCTTTCCTCATTTAGAGGAGTTTACATAACTAGAGGCTCTCCCATATTGATCTGAGTGGGAGGAGTATGTATTTGATCCTGTTCTTTGGAAGTTTCAAGCTGCTTAGACATTGTAGACTGTTCTGTGGTTTGAAAGCTAGTCTCTAATTCTTTGCCCTTTAATGTTCTTGTGGCTGGTGTGCTTGTTTCTTTGGAAGGTTGCTGAGAGGTTCCAGCACTAGAGGCACCAACTCCTGATCTTTGAGATAATTCAAATGGTACCTGCCCAAAAGAATCTAGGTCAAGCATTTTCTCAGGATCTCTCATAACATGCTCAATATTGACCTGTTCAATATCATGCTCTACTAAGGTTCCTTCCCTCCATTCATCCATATTTGCATATTGTTCAATTTCTGGAATCCTATGGTGAATGTATGGTAACAACCTGTTTTTAATTCTCCTATCACAGATGAAGCTATTAGGGTCATATGGCCTCCAACCAAAACTTTTGCGCAACTTAAGATGATCTTCTAGAATTTTCTCTGCTTCTCTCCATGCTTCCCTATTATTGCAGACATAAGGGCCTAACTGATTTTTTATTCTGAGTTGGGATTTCTTTTTGGCTTTGCAAAAAAGAACCTCGTTTGTTATATCATTTGTCTGAAATATTCCAATGTAAACATTCTCATTGGAATGTATTTTGGTAATTTGAAGGGGCAGAGCTCACATCCATATATCCTGATTTTTGTATGGTTCTTGTATAGGTACCAATCACCTTTTCTGTATTTCTTGGAGAGCTGTAGGATTCTCTTGATGTCACCACTGATTCTAGGAGGGGAGACTCCTGTCAATAAAGTGGTTGTAGGATGAACAAATTAGCCAATGAACTCACTATATGAGTAAGGGGACTCATAAGATGCATGGAAGATGGGACTCCAAAAGGTAACAGACCTTGGATTTCCTTTATTGTCAAGTTTCTTCACAGGGAAAGGGAAGTTCTCTGATTGATAATAAAACATAAGTTGATAAATGAAAGTGGTGTATTTGGTGTATTTGAAGACTCCTTCATTGTCCAATCTCAGGAATTGGTCATTAATCTTATTGGCAATATAGGAGGCATAATCATACTTGACAGCAGGGGTCTGTCCAGGAGTAAAAATGGACAATAACACTAGGGTTACCTCATCAACAAACTCATCGGAGTTGAATCCCATGATTAAGGATATCATATCAACAATGATTTCTCCTATGTCTATGAAGAAAGTTTGCAGATAGGGTGGTGGGCCTTTAGGCTGATGTTTAGGGTCCATGAAAATCTGACAGATGCGAGTCAGTTTTGATTGAGAAAATTGGGTAGATTTCTCAAGTAAATATCCCATAGAAAGAGGAGTGGGAGCTTGTTCAGGGGAAAATTGCAACATTTCATTAATGGATGTAGCTGTTATGGGGAACAGGACTGTTTGACTTGGGGACATAACAGCTTTGAGGTTAAGGTCATAGTTTTCCTGGCATTGATGAATTAGATCAAGGAACACATTGACTGAGGGGAGAAAATACCTGGGAAGGTTGGATTCCCACAGTCCTAGGATGTCTAAGCCATTTAGGTATTGGTTTCTGACTTGGAAAAAGACTTTTAAGTGGTTCAAGTCAGTGGATAAGTCCCTTATTTGGAAGTCTTTATCTGCAAGAAGCAGATAGTCTAAGTCTTTATGAGGGGCATTGATTGGTGCGACATTCAAAACAACAGGGGTTTCTATTTCTGGTTCTTGTAGATTTAGAAAAAGAATTTGGGTTTACTATAGAAAATGGGAAAAACAGTAGTTGTGGGAACTTATATGGTGAAATAAAGACAAATTCATATTGAATTTAGTCTTTTCCTGTAGAATTTACAGTGTAAAACCAAAACTTGCAGGGTTTCGGTGAAAATTGGATAAATACCTGTATTGGGGAAGTGAACAGTGCAATGGCAAGTTAGATAACAGGTTCTGGGCTGCGTCGCTCGAAGTTTTTTGACCAAGTGGTGGTTGGAAAGCTTTAACAGTTGACTTGAATGTCCTCTATGTCGGCCGGATAAGTCGTTCTTGTGGACAAGACCAACCTCCCTAGTATCTAATGATATCTAGTGACAAGCAAACCAAACAAATTCTATCTTTCTGTAAATATGCAATCTATAAATAAAGGAAAACATGTGTTTTAGGCCTACCTCGGGTCCAGTGCTAGTTTGTAGAAGCCACGCTCCGTTGATCCAAATGAGTTCCCTTGTAAAGAATCTGCAAACACAAACAAGAACACATATTAAATAGCACATGCATAACCAATATAATAAAGCATATTTATCATGATGATCAAGGGATTCATGAAATAAATCACATAAGACAATTTACTGAGAAAAATGAATCTGATTGTATTAAATTTAATCAAAGAAGAACTTTACAACCTTGGTGCCTTGATGTTGTACAAGCTCCTCCCAGGGTCCAGCAAGAATCTCCTCTACTTTGACAAGTTTCACTCTCTTCCCAAAGAAGCCAAAAGGTATGTAATCTCTCCTCTCAAGCTTAACTAGGAAGTCTCAATTCCAACAGCATTTACCATAAAAAAATGTTCAGCTTCTGACCTCCCTAACAACTAGCCCAATTCCTTAATTTATAGAGCAGAGGAGGGAAGTTACTAGGTCCACCTTCAAAGGGATAGAGCCCTCCTTCAAAGGGATAAGCTCCTCTCATCAAGGGGTTAGCTCCTTTAGTTATGGGATGCATGAACCACCTAGGAGCGAACCAACCACGTCAAGATTCCTTCTAGAAGCATCCAGAATTAACCCAAAGTGAGTTTTTAAGAATAAACTTGTTCCTTTTTTACTTTTACAAGGGTCCGCACCCACTCCTTTAGAGACAGAGTGGGCAGGTCTGCACGTAACATGACCAAGGGGTGCAGGACCACAGGTAATGGTAAGAGAAAGTGCAGAACCAGAGATTTATAGATTTTCAAAGACTTTCTCTCATTTTTAAAGCTTGACATGAAGAGCTGAGGTTTGAGACTTGCATAGGAGGTCAGTATGAGTGATGATAGACCCACACTGATTACAGAAAGTCATGGTGACAATATTTTGTGTAACAGATTGCCCCCTAAAGTGCGAAGTCTGTAGTAGATGAGGATTTCATTTATCATCTAAGAAGAGTGAAGTACTTTATCATTTCGAGGATCATCTTGTGGAGAGCCTGGTTGGAACCTGTAAAAACATTCAATACAAAATATATATATGAGATCATATCATCGCTGAGATAGGCATTCCCATACTCAGATCAAAACTGACTAGAAAGCTAACTAAACTGCTCTGATATAGGAATGATCTTGTAATACATCATAAGTATAGACAAATGTAGAAATAGTATGGACACAACCATCTGTTTATGAATAGTCCACTATATAATGAATACAAAATTCCTCACAGCCTGGATGGTGGAAACTAGATCCAGGGTCTTGATTTCTACTTCCCAAAATAGTACGATTCTATCCATGTGAATGAATGTGTCGAAGTCGAACATGGTAGAAACCACTTGATTACCAGTCACTGATGTAAACTGTTAACAAGTGTGAGAGAAACCACCAGTAATGTCAATGGTTGTCAAAGTGCTCAGTACAATCCATGAGATGTGAATAGATGTGTTGATTTCAAAGATGTCACGGAATCCTTTGATCGAAGGTCAATGATGTAACCTATCGTCGAAGGCGAGAAACCTGCCATTGAGGCGTGCAGATATCAAGGTACTAACGATTTCTAGATCATCTTTCTAGATACTGAGCTGAAGTCGATAGAAAGCGATCCGTAGTAGGCAAGGCTACAACGCGAAATCATAGATCAAGTTTGAAGAAATGTAGTTGCAAGGACTGACTCAGGGATGGTCAAGATGGATGATAGATATTTTGCAGATGAATGGTTTATTTTCACTGACCTCTTGAACACATAACAACACAGCAGATGGTTTGGTGACAATTGACCCAAAGTTAATACCCAGAAACCGGCTGAAGACTTTCAATATGGTTTGATCAACTATTAGGCAAATGATTTCCCAACCCAGGTGAATAAAAAGTGTCATGTTCAAGAGTGGTTAAATGTTTTTCTGAGACACAAAGTATGAAAAACAGGCTCATTTTTCTCTTTTCCCCCACCATTTCTGGCAAGTACCTCTTTATTTTTGACAAGCTTGAGGAGGATAACATTTGCTTGATTGTAAGCTCATCCTTCGGATGAGTCCAACTTAGTTTAAATTCGAACCCTAAGAAGGAGTGGTCCGTTCCTGTTTGTAATTGAACAGGTCCTTTACTGTTAAATTTTAACGAGTCCAGTATAGCAAAAACTCTGTGTTTTTCAATTTTAGGGAGTCTGAAAAGACTTAAGAAAACTACATGGTTGTCCTTTTACGTAAATTTGTGTCTCCCAAGCCCAAAAAAGTATAAAATAATACTTGAGAGAACCGCTTGACCATTACAATCAAGGAGTACTTTTCATAATTAGTGCCTCTGATCCGAAAATGTAAAAAAGTGGTCAATGACACATCGTTTTGTAACCAATATCAAATTTGAAACGACAAAAAATTGACATTCTTTTCATGTTTTTACGGTCAGAAAAGGGTTGTAAGTGGACCGTATTTTTAATTCTGTTTTAACGAGCTTAAAAAGAAAAACTCGGCAACCTTTTCATATTTTAGGAGTCAGAAAAGAGATTAAAGGTGACTAATGTTTTTTGTAAAAAATGATCAATTTTGCCTGAAAAATTCGTTATCCTGCACAAAAACTCAAACATTACTCACCTGTTTAAAATAAATAAAAATGCTTCAAAAGTTACCTCTTTAAAGTGAAAAATAAACAAATTAAAAATTCATTTATTCAAAAAATATTATAAAAAGGGCTTTTGTAAATTCATTTTTACCGTTTGACTTCAGAGTAAGAAAATAAAGCTTTCGGTAAGAAACTTCCCGTGAAGATTGCAGAAAATCCGTCTGTTGAAATCAAATGTCGTCACCTCCAAGTAATCCACATCATGTTACTCTTGCATTTCATCCGTTTGAAATTTGTTTTTAGGGTTTTATTTTGATTTTTAGGAAATATTTAGGTTAAAAACCCGCTCGCAGGGGTCCACAGGCACAATATAGGAAACCTGCGGACCCCAACTTTTTCGTAAAAGGAAAAAAGTCAAGGGTCCGCACTTGCTGTATAGCTAGAGTGTGGACCTATGCACTGTCTCTAATATAGAGGGTGCGCTCCCCGCAGCATAAGTTTTCAAACTTAAATTTTTCAAATTTTGCCCAAAAACTTTGATTTAAAATATTTAATCTGGCTTTTTATTGAATGTAGGGTATACATCATACTTGACTGGTGGGAATGGGAGCACGAGGATGTGGATCTTGCTATGATTAATCATCGACCTTCGATTGATGCATTGAAGGGATGCGGTTTATTCAAATTCTGGGCCATACCTGGCATGAGAGCCCAGGTGGACTTTTTGCAGTGGCTGGTAGACAAGTGGAATGTACAGGACCAATGTTTCTTTATTGGTGGCCACCAGCTTGAAATGGAGCCGGAAGACATTTACTTTTTTACTGGTTTGCCTAAGAGAGGTGAACAATTGACTCTATTCGGGGCTAGGCCAGGTGGCCAGTCTGTCGATAGCCTCCGGCTAGATTTTTGTAACAACCAAACCAAGGACAAAGGGATTGATATCAAAACCATCTCTCGTCCTGAACTCAAAGTGATTGTATTTACTGTCACCAGGCTCTGTAGAAGCGCAACACTACATATGGCCACTGGATCCCAAATGCAGATGGCAGTAGACTGCTTTCGGGGCACCATCTTCAACTGGTGCGAAGCTGTGTTGGCTAATGTAAAAGGCCAACTGACTAGAGCAAAGAATGGACAACTGAAAAACTTTGGATATGGTTTCTTAGTTGTGAGATTTGGTCTAGAGAGGGTCCCAATGTTGGTCCCACAGCATATTTTCGTTGGAGCTGGACTTCCCCGAGAGCCCAAACTGATGCGTTGGGTTGCAGTTATGGCTCGTCATCCTGGGGAGGGTTCAGAAATTGTTCGATTTCCTCCTGAGTATTTTCATTGGTTGGAGAACCAATTTTTTGCTATTCAAGGTTTTCCTTATGCTGGGATGGATTATTTTGGTGACCTAGACATGGCTCTTCCACTAGGAGAGCAATGGGATGACTCAGGTAAAATCATTTTCAACATTTTCTAATTTAATTTTTATTTTTTTTAAACCGTCCCAAAATTGATAGTAAAAAGTTTCAAATGCAAATTTAGGTCCACGGCGACCAGCCACTCTCCGGCCTTATGAGAGGAAATAGCCAACTGCAACAACACCAGCCCCATAGGACGAATCTACAGAGACCCTGGCCGAATTGGAAAACCATCTAGAGCGTTTAACAGTAGACATTCCAGAGACCAGCATAGATGACATTCCTCTTAGGCTACAACGCTATGTGATTGGGGTCCCAGGACCTTTCAGGAGGTTCCTTTGTAGGGTGGCCCGTGCAGTGGTTTCTTATCGTGATCATCACCAGTGATAGGATGATCGCCTGTTGTAGACTCATATGACGTTTTTTATTTTTTTACTATCATTTTTTCCGATCATAAGGTGTTTTTCAACCTATGATAGAAGATGATGTATATTTGACACACTCCTATGCTATGCTATATCACTATTACCGGTTATCTCGTAAAACATGTTTATGGAATGTTTTTAAATTTACTTATTTGATTATTGCAAATGTCTACTTAACATTCGAGAAGCAATCGCATCTGCTAATGTATTTAAATATCTTGGAATATGCTAATATTCAATATAGTCAAATTCACGTTCCAAGAGATGAACTCTCAAAAATAATCTCAGTAACATTGGATTTCTAATGGCATAAACTCTATTAAGTTGTAACACAACGAGTTCAGAATCTAACCTCACAATCAAAATATGAATCCCAAATGAGATGGATTCAAATAATAACTCAATCACTGCACTATACTCTGCAATGTTTTTCATTGTTTGACCGAGGCTTACCCCATGCATAGATACCAACTCATCAGAGGGCGAATAGATAACCCAAGCTGCGGAAGAAATGTTCCGTGTATTACGACAAGCACCATCAGCAAAACCAATGTATGTTTGGATAGACGTCGACATCTGTAATATCAAGAGTAAAATCAAGATAAGCAGGAATAATGACAAAAACATTCTCTAAGCTAAGCACACTTTTTAATCTTAAACACACCAGCTAAAAATAAAACTAACCTAACTAAAATCTCCACACCCAGATTTAAGCATAATATTTCTTCAGGTAAAGACCATTTCTGGGTTTACCTAAAGAGACTCCGTCAAAGTCTACCAATTCATAGGCCCCTTTTGCTAGCTTTCGCTTGATAACATAAGGACCATGCCACATGGGTACAAATTTTCCAGCGCCTAATTTATCATTTGCTTGATCGTATAGTAATACTAGGTCTCCTTCCGAAAAATTACGAGGTGTAACATTTCGATCATACTGAGCTTTAATACGTTTGGCATGAGCTTCGATTGCTAGTGCAGGATAACGTCGATTCTCATCTAGCTGAGCCAAGTACAACAAATGTTTCTCCTCTTCGGAAGTGGCTGGAAGTAATTCTATGGCCATTTGCAATGATGGGATTTCGCATTCAATGGGTAACACAGTGTTGAAAATAATACTGAGAGGGGGGGTGAATCAGTATTATCTAGCAATTTAATAAATCTTCCTTATTTGATCTTTGAATTATTTTTGCATGTCAGTACCATAAAATAATGAGCATGAACAAAGAAAACAGATAGTCACACCAAAGAACACAAGATGTAACGTGGAAACCCAATGTGGGTGAAAACCACCTGCTACAATATGTCTCTATCTTCTTTCAAATTAGAAACTTCTTTTACAATGATTTTCTACTGGTGCAGTCCTTTACCAGTACGCAGGCTGCAACCTGCAGAGAGCTGCAACTCTCTCTCTCTATTGTTTTCCAGTCTACTCCTGGAAGGGAGCTACAACCCCCTACTTCTTTTCATAAAGCATTAGATGATCAACAAGTACATAACAGTTACAGTCCACTACAGATATCAGATCAACAATAACAGAAGTAACCCAGAACACCTTATCAACAAAGAAATTCAATCAACAGAACATCTTAAGACAGAGACGCAGTTTTTCCTTCTGTGTCCTGCGACCAGACGCAGTTAACCTTCTGCTCCCCTGTGTCCACACGCAGATATCCTTCTGCTGCGCTGCGTGCCCACGCACTGTTCCTTTAACTGCTCTGCGTTCTGTTGCTTCAGGGACGCATCCAGAAACACTATCGTGCCGCGTCTTTCGCTACAGGGACGCACCCAAAAACACTATCGCGCCGCGTCCTTTTGCTTTAGAGACGCACCTGAACCTTGATCGCTCTGCGTCCCCACGCAGATCTCCAGTCACTGAGCTGCGTCCCAGACGCACCTGAACTTTGTCTGCCCTGCGTCCCCACGCAGATCTCCAGATTCTGCACTGCGTCCCGGTGCGCTTTCCATTCACTGTACCTGCGTCCCTTCGGGTATGAATGATTTCAAGACTTTAAGTGTAACCCAAACAGTCAGATCTACAGATCTGATCTTGCGCCAAAGAGATCTCAGTCCTTCAGTAGATTCGCCTTTTAGATCTAGACCAGATCTCACCCAATAAGATATTCAACCAAAGACATACTCAAACCAAATGATCTCCTTTGCTTTATATAGGCAAGCTCCTCCTCAAAACATGGAACAATACCACGAGCCGACACCATAATAACACAATACCGTCGGCTAGATACCAAGAGTAAAACACAAGAAACCCCCACGTGGGCTTTTCTCTGCCTAGAAAAGTGTGCACTGGGTGGACGCACCTGCTGAATGGCTGGCCTGCGACTCTGGACGCGGTCCCTGCATGGTGTACCTGCGGGTACGCACCTTCTGAACTGATATCCTGCGTCTTTCTTAATTTTTCATAAATTGAGAGCCTTGTCATGGGAGTTGCCATCAAGTACAACATCTGTAACATATAGCCATACCAGAAAACATAATGCCAACAATCTCCCCCTTTGGACTTGATGGCAACCTTACAAACTTCAGCTTCATTCTCCCCCTTTGACATCAAGGGCAAAGGGGTATGCTCCCCCTAAGATCATGCTCCCCCTGAACCAGATCTGTAACAAAGAACCATAATCCTCCATGAAAGAGATAGAGACATATTGCAGCTATTTCCAAGATCTCCTTCTGACCATCCTCCATAATGCCAACAATGCATTATATGCTCCCCCTGAACCTGTACCATCAATCAGAAAAGGTTCAACAGTAAGATGATGCATCAACAACCCCCAGCTTTTGCCTGAGGTACTCAAAAGTGTCCCTGGGCAATGGTTTGGTGAGAATATCAGCAACTTGTTCCTTAGAAGGAACATACTCCAACTTGACCTTCTGTTCAAGCACTTGTTCCCGGAGAAAATGATATTTGATTGGTATGTGCTTGGTTTTTGAATGCATAACCGAATTCTTTGAGATGCTGATTGCACTTGTGTTATCACATAAGACGGGGATAGGTGGTGTACAAGTGATTTGAAAATCCTGCAAAGTCTGCATCATCCAAAGAAGTTGGGTGCAACAAGATGCAGCAGCAACATATTCCGCTTCAGCTGTAGATAAGGCAATCGAACTTTGTTTCTTGCTGAACCAAGATACCAGTCTGGAACCCATAAAGAACGCACCACCACTTGTGCTTTTCCTGTCATCCACGCTTCCGGCCCAATCTGCATCTGTATAAGCATGAAGAGTAAGATCTGTATCTCTAGGATACCATAAGCCATAATTTTGAGTCCCTTGAAGATATTTGAAAATTCTCTTCACTGCCTGAAGATGAGTCTCCTTCGGATTTGCCTGAAATCTTCCAACTATTCCAACTGCATGCATGATGTCCGGTCGGGTACCTGTCAAATATAGTAAACTTCCAATCATAGATCTGTAGGTTGGTTGATGTACTGCTGCAGATTCATCATTTTCACTAAGACTACATCCTGTGACCATGGGTGTACATACTGGTTTTGCATCTTCCATGCCATATTTCTTCAAAATCTGTTTGAGATACTTGGTTTGAGATAAAAAGATTCCTCCTTCCTTTTGTTGGATTTGTAAACCAAGGAAATATGTCAGTTCTCCTAGCAAGGACATTTCAAATTCTTTCTGCATGACCGAGGCAAAGCTTTGACTCATAGCTTCTTCATTGCTGCCAAAAATAATGTCATCTACATACACAACAAGTATTAGCAATTTGTCATTTTCAACTTTTATATAAAGATTGCTATCTGCTGAACCTTTTGAAAAACCTTGTTGATAAAGATATTTGTCCAAGCGGTAGTACCAAGCCCTTGGAGCTTGTTTGAGACCATAGAGAGCCTTTTTCAATCTGCATACAAGATTTGGATCATTTCCAAGAATGAACCCATCTGGCTGTTCAATGTACACTTCTTCTTCCAAGTCTCCATTCAGAAAGGCTGATTTCACGTCCATTTGAAATACTTTGAAGTTTTGAAAACTTGAGAGAGCAAGGAACATTCGGATGGCCTCAAGTCTTGCAACAGGAGCAAAGGTTTCTTCAAAGTCTATTCCTTCTTGCTGCGCATACCCTTTACAAACAAGTCTGGCTTTGTTTCTAATTACTTCTCCATTTTCATTCAATTTATTTTTGAAGACCCATTTTGTTCCGATAACATTTTTATCCTTTGGTCTAGGAACCAGCTCCCAAGTGTTGTTCTTTTCGATTTGCTCAAGTTCTTCATCCATTGCTTTCACCCAACATTCATCTTTGCATGCTTCTTTCACATTTTGTGGTTCAGTAGAGGAGAGTAATGCCAAATAGCTTGAGGCTTCTGCAACTGTTCTTCTTGTTTGTACACCTGCTTCTTTCTGCCCCACAATCTGAGATTCTGGATGATTCTTCTGAACATATCTGGATGGAGTCTTTTCTTCTATTCTTGTTTGCTCCTCTGGCTCTTCTTGAGGTTCTTCTTCTTCATCATTCTGTCTTTGAGGGTAGCCTTCATCTTCTTCGATGTCTTCATGATGGACTTGCCTAGGAATGTATCCCTTCTCATCAACCACTACATCAATGCTGTCAACAATTCTGCCAAGTCTTTTATTATAGCACTTGTATGCTTTGCTATATGGAGAGTAACCAAGAAGAATGCCTTCATCTACTCTAGGTTCAAGTTTTCCAAGCTGCTCATCAGTATTCTTGATATAGCATTTGCTCCCAAAGATTTTGAAGTGCTTTACCGAAGGAGTCCTGCCACTCCAAAGCTCATGAGGAGTTTGAGTGCTGTTCACCCGGACATTTGTTTTGTTGAGAATAACAACCGCAGCATGTGCAGCTTCACCCCAGAAAGTTGCGGGAGTTCCTGATTCATCAAGCATAGCACGAGCCATTTGTTGGATTGTTCTGTTCATTCTTTCAACAACTCCATTTTGCTGAGGAGTTCTAGCTGTAGAGAATTCTCTCCTTATCCCATGTTCATCACAGAAATCGAAAAATTCATTTGAAGTAAATTCCCCACCTCTGTCGGATCTGAGGCACTTAATTTTGTGACCTGATTCATTTTCAACCAAGGCTTTGAAGGATTTGAATTTTTCGAATGCTTCATCTTTGTGCTTCATAAGTCCTAACCAGACAAACCTGGAGAAATCGTCAATAAATAATATCAAGTATTCCTCTCCTCTAGGTGTTCTTTTCCTGAATGGACCACATGTATCTGTATGTACTAGCTCAAGAGGCATGCTAGCTGTTCCTTCTTTCTCTGGAAAGTTAGTTCTGGTTTGTTTTCCAAACTGACATGATCTGCATATGGTGTTGTCAGTAATTTTGATATCTGGAAGATCGCGAACTGCCTGATATTTGCATGCTTTCCTTATTTGTGAGAAGCTTAGATGTCCCAACCTTCGATGCCATAACCAGTGCTCTTCATCCTTGCTCAGATAGCATTGTTGTTATCGTTCTTCAAATATGTACAGATTATTTGGAGTTCTTTTGCCTTTGAGTACTGTTTTACCTGTATCAAGATCACGAACAAGACATCCATTCGATCTGAAAATAACCTCGGTTCTTTGATCACACATCTGGCTGACACTTAGAAGATTATGCTTCAATCCATCAACATACAAAACATTTCCAGCTTTGACCTTTTCTTTTAACTGAGCAATGCCTTTTCCTTTTATAGTTGCAGGAGTATCATTTCCAAAAGAGACTTTCTTTCCCTTTTCTAGAGCAGAATAAGATTCAAGTTTTTCTTTATCACCTGTCATATGCTTCGAACATCCACTGTCAATGTACCATAGATTTTCCTGTCCCTCTGCATAAAATGCTATTCCACATCTTTCTGTTTGAGGTTCCTTTATTCTCCATGTTTTGGTGCTTGAGGCTTGCTCCTTTTTCTGCTGAAACCTTCTCCTGCATTCAGATTCTTCATGACCAAAGTTATTGCAAATAGAACATTTGACTTCATTTTCAAGAATCGAAAAGTTGTTATAGGTCCTTTTTGTAATCCCTGTCATACTTCTTTGTTTTTGAGCTTCCCTAGTCATGATTGTTTTATATGCAACACATTGAGCTGCTTTGTGACCAAAGTTATGACAAGAAAAGCATTGTCCATTGAAGAAACTTCTGCGGTTATCGAATCTACCAGCCAACTGATTGTAATTTCTATTTTCATCTATTCTTGGACCAAATTGAGAAGATTTTACCTGTGGCTGGTTCACCCTTAAGATGGATTGCCCTTGATAGTTTCTGTTTGTAATTCGTCCCTGCTTTACCTGATGATCTTCATTGTTCTTTTGCTCATTTCTTCTTGCTGCATCAAGATAACTCTTTGAGGTGGATGCTTGAGAGGTTTCTCCATTGTAGCCCAGACCTGTCTTGTTTAGAGGAGACCGCTGCACATTGATAATCTTATCCAAAGTTTCAGATCCTTTGACAAACTTAAGATTAATAGCTTTTGTTTTCTCAATCTCTTTTCTAAGACCAACAATTTCTCCTTCTAGTTTTTCAAGATGTTTTTCCTTTTCATCAATTCGAAATTGTAGAGTATCAATGATCACATTCTTTTCTTCTATACATCTCTTGAGTCTAGTGATTTCATCATAAAGGTTATCCACATCTATAGCATCCATATAATCATCATCTTCAAATGCCATTAATAACTTATATTCATTACCTCGTTCATCTTCATCACTGTTTGATAGACCATCACTATCTTCATGGGTGTAGTAGCTTTTCTTATTTGCACTTTGTTTCTTGTTCCATCTAGCAGGTTCCTTTCCTTTATCCTTATAAGGACATTTTGCAGCATAATGACCTACTCTTCCACAAGCAAAGCATTTGAAAGGTAGCTTACCTCTGAACCTTCCAGAACCCCTTTGAAAATTTCTGACAAAATTTGATTCTTCTTCCTCTTCTTCTGGAACATGGCTTGCTTCATAGTAATCTTCTTTGCCTGATGCCTTGAAAGCAGCTTCCCTTCTGTCTGATGGTCCTCCCTTTCTCATTTCATAAGCAGTTAGAATTCCATGTAGCTGAGACATAGTGAGAATTCGGAGATTTTCCTTTTCTTCTATTGCAGATACTTTAGATTCAAACTTGGGGGATAATGATCTTAGAATCTTTTCAACTACTATAGCCTCTTTTATTTCTTCACCCAAATTTTTCATACAATTAACAATCTCATCTACCCGAAGAAAATAATTAGCCACACTTTCATCATTATACATCTTGAGAGTCTCATACTGAATCCTGAGAGTTTGAAGTTTAGCTCGCTTTACCTGTTCATCTCCTTCATAGCTCGTGACCATTTTGTCCCATATCTCTTTTGCTAATTTGAAGTGCATTACCTTCATGAATTCCGTTTGGGATATACTTCCTAATAGAGTACTGATTGCTTTTGCATTTGTTTCATACTTCTTTTTCTCAGCTGGATCTGTAGGAGTAGCTGAAGGAAAAGCATAGCCTGTTTCTACAATGTCCCAAACTTATGTACCAAGAGATTGAAGATATCCAGTAACTCTTACCTTCCAATAATTGAAGTTTGTCCCATCAAAAACCGGTGGCCTGATTGATGCTTCTCTCTCGTAGTTGCTCATGATGAACGATCTACCTTCAAGTGATCAAGCTTCTCTGAAGGACCTGCTCTGATACCAATTGCTGAAAATAATACTGAGAGGGGGGGTGAATCAGTATTATCTAGCAATTTAATAAATCTTCCTTATTTGATCTTTGAATTATTTTTGCATGTCAGTACCATAAAATAATGAGCATGAACAAAGAAAACAGATAGTCACACCAAAGAACACAAGATGTAAGGTGGAAACCTAATGTGGGTGAAAACCACCTGCTGCAATATGTCTCTATCTTCTTTAAAATTAGAAACTTCTTTTACAATGATTTTGTACTGGTGCAGTCCTTTACCAGTACGCAGGCTGCAACCTGCAGAGCGCTGCAACTCTCTCTCTCTCTTGTTTTCCAGTCTACTCCTGGAAGGGAGCTACAACCCCCTACTTCTTTTCATAAAGCATTAGATGATCAACAAGTACATAACAGTTACAGTCCACTACAGATATCAGATCAACAATAACAGAAGTAACCCAGAACACCTTATCAACAGAGAAATTCAATCAACAGAACATCTTAAGACAGAGACGCAGTTTTTCCTTCTGTGTCCTGCGACCAGACGCAGTTAACCTTCTGCTCCCCTGCGTCCACACACAGATATCCTTCTGCTGCGCTGCGTGCCCACGCACTGTTCCTTTAACTGCTCCGCATTCTGTTGCTTCAGGGACGCATCCAGAAACACTATCGCGCCGCGTCTTTTGCTACAGGGACGCACCCAAAAACACTATCGCGCCGCGTCCTTTTGCTTCAGAGATGCACCTAAACCTTGATCGCTCTGCGTCCCCACGCAGATCTCCAGTCACTGAGCTGCGTCCCAGACGCACCTGAACTTCGTCTGCCCTGCGTCCCCACGCAGATCTCTAGATTCTGCACTGCGTCCCGGCACGCTTTCCATTCACTGTACCTGCGTCCCTTCGGGTATGAATGATTTCAAGACTTTAAGTGTAACCCAAACAGTCAGATCTACAGATCTGATCTTGCGCCAAAGAGATCTCAGTCCTTCAGTAGATTCACCTTTTAGATCTAGACCAGATCTCACCCAATAAGATATTCAACCAAAGACATACTCAAACCAAATGATCTCCTTTGCTTTATATAGGCAAGCTCCTCCTCAAAACATGGAACAATACCACGAGCCGACACCATAATAACACAATACCGTCGGCTAGATACCAAGAGTAAAACACAAGAAACCCCCATGTGGGCTTTTCTCTGCCTAGAAAAGTGTGCACTAGGTGGACACACCTGCTGAATGGCTGGCCTGCGACTCTGGACGCGGTCCCTGCATGGTGTACCTGCGGGTACGCACCTTCTGAACTGATATCCTGCGTCTTTCTTAATTTTTCATAAATTGAGAGCCTTGTCATGGGAGTTGCCATCAAGTACAACATCTGTAACATATAGCCATACCAGAAAACATAATGCCAACACACAGCTTCCAAACCATAAACTAGTTGGTAAGGAGTGAAATCGGTTGACGTTTTTACTGAGGTTCGATACGCCCAAAGCGCTAAAAATAGCATGTTATGCCAATTCGACCTATGAATCCCACTGATTCGTCAGATCATGATGACTAGAACTTTGTTGATGGCTTCAACTAGACCATTAGCCTATGGATAATATGGAGTTGAACTATCATGACGCAGGCCAAGTTGGTCTGTTAGTTCAGTCATCATAATTTTTCGAAAATGACACCCATGATCAGTGATAATCGCTTGTGGAACACCAAACCTAGCAATTATATGATTGAAATTGAAAATCGCAGCAGTTTTTCCATCTGCCTCAAATGTAGGCATCGGCTCGGCCCACTTGGTAAAATAATCTACCGCAAGGATGATATACACATGCCCCTCGGCTGAGTGAGGGTTACATGTAATAAAATCGATACCCAATTTTGCAAAAGGACCGACAGCAATTATAGGGTGGAGAGGAGCAGGTGAAGCGCGCATATTTCGATCAAAAATTTGGCAGTTGTGGCATTTTCGGACCACGTTAATACAATCTTTAAACAAAGACAGCAAGAAATAGCCAGCGCGCAATATCTTTTGGGTTGTGGCAAACCCAGACATATGACCACCACATGCTCTAGAGTGACAGTCATTTAGAACCCTTTCAGCTTCCTCATGAATTAAACAATGTCGGAAACAGAGTCTGCCCCACGACGATAAAGTGTATCTCCAATAATTTTGAATTGTTGGGACTGGAATCGTATTTTCCGACGCTGAAATCTTGAAATTTCAGGATGAAAGGATTGGGTTTTGAGATAAATGATAATATCTCCATACCATGGATCTAAAGTGCTGATTAGAAACAAGGATTCATCCGCAATGGGATCTTCCACCACAGTTTCGGTGTCAACACACGGGAAGTCACACATTAACTCCGCAAAAACTAAAGATTTCTTTGACTTAGATTTTTCAAATTCCAAGTCAAACTCCTGCAGCATCACAATCCATTTGGAGTACTTGCCCCCTAGCAATTGTTTGGTCAAAATATAGATCATAGGGTTGCAATCGGAAATTACTGTAGTTTTTCGTAGTAAAATGTAATGACGAAAACGTTGGACAGCTTGAACAGCTGCCAAGGCCAATTTCTCCACATGTGAATATTTTAGCTCAGTTGGATTCAAAGTGTGACTAAGGTAATATATCACATGTTCACTACCGAATTCATCTTCCTGAACTAGCACCATTCCAATGGTGGAATGTGAGGCGGCGAGATATAAGAAGTAGTCCTGGTTGTAGTTGGGAGGATGCAATAACGGTGCATGAGTCAACGCATGTTTTAATGCATCAAAAGATTTGTCAGCTATCTCATCCCAAAAGAATGGAGTATTCTGTTTCAATAACCGGGTAAAACCCTGTGCAATCTTGACATAGTTAGGAATGAATCGACATAAAAAGTTTTCTTTCCCTTACAAACTTTGGAGTTGGCGAAGAGTCGAAGGAGGAGGCAATTTGACAATAGCTTCAACCTTCGAGGGATCGACACGAATGCTGGCTTTTGAAACAGAAAACCCTAGTAACCGACCCGTTTCTATATAGAAGACACACTTGTGTGGATTCAACCTAATTCAATAATGCCTACACCTCATAAAGATTGCTCGTAAATGAATGAGATGATCGGCTCGATGTAATGAATGAGCAGGTAAATCATCGAGATAGGGTTTCACAATGTGTTTTATGTCATGAAACGCGTAAGACATGGCCCTTTGAAAAGTTGCACTGGTGTTCTTAAGCCCAAAAGGTAATTTGCAATAAGCAAATGTCCCCCATGGACAAATGAAAGCCGTTTTTCATTGATCAGCAGGTAGAATATTTATTTGATTGTATCCAGAAAAACCATCCATGAAGGAGAATATTTCACTGCCGGCACAATCATCAATGATTTGATTGACATAGGGAGTTGGGTAATTGTCTTTTGGACAGGCTCGATTAATATCCCTATAATTGATACATATTCTTATTGTTCCTTTCTTTTTGTTAACAGGAACAATATTCGACACCCAATCCGTTAAAGGAATTGGATAAATGAAACCTACTTTAAGTAATTTTTCAACTTCTGCTTTAATTGCAGCAGCTTTTCGCGGGTGAATCTGACGCAAACGTTGCCGGACGGGTTTAGCATCTGGGTAAGTCTTGATTTCATGAACAACAATTGCTGGGTCAATTCCTGGAATTTCCTCATATGACCAGGTAAACAAGTCGCGGAATTCTTGAAATAGGGCCTTATATGTTTGAATTTCATCTTCCGTACAAGAGAAACCTATATGAATGTTTTCAACAATTCCAGGCTTAACCGAAATGTCAATAAGAATAGTTTGAGAAATTTTTCCTAAATTTAACTCAGAATCAGGATTTTGCAATGGATTTTGAGGTTCCTTGACATAATCAGTCGTAAAAATAGATGAAAAATTGTTTTCAAAGTGATCAATCTCAGGTAAAAACGAAGATCTATGATGAAGATCTTCCCATGGTAAATCATCAACAGACAAGATTTCACGAATTTTCTCATCTGTATGAACAAGTTCGGAAAACGTTGTTGAATCTGAGTCTGATATTGAAAGTGATTCTTCATGGACTACATTCATTAAGTCAATTTCAGTTGAAGAAGAGTCAGAAAACGACTGTACGGCCTGATACGCAATTTCATATGGACTCAAAGGCATAGCATCACCAAATGAATCTATCTCAGATTCGGAAGGTACGATCCAAGGATCATCATAAACAATAGTGTCTGATGAAATCATATGAATGGTTGCAGTAGAAGGGGGTACGTTTGGAGGAGGAAAGGAAAAAGTTTCGAGTAAACCAGAAGCTTTAACTAGTCGTACTCCAACATCCTTATAAGGGATAGTTGTTTTGCCAACATGCTGGATACTTTCAGAAGAGGCTGGGTCAGATGAAAAGTAAGTTAGTTGGTCTATAGTTACGATCTTTCCATTATGAGGAAACTTTATAAGCCGAAAGACCAATGAAACAACAATAGTCATAGCGTAAGACCAACTACGACCCAAGAGAAGGTTGTAATCTAGAGGGGCATCAACCACCTCCACATTTAGATTAACAGTTTTTCCTTCAACCCCTATAGGTAAATCCTGTAGAATGTCGAAAGAATGGAACCCACGGCCATCAAAGGCCTTTAGAATCGTCGGGGATTGATTAAGTGTAGGAGAACCAAGCGATCTCCAACACTGGATCAACATAATACACGTTGAGGCTCCCTCATCAATCGCAGTCCTATAACAAGGTCTGTTATTTACTAACACTGGAATCTGGAAAGCCATTTGATGAGGTAAGCGAGGTGTATTATTTTCTAAATCGAAAGTTATAAGGTTCGAGTCCTGAATATCAACAGGTCCTACAGCTGACAATAGCAATTTACGCTGTGCTGGACATGATTGCACCACCTCCAAAGACGACATTGCTAAAGGTGAAATAGCCAAATCTTCAACAATGTTATAGTTCTGAGCAGCTCTCGCATGTGGATTGCAAGCTGACTTTTGAAGTATACCCTAGGCGGGCAGTTTGATTACTAAGTCTAGGTTAGGTTTCTCGATCTGTAGTGGATCAAAACCGGGAGTTGAAGTTGATGGGTTTGAATTAGAAGATTCTACTTCCTTACCACAACCAAGACTTTTACTTCCATAATGATGTGATCTTGTCGCAATCCTAACATGGGACATCATCATTATGGGTTCTTCTGAGGCATTTGAGGAAGAACCTATCATCTTACTGTCATGACTAGGAAAAGGATCCTTCAAAACAGCAGGCGTTTGAGAACCTTTGATGATTTTCGCAACCTCAGTGCGATGAGGGTAGTCTCTTTGATGAGCCCCAAAAATGTACAATAATTTGGGCTCATTCAACCTCCTAATTTCACTTAATCCACCATTCTCATTTGTTTATTGCATGTTTTTGATTATTTTTATGTTAATAGAGTGAATTTGGTTAGTCATTATGCCAACAAGTCTAATGGGTGCTTTGTGTAGCCTTGTTGGTCAACTTGGAGACAAATTTGAAGGTCTTAATGAGCACTTGGCAGCCAAATTCGTGGGAGAACAAGCTAGAGGATTTGTAGGAAGGTGTCCCCCTCATTTATGGGCCCTTACCTCGAATTCTCCACCATCAGCTTGGAGTTCAAGGGCCACCGAATCAATCAGCTCAAGGGCAGCCAAGCAAGTCAAGTTGGACTGCTGTTAACTCCAAGTCTTGGGCAGCCAAGTCCCTAACTTTTAGGAGGACTGTTGGGTCCTCAAATTGTATAAATAAGAAGGCTTGGGGCCTCATTTTGGTTAGCTAGTGGGTAGTCATTTTGTGTAGCTAGTTAGTCAATTTGGGGATAGCTAGTTAGTCAATTTGGTTAGTCATGTTGTAGCTCAGTTTTTGCTCCTTGTAAGCCAGTTTTGGCATGTCATTAGATTCATGATTATTCAATAAAGACAGGCAGCTTTTGATCCAATTCTGAGTTTTTGAGAGAGCAATAGACCTCCTCTGTTTTGTAATGTTAATTTCTTTTTGTTTCAGCACTTTAGTTCATTGCTTTACCATGCAATTTGAAATTACAGGTTTGCTGAGTTAGCTTTATGAATTTGAGTGAGTTTAGCTTATGGTTGAAATGTTTTTAGTTGCATCAGTTAGATTAGTAGGTTGATAACACACAGGAGCTCCAAGGAAAACGGTTGAGAAAGCCTCCACTGCCATCTCTGTTTGGAGATTGGAGTGCAGCCTATACCAACCACAAAAATACACCTTTCTTTACTTTGTGCTTGCTGCAACACAGTCACGGTTATGTTAGATTCTTTCATGTACTTCACACCTGCACTACACACCTTCATCACAACTTCATGCACATTTCTCTTCACGTTTTGGATTGATGTTCATTGAATTTACAAGCACAGGTAGTCTAGGTTAATGCATTTTCGGATTGGTGACAGTCATAAGCATTTGTTTCATTTACACTGTTCTCTCTCGTTCCATTACCTTCTCCTCCATCTTGATCACGCATGCAAACACATCTTTGACCTCTGCTCCGCTCTGTTATCTCCCAAAGTCTTTCACTCCTCACGTAACTTCATTCCCTAGCCCTTTCGTTGACATAGCCCTTTGTCTTCCAACCTACTCCCCACACTCATTTCCTATCCTATTTCTCCACTTCTGAGCCATCACCAGCCTTATTCCTACCTTACACATCTCCCCCTACCATTCCATCACTCCTCCATCACTTCAAACACTCACGGTAGGTCATCCTGTAGCAGTTTGTAGACATCCTGTAGAAACCAGAGTATCCTGTAGGATCCCCTGCAGACATCCTGTAGGAGGCCACTCACTCGGTTGCTGAGCTTCTGAACGTGAGGAACCTCTGTGGATGGATGCTAAGGATCCCTAGGGACCTCTCCTAGCCTCCCCAACCTTTTCCACGCTTTCCTTCCTTCTCCATCCCATCTGCACAACCAAACCCTAGTTAGCACAAAATCACAATCATTCCATCCACTTAAAGAAAAAATACAAAAACATGTCTTTTATGTTGCAAGTAGCTTAGATCCATGCATTTTCACTTATTAGAGGTAATAGCAGCATTGGTAGAAGTTTCATTCACATTCTTTGCATTATAGAGGTTAGACTAGTCAAATTAGGGTTTCCTAGGTTTACATGCTTTGATTTGCTTTCAGTTCATTTTTGTCAAGTAGATTAGTTTTCTTTGAGATAGCTTTCATCCATCATTATCAAGCTTCTTCTAAGAGCCTATAGAAGTTGGCTTGAGCCCTAGCGGACTTGTGCCAGCTGACCAAGTGACAGCTGCGACAAGAGCTAGTACTTGTGCATACAGCACCGCCGCTTCCAAGTTTGTACGAACTACCGGGTTGATAAAATTAAGAGACAGGAAGCCCCAGGAGTTGTAGCATTATTGCTACAATACTGGAGCTCACCATCTTTTTGGCGCCGTTGCCGGGGAAGCGGCAGAGTATTGGTGATTGTTGCTATTCTTCTATTTTCTACTACAACCTTCTGCTCAGTAGTTTATTTCATTTTTCATTCTGCAAAAGTAGCATAGATATTTCCTGCTTTCATAGATTAGTATTTCCTGCTTTCATAGATTAGTATTTCCTGCTTTCATAGATTAGCATTTCCTGCTTTCCTAGATTAGCCTTTCAATTCCGCAATTTCAATTTTGCAAGCGTAGATTAGTATTTCAATTTTGCAAGCGTAGACTAGCCTTTCCATTCCTGCAAGCGTAGATTAGTATTTCAATTTTGCAAGCGTAGACTAGCCTTTCCATTCCTGCAATTTCATTTGAGCAAAATAGATTAGTCCTTTCCTGCTTTCATTTCAATTCCGCATTTTCATTTCAGCAAGATAGTTAGTTGCAGTTCAATCTATTTCAGTTTTGCAAGTAGAAGTAGAAAAAAGAAAAAAAACAACCAAAAAGATTTCATTTCATGCTTTGTAGGAGTAGAGATAAGTTAGAAAAATGATTGCACAACCCCCCCACTGCTTCACACAGCCAACGTTCTTCTTCGATGGTTGTGATGAAAGAACCCCTGGGTGGACATCAAGACATATCTGAAGAACCTCTAGGGGAGAAGAAGAAAGAAACACTCCTCTGAAGCAAATGGCTACAAGCAGAAATGATTGGAGCAGTCCCTTGTCCAAAGATGAATTTGAAAATCAGATCGAAGGTTTCAAGAGTGATATGAGGCAGTTTCTTGCCATGCAACTGGATACCTTGCGGATCCAAAAGAAGCAAGAAGAAGCCAAGAGGGCTTTGGCCATTTTTTGTCCTAGGTGCACTAGAAAGCATCCTAGGAACGAATGTCCAATGGACCCTCTAGAAGTGTGTTTCATCTGTGAGGAATACCATCCTACAGATCAGTGCCCTTCCTTGCCCAGAATCAAAGCTACATATAAAAGAGCCAAGGGAGCCACTGAATCACTCTGTTATATGAACCAAAGGAGGCCACATGGACCCATACCCTACCAGCAGGAACTACAAGGGACACCCGAGACCTATTATGACCCTTACCAAGCCACCTTCATGCCTTCTTGGGGTCCCCCTGCTCATCCTTCCTGGTTCACACCCCCTCCTTATTCCTTCACAGATCCATATTATGCCCAACCAGCTGCTCATTCGTTTCACTCTTATGCTCAGCCACAGCCTCAGTGGAATGCACCTTATCAGGAGTGGAGGCCCCAGTACAACTCTCATCCCACTCATTTTCCTCCACCACCTGCTCATCCACAACCATCGCCTCCTCCTCCACCAAGGCAACCCCAAATGCCTACCCAACCACAATGCCATCCATCTCCATCTCAATTTCACACCTCCACTCAGCTACCCGTACCTCCATTTCCAAAACCATGCAATGAAGCAGCTCAACCCAATTACAAATCTGAGGCACAACATGTGTAAATGATTCCTCGTGAGCTCAATGATGTTCACCAAAGCTCAGGAAAAGTAATGCAAAAAAGAGATCATCTTGAAAGCATTGAAGGACCAAAAGCAAAAGAAGATTCAAAAGAGGAGATCAAAGGACCATGGGCTGCACTTAATGAAGAGAAGAGATCAGAATCAGAGATGGAGAAAGTTTCCTCATGGTTACCATCAAATCCTCCATGTACTCAAGAGAAAGATCAGCAAAAAGAGGAAGATCAGAAGGTCATGATGGAAGGTGACATGAAGAATGATCCAAATCAGCAAGATGACCAAGGATATCAAAGCTATATTGAGATATGGTTTCAGAAGGTCACTAAGTTGCAGCAGCACTCTCCTCCTCAGCTATGTTTTGTACTCTCAAAGTCAGATAATTTTGTCTCTGGAAGTTGGATAGTTGTCCAAGCATGCATTTCGAGCCTTCACATCATTTTTTCTCTAATCTCGATGTGCACATGGCTCCATTGGAAGTATTCTTATACTTGAAAATGATTTTGTTTTTCAAGTAGGGTAGGGTAGAAAAAAATGAAAAAAAAGGAAAAATAAAGAAATGAAAAAATGAAAATAAGAGAAAAATAAAAATCTAAGGTGAAAACCCCCTCGGAGGCGCCTTAGATTGGCTCATTGATTGAAAACCTCCATGAGGCGGTCAATGCGTTGGAAAGAAAAGAAAATAAAAGAGAAAAAGATTTTTGGGTGAAAACCTCCCTTGGAGGCGCCCAAGGCAGGCAATTAGGGTGAAAACCTCCATGAGGCGCCCTAGTTGTTTTTCAAAAAAAAAAGGAGAAAAAGAGAAAAATAAAAATAAAGCTAATCATCATTGAATAATTTTATGTGCAGCAATGACATTTCAGGTTGCAAGAAGGATGTTTCATGGCAGGAGGAGCACTCAAATCAAGGTCAAAGGAGTTTTTGTGCCTTCTACAGGAAGTTTCGTATCTTCTACAGGAAGCTTACAAAAAAGCCAAATTGATCTCCGAAGAGGACCCGAAGGCTTGGAATATGTCCATGAGGCCTACACTCATCCATGTTTCCACTCCTCACCCCTTTTCCATCATTTTTTCATGTCATTATGCTTCTTTCCTCAAAACTGTGTTTTCTACAGGAAGCTCTGTATTTCTACAGGAAACATCCTGTAGAACCTTTGGACGAGCCAAATTCAATCTCAAAAGTGAATCTAATGGTGGGAATCTGTTGATTAGGCCTACAAGCACTTTTGTGTCCATCCCTTGCCTTTCTCCATCACTCGTCCACCTCATTGTGCTTCTCATTGTGCTTCTACAGGAACTTCCTGTAGAAATTGAGGGAAACTAGCCATGGATTTCAAAAAGTGGTTCGGCGAACATGGTAGCTTCCTCAAAGGTTTAGAAGTCCTCCTGCAATCTTCCAACTCCTCCTCCATCATCTCCATACCTGCATCACAGCCAAAATTCATTTTGTCATCCCATGCAAGCACATGCAAAGTACCTTGAAGCCAAAAACACATAGAGCAGAATTTGTTTTTGCCATAACTTGAGAACCATGCATCCATTTGACAAACCGTTTTATGGGGAATTGTACAAGGTCGATGAAAACATGCCTGAGCAGTTTCATGCAATTCCGGTGCACGGTTTCCAAGAAATCAGCCTCCATCACCATCAGCCATTTTTTCAGTTTCTCCATAACCGTGCATCCGTTTCAAAACCTGTTTCATGGGGAGATGCATGTGGGTGATAGTAGCCTACTCAAGCAGTTTCAGCCAATTCTGATGCACGGTTTCCGAGAAATCGAGCTCTAAAATCTTCAGCCATTTTCCAATTTTCTCGAAATCCGTGCATCCATTGATCACGAATTTGCTATGGGAGATGCTTCATGATGGTAGGAACATGCCCACCGAGTTTCAGCTCAATCCGGTTTGCCGTTTGGGAGAAATGGCAAAAAGAAGTTCTGGTCCTGAGAAAATTCAATGGCAGCAGCTTGAATGGGCATAGTTGAACGTGGAAACGATTGTCTGGAGCTTGGATCCGTCCAGAAGACACCTGCACAGAAAAAACAGCCATGAATCATCAATCAAGCCACCATGCAACCACATCAACACATGCATGCAGCAAAGCTTCACAGTAGCCAACTGACTTTCAGGTACGTGACAAAACCGATTCCTCTGTTTGCATGAATCTAGTCTGAACATTGCATGAATGAATGAGATGGTTAGGATTAAAAAAATTGGTGGCTAGCTAACTAGCCACCCACATCTAGTTCAACAGCACTTGGTGGGTGAATGAGACACGTGCGCTCAGCCATGCACGTGAAGGAAAAACGGACAGTGTTGGTTGTTTAAACTCCAGTGCAACGGGTGGATGAAATCACAGGCATGGAACACAATTAACAACTCCAGTTCATGCACAATTACATGGGCCAGCACGTCTTTGCCACCACACTCCTACAACAGTCCACGCAGACCAGCAAGAGACAATATGCAGTGGTCATTTAAATGAGTATTTATCACAGCAATCAAAACTTTGGTTTGGTGGCAATTTACGACAACAGATTGATGGGAGTTAAACTCCCCCTTATCTCCACTCAAACTCACACCTGGCAATAAAAATATGGCGCGATAATCTTCAAGAGAAACATGCACAGCAGATCAACCTCTATGCTGGCTGCTATACACAAATTTGATCGGCTGCATTGGCATTTGGTTGCAGACGTGTCAAATCACAGGTTGTAGTTGAAGATTTGGGTGGGAGTTTGTCTCCCATTTACGTTAGTTATACATATGCACTTGACAAACATAAAGAATATGCACAAACAGTTGGATGAACGCTGATTTTCAAGGGAGATATACATAGCTAGTTAGGGAGCAGTCTACAACAGTGATCTCCAGCTATTTCCAAAACATATCAGCCCTTCTAGCAGCGGAAGGAAGTTTGCAGGGCCCTGAAAGTGGATCTGATCAAGAAATTGATCAATCATATGTGAGTGAAGGCTCAGACCTTGAAATTATGTGCAAAGATAGGTCAAGATATTCACCAAGTAGCTTGACTAGAAACTCTTGTGTGAAGTTGAAAGCTTCCGAGTCAAATGGAAATGAGTAAAGAGGTAGAAGGTCCAGTTGCATATGATGAGAATACCAACGAATCTAGATTACAAATCTAATATACATCAGATTTCTTTATGATGGGCAGTTTAAAATGCCTCTATTCTTAGAGATTTATGCATGCTTTTCCGAGGCCTAGATTGTTTGGCTGTATTTGTCTTGGTTAATGTTGTATGTATTTTTCACCAAACAGGGATTTGCATTTGTGACTTTCCAGACTGTGGAGGCTACTAAGTGAGCCCGTAAGGAACCAAACAAAACCATTGATGGAAGGATTGTTACTGTGAAACTTGCAGTTGATGGTTAGAAAGACAATTTATCATCATAACCTGTAGTATCGCCACAAATGCAGACAACTTATGGAATAGACTATCCAAGCCTGAACTCCTATCATAGTCCAAGGCCACAAGTACCAGCCTCTGCACCACCACCAATTTGTTTCTCAGCATATCCATCAGGCCTATCAGCATATTGATGAGTCTGAAACCAGTGCTTATAAAACTTTTCTATGGGCTTCCTCATTCCTTCATTGCTAAGATAATCACAGGGACTGAGCCATGGAATCAGGCTGTAGCATTGCTCTACAAGCTCTGCATTGAATCTTTTGGGCAAATCATATACATATATTTTCCTTCCTTTGCATTGTTTCTGGCTTGGATCCTTCATGGCCGCAGGCATTGCAGCAGACCTAAAGGCCTCCATTTGCATTTTCACTGCATCCAAGTAAAAATGAACACCCACTATTTCCTTTTGCAGCGAGGAAAAGGAGAAAATTGAGGCAGAGAAACTAGCTAAGGGCAAGGAAACGCAGGGCAGACCATCACCGGAAAGGTCGCCAGAAAAGAAAGAGGAAAAGCAAAAGAAAAAAACAGGATGCTGAGGCCAAAACAGTGGGTGGTAAAACAACACAAATGCCAAGGGAGAAGCGGTTGCAAGCACGAGCAGAGAGAACTGAAGAAGGCTAAACAAGTAGGGACACACCCAAGGTAACCAGCAGCACAGCTGAAAGGAAAAGCACCCTCAGCCAAGCAGGCTAAGAAAGTGCCGACTGTTTCTACAGGAAGACAAAGACTATTTCTACAGGAAAACAGAGACCGTTTCTACAGGAAGCCAAGAAAGGAGAAATCGGCTAAGATGTTAGCCAAGGAAGCCATCAGGGCCATCAAAGACAAGGGGAGAGATTTGGTTGCTCAGAGGATGAGCAACACTTTCAGTAGGGGGGTGACGATGAGCCCCAAAAATGTACAATTATTTGGGCTCATTCAACCTCCTAATTTGACTTAATCCACCATTCTCATTTGTTTATTACATGTTTTTGATTATTTTTATATTAATAGAGTGAATTTGGTTAGTCATTATGCCAACAAGTCTAATGGGTGCTTTGTGTAGCCTTGTTGGTCAACTTGGAGACAAATTTGAAGGTCTTAATGAGCACTTGGCAGCCAAATTCGTGGGAGAACAAGCTAGAGGATTTGTAGGAAGGTGTCCCCCTCATTTATGGGCCCTTACCTCGAATTCTCCACCATCAGCTTGGAGTTCAAGGGCCACCGAATCAATCAGCTCAAGGGCAGCCAAGCAATTCAAGTTGGACTGCTGTTAACTCCAAGTCTTGGGTAGCCAAGTCCCTAACTTTTAGGAGGACTGTTGGGTCCTCAAATTGTATAAATAAGAAGGCTTGGGGCCTCATTTTGGTTAGCTAGTGGGTAGTCATTTTGTGTAGCTAGTTAGTCAATTTGGGGATAGCTAGTTAGTCAATTTGGTTAGTCATGTTGTAGCTCGGTTTTTGCTCCTTGTAAGCCAGTTTTGGCATGTCATTAGATTCATGATTATTCAATAAAGACAGGCAGCTTTTGATCCAATTCTGAGTTTTTGAGAGAGCAATAGACCTCCTCTGTTTTGTAATGTTAATTTCTTTTTGTTTCAGCACTTTAGTTCATTGCTTTACCATGCAATTTGAAATTACAGGTTTGCTGAGTTAGCTTTATGAATTTGAGTGAGTTTAGCTTATGGTTGAAATGTTTTTAGTTGCATCAGTTAGATTAGCAAGTTGATAACACACAGGAGCTCCAAGGAAAACGGTTGAGAAAGCCTCCACTGCCATCTCTGTTTGGAGATTGGAGTGCAGCCTATACCAACCACAAAAATACACCTTTCTTTACTTTGTGCTTGCTGCAACACAGTCACGGTTATGTTAGATTCTTTCATGTACTTCACACCTGCACTACACACCTTCATCACAGCTTCATGCACATTTCTCTTCACGTTTTGGATTGATGTTCATTGAATTTACAAGCACAGGTAGTCTAGGTTAATGCATTTTCGGATTGGTGACAGTCATAAGCATTTGTTTCATTTACACTGTTCTCTCTCGTTCCATTACCTTCTCCTCCATCTTGATCACGCATGCAAACACATCTTTGACCTCTGCTCCGCTCTGTTATCTCCCAAAGTCTTTCACTCCTCACGTAACTTCATTCCCTAGCCCTTTCGTTGACATAGCCCTTTGTCTTCCAACCTACTCCCCACACTCATTTCCTATCCTATTTCTCCACTTCTGAGCCATCACCAGCCTTATTCCTACCTTACACATCTCCCCCTACCATTCCATCACTCCTCCATCACTTCAAACACTCACGGTAGGTCATCCTGTAGCAGTTTGTAGACATCCTGTAGAAACCAGAGTATCCTGTAGGATCCCCTGCAGACATCTTGTAGGAGGCCACTCACTCGGTTGCTGAGCTTCTGAACGTGAGGAACCTCTGTGGATGGATGCTAAGGATCCCTAGGGACCTCTCCTAGCCTCCCCAACCTTTTCCACGCTTTCCTTCCTTCTCCATCCCATCTGCACAACCAAACCCTAGTTAGCACAAAATCACAATCATTCCATCCACTTAAAGAAAAAATACAAAAACATGTCTTTTATGATGCAAGTAGCTTAGATCCATGCATTTTCACTTATTAGAGGTAATAGCAGCATTGGTAGAAGTTTCATTCACATTCTTTGCATTATAGAGGTTAGACTAGTCAAATTAGGGTTTCCTAGGTTTACATGCTTTGATTTGCTTTCAGTTCATTTTTGTCAAGTAGATTAGTTTTCTTTGAGATAGCTTTCGTCCATCATTATCAAGCTTCTTCTGAGAGCCTATAGAAGTTGGCTTGAGCCCTAGCGGACTTGTGCCAGCTGACCAAGTGACAGCTGCGACAAGAGCTAGTACTTGTGCATACAGCACCGCCGCTTCCAAGTTTGTACGAACTACCGGGTTGATAAAATTAAGAGACAGGAAGCCCCAGGAGTTGTAGCATTATTGCTACAATACTGGAGCTCACCATATTTTTGGCGCCGTTGCCGGGGAAGCGGTAGAGTATTGGTGATTGTTGCTATTCTTCTATTTTCTACTACAACCTTCTGCTCAGTAGTTTATTTCATTTTTCATTCTGCAAAAGTAGCATAGATATTTCCTGCTTTCATAGATTAGTATTTCCTGCTTTCATAGATTAGCATTTCCTGCTTTGCTAGATTAGCCTTTCAATTCCGCAATTTCAATTTTGCAAGCGTAGATTAGTATTTCAATTTTGCAAGCGTAGACTAGCCTTTCCATTCCTGCAAGCGTAGATTAGTATTTCAATTTTGCAAGCGTAGACTAGCCTTTCCATTCCTGCAATTTCATTTGAGAAAAATAGATTAGTCCTTTCCTGCTTTCATTTCAATTCCACATTTTCATTTCAGCAAGATAGTTAGTTGCAGTTCAATCTATTTCAGTTTTGCAAGTAGAAGTAGAAAAGAGAAAAAAAACAACCAAAAAGATTTCATTTCATGCTTTGTAGGAGTAGAGATAAGTTAGAAAAATGATTGCACAACCCCCCCACTGCTTCACACAGCCAACGTTCTTCTTCGATGGTTGTGATGAAAGAACCCCTGGGTGGACATCAAGACATATCTGAAGAACCTCTAGGGGAGAAGAAGAAAGAAACACTCCTCTGAAGCAAATGGCTACAAGCAGAAATGATTGGAGCAGTCCCTTGTCCAAAGATGAATTTGAAAATCAGATCGAAGGTTTCAAGAGTGATATGAGGCAGTTTCTTGCCATGCAACTGGATACCTTGCGGATCCAAAAGAAGCAAGAAGAAGCCAAGAGGGCTTTGGCCATTTTTTGTCCTAGGTGCACTAGAAAGCATCCTAGGAACGAATGTCCAATGGACCCTCTAGAAGTGTGTTTCATCTGTGAGGAATACCATCCTACAGATCAGTGCCCTTCCTTGCCCAGAATCAAAGCTACATATCAAAGATCCAAGGGAGCCACTGAATCACTCTGTTATATGAACCAAAGGAGGCCACATGGACCCATACCCTACCAGCAGGAACTACAAGGGACACCCGAGACCTATTATGACCCTTACCAAGCCACCTTCATGCCTTCTTGGGGTCCCCCTGCTCATCCTTCCTGGTTCACACCCCCTCCTTATTCCTTCACAGATCCATATTATGCCCAACCAGCTGCTCATTCGTTTCACTCTTATGCTCAGCCACAGCCTCAGTGGAATGCACCTTATCAGGAGTGGAGGCCCCAGTACAACTCTCATCCCACTCATTTTCCTCCACCACCTGCTCATCCACAACCATCGCCTCCTCCTCCACCAAGGCAACCCCAAATGCCTACCCAACCACAATGCCATCCATCTCCATCTCAATTTCACACCTCCACTCAGCTACCCGTACCTCCATTTCCAAAACCATGCAATGAAGCAGCTCAACCCAATTACAAATCTGAGGCACAACATGTGCAAATGATTCCTCGTGAGCTCAATGATGTTCACCAAAGCTCAGGAAAAGTAATGCAAAAAAGAGATCATCTTGAAAGAATTGAAGGACCAAAAGCAAAAGAAGATTCAAAAGAGGAGATCAAAGAACCATGGGCTGCACTTAATGAAGAGAAGAGATCAGAATCAGAGATGGAGAAAGTTTCCTCATGGTTACCATCAAATCCTCCATGTACTCAAGAGAAAGATCAGCAAAAAGAGGAAGATCAGAAGGTCATGATGGAAGGTGACATGAAGAATGATCCAAATCAGCAAGATGACCAAGGATATCAAAGCTATATTGAGATATGGTTTCAGAAGGTCACTAAGTTGCAGCAGCACTCTCCTCCTCAGCTATGTTTTGTACTCTCAAAGTCAGATAATTTTGTCTCTGGAAGTTGGATAGTTGTCCAAGCATGCATTTCGAGCCTTCACATCATTTTTTCTCTAATCTCGATGTGCACATGGCTCCATTGGAAGTATTCTTATACTTGAAAATGATTTTGTTTTTCAAGTAGGGTAGGGTAGAAAAAAATGAAAAAAAAGGAAAAATAAAGAAATGAAAAAATGAAAATAAGAGAAAAATAAAAATCTAAGGTGAAAACCCCCTCGGAGGCGCCTTAGATTGGCTCATTGATTGAAAACCTCCATGAGGCGGTCAATGCGTTGGAAAGAAAAGAAAATAAAAGAGAAAAAGATTTTTGGGTGAAAACCTCCCTTGGAGGCGCCCAAGGCAGGCAATTAGGGTGAAAACCTCCATGAGGCGCCCTAGTTGTTTTTCAAAAAAAAAAAGAGAAAAAAAAGAAAAAGAAAAATAAACCTAATCATCATTGAATAATTTTATGTGCAGCAATGACATTTCAGGTTGCAAGAAGGATGTTTCATGGCAGGAGGAGCACTCAAATCAAGGTCAAAGGAGTTTTTGTGCCTTCTACAGGAAGTTTCGTATCTTTTACAGGAAGCTTACAAAAAAGCCAAATTGATCTCCGAAGAGGACCTGAAGGCTTGGAATATGTCCATGAGGCCTACACTCATCCATGTTTCCACTCCTCACCCCTTTTCCATCATTTTTTCATGTCATTATGCTTCTTTCCTCAAAACTGTGTTTTCTACAGGAAGCTCTGTATTTCTACAGGAAACATCCTGTAGAACCTTTGGACGAGCCAAATTCAATCTCAAAAGTGAATCTAATGGTGGGAATCTGTTGATTAGGCCTACAAGCACTTGTGTGTCCATCCCTTGCCTTTCTCCATCATTCGTCCACCTCATTGTGCTTCTACAGGAACTTCCTGTAGAAATTGAGGGAAACTAGCCATGGATTTCAAAAAGTGGTTCGGCGAACATGGTAGCTTCCTCAAAGGTTCAGAAGTCCTCCTGCAATCTTCCAACTCCTCCTCCATCATCTCCATACCTGCATCACAGCCAAAATTCATTTTGTCATCCCATGCAAGCACATGCAAAGTACCTTGAAGCCAAAAACACATAGAGCAGAATTTGTTTTTGCCATAACTTGAGAACCATGCATCCATTTGACAAACCGTTTTATGGGGAATTGTACAAGGTCGATGACAACATGCCTGAGCAGTTTCATGCAATTCCGGTGCACGGTTTCCAAGAAATCAGCCTCCATCACCATCAGCCATTTTTTCATTTTCTCCATAACCGTACATCCGTTTCAAAACCTGTTTCATGGGGAGATGCACGTGGTTGATAGTAGCCTACCCAAGCAGTTTCAGCCAATTCTGATGCACGGTTTCCGAGAAATCGAGCTCTAAAATCTTCAGCCATTTTCCAATTTTCTCGAAATCCGTGCATCCATTGATCACGAATTTGCTATGGGAGATGCATCATGATGGTAGGAACATGCCCACCGAGTTTCAGCTCAATCCGGTTTGCCGTTTGGGAGAAATGGCAAAAAGAAGTTCTGGTCCTGAGAAAATTCAATGGCAGCAGCTTGAACGGGCAGAGTTGAACGTGGAAACGATTGTCTGGAGCTTGGATCCGTCCAGAAGACACCTGCACAGAAAAAACAGCCATGAATCATCAATCAAGCCACCATGCAACCACATCAACACATGCATGCAGCAAAGCTTCACAGCAGCCAACTGACTTTCAGGTACGTGACAAAACCGATTCCTCTGTTTGCATGAATCTAGTCTGGACATTGCATGAATGAATGAGATGGTTAGGATTAAAAAAATTGGTGGCCAGCTAACTAGCCACCCACATCTAGTTCAACAGCACTTGGTGGGTGAATGAGACACGTGTGCTCAGCCATGCACGTGAAGGAAAAACAGACAGTGTTGGTTGTTTAAACTCCAGTGCAACGGGTGGATGAAATCACAGGCATGGAACACAGTTAACAACTGCAGTTCATGCACAATTACATGGGCCAGCACGTCTTTGCCACCTCACTCCTACAGCAGTCCACGCAGACCAGCAAGAGACAATACGCAGTGGTCATTTAAATGAGTATTTATCACAGCAATCAAAACTTTGGTTTGGTGGCAGTTTACGACAACAGATTGATGGGAGTTAAACTCCCCCTTATCTCCACTCAAACTCACACCTGGCAGTAAAAATATGGCACGATAATCTTCAAGAGAAACATGCACAGCAGATCAACCTCTACGCTGGCTGCTATACACAAATTTGATCGGCTGCATTGGCATTTGGTTGCAGACGTGTCAAATCACAGGTTGTAGTTGAAGATTTGGGTGGGAGTTTGTCTCCCATTTACGTTAGTTATACATATGCACTTGACAGCCATAAAGAATATGCACAAACAGTTGGATGAACGCTGATTTTCAAGGGAGATATACACAGCTAGTTAGGGAGCAGTCTACAACAATGATCTCCAGCTATTTCCAAAACATATCAGCCCTTCTAGCAGTGGAAGGAAGTTTGTAGGGCCCTGAAAGTGGATCTGATCAAGAAATTGATCAATCATATGTGAGTGAAGGCTCAGACCTTGAAATTATGTGCAAAGATAGGTCAAGATATTCACCAAGTAGCTTGACTAGAAACTCTTGTGTGAAGTTGAAAGCTTCCGAGTCAAATGGAAATGAGTAAAGAGGTAGAAGGTCCAGTTGCATATGATGAGAATACCAACGAATCTAGATTACAAATCTAATATACATCAGATTTCTTTATGATTGGCAGTTTAAAATGCCTCTATTCTTAGAGATTTATGCATGCTTTTCCGAGGCCTAGATTGTTTGGCTGTAATTGTCTTGGTTAATGTTGTATGTATTTTTCACCAAACAGGGATTTGCATTTGTGACTTTCCAGACTGTGGAGGCTACTAATTGAGCCCGTAAGGAACCAAACAAAACCATTGATGGAAGGATTGTTACTGTGAAACTTGCAGTTGATGGTTAGAAAGACAATTTATCATCATAACCTGTAGTATCGCCACAAATGAAGACAACTTATGGAATAGACTATCCAAGCCTGAACTCCTATCATAGTCCAAGGCCACAAGTACCAGCCTCTGCACCACCACCAATTTGTTTCTCAGCATATCCATCAGGCCTATCAGCATATTGATGAGTCTGAAACCAGTGCTTATAAAACTTTTCTATGGGCTTCCTCATTCCTTCATTGCTAAGATAATCACAGGGACTGAGCCATGGAATCAGGCTGTGGCATTGCTCTACAAGCTCTGCATTGAATCTTTTGGGCAAATCATATACATATATTTTCCTTCCTTTGCATTGTTTCTGGCTTGGATCCTTCATGGCCGCAGGCATTGCAGCAGACCTAAAGGCCTCCATTTGCATTTTCACTGCATCCAAGTAAAAATGAACACCCACTGTTTCCTTTTGCAGCGAGGAAAAGGAGAAAATTGAGGCAGAGAAACTAGCTAAGGGCAAGGAAACGCAGGGCAGACCATCACCGGAAAGGTCGCCAGAAAAGAAAGAGGAAAAGCAAAAGAAAAAAATAGGATGCTGAGGCCAAAACAGTGGGTGGTAAAACAACACAAATGCCAAGGGAGAAGCGGTTGCAAGCACGAGCAGAGAGAACTGAAGAAGGCTAAACAAGTAGGGACACACCCAAGGTAACCAGCAGCACAGCTGAAAGGAAAAGCACCCTCAGCCAAGCAGGCTAAGAAAGTGCCGACTGTTTCTACAGGAAGACAGAGACTGTTTCTACAGGAAAACAGAGACCGTTTCTACAGGAAGCCAAGAAAGGAGAAATCGGCTGAGATGTTAGCCAAGGAAGCCATCAGGGCCATCAAAGACAAGGGGAGAGATTTGGTTGCTCAGAGGATGAGCAACACTTTCAGTAGGGGGGTGATGATGAGCCCCAAAAATGTACAATTATTTGGGCTCATTCAACCTCCTAATTTGACTTAATCCACCATTCTCATTTGTTTATTGCATGTTTTTGATTATTTTTATGTTAATAGAGTGAATTTGGTTAGTCATTATGCCAACAAGTCTAATGGGTGCTTTGTGTAGCCTTGTTGGTCAACTTGGAGACGTAAATCCCCCATACTTTAAATTTGAAGGTCTTAATGAGCACTTGACAGCCAAATTCGTGGGAGAACAAGCTAGAGGATTTGTAGGAAGGTGTCCCCCTCATTTATGGGCCCTTACCTCGAATTCTCCACCATCAGCTTGGAGTTCAAGGGCCACCGAATCAATCAGCTCAAGGGCAGCCAAGCAAGTCAAGTTGGACTGCTGTTAACTCCAAGTCTTGGGCAGCCAAGTCCCTAACTTTTAGGAGGACTGTTGGGTCCTCAAATTGTATAAATAAGAAGGCTTGGGGCCTCATTTTGGTTAGCTAGTGGGTAGTCATTTTGTGTAGCTAGTTAGTCAATTTGGTTAGTCATGTTGTAGCTCGGTTTTTGCTCCTTGTAAGCCGGTTTTTGCTCCTTGTAAGCCAGTTTTGGCATGTCATTAGATTCATGATTATTCAATAAAGACAGGCAGCTTTTGATCCAATTCTGAGTTTTTGAGAGAGCAATAGACCTCTTCTGTTTTGTAATGTTAATTTCTTTTTGTTTCAGCACTTTAGTTCATTGCTTTACCATGCAATTTGAAATTACAGGTTTGCTGAGTTAGCTTTATGAATTTGAGTGAGTTTAGCTTATGGTTGAAATGTTTTTAGTTGCATCAGTTAGATTAGCAGGTTGATAACACACAGGAGCTCCAAGGAAAACGGTTGAGAAAGCCTCCACTACCATCTCTGTTTGGAGATTGGAGTGCAGCCTATACCAACCACAAAAATACACCTTTCTTTACTTTGTGCTTGCTGCAACACAGTCACGGTTATGTTAGATTCTTTCATGTACTTCACACCTGCACTACACACCTTCATCACAGCTTCATGCACATTTCTCTTCACGTTTTGGATTGCTGTTCATTGAATTTACAAGCACAGGTAGTCTAGGTTAATGCATTTTCGGTTTGGTGACAGTCATAAGCATTTGTTTCATTTACACTGTTCTCTCTCATTCCATTACCTTCTCCTCCATCTTGATCACGCATGCAAACACATCTTTGACCTCTGCTCCGCTCTGTTATCTCCCAAAGTCTTTCACTCCTCACGTAACTTCATTCCCTAGCCCTTTCGTTGACATAGCCCTTTGTCTTCCAACCTACTCCCCACACTCATTTCCTATCCTATTTCTCCACTTCTGAGCCATCACCAGCCTTATTCCTACCTTACACATCTCCCCCTACCATTCCATCACTCCTCCATCACTTCAAACACTCACGATAGGTCATCCTGTAGCAGTTTGTAGACATCCTGTAGAAACCAGAGTATCCTGTAGGATCCCCTGCAGACATCCTGTAGGAGGCCACTCACTCGGTTGCTGAGCTTCTGAACGTGAGGAACCTCTGTGGATGGATGCTAAGGATCCCTAGGGACCTCTCCTAGCCTCCCCAACCTTTTCCACGCTTTCCTTCCTTCTCCATCCCATCTGCACAACCAAACCCTAGTTAGCACAAAATCACAATCATTCCATCCACTTAAAGAAAAAATACAAAAACATGTCTTTTATGATGCAAGTAGCTTAGATCCATGCATTTTCACTTATTAGAGGTAATAGCAGCATTGGTAGAAGTTTCATTCACATTCTTTGCATTATAGAGGTTAGACTAGTCAAATTAGGGTTTCCTAGGTTTACATGCTTTGATTTGCTTTCAGTTCATTTTTGTCAAGTAGATTAGTTTTCTTTGAGATAGCTTTCGTCCATCATTTAGCAAGCTTCTTCTGAGAGCCTATAGAAGTTGGCTTGAGCCCTAGCGGACTTGTGCCAGCTGACCAAGTGACAGCTGCGACAAGAGCTAGTACTTGTGCATACAGCACCGCCGCTTCCAAGTTTGTACGAACTACCGGGTTGATAAAATTAAGAGACAGGAAGCCCCAGGAGTTGTAGCATTATTGCTACAATACTGGAGCTCACCACTCTTGTAAAATGCTCTTCATCACAAATGAGACAAGGATAACGAGGTTTGCGTTTCTCATTAGTAGATTCTGTTTTTTTTGGTTTCTCTTTTGAATTTTTATCTGTTTTATTTTTCTTCTTCCCTTTCTTTTTACTGCTGGATTTTGATTTGGCCGTAGATGACTCTACAACATGAATATCGGCAGAAATTTCCACGGAAGAATCTCCTGTCGGGGAATCTGGTAAAGTTATGATAGGAGAAGAATTCTTGGAAGATTTCTTCTTACTTTTGGTATTAACTGTACCAATCATACCTTCACTAGCATGAGACCCTGAAGGAGCTGCAGTTATTTGATTTTGTTTAGGAAGATCAGGAATTTTCTCATGTAATGTACCGGACTGCGTATAAACGAGGTCAAGGTACTGAGCTTGAGCAATTACTTGCTCTTCAGTAACTACTCCTGCCTTAGCTACATCCTCAGTGATTTTCGGTAGTAAAGATTTGACAAACCATTCTGCTAAGATCTGATCTGGAATAAAAACTTTCACTAAACGTCGTCGACATCTCCATTCATGAATGTGATCTGAAATATAAGTGGACGTTGACTGTTTTAATGAAGTTAATAATTCCGTGCCATTGTCATATCTTATAGAAAACTGAAAATTAGTTAAGAACGAAGTAGCTAGCTGACTAAAGTTATAAAAAGTGGCTCGCGGTAACTCAATGTACCACTTGGCTGCAAGACCAATTAGAGTGCATTGAAAAAGCCTTAAAGAGATTGAATCATCTGAAATGGAGTTAGACGCACACCAGAGGTGATAAGTAATCACATGGTTCGACGGATCCTCTCCTGATTTACCTTCAAACTTAGGAATATCACTAGGCAACTTATTCGGCATTTGTGGCCAAAACGGAAGATAATTTATCGAATCGTTTGTAAGGCATGACAAATCAGGCAAGTCCAAAGTTGCAATGAATGGTAACTGACGATTAGGGTCCCTGAAACCCTGGGTCATGAGACCAACCCCAGGAGGAGGATATTCAGGATAACTAGCAATTGGAATTGCATTTGGGATATTATATCCTCCTGGAAAACCAGGATTAACCGGACCATACTGGGGTTGTTGAGGTTGCTGATAAGTATATCTAGGGAACGGTTGATACTGATAGGTTGGGTTCTACACAGCAGGACCGAATCGGTACTATCCCTGGTACGGTTGATAAGTAAATTGAGGTTGACTTGTGACAACCGTACTTGGACCAGGTTGTCCTACAGGCATTTGAACCGAAGTCTAAATTGTGGGTCCAGACTGAGGTAAAGATGCTTTAGGAGTTGATGCAGGAATAATAGAAACCAGAGCTATTGATACTCCAAAAGTAGGTGGGGTAGATGGAACAGATGTTGCAGCAGTTGCAACAGTCATTTGAGACGGAGTTCGAGGTGAACTAGGCCTAGGCTAAGAAACTACAGAAGGTGCAGAAGTTTGAATGGTAGGCTGGATAGGTTGCTTGGTTGAACTAGAAACCAAGGGTTGTCCAGATTGAGATGACAACTACACATTCGGTTGCAAAATCTATTGAGATTGAGATGGATCCCACACTATATTCATTCAGGGGTATGGACCCATAGAAGGTTGAGCATATTGAGGACCATAACCGGGTTGAGGGTAGGGTTGATAATTCAAAGGTAAATTTCCAGCTCCTTGGACAAATGATTGACTGGAAGGTGGTTGGAAACCTTGGGTTGGGTACTGACCTTGAGGTTGATAACCTTGAGGCACGTACTGATACTGGGGTTGACCTAGAGGTACATATTGATACTGGGGTTGACCTTGAGGTACATATTGAGTCTGGGGTTGACCCTTAGGAATGTACTGTCCCTGAGGAATGTATTGTCCTTAGGGTTGCCCCCCAGGCAGTAACTGGGTACCTTAAGGTTGCCCCCCAGGCGATAATTGAGGACCTTGAGGCTGCCCCCCAGGCGGTAACTGGCCACCTTGAGGTTGCGGATTTGGAATGGTACCTAACATCATAAGAATATCTTCTACACTCAATGACTTAGTTCCGTTATTACCAATTAATAACCCTTTTTCAACAGGTTGAGGAGATGCTCCCGAAAAAGTACCAGTAAGTGACTGATACCCAGAGGGAACAGAAGGACCGCCATATAAAAATGTTTTTGGAGATTGAGAAAACATGGACGACTGTCTCGACATATTCAAAGGAGGATAATAACCCCTAGGTGTTGGATGAAAAGGAATGCGAGGTGGTGAAAAAATTAGTCCCGGGTTTTCCAAAAAATTGGTCAATGAAAGATACCAAGCATCCCTCCTAGGTGGACTGTAAAAGATCGATTCACGCTCCCTAAGTTCTATAGCTTGTTGATTTTTAGGGATAGGTATACCTTCTTCCAAAGCAACACGTTCTTCAATAGCAATAAGTTCAGAAGGAAGATTTTGGGTAATGACTCTTTCTACCCTGGGTGAACCAGGACCACTGGAAGTTGGAGAGGCAAATCCTGATGATGGAGTAGCAGCAGGTTCAGTTTCAGGTTCAGATATTTCAGGTTCCTCGGCTAATTCACTAGTAGAAGAAAAACTACCAGTAACTTCGGAAAAAGAAACAGGTTCAATAATATACTCTGGTGCTTGAACTTGGTAATTAGGATGTACAATGAAAGAAGACTCTCCTTCTTCTGGTGACCCAACTCTACTGTCACTAGGAGTTACAGGGGCTCGTAGTCCTTCAAGCTGGCTTGGTGAAAACTCAGGAGGTTGGCCCCGAAGTCTACGGGACTTCCTCGGTAATTCAGCCATGATTAAATAATTTTAATTACTTGACACGCAAACAAATAAAAATCTCAATGAAAACCACCTAAAGTCTCTAAAGAACCAAACAATTTTGAATCACATGCCTAAAGAATCTAGGAGGTCAAACCACACACAAACAGTAACTTTCCGTATCGAAAACACTAGTTGGTGATGAAATCCAACGTCGTAGAATTCAATACAGAAATGGCAGTTGGAACAGTTACCCTGGAAACCTGCTTAATGAATAGACTGGCACAAGTTTCTCCACTAAACCGTCTCATGTGAAGATAACCCCCCAGAAAATTCAAGTGAGTCTAGCCGATGTCTGGTCTAGGTACAGTGGGATCTTCCCTCCACCGTCACCTTAGGAAAGAATCTGATTGTATTAACTTTAATCAAAGAAGAACTTTACAACCTTGGTGCCTTGATGTTGTACAAGCTCCTCCCAGGGTCCAGCAAGAATCTCCTCTACTTTGACAAGTTTCACTCTCTTCCCAAAGAAGCCAAAAGTTATGTAATCTCTCCTCTCAAGCTTAACTAGGAAGTCTCAATTCCAACAGCATTTACCCTAAAAAATGTTCAGCTTCTAACCTCCCTAACAACCAGCCCAATGCCTTAATTTATAGAGCAGAGGAGGGAAGTTACTAGGTCCACCTTCAAAGGGATAGAGCCCTCCTTCAAAGGGATAAGCTCCTCTCATCAAGGGGTTAGCTCCTTTAATTATGGGATGCATGAACCACCTAGGAGCAAACCAACCACATCAAGATTCCTTCTAGAAGCGTCCAGAATTAACCCAAAGTGAGTTTTTAAGAATAAACTTGCGCCTTTTTTACTTTTATAGGGGTCCACACCCACTCCTTTAGAGACAGAGCAGGCAGGTCTGCAGGTAACATGACCAAGGGGTGCGGGACCGCAGGTAATGGTAAGAGAAAGTGCAGAACCAAAGTTTTATAGATTTTCAAAGACTTTCTCTTATTTTTAAAGCTTGACATGAAGAGTTGAGGTTTGAGACTTGCATAGGAGGTTAGTATGAGTGATGATAGACCCACACTGATTATAGAAATTCATGGTGACAATATTTTTTGTAACACTCTATATGGGAACACAGATTCGCAGTATAAACAATAAAAATGACATTTTGTTTGTTTTATTTAACAAAGTCAAGGTTGGCGGGATATTTTAGTTATCGGGCAGATGACGTGTGCAAGGAATTGACGTTTTGTCATATGTGAAGGGTGGTAAGTGGTGTGGTGTTCCAATGCTTTTGGGATCGAGTGGTATTCGACCGGGAGCTAGTGATCCCGTTAATTGCATGACAGGTGGCAGAGGTACGGGATGAAAACCCCAGGTGATCGTGTGTTAACGCATGGTCACCAAGGGGGGCGTGATATCAATGACGACCGTTGGATGATGGAGACGACATTGAATGGTGGACGGGCGAGTGATACGATGGAGTTTTAACTGCGGCGGGCCCAATATAATTAACAACTAATTAATCATATCAGGGTGATTGTAATAGGTCAGGGAGGTTCTTAATTAACCATGAGGGTTAATTAATTCCTTGCAAATGTAGCGGGAAATCAGGGCTATTAACTAGTTACGGGTTAACTAGTTAATCCTGGTTTAAAACATATTTATGGTTATAATTAACCAATGGGGGTAGGATATTAATATTTCGGGATTATATATACATATATATATATATATATATATATATAATATGAGAAAGGGTGGAATTTTATTTGGGAGTTATATAATACAAGTTAAGAATTAATATGAGATAATATAATGAAAAACGGTAAGTAAAACATTGGAGTGTATATTTAACTTAGGCTTAAGTAAAAAGGGGATTTTATGTAATATTGTGTATTTTTCCTAAGTAAAATAGGATTTTACTTATGAAAAGACTTATGGGAGCGAATGCATGATGGTTTTAAGTACTTAGGCTTTTGACATTATTGGGCCAAGGGTCCGGTCCCTCCAAAAGTTAGAGAAATGCTCTGAGCCCCTCCAATTTAGCAAATACCTTAGTGCTTAGGGGAAATTAGTAAATAATTAGGGAAAATGAGAAGGGGAGTTAATCATTGTGACTTTTCTTTGCTTGTGATGTATTCAATGTAGTGTATGCATTTCCTTTATGATGAAAAAGTGAAAGATTTAACACATTTAGTGACATTATCCATCACACATAATTCTGCAACATCAACTACCTACCCTACCTACTTTAACCTAGCATTTTTTCTTCTTTATTAGGGTGCACTTAAACTAGGAAACCCTCTTCAACTTCCTTTTCTTTTACATAATGATTTCTATCTAAATCTACACTTATTACATCCCAGGGCTCAGATTAAACTTTTGAGCTCCTTTTATTTACTCTACCTATCTACTTATCTGCCAAGATTACACTATTTGGTCAGATATTTATTCTCTATTTCTACAACATGAAATTGAAAATCAATTAGCCAAGTTTGAACAATTTGACTATTCATGAATTGTGGCATAAGTGACAAGCTGCACCCAATTGTTTACTACAGAAAATGAAAAAGTAGTGGCATTTAGACTCGCACACTTTCTTGCTCTATTTTTGTTTGGGGTTCATTTTTTTATTTTTTCGACCATATTTATTCTTTTTACCCTTTGATTTTTATTTTAGGGTATACCCTCTTTACATTTTTAATTTTTTTGATTTTTTAACAATATGGAAAATCTTTGCAACAAGGAAAGGTATGAACATATTACATAGCCCATCAAGTCAATCATGAAATATGACATCTATTAGTATAGGAGCATAACACTGGCTCCACTTAGGGATGGCTCTTCTTGGTGGAAAGTCAAGAACAGTAGGTCAGATGGTCTCTGAATGATTTTGATTGAACTATGAAATCTTCTTCTGCTTGTTGCTTTATTGTATGTATGACAGTGACACTTCTGAAGCTTAGGGCCTTCTCTTTGGGCTTCAACTCCAGCAAGTTACTATCCAATCCAAACTGTGACATTACCAAGGATATAGTATGTACATGTTAAAATCAAAATACATTAAAAAGTAGGATCATAGTAATGTTTTAACATCCGACCATTAACTGGCCCTTCTTCTGTTTCTGTGCCATCCAAGTTTTTCAGATAATAAGTATTGTTTCCTTGCAAGGCATGGATAATAAAAGGTCCTTTCCATAGGAAGTCAAACTTCCCATGTTTTCCCTTATCCTCTCTCCTGGAATCCCATCTTAAAACTTTGTCTCCAAGGTAGAAATCTTCTGCCTTGGTTCTTTTATCAAATATTTTCTTAATCTTCTCTTGTAACACTTGGGACCTTTGATACACTTCCTCTCTGGTCCACTGCAAATGGATGGTCTGGTTAATCCTCCTTTGAATATCATTAGGTTCCACCTAAGCTCCTTGAAGTAATTTCATTACAGGAACTCCTAAAGATGAAGGAAATATAGCCTCCATGCCATAGACTAACTCATAAGGACTAGTCCCAATAGATTTCTTGGTGGTGAGTCTGTCTGCCCATAGTGCATTTGTAAGTTTCTTGTGCCAATTTTTCTTATTCTCCTCCAATAATTTTTTAATAATATTAATGAGGCTCTTGTTGGAAGACTCATCCATACCATTACCTTGATGGTAATAGGCTGTGGAATGACCTAAAGTAATATGGTACTTGTTACAGAAACTTATCATCTTATTAGATTTGAAGGTAGCAACATTATCAGTTATAATTTTATCAGGATAGCCAAATCTAGACAATATGTTGGTTTCCAGGAATCCTATAATCATTGTGTCATCGACTTGTCTAGAAGGAATGGATTCTATACATTTGGTGAAATAGTCTGTGGCGGTGAGAATCCATTTGTGTTGGCCAGAAGAGGGAGGATGGATTTCTCCAATGAAGTCCAGGCCCCATTGTTGGAAGGGTTTTTCAATGGAAATTGGTCTCGGGGGTAAAGGTAATAGTTTTCTCTTGCCTTCAAAAATTTGACATTTATGGCAAGTAGTGACAAATTTCTTTACATTAGCGAACAAGGTTGGCCAATAAAATCCAACCCTTAGGATCTTGTTTGCAGTTGATTTCTAGTAAAGGTATCCACCATAGTCTCCTGCATGAAATTCTTGGAGAACCTTGTCAGCTTCTTCTTTTAATAAACAATTCAATAGAATACCTTCATGATTTTTCCAAAAAAGAGTATTATCTAAAATACAAAACTTTGAAGCTTTCATCTTTAAAAACCTTTTCTTTGTTCTGGATAACCCTGGAGGAGCCTGCAGGTTTATTAGTACATAAATTATATCAACATACCAATGTGAATCTAAGAAGGCTTGGCTGATTTGTGGAGTCGTCATCTCCTGTTCATTATCTAGTTCATTCATGTCTAGGGCTTGACAATTTGTTTCAGTCATGAGCTTGGCCAATCCCTATCCTTTTATAAGCTTGGTAGGTTTTATTTCAATATCATACTCTAATATAGTAGCAATCCATTTACCTCGTTTGCCCTCAATTCCATCCTGGGTTAAGATGTCTTTGACAACAACATTTGGTACATAGGCTATCACATGGGAGTACAATATGTAGACTCTAAAGTCTTTAATAGCTTTTACAAGTGCAAAAGCTTGTTTTTCCATGATTTTGTATTTTAATGGTGCATCCCTAAGTGCTTTACTAAAAAAGGCTATGGGTTTCTCACATCCTTGATCATCCTTTTGTAGTAAAATAGCTGCTATGGTGTGTTCTGATGCAAATGAAAATATTATGAAGTCTCTATCAAACTTTGGACTTGTAAGGACCGGTGTTCTGGTCAAAGCCATTTTAATTTCTTCAAAATCTTGTTTGGCTTCAACTGTCCATTTAATACTTGAATTCTTTTTCAACATATTATTAAGCAATCTTATTAATTCAACTAAGTTAGATATGGATCTTCTCAAAAAATTAATCTTTCCTAGGAAAGCTTGAAGTTCTTTGACATTTCTAGGGTGGGGTATTTGCAGAATAGCTTCTATTCTAGCAAGATCAATTTTGATGCCCTCTTTGGAGATGATATGGCCTAAAAGTTTGCCTTCCTCTAAACCAAACAAGGACTTCTTAGAATTTAAAGAAATACCATATTTTTTGTATTTTAAGAATACTTGTCTAAGATGATCTAAATGCTACTGATTTGATTTAGAAAAAACAGTTAAATCATTTAGATATATAACTAGAAAATCATGAATTTCTTTTGCAAATGCAATGTCCATTGCTCTTTGGAAGGTTTCCCCTGCAATTTTTAGTCCAAATGGAATTTTGACGTACATGAATGTCCCCATGGTGTTGTAAAAGTAGTTTTTTCCTGGTCATCAGGATGAACCAGAATTTGGTTATAGCCAGAAAATCCATCCAAAAGTGAAATCCTAGAAGCACCTACTATCCTTTGTAAAATATGATCCATATTGGGTAAAGGGTAATTATCCTTCAAAGAAACTTTATTTACATTTCTTAAATCAACACATAATATGATTTATCCCGTTTTCTTCCTAGTAGGTACTAGATTAGACACCCACTCTGAAAACCTAATACGAGCAATTATCCCTTCTTTATACATTCATTTGATTTCTTTTTCAATTAAGGGAAGCAGTACAGGGTTAATTCTTCTGAGTTTTTGCTTGAATGGTTTTTGATTTTCTTTTAGAGGTATTGTATGCTAAACTATAGAGGTGTCATATGATTTCAAGTCTTCATAGCTCCATGCAAAGACATCCTGGAATTCCCTCATTAGTTCAACATATTTGAATTTTTGGTCAGGGGGCAAAGATTTAGATAACTTTACCATTTTCAGATTTTCTTTAGTCCCCAAGTTACAGTCCTCAATATCTGCTTTTAATGGTTCCATTTTAGGTTTTCTTGGAATATCATTAAAATCAAAGAGATCTTCCAAGCGAGTTAATCCTTTAGGCAAATGATTGTCTTTTAAATTGATAACTTCATATTATCCTTCAATAATCTCATCAATATCCATTTCTTTAAGGTCCTGCATTTCTTTGTTGGTAAACTTTGTTGGATGAAGCATTTGAATTGAACTTTCTGCTGAAATGTTTGTTTCTATCTTAATTGTTTGATCAGACTCACTAATTGTATCTACATCTATGTTACTGCTATAAAATTCTTCATCTAAAGTCAAGAAATTGTTAATCTGCTTATCACTATCAAACACTTGCTAGTTCTTCAAATTGTTAGGTATGGTTGGTCTATGTCTAATCTTAGCTGTGAACTGATGATTAGGTTCGAATGGTAGTTTGCAATTGCTGGCAAACATTTCCAAACTATGAGCTTGCAAGTTATGTTTTCTTGGGATTTTAGCAAGCTTAGTTTCCAAAAATGTATTGAGAATCTCTATCATTGTTCCTTTGTAATACTTCAATCTGGGATCATTTGTTGAATACTGTACTTTGATCTGTTGAATTATTAGCTCAGAATCTCTAAGGATAGATACCCTAATTGCCCCTAATCTTTTGACAAGTTTAAGGCCTAGCAACAGAGCTTCATATTCTGCCATATTATTGGTGCACCTAAAGTTTAATCTGTAGGCATGACCTTTAGCATGATCATTTTCAAGATTTTGCACCCAAACTCCTACTCCTGCTCCTAATTTGTTCACTGAACCATCAAATTCTAAGTGCCAAAGAATTTCATGTTCATAATTGGTATCAGGAGTTTCAGGAATCTGTTTAATAGGGAAATCCTGTTTTTTACTTCCTTCTGGTTTGTCTTGGGTATCTGATGTTTCATTGTTCTCAGAGATTTCCTGGATTTGAACACTAGACTTTCCATTTGCAATTTCTTTTGGTTCTGTTGCTAAAACTTCTAATTCATTTGAGGGATCACTTTCAACATTGTGAAGAATGAAAGAATCCATATTAGAGTGCACTGAGTAGATAGGGAAATTTTGGGGTTTCTCCTGACTACTTACTACATATTTCATTAAGATTTCTCTGTATATTTTCTTAGGTTGACCGAACACTCAAATAGTAGCATAAGACATGTCCAATTGTAGAGATCCTTGAAGCTTTTCACCCCAAGATCTGGACAATAACATGCCATCCTTTGGTGGAATATCTTCTACTACTATGTCCATTAAGATTGTTTTGGTGGGATATTTAACTAATGATACACACAAGTCTTTGATTAATCCTAAACATCTGACCTGACTTGAATCAAAAGAAAAGAGGTCTTTGTATGGCCTGGTAATGTCTAGGTCTAATTTCTCCATTACAGACTTAGGCATTATGTTATGAGATGCTCCAGAATCAAACATGGCATTATGAAGTATTTTATAATGTATGTTCAAACTTACATAGAAAGAAGGAATTCCTCCATCTACTGGTTTCCCATTCACTTCAGGGCTAAAGATTAATTCAGGTTGGATATCAAAAACATTTATTGAGTCTTCATTAACAGATATTTTGAGTGATATATTGATCTGGCTTTAGTAGACATCATGTTTAGCTAATTTAGACAATGGAACAACTATTTTTAATTTGCCTACTTTAGTCTCTACATTAAAAGGTTTTTTAGTCTAAGTTCTTGTATTTCGGATAGTTGGATTCTCTTTTTCTTCTGTATTTTCTGTGTTTTTATCCTTTTCAGGAGTGGGGTTATGGGATGAAGTTGTTTCCAAATCAACTTCTCGAGGTTCTTCCACGTTTCCTTTGGAAAGAAGAGAAGTGGAAAGTTGTCTGTTATTTGGTTGATTATCGGATACATATTCAATAATTGGGTTATCAGGGTTAGGATCTGATCTAGAAAGAATATGTACAGGGGTGGTATTAGTCTTACCTTGGTTGGGTTCTTTTGTAGCTTTCTGTTTGTTGGTTTCAGGGAAATCAGTTTTTCTGCTCCTCAGATTATATTGCTTGTGGACTTCATAGATGGTTGTATCATATCCCTCCCTGAAGTCAAGTGATTCACCTGACTGAGTTTGGAATTGTTTAAGAATGTGAGCTTCTTGATCCTCTTGGGTCAAGAAAACTTGTTGTTCATTGTTGAGTCCCATCAAATTTATTTGAGTATCTTCTGATGGTTCATCATAAGTTGAGGCTTTAGCATAATTTTCCTAGAATGGGGGCCTAATGTTTTGGTCAGGCCCAGTCTTTCCAGTGTTCGGGTTTTGGTTCTTCCTGAAATTTGGATTTCTCCCAGTATTGTTTGGTTGACCATCCCAAGGGGATTTCCTTTCAATTGTTTCTACTCTATCTCCTAGCCTATCCATTCCTTTAATAATAGCATCCGATTTTTGTTCAAAGGCTGAGGTTTCTTCTTTCAATGGTATCCTCCTTTCACTTCTAGCTTTAGCTCATTTGGATATCATGTTGGCTTCAACATTGACAGCTATACTTTGCATATCTTCTAAAGTCCGAGGAGCTCTTTCCCTAAGCTGGTATGCCATATCAGAATCAAATCCATCAGGGAATTTGATTAATGCCAAATCTAGAGGAGGTCTGAGGTTTTGAGGAATAGCATTGTAAACATTATTGAACCTAGTGCAGTAATCTTGCACAGTTTCTTGTGTTCCTCTCTTCAGGTTTTCATATTCTGATAAGATCTGGAGAGGATCTTTCTTCTTTTCCCATCTGTTTAAGAATTTTCTATAAAGAGCTTCTAGGTCATTGATACTGTTTGCAGGGAGGGCTCTAAACCAGGTTCTAACTTCTCCAGTCAGACTTTGAACAAATATTCTCATTCTGACATCATCTGTATCAATTTCATATATCTCAAAGTAGTCAGTCATCTTTTTGGTATGTTGTTGTGCAGTATAAGTTCCAGAGCCATCAAAAGGAGTGATTTTACTTTGATAGTCTTGGGGCATAGCCCCTAGATTGGCTGGTAATACCAAAGGAGTATATTTGTTTGCCATTGTAGTAGATAGTGTTGAAACAACAGCTGGGGTTGGTCTTGGAGTGGTGGATGGAAGGGTGGAAGGGGTGGCTTGAGGTTGAGATGTCTGAGGTATTATTGATGAACTTGGAGAGGCTGTAGTGATCACAGAAAGGTTTGGTGTGCCTTCAAAGGTAAGCTCAGATTGTATGGAGTTCTGCAAATGTCTTTCAAGATGTGAAGTGACAACTTCAAGTTGTAAATATTCAATAAATAATGGGTCATGAACCGTGTGAGCTAACCCAGAATCAGAAAAGGTTACAAATAAAGAGGTCTCAAAATACTCATCAAAGGGTTCGTCCTCAAGGTAAATCCACTTCACAGGACAGGATCTTGATCTGTATAGAGGCCGAGAGCTAGCATAACTTTCTTGGCTTTCCTGTCTCCTAAGAATTCTGGGGATCATATTAGGATTTTCAAACACAGGTGGTGGATTTGGATCAAGATTAGCTCTGGTGTAATGAGTCCTTTCTAAAGCGAGGTTTCCAGGTATATTTTGGTTTTTTCTCTAAATGGGTTTGACAATACAACTTCAACAGTTTCTTTAAGAGGCTTTATGTATGGGATTTGAACTTTCTCAAATATTTATTTGACAAGAGGAACTGATCAAGTATTTGAAACTAGATGATCAATATATAAACTAGACTGGAGATAGACTAAAGCAGCATTCGTTTACTTATGCACTTGCAAAGCAAGAGCATTTCAAAGGCTACCTGGCTAACTTCAGGCTCCATCTGTAGCTTATAAAGTAAACAGTAGTAACAAACAAATTATTCAGATCCCTAGTGGAGTCACCATTATGTTATCACTCAGATTTTCCTTGAAGTTGTTGGGAAGAGGAAAGGGGTCCAAGGTAACCATAAACCAACTTTCAAGTACAGAATATAGCCAATCTGTACCCAGATAGGGCTCTCTCTTTATGATATAGCTTGGTTTTGAAAGATATTATGCTAGTTGTGAAGTTTAGGAGTTTTTTTTGAGTTTGGGTGGTGAGATTCAGTAGCAGAGGGATAGGACTGAGTAGTTTAGGCCATTGGGCTAATGGAGTCAAAAAATATGGCTTAACTAGATCTGGTTTCTTAACAATTAATGGTTTCACAGGGCAAGATGTTCAAACAGGGAACAAATAAAGACTTGGGATAGATGGAATGGTCTCAAATTGGGTGAAGAGCAGTTAAGAATCCTTCAACCTCTTTGAAAAAGGAACTTGAATGATTACTAATAAAGAGAAGTTGAGTATTCTTTACTAAATAATCAAAATGAACAAACTAGAAAATGGGAGCAATTAAAATTTCACCGTTTATCCTAATTCAGAAGAAAACATAGAGAATAATAACGATTGAAAATAAAGTGCAATCAAGCATATTCCGAATTACTATTTTTCGTTTATCATTCAGATATGAAGCATAGATGATATAAGAAACAAGGAAATATTTAAAACATAAGGTATAGAGGACTTATTGATCTGGTGTTTGATTCAAGAAATTTGTGGAAAGTCCTTTGCATCAATTCTTTATCCAGCAAGCCATACAAACGTTGGTCCAACAACACTTTATTCCAAAATAATCAATATTACAGCAATGTCTAAGAATCCACCCTCAATACTTAGAATGAGGGTGTATTTATACAAAAGACTTTACAATGAAATATCTCATAACAAAGTGAGATATAAACTGGGATGACTAATCATATCTTTCAAGAAAATAGGGCCAGAAGACCTCGTAGATGACAGATAAGGCAACTGAATGGTTTTGCTGTCCCTATTCTTGAGAATGTGCCGGAGTTAGGGCCTATGATTTGGCCTCTTGCTATCTTTGGTGTAATTATGTGCTGGCTGCTCTATTTTGATCTACCTACTGATACACTTTACTTGGATCTGATACTCTTTACCTATTGATCTCTTTTCATCCTCTTTACCCTTACTGACTGTAGTAAAAATCAAAATTTACTTTTTACCTAGGATAAATTACAAAATTTCAAGCATTTCTTCCCACCATTTTGGCTGTGGTATTCTGGTTTTCTGAAGCTTTCTGAGGGTTTCATCTGATTCTGTGTACTTGGAAAATGTTGGCTGAATTGGGAACAAATGCTTAAGTTCATGCTTGACATAGAACAAGTTCTCTAGGTTGTCATAGAGAACTCGGCCTGTAGGGAGTGCTTTTATTCCTGATGCACTTGTTGATGAACTTGCTTGATTGCCTGCATATTGATTCAATTTATCCACATAATCTTTATGCCTCATTAATCTATCATTAATCACTAAAGGACTGGGTATCCCTTTACTCTGCAAAATAGCAAACTTCTCCATAAAAGCATTAATCTCTGCCTGCATGTCATGACATCTTCTTTCTAAATTCTGCATCAAAGTTTTCTTGGTTAATACCCTTTTGATTTCCAAAATGGTTTATGTTCTGTCTTTAATGCCCAACTCTTCCAGTTGTTCCTTATTCCTAGTATTCAAAAAATGTATGAGCCTATTGGCTTCCTCAGGAATTTTTCCTAATTTTGCTTTTGTCCTTTGGATTTCTTCTTGGGCTGCCTTCATAAGATCAATCTACTCAAAAATTACTTGGATGGATGGCCAAACATCATTTATGGATTGAGTGATGTTGGCCCAAAGAATTTTCTTAATTTCTGCCAGAGGCTTGTCAAAAGTAAGATCCTTTTCTAATGATTTCACTTTATTTTCTAATCCTTTAATCTCTCTTGTCTTTTCTACAACATTTATCTTTGAGAGATCATAGCTTCATTCCATTTTGGCATACTTTTCTTTTACCTTATTTAGCTCTGAAACTTGTAGTTTCAGGTCCACCATTGATTTTATTAGCTTCTCTGTGCTTAAATTAGCAATGTTGCCCTGTGCTACTCCTGTTGTTGTTGTACCTGTAACCACCTCTGATATGGCTACTAGAATATTTGGTGCCAATGCTGCTCCAAGAGTTGATGGGACTGTTGTTGAGACTACTGGTATCACATTGGGAGGCTAAGAGGTTGACTCTCCCTGCTTGTCCTTCAATGCTTTTTCAAGTGCTTGTTTAGTATCATTCAGTCGTTCACTAATCTTTAAGAGCAAATCCATCAGCTCTTCTTCAGATTTTTTCTTTATAACCTCATCAGTCTGTGGATGCCTTGAAGGTGGCAGTTTTAGTTGTTTCCTTAGGGCAACAATATCTTCATCTTTCTTTTTGATCAAGGCTTTTGTAGCCTTTGCATCTTTGGGATCCTGACCCAATCCAATAATTATTTCTTCCAAAGACTTTATTCTGTTATCTTTGGCCTGGGAGGAAGCCTTTTCCAAGTGTAGTTGGGCAGTAGTGTTATCTAAAGAATTTTGCAACCTTTGGGCCATCGTTGCCTTACTAGTCAAGGTTGAGTAAATCATTTCTCCAGTTTGCTTATGCAATTCAATCTGATCCAAACGATGAATAACCTTTGCCATGAATTCAAAATTTGTTCTGAGATAATCTGCTACTGATTTAGGCTGCTACACTTTTGGCTTGAAATAGCTCATTATCATTTTGCCTTCTTTGAAGTCATAGGCTTACATCAATCTATGTTGATTTGTGGGAGCCATATTCAAATATTGGTTATAAACCTGAAGTCTCAGTGGATCATTCTTGGCCTTTATTTTTGTGAATTTCTTCTTAATATCTAATGCATCAGTCCCTGGTGGCCTGAAAGAAGATATCTTTGCACTTTGCTGTCTTTCTAGCTCCTGCGTCTGCGAGCTAATGGATGTTCCTCCTACTAGAAAAGTTTGTTGGCTATCTACTCTTTCTTCCCTCTAACTATCTGTAGTCTCTTCCGTATATTCCTCCTCTGATAGGGGATTTAGTCTTTGTCTTTTTGTTCCACGCTGTCTTGAAGGTTCACTGGCAGGGGTAGTTGTTTCCCTGTCTCTCTTTTTGTTTCTTTCCTCATTCAGAGGAGTTTGCAAAACTGGAGGCTCTCCCATATTGATCTAAGTGGGAGGAGTATGTATTTGAGCCTATTCTTTGGAAGTCTTAGGTTGCTTAGACATTGTAGACTATTCTGTGGTTTGAAAGCTAGTCTCTAATTCTTTGCCCTTTAATGTTCCTGTGGCTGGTGTGCTTGTTTCTTTGGAAGGTTGTTGAGAGGTTCCAACACTGGAGGCACCAACTCCTGATCTTTGAGATAACTCAAATGGTACCTGCCCAAAAGAATCCAGGTCAAGCATTTTCTCAAGATCTCTCATAACATTCTCAATATTGACCTGTTCACTATCATGCTCTACTAGGGTTCCTTCCCTCCATTCATCCATATTTGCATATTGTTCAATTTCTGGAATCCTATGGTGAATGTATGGTGACAACCTGCTTTTCATTCTTCTATCACAGATGAAGATATTAGGGTCATATGGCCTCCAACCAAAACTTTTGCACAACTTAAGATGATCTTCTAGAATTTTCTCTGCTTCTCTCCATGCTTCCCTATCATTGCAGACATAAGGGCCTAACTAATTTTTTATTCTAAGTTGGGCTTTCTTTTTGGCTTTGCAAAAATGAACCCGATCTGTATGTATCACTTTTCTAAAATATTCCAATGCAAACAGTCTCATTGGAATGTATTTTGGTAATTTGAAGTGGCAGAGCTCACATCCATATATCCTGGTTTCTGTATGGTTCTTGTATCGGTACCAATCACCTATTCTCTATTGATTGGAGAGCTATAGGATTCTCTTGATGTCACCACTGATTCTAGGAGGGGATATCCCTGTCAATAAAGTGGTTGCAGGATGAACAAATTGGTCAATGAACTCACTGTATGATTAAGGGGACTCATAAGATGCATGGAAGATGGGACTCCAAAAGGTAACAGACCTTAGATTACCTTTATTGTCAAGTTTCTTCACAGGGAAAGGGAAGTTCTCTGACTGATAATACAAGATAAAAAAATAAATGAAAGTGGTGTATTTGAAGACTCCTTCATTGTCCAGTCTCGCGAATTGGTCATGAATCTTATTGGCAATATAGGAGGCATAATCATACTTGACAGCAGGGGGTTGTCCAGGAGTAAAAATGGACAATAACACTAGGGTTACCTCATAAACAAACTAATCGGAGTTGAATCCCATGATTAAGGATATCATATCAACAATGATTTCTCCTATGTCTATGAAGAAAGTTTTCAGATAGGGTGGTGGGCCTTTAGGCTGATGTTTAGGGTCCATGAAAATCTAACAGATGCGAGTTAGTTCTGACTGAGACAATTGGGTAGATTTCTCAAGTAAATATCCCATAGAAAGAGGAGTGAAAGCTTATTCAGGGTAAAATTGCAACATTTCGTTAATGGATGCAGCTGTTATGGGGAAGAGGATTGTTTGACTTAGGGACATAACAGCTTTGAGGTTAGGGTCATAGTTTGCTTGGCATTGATGAATTAGATCAGGGAACACAAGGACTGAGGGGGGAAAATACCTGGGAAGGTTGGATTCCCATAGTCCCAGTATGTCTGAGCCATTTAGGTACTGGTTTCTGACTTGGAAAAAGACTTTTAAGTGGTTCATGTCAGTGGATAAGTCCCTTATTTGAAAGTCTTTATCTACAAGAGGTAGATAGTCTAAGTCTTTATGAGGGGCATTGATTGGTGCGACATTCAAAACAACGGGGGTTTCCATTTCTAGTTCTTGTGGATTCAGAAAAGGAATTTGGGTTTATTGTAGAAAATGGGCAAAACAACAGGTGTGGGAACTTATATGGTGAAACAAAGATTGAATTTGTACTGAATTTAGTCTTTTCCTGTGGAATTTACAGTGTAAAACCAAAACTTACAGGGTTTCGGTGAAAATTGGATAAATACCTGTATTGGGGAAGTGAACAGTGCAATGGCAGGTTGGATAACAGGTTCCGGGCTGCGTCGCTGCAAGTTTTTTGACCAGGTGGCAGTTGGAAAGCTTTAACAGTTGACTTGGACGTCCTTTGTATGGGAACATAGATTCGCAGTATAAACAATGAAAATGACATTTTGTTTGTTTTATTTAACAAAGTCAAGGTTGGCGGGATATTTTGGTTATCAGGCAGATGACGTGTGCAAGGAATTGACGTTTTGTCGTATGTGAAGGGCGGTAAGTGGTGTGGTGTCACACCGCTTTTGGGATCGAGTGGTATTCGACCGGGGGCCAGCGATCCCGTTGATTACATGACGCGTGGCAGAGGTACGGGATGAAAACCACCTGGTGATTGCGCGTTAACGCGTGGTCACCAAGGGGGCACGATATCAATGATGACCGTTGGATGATGAGATGGGATCGAATGGTGGATGGGTGAGTGATACGGTAGAGTTTTAACTACGACAGGCATAATATAAATAACAACTAATTAATCATATCAGGGTGATTGTAATAGGTCGGGGAGGTTCTTAATTAACCATGAGGGTTAATTAATTCCTTGCAAATGTAGTGGGAAATCAGGGTTATTAACTAGTTATGGGTTAACTAGTTAATCCCAGTTTAAAACATATTGATGGTTATAATTAGCCAATGGGGGTGGGATATTAATATTTCGGAATTATATATATATTTTAATAATATGGGAAAGGGTGGAATTTTATTCGGGAGTTAGATAATGCGAGTTAAGAATTAATATGATATAATATAATGAAAAGCGCTAAGTAAAAAATTAGAGTGTATATTTAACTTAGGCTCAAGTAAAAAGGGAATTTTATGTAATATTGTGTATTTTTCCTAAGTAAAATACGATTTTACTTAGGAAAAGACTTATGAGAGTGAATGCATGATGGTTTTAAGTACTTAGGCTTTTGACATTATTGGGCCGAGGTCCGGTCCCTCCAAAAGTCAGAGAAATGCTCTGAGCCTCTCCAATTTAGCAAATACCTTAGTGCTTAGGGGAAATTAGTAAATGATTAGGGAAAATGAGAAGGGGAGTTAATCATTGTGACTTTGCTTTGCTTGTGATGTCTTAAATGTAGTGTATGCCTTTGCTTTATGATGAAAAAGTGAAAGATTTAACACATTTAGTGACATTATCCATCACACATAATTCTGCAACATCAACTACCTACCCTACCTACTTTAACCTAGCATTTTTTCTTCTTTGTTAGGGTGCACTTAAACTGGAAAACCCTCTTCAACTTCCTTTTCTTTTACATAATGATTTCATATAAATCTACACTTATTACATCCCAGGGCTCAGATTAAACTGTTGAGCTCCTTTTATTTACTCTACCTATCTACTTATCTACCAAGATTACACTATTTGGTCAGATATTTATTCTCTATTTCTACAACATGAAATTGAAAATGAATTAGCCAAGTTTGAATAGTTTGACTATTCATGAATTGTGGCATAAGTGACAAGCTGCACACAATTTTTTATTACAGAAAATGACAAAGTAGTGGGATTTAGACTCGCACACTTTCCAGCTCTATTTTTTTTTGGGGTTCATTTTTTCATTTTTTTGACTATATTTATTCTTTTTATCCTTTGATTTTTCTTTTAGGGTATACCCTCTTTACATTTTTCAATTTTTTTTATTTTTTAACAATATGGAAAACCTTTGCAACAAGGAAAGGTATGAACATATTACATAGCCCATCAAGTCAATCATGAAATATGACACCTATTGGTATAGGAGCATAACAGGGGGGAACTCTGTTATCACCAAAAAATTGATCATCTAGCCTAATTTACTAGATGGATCAAAGTACACCATGTAAAGCCAATTTTACCATAGTAAAATTACTTTCAATGTGAGAAATTACCTAATAAAACACCTTTATTAAGTAACTTATAGTTAAACCTGTGAAGAATAATTAAATAAATCATTATTTATTTGATATTCCTAGAAATAATTAATTTAACCACTGTTTTATTATTATTCCTTCTCAAATTTGACCCAATCATGAAAAATAAATAGATAAATCATTATTTTTCTTATTTTTCTCTAAGAATAATTAATTAATCACTAATTAATTATTATTATTTGTTAAATTTGACTAAATCCCTTAGGAATAATTAAATAAATCCTTATTTACTTATTATTCCTTAACTAATTCATTTAGATAATAAATAAATCATTTATTTATTTATTATTTCTAAATAAAAGTTTAAATACTTTTTCCCTCCTAAACAAATATAATAAAATAGTCCAAGTGGTAATTCCAAGAATGGGATCAATAATATTTTATTGTTGCTCATTATTCGAGGATAACTCAATATTTTGTTGTAAATAAGAGGGTTTTCCATTCATTATTCCCTTTTGATTATTTTCATTGTTGCAATCACTGTTGTAACTCTGATTATTTTCATTATCGCACACCCTATTTTTGCTGGGTTTATGCATTATAGAGGAGAGAGACTCTACAGAAGCTGAAGACGTTTGAAGATAGCCAAGAATCCATCCCATAGAGGGGGACTGGTAACATTTATTTGTTCTCTTCACAGGTGTTATTATAAAATTATTCTTTACATATCTGGTTTCCATTAGATGTTTTGGAGGTATTACTCTTTCTTTCATTGTTTAACTATGATTGCAGCATAGATCAGAATTTTCGCAGGTTTTGCTTCTAGCAATAGCTGCAAATCTACAATGTTTAGCAATCATTTCTATTGTTGAGATTGTTTGTCATCCACAATATTAAGTGGTTTCTTTTCGTAGATCATTGAGAATAAAACACTACAATAGACGACCCAAAAATCCTTAAGTTCTGGCCTCTTACCAGAATAAGCCTCGTTTAGTGTCTTCATCTCAAGTATCTGATGTGGGCTATGGTTCTAAACATAAATCGTTGTGTTGCATGCCTTAGCCCACAAGTGTAGTGGTAGGCCCTGATCATGTAACATCACCCTTGCTACCCCTACTATTCTTTTTTTCTTCATGTCAGCCACCTCATTCTACTAAGGTTATGAGGTGTCGTCAACTCCCATTTAATCCCTTCTGCTACACAGAAGTTCTTAAACTTGTTTGATACATAATCACCATCAATATCACTCCATAGAGATTTAACCTTCTTTCCGGACTCTTTCTCCACTAATTCTTTAAACTCACAAAACTTTGTGAAAGTTTGATTATTTTTCTGCATGAAAAATATCTAGCATTTACGAGAATAGTCATCAACAAATATAGCATAATACCTATGTTTGTCCGTGGATGATGTCAATAATGGTGCACACACACATAAATGGACTTGCTCTAGAATAGCCTCTACCTAATTGTCTCTGTTGTGAAAGGAAGACTTGGTGTATTTTCCCAGAGTACACCCCTTGCCTGTATCAACATGCTCAAGCATACCTTTGGGAAGACCGATAGAGATCTGCTACAATATCTTCAAAGCCCCATGATGCAAGTGGCCTAATCACCTATGCCACAATTCGTCAATGTCCTGGCTCTACACACTTTCTTCTTTCGTGCTCAAAGAAGTACACTCCTCTACCTCCGGCTTATAGAGATTCTTTACCTGAATCCCTATCTTCTTTACTTGACTCGTGGCTATGTGTCAAAGGAACACCTTTAATTTCAAGAAGATCACATCATATCCTCTATCCTCAAGCATGAAAATGGATACCAAGTTCTTATTTAGCCTAAGAACATACATAAAATTCTTCAAGGTGAGTGAAGCCCCATGCTCCCTCTAAAAAGTAATAGTTCCCAATCTAGTAACACTATACTTCCCATCGTCACCCATCTTGATATGCATCTAGAGATCTTTCTCCTCCAAGTTAATGAATAAATCTTTGTTGCCAGTCACGTGGAATGAAGCTCCACTATCTAAGTGGCATACACTTTCCATCATTAATGACACCATCCATGAAATGAGGGAAAATTCCAATCCAAAGTGAGAGGCCAAAGCCTCTCCTGCTGCTCCTCCTAAGGACTTCTTCTTGGACTTCTTGAGTGGACAATTTATAGAAAAATGGCCCAGCTCATGACAATGAGAGCACTTAACTTTTTTCATGTCTTTCTTCTTACCTCCATGATAAGAATCTGATTTGGAATGGGAATATTTTCCTTTACCGTTCTTCACCTTAATCGCTATGGAGCAGTTCTCTTCATCATTAGTCTTTGATGAAGAGCCATACCTGGTGTTCCTCCTGATCTCCTACTGCATCAAATCCGACCATAGTCGTTCCCAATTTGACAGCTTCTCCCGACCATTGATAGAGTCCTGATACTATGCCAACTATTTGGGATTCCTAGAAGAGAAAGACTCACCATATCATCCTCGACAACCGTGATTCCAACACTTCCAATTTCATCATGACATTGAGTGAACTTGGTCAAGTATTTTGAAATTGTCTAGCCTTTCTCCATTTTGATTTTTTGAAGTTTTTCCTTCAGTGCCAATTTCCTTTGGTCCCTTCTTTTCTAATACAAGTTCGTCAATGTTTTCCACATATCATATAGAGTTTCCTTGCCATGGAGACTCGAGACAATGTGGTCTTGAACTCCCTCAAGGATTATCCACCTCGCCTTTGCCACACACTTCTTCCATTCGGCCAAATTATGTGCATTCGATGTTGCTAGATTAGGAATTTCTTGATCAATGAATTCCTTCAAGCCATTATCCTCTAGCATAGCCTCCATTCTGTCCCTCCAGACTATAAAATTTGAGCTACCTTCTAAGTCATGTTGAAGCCACAAATCGTATAACGCCATCTGCCGATACTGAAGTATGTATTGCAAATTCAAATTTCACCTGTAACTCAAAACTCAAAACTTGAAAATCTCCTCTAGTATGCTGTTCTCAGCTCTGATACCATGTAGAAAATCCTGTAGAATCAAAGGCTCATGGAATTTACTAAAGCAGAAGAGAAGAATTTATTTCTACTTTCAACCAGTGGAAGCCAATAGATTGATGAAAACAAATGAACAAGAAGAAGATAAATCAATGGCACATAACACAAGATGTATCTAGGGAAAGCCACTGGTCAAAACCCCACATATTTGTATTATGTTAAATGATAAATATGAGTGAAGATACAAAGCTTGTTCTCACTAGAACAATTCCACACAAGTATGCTCAACTCTCTCAACTCACAAGCTAGCTCAAGCCAAATCCTTAGCCTATTCAACAGCTCTCCAAACCACTAATCTCTTGCATAATTCATAGGATGAATAGCCCATATTTAAATGGAATTCGTGCTTCCAAAATAGCACAATCCTAAATTAGGTCATTTTCTTGATTGCATGCATGATATTTACAACTCAATAAATTATACAACTAATAGTACATTGTCCCTATGCTTTAGTCTCAACTGGGTCTTTCTAAAAAAATGACATACATGAGTTTCTCATTAGGTAATATTCAGTTAACTAGAGTGACACTTGTGGATGCACTAGTGCAAAAACCAACTGTTAACTCTATATTAGTTCCTCAAACAGTTTGGAACTAATTTAACTAAACATAACTTAGTAAACTGAGTGATCTAATTTACAACTCAATTTAAACTTATATTGGACCCCTAAAACTTAGGGAGAACATGTACATGACCTAAGAAAGACTTCCAACTCAAAATTCCTAAGCTAATTAAGTTAATTAAACTTAATTAACTATTTACAAGTTTCTATGAGAATAGAATTCAATTTTAATTCTCATTTTAATTCAAGGACAAATTAAACTGGAATTTCTTGTTGCCATTTCTCAACTCCCTCAACTCTGCATTTTGTGTGAAACCATAGGGCACCCCACCAATAACTGCCCCGAATTAAAAAGGCTCAAATCTTTGATACATGCCCCACAAGAGCCTATAAACCATCCAACCCATATTAGAAGAAGAAAATACCCATGCATATTAAATAATTACACACCAATCACGCATGTGCGATCTACACCAAGTACAAGAATTATACCCATATTTTACCCGAATTTCCTCGATACAACGATGCGTTAGTAGAACTCACTCAACCCAATTCCCCATTACTCTCCACAGAGGATGGTTCCAAAAATATTTTTAAATCGTAGGTGAAGAATCCTCTCGCTCCTCTCATACGACAATTAAATCAACCTCCACCCATGGCTAGAGGCACTCTCAGCAAATGCATTACCTCACCATCACTTACTTGTGCTCTGTGTGACGCATCAAAACATGTAATCAACCAATGCCTTGAGTTACGAGCATTTAACCGATTGTATCCAGTTACTCACATCTCCCAACTAAAAAGATCAAGGTTCAGGCGTCACACTTGAAAATTTTGTGCCAACAACCATCATGTGCAACATTATCCCCATATTTTTCAATTTCGTCCAATTTTAGGATTCATGCAGTGATTTATCACAGAGAATTTAGATTTTCTCGGAATTGAGACTGAACCATCAAGATATTCATTGACCCTTGAGAATGAAGCATCAAGGTCTGTTCTATGCGTGTTTGAATAAAAGTGACTCTGAGCAATGAGGCCTAACCCTTATTATTTTAGCCCCCTTCAACACCACCAAAATATATGAGATTTTCCATGTGGTAACTAGGCATCAACACCCAGTACCATGAGACCAATATGTGGAATCTGTACTGATGCTACTCATACCAATGAAGCATGCCCTATGTTACACACATTTCGGTAGCTTAGGATTCAACACCAGCATCCCATGGAAGAAGCTTCTCTTGCCCCTCGTACACCAACGAGAGAGCGAGAGTTTCCTCCAAAAAAGCCACAACCACCTATAACTAAGATTCTACCACCACCTAATGCTGACGACACACAACATCATATACGATTTATTTCCTCGTCCATAGGAACCATGATCTGTGAAGTCTTCTCATCATTTTTTGGTGTCGAGACCGTAAAGTCCACCCCAACGGTGGTACCAAATCTGACGATGCAAAACCATCCAATATACACCTTTTCAACCTCTCTAGGTTCTATAGCTTCAACCGACAAGTCATATTCATGTTTGTCCACTAGCACAACCAAGTCTACATCTCAAGGCTCGGCCCACTCCTAGTCAACCTTGGATAATATTTTCTACTCATATGAAGATATGCTCGAGGCCATGATGGAACCTGAATGTCCTTGGGATGTCATGCATCATCAATTTTTTTTTTACCCAAAGAAACATTTTCCTCTAGCAACAAGAAAACCCATGACATTTACGCCATTGAAACAAAATACTTTTGATGGGCCTCTAAATTAGACACAAATTAAGGCCCATGCCTCTAAATTAAACATAAATTAAGGCTTATGACATCCTTCGGCACATTAAACCTCTCTTTTCTCATTATATAATGCATTTTTAACTTTAATATATTCATTAGGAAGGTTTATGAATAATTGCATATTTGTGCTTAATATTATTTATTTTTGTGGAATATTGGGCAGATTATGAAGATTTGGAGGAGGAGATAATTTAGGGAATTTCTCCCTAATAAAGGAGGATCACTATTAAATAATAAATCAACAAGATATTATGGAATTATGGCATATATTATGGAACTCCAATGATTGAGAAAATCTAGGAATGTGTTCCCTACCATTTAATGCATATTCCTAGTATTGGGAACCATATCCACTAATCAAGGGATTTTGGTGGGGAAATATTCCTCCATTCATGGGGAATGATTCCTAATCATTTTTTAGAAGTACCAAGTCAAAAATTTCCTCTAGGATAGATTTTCATTAGTCTTCTTATGGAGAGAACTCGTATTTTTGCAGCTCCATTGCATTTTCTTGCAGGGATGTAATTGTATTGATGAAAATAATTAAGATTGGTGTCATGTTCAACTTATAAATCTTGTTCTTCTCCATAGGTGTTTGATTTTCCTTGGGCTTGGCCATCCCAGGAGCCTCAGATCCCTTTTGTATCATTTCCTTTCCTTTTCACTTCTTATTCACATGCATATCTTGTTTTTATTTCTTTCTATTTCTGCATTTAGTATTAATGATTTCTTGTTGTAGGATTGGGTTAAATGATTGATGTAAGTTATTTTGCAGGATCACAAGCATTATTTCATCATTGGAAAATATTTGGAAGGTCATAGTAATCATTGAGCTACTTGGATTAGCTTTCTTATTCCCAAATCTAGATTTCTGGAACTCCTTTGTGGCAAAGAACAATAAATTTCGGCTATTTTTTAGAGAGTGCTAACAAGTTTCAATCAAGTTGATTCCACTTGAATTAGATAAAAAAACATTCTAGTTCATAAAAAAAATTACCCCATTGCATTTTCACTTGATTAGGTTAGGTATTTTATAGATTTACTAGCTCACTAGTTCTCGAATTTCTAGATTTTCAACTAGTAATTTTATACTATTTTTTAGCGTGCGTTAACAGAGATCTTTTTGAGTGATTCCACTTGGAATGTGGACCTAAGACATCCTAGTCAATAAAAAAAATTGTCCCATCCAATTTGGATTTTATTTTAATGGTCATTTGAGGAATTATAATTTCGTATAGTAAATCTTTAAGATCCTGTAGTAAAACAGGGGATCCTGTAGGAGAACTAGGACATCCTATAGAAGAACTAGTACATCCTGTAGGAAATCCAGTAGCGACCTATTTTGAACCCTAATTGAGAAAAATCATCATTGAATCTGGGATTAGGCCCCTACTTGACCTCCAAGCCATCAAAACCATTGTACCCCTCTTCCTCCACACCTGTCTCCCCTACCAAAGATCAAGGAAAGATTAGCATTTGGATTGATAAAGAAAAAAGATTAAAAAAGTGAGTTAATTTATATTTACACTTGCACACAACAGTTAGTACTCACTAGAGCATATTTCATGCTTTTATTAGTTAAAACATCACATGTGATAGATAAGGTTAAACTAGGGTTCTTTTACAAGAAAAGTGTGTTAATAAGTAGATAGAGGGTTTCATGTTACTTTACAAGCATTTTTAAATTCAGTATTTCATTCCTGCAAATAGGCAACATTTCTTTTCTCTCATTACAAAAAAGGAAGGATACATTGTATGCTGCACATATAGTGTTGATACCTCTTAAGTTTGTATGAACCCCAGGTTGATAAGTAAAGTCGATAGCCTTGGGAGTTACAACATTCTTGTTGCAATACTAAGGCTCATCAACTTTCTCCCTCCAGGAAAAGTGGATTGGTTCAAAAACCCCATCCCAACACTTGATGCATTTGAGGAATGGAACATGTCCAATATCACCCGACCATAAAGGTGAATATTTCAAAAGATCCTGGCAAAACCAAGGAAATATCCTTGGGGGCAGCATGCTTCCCTGAAGAAATAGTCACATACACATCTTTATTCCAAAAATATAGAGATATTTTTGCATGGGACTATTCCAAGATGTTAGCCCTTAGTCCCATAATAGTGGAGCATCATATTGACACATGGTCAGACACCCACCTTGTCTACCAAAAACAACATCAATTTCATCCCTCTAAGGTAGCAATATTTAAGCAAGAAATTGATAAGCTTCACAAAGTTGAATTTATCTACACAATTGCTTACACATCTTGGGTTTCCAACCCTATACCCATCATGAAAAAATAGGGCACAATTCATGTTTGTATTGATTTTAGCGACCTAAACAAAGCACGCACTAAAGATAATTACACAACACCATTCATCAATCTAGTCATCGATGCTTACGCCAATCATGAGACGTTATCATTTATGGATGGGTTCTCTGCATAAAACCAAATTTAGATCCATCATACAGATCAGTCCAAAACAACATTCACTACCCCTTGGGGGACATTCGCATACTAAGTCATGCCCTTTGGTCTTTGGTCTTAAAAACATCGGCGCCACTTTCCAGTGGGCCATGAACTACATATTCCATGATCTAGCTCACCTTATTCTCACATATGTAGATTATCTCATAATACGGTCCAAGAACCGCACCAAACATTTAGAAGACCTTCGCCTAGTGCTCCAAAGATGTCGCCAATATAACCTATGCTTGAACCCTCTCAAGTGTGTATTTTGCGTCAATGTTGGAAGACTTCTAGGATTCATTGTTTCCAAGTAAGGGATTAGAGTAGATCCCCTAAAAGTCCAGGTCATCAAAGAAGTACCTCCAGCAAAACTTTAAAGTAGTTACAAATCTTACAGGATAAAGCCAACTTCTTATGTCGCTTTGTACCAGATTACGCCACTTGTGCACAAGGTTTTCTATGTCTCCTTTGTCAAGACATCCCTTTCTAATGGGATGATCAAGCTCAAAAACCATTTGATACTTTGAAAGATACCTTATCCCAAGCACCTTTTATTAGCCCCCCTGACCACAACAAATATTATACCCTATACTTGTCAGCCTCGGAACAAGACATAGCTGGGGTATTAGTCCAAGATGGACCAGACAACAAGGAGCACGTAATTTATTATGTAAGAAATAATTTATCTGGACCTGCATTAAATTATGAGCCTAAAGAAAAAATATCCCTAGCCCTCGTACATGTTGTACAAAAACTTCGACATTACATCATCCTTAGGACCACTATAATGGTAGCAACCATCAACCCCATACGATACCTGCTCACTTGTCATATGATGAACCACAAATATACATGATGGGTGGTTATTCTACAAGAGTTTGACCTTTCGTTTACCACACCCAAGAGAAGAAAAGAACTCATATTGGCTAAATTCATCACAAATCTCCCAACAGATAATCAGGAATCTCTAGTTAATGAGGCCCTTCCCGAAAAACATCTAGTTTTGGTGTCCATGGATGACCACTGGTATGGCGATATCCTTCTCTTTTTATGAACTCAAAATTTTAAACCTCATCTTATGTGTGATGATCGAAGATTCATATGCCAACAAGCCCCTCGTTACCTCCTATTAGGAGATTTCCTCTATCAACGAGGCATTAACACCATCCTACATCAATGTCTCGATCATCAACAAGCTGAGAAAAACTTAAATGATTGTCATATCGGGGCATGTGGTGGCCATCTATCCGGGATGGCCACCGCCCAAAATATCCTCCCACTGGTTATTTCTAGCCCACCCTCTTCCATGATTGTATACAAGCAATCAAAATATGTGAGTGATGCCAAAAATATGCTCATAAGGCATGTGAGCCACCTACCCCCTTACATCCATTTATAGTGGTAGCCCATTCTACAAATGGGGCATCGACTTTATGACTTGTAACCCCCCATTGTCTGGAAACCACAAGTACATTGTAGTAGTCATGGACTATTTTACCAAATGGGTAGAAGAAATGCCCACATATAATAACACCACTAAAACTGCTTCATGGTTTTTCTTTAACCATGTCATAATGCGGTTTGGTGTTCCCAAAGAGTTGGTGTCAGATCATGGTAAACATTTCAGAAACGAAATATTTCAAGAACTGTCCCAACTCCTTGGTTTCTCTCACGAGTTTGCATCTCCATACTACCCCCAATCCAACGGGCAAGTAGAAGCCATCAACAAAGTCCTCAAAACCATGTTACAATGTATGGTAAACACTCACAAAACTAACTGGCACCACATGGTGTTCTTAGCCCTATGGGCATACTGCACCACTGTAAAATCATCCACATGATTCACACCCTTCCAACTCATATATGGTATAGAAGCAATACTTCCTATTGAGTGGGAAATCCCCATGCCACACTCCGCCATTGAGCTTCTAGAAGACATCAAACCACTGGAACAAATATTAGTCCAACTAAACCTCGTTCACAAATGTCAATGATAATCCCTTGAAAACAACGAAGTCCACAAGAAGAGGATCAAGGCATCATTCTACCACAATGTCACCCCTCATATATTCACTGAGGGAGAGTTAGTCCTCTGCTACGATGTTTCCCAAGATGAAATAGGACCTGCAAAGTTTTAAACCCTTTGGAAGGGCCCATACATCATCAATGATTTCCTCCACAAGGGGGAATACATACTATTAGAGCTTGACGAGACTTGCCTAAACAATCTCTTCAATGGTCTCTACCTCAAAAAATTGCATCCATAAAATGTTAGAGTAAGCATGTATGTACAATGCATTACTATTTATGATGATCACCTCATCATAGATGTATTCTAAAAATCACTCTCTCATCTCATGTAAATAGATGGATCTTCCATGAGCTTATCACAATGGGTTTGTTGTCGGTGCATCTCGATGGTTGCAAACTCTCACCTCTGCAGCATGGGCCATATACTCTCCTGACCGAGCGCCTCATCTCTTCAATGGAATTTGTATTAGGTTAGCCACCAACAATCAAGTAGAATATGATGCCATCATAGGCCTCTTCATTGATGCCCATCACCTAGGTATCTATCACCTACATGTATCCCTTGATTCCCATCTCATATTATCCCAGTTAAATAGGACATTCCAAGTCTATGATCCATGCCTTTTTTGCAAGTATATGCATGCACAAAGGTTAGCTAGACATTTTTATCAAATCACATTTACACATATACCCAAATATCAAAATCATATAGTTGATTGCATTGCTAATCAAATCCTAGACTAGCATGCATCACACATATATAACCATCAAGATATATAAAAACATCAACACAATATACATCTAGAAACGAAAATGCACAAATACACGAAGAAGTATGGACGCATATATCACATCATGAGAGCTGCCAAAAATAGTCTCGTATATACATCAAAAAATATATATGAGTACAAAACTCACTAGCCCGCGGCTAGGAAGGATAAGTCACCAAAAAATACAGGGGATCATCCTCATAAATGGGTGCTTTCTTGGTGCATACATCATCTTGACCAAAAAACAAAGACACATAACTAGTCTCCCAAGGGCCCTGGTGGCACCATCTATGCATCGAGAGCCAAGATGGGACTAGTTGTAGCCGCCACCATAGAAATATAGCGCAAAGTCATCCGATGCTCCTGCTCCTCGGACATCATCGTCTCAACCACAACCACTAGAAGGTGAGCCCATCGCTCAAAGGACACACCTCCGATCAAGGTCTCTGCTCATCTCCAGGAGTCATGGTAGCATTATAACTCCGCCTCTGCAGTATCTCATCCTGCCTCAACCTCCTCAGCTCGTGTGACTAGTCTCTCTGTATCCATAGGCCACTCTCTGAAGGGCCCACTAATCTCTATCTGAGGTTGTTGTGTCAGTCACTTTAAGCCATCCCAAGGACTAGTCGGTGGCCTAGGTACCTATGATCTCTAAGGAACAGGTACGTGCCCCACAACTTCAATATGCCTTAGATCATGGCAAACTAGAGAGGGAAATGGACGTCCTCGTGGCCCCACATCTACATGTAAACAAAGCACAGTGTCAATATCATCGTAAATCATAAATACATAAAAAAAATGCATATGTATAGAAATGAAGAATTAATAAGCGTATACTTGATTTCCCCCAGGCAACACCTAGAGGAAGCCCCATCTTCGAATCCCCCTGGAATTCAACCACATGGTACGGATTGTCCAATATGAGCTGGGGGTTGGACTTGAACCAAGGTTCTACCACATCGGTCCAGTACCGACCCACTTCTCCTCTACCCTCCCGTGGCATCACCCATCCCCAATGACGCATGCGAGGCTCCCAAGGAGGCTCAGCTAGTACTGCAAGAATAGGGTGAATCATAACCACCCTCTCGTAGAGTATGCTACAAAGAAAACTCCCATAACCAAAAATATTTAGCGATAATCATTGAACTTGGGTAAGCTGCAAAATCATCCCCTACTGCACTAGTCAGGCCCAGTCAAAGAATGCCCCCACCTAAAGTCACTACAAAACTAAAATATGTGACCCTGAGCACTGGTTGGAAGATGTTGACCCCACAATTCTAATGGTCATAGTCAGCATTGCTCGCTCGACTAGGTCCTTCACCACTATGATCGTCACGTAGCCATCTGAAATAGGATCTGCACCATAGTGCCCATTAGCCCAAACCCTCATACCAACATCCCCTCCTGGAAGGTGAAAAGGAAGCACCGCCCCTCGTGACATCAACCCAGTAACAAAGTAGATGTCAACCATTTCCAATATCAAGAGGTATGTATGACAGATAATGATCAACTAGCAATCTGCATCCCAACAACTAACCATATATCATAGGAACTTGTCTTATGACCTATCAACGGGTTCTAAAGAAACTTCAGCAACCCCCACTACACTAGTTGTTTCCTTGTGTTACAGGGAAAAGTGTCTACACAGAACTACTTATCCCACTAAGGTGTGGTAGCTACCTTAGAAACAAACAAAGTAAAGCTACTTTCGTTTTTCCTTTATGAAATATAGATGAGAGAAGAACAAAGAATACCAACCTCTGTCTTGCGCTAATCTCCTAGTTCGATTCCTCTCTCTCTTGATAGCCTTTCACTACTTCCTCCCTTGTACACCCAGCTTCACAGAGTACCTGTAGGATCACAGTAGCATGACACTATACAAGAACATGGATCTATAATCATAAACAATCTAGGATCAGATGTAAATTGACCATACAAATCCATAAAACATAAATGACACAAGAGTATGGAGGAAAACTTGAATAGCTTTTATTGATAAACAAGAAAGAGCCAAGGGAGTTACAACCAGTTGTTCTGACCCAGCATCATCCTCTCAGCAAGTAAGCCCTTCTTCACCTCATACAAAGCTTAGATCACCCAACACTCTGATGTTGTCTCAAGAAACCAACAACAATTCCTTACAATATGCAAAATTCCAGCCTCTGGATCTCTGGGATGAGGGTTCCATATATAGATATTTGTAAGGGAGATGAGTCAGCTTGTGATTTGATTAGTGTCTTCCGTCTGATAGTTCTTGCTTCCACTTGGAGATTGATGATCTCTTACTCATCCTTGGTCAAATTTAGAGAGGCAAGTGTCACAGAAGAAGTTTCTGGAAGATTCCATGCCTCTCCACCTCGTGGAATGACACTGCCATTTGTCACTTCTCGCCCATTGCACCCCATAGAAGGGCTTTTTGAAATGCAACGCACCCACACACTGTATTTAGGTGAGATGCAACGCACTTTGCCTATGGAGCAGCTGAAATGATCCTGTTTTCACCAGTTCTGAGCATTTTTTCATGGACAACTTCTGGGAGAAGCTGTAATCAGTTGACCTTGTTCCTTTAGGGGTTAGAACAACACTTTTAGGGACTTAGGAGCCCTTGGTTTATGGAAATTTCATGCTTGTGGTTGTAGTGCCCAAAAATGTCTATAACAGTTGCCCCCTAAAGCATGAGGTCGTTAATCTTTTGATGTCGGGTGAAATGCTTTATTATGAGGATCCGAAGTTCTTTCAAGCTAGGAGGAGACCTGTCATAAGATACAATACTGTTAAATTGGAAACTAGGGCCAAACTCCATGTGGGTTAGCTTATTTGTGGCAGCTGATATTTTTATTGGATCCCTCTCGTCGAGAGGTGTAGGATTGATCCAAAGATCATCCGATTCCGATAAGTATTTATGGAGATATGAATTTATTTTGTTTATGTAATTATTATCAAGCCGACCAGCACTTATGTAGGCTCTAGAAGCCCAAATTTCATGTCTATTCAACCTCTAAGTTTTTAGTATAAATAGAAGAGAACTTGAAGAAATTTTACACACATCTCTTATGATCTCTCTCCACGTGTTTGGGTTTTGTGGACAGAGAGATCTAGAGGAGAATACGTTGTTCTAAAGGCCGATCCAGCCTTACCCTTGTTGCAGTCAAAGAAGGCATAATCACAGTGTGATTGGAGCTCAAGTGCCCTAGCCATAGGTCAATCAGCAGCCCTAATCTATGCAGTCAAGGAGGATTCCATAATGTAGTAAAGGGAGGCTTGAACGCTTTCAAAGGAAACCCTAAACGAGATCTAGCAGTAGTCAAAAAGGTTATTTAAGTCGCAGTTGGAAAGGCCTAAACCAGCAGTATGTAAAGAGCCTTAATCCGCTCTTAAGGAAGGCTCTTATCCGTTGAAAGAAGAGCTTTAATCCACACTTAATGGAGGCCCTTATCTGCTAACCAAGAAGGCATAGACGCAGTCATGAAGAAAGCCCTAGCCGCAGGTAAAAGAGGAGACTTAGCCGCAGTTAAGAAGAGCCCTAGCAGTAATCAAGGAAGAGGGTTGGCCGCAGTCAAAGGAGGAATAAATCCGCAGTCTAAAAGGGAACTCTAATATGTTGTTTAGTGATGCCCTAATCCGGAGTTATGAAGAAGCCTTATCCGCAGCAAAAGGAGGGCTGATCATCAGTGAAAGATAAGCCCTATACGCTGTAATGAGGATGCCCTATCCGTTGTCATAATGTGCCCTAGCCGCAGGCTTATGAAGAATCCTATACGCTACATAAAGGAGGTCTAAATGCTGGCAAGGGAGACCTAATCTAACGCTGTCCTTAAGTTCCCTAAACACTGTCCTGAAAGAGTCATGAAGAAATCACCTAGTTGCAGTCAAGAAGGATGTATATACACAGTTAGGACAGGCCTTCTATATGCTACTCATACGCTGTCCTAAGCCGCAGTAAGGAGGCCTAGAAGAGGCCCTAATCTCAGACTTGAAGGTGCCCTAATCCGCTGTCACAATTACAACTATCTAAGGGAGCTTCTATACGTTGCAAATGAAGCCTAGCCGCAACATAAAGGAGACATATATCAGCGTAAAGGAGCAGCATGGAAATCGCTGTAACAATGTGTTAAATACTGCTGTTCTAAGGCATGGATAAGGTACGTTTGGGATCAGCAGTCACTAGATTAGAAGACAGGGCAATGCTGCTATTTAGGATCTTGTTTAGGCCTGTTGAAGGAGTCTACAGCTACAGCTAGCTGCTTTGCGAGGCTGCAAGCCATAGCAAGCATCTAAGGTTGTTCCAAGACAGTATTACAGTTTGCTTTAAGCTTGGATGGCAGCATGGATTAGGAGAGACTCTCCTAGGTGGACTGAAGCCCTTGAAGGGCTTAGTTATTTAATAGCTTGAAAGCATGATGTTGAATGCAGCATGGTGTTGAATGCAGCATAGCGATGGATGCAGCATGGTTGGATGCAGCATGGTGAATCAGTTGAAGTATGAGGACTGAGAAGTGTGCCTTCACCTGAGTTCAGATCTGCAGTCCTTGTCATCAGAACTATCCTATCATCTTCATGATAAAATATCTTTGATGTCTGATCTCTTATTTTGGCAAGTCAAAGTGTTGACTTCAAATGTATTTTTACCATCTCTCTCTCTGCTGAACTTTGAAGATAAAAGAAGAATTGATCAAGGGTTTCCCCACACATTGTGGGGTTTGTCCCTGGCTCGCGCCATATCTTGTGTCCTCTTGTCTTGGCTTGTCTTCTGCGATTTTATATTTATGTTCTATCTGTAGTTTATTGTAATGTTGATGTGATTGCTAACTGTGAAAATTTAAATAAATTTCTCTAGCATAGAACATACCTAAACTTAACATGGTATCAGAGCTGAGGTGAAGACAATGCCCAAGAAAGAGTGAAAGAGCAATCACCGAAGATAGTTGGGAAAAGACAGAAGGATCAATGGGTTCCTCATAATTCACCTAGGGTGAAGTCAAAGCAGAGAATGTTATCAGAATGGCGCAGTGGAATATTTTGATGGTCCATCTTAAGATCACTTCATTGGGAAGTTTGGATCTAAGGGTGGAAGGAAAGGCAGATGCCTTGTTGAAATAAGTTCGGCCGTTATGCGAAGGAGTGTCCGAATGGCAGAGACACATCTCTTGATGAAGATAACAATCATTCCTGGGACATCTTCAATGATCAAAAGAATGACTGGTAATGCAGGTCATCAAGGAAATGGTCGACTCTTCCTCGAAAGCAAGGAACCCCAAAATCTCTTTTATGTACCTGATCGAACCTGATGTCCATCTTGGAAATGGAAGTCAAAGGTTGCAGGGTGGAACTTATCGATGGAAAGGTACATGTTTGAAAATAGATCTTTTAAAGATGTTTTTGAGTTCAGGGTTGTATCAAGTTGCAGGAAGTCCACTGGGGACCATGTCCATTGACTCAGCTCTAGAGGTCTGTGAGTCAAATGGTGACTAGGATGCCTGAATTCAAAAGGAAGCATGAAGGTACATGTCTGAAATGTACCAAAGGAAAATATTATAAGGGTACCATTCAGCAGGTTCTCAGGTTTGGAACAACTCGTGGAGTTTGATGGAAGAAAGCCCTCTATGGCTTGAAGAAAAACACCTTGGGCATAGCATGAGAGGATTGATAGCTGTTTAATGCAGCTGAGATTCACTAGGAGTGAAACCGATCCAAACCATTACTCAAAGGTTGTGGATGATAAACCTCTCGTACCGGCACCTATGTCTAACAGGTGCAGACCCTCTCATTTAAAGGAGACGGAGGGAGTTGGATTTTGAATGTGAGAAGATAAGCTGCAAGCTTGTGACTGCCTCGAGGATCTTAACTTTAAGAAGTTATATAGTAATGATGTCGGACCAGATTTGGGAAATGCCTCTGAGTTTCATAAACTCATTTCGCGTTGATGTTCTTGGAGAACCTCCATCCGGACATCTGTGTTGCAGTTAGCATGGTGAGCTCATATTTGGCTGAGCCTCACTAGATTGGTGCCAAGAATCTTCTAAGATACCTTCAGGGCACAATTTCTCATGGATTGAGATACTCTGGCGGAAATATGAAACCACATGATTATTCGAATGATGAGTGGGCAAGCAGTATGGAGGATCACTAGAGCACTTACCAGTGTTGTTTCTCTTTGGAATCTGCCTCGATATCTTGGATGAGCAGGAAGCAGAAGTTGGTAACTCTGAGCAGAATACATTGCTGATAGCATGGCCTTCTGTGAGGCAGTTTGGTTGCTAAAGCTCTTCAGTAAGCTGTTTGTACACATGATGAATACCACTGTGAGTCTCTATGACAACCAGAGATGGGATTCGATTATTGAGGAATCCTGTATTTGACAGATAGACATCAATTACTGCCTTATCTGGGATATGGTAAGTCGATGATCAAGGAGGCTGCATCACACTGAGATGATGTACAGGATAGAGCCCTGAGGAAAGATCAAATTTGTGATTTTCCCGAACGACTTGGAGTCGTCAAGAGACCTTTGTAAAAGGGTCCTGCATGCTACATACATTGAGCTCTAGGAGCTTTGGGGGGCTTTCAGTTCTATTGGAGCAACATACGACCACAGGGTGACTCACCCTCCCCTGGTGGTGCGCACTGGAACAAGATGATTCGCTCTCTTGTGGGACAAGATGATTTGCTCTCTTGTGTAGCAGGATGATTAGTTCTCCTGTGAGGCCTAGACTGATGTGTTCTCCATGGCGATTGTAGTAGGATTGATGTGTTCTCCTGTGAGCCTTGGATTGATGTGTTCTCCATGGAAATTGTAGCAGGATTGATGTGTTCTCCTGTGAGGTCTAGATTGATGTGTTCTCCATGGTGATTGTAGCAGGATTGATGTGTTCTCCTGTGAGGCCTGGATTGATGTGTTCTCCATGGCAGCTTGGATTGATGTGTTCTCCATGGCGATTGTAGCAGGATTGATGTGTTCTCCTGTGAGGACATGATTGATTAAGTTCTCCTGTCGAGGCATCCTACCCATGCAGTCTGGGACTGATGGGAAGTACCTCTCATCTAATCAATGAGCAGGGAAATGAAGTTAGGTACCATAGTAGTACCAATGGACACATCGTTGTATATACCGTACTCCCTACGCTAGGATGTCCTCCATTGATCTGGGATCAATGATACTGGTCTGGGACCAGTGGTAGGAGTTGTACATGCTATGACACTGACTTCGGGTCGACTGAGACTGGTCTGGGACCAGTGGTACATACTCCGAGACTGACTTTGTGTCATTTCAGTACTGGTCTAGGACCAGTGAGAGTGGTACATACTATGACGCTGACTTCGGGTCGGTTGAGACTGGTCTGGGACCAGTGGTACACTCTTTGAGACTGCTATACTGGTTTGGGACCAGTGGTAGGAGTGGTATTTACTATGAAGCTAACTTCGGGTCAGTTGAGACTGGTCTGGGACTAGTGGTATGCACTCTGAGACTGACTTCAGGTCAGTGGAGAATGATATGACTCATTCTCGATCAATTCTTCTTCTTCATAGTTCAGCAGAGATGAGTAGAGCCAGTAGCGCTGAGTAGAGTAGAGCCAGCAACGCTGAGTAGAGTTGAGCACAGCAGAGCCAGCATAGCTGAGCAGAGCAGAGCTAGCAGAACCAGCAGAGTTGAGCAGAGCCAGTAGAGCTGAGCAAGAGCAGAGAAGAGCCAGCAGAGCAGAGTAGAGCCAGTAGGGCTGAGCAGAGTTGGGCAGAACAGTGCAGGGCACTGATGGCAGAGATAGTACAGTCAGACTTATGGATCAATGGATGGAGTTCTCCCTAGTTGAGAGGGAGTGTTAAATTGGAAACTAGGGCCAAACTCCATGTGGGTCAGCTTATTTATGGCAGCTGATATTTTTATTGCGTCCCTCTTGTCGAGAGGTGTAGGATTGATCCAAAGATCATCCGATTCCGATAAGTATTTATGGAGATATGAATTTATATTGTTTATGTAATTATTATCAAGCCGACCAGCACTTATGTAGGCTCTACAAGCCCAAACGTCATGTCTATTCAACCTCTAAGTTTTTAGTATAAATAGAAGAGAACTTGAAGACATTTTAAACACATCTCTTGTGATCTCTCTCCATGTGTTTGGGTTTTGTGGACAGAGAGATCTAGAGGAGAATACGTTGTTCTAAAGGCTGATCTAGCCTTACCCTAGCTGTAGTCAAAGAAGGCATAATCGCAGTGTGATTGGAGCTCAAGTACCCTAGCCGCAGGTCAATCAACAACCCTAATCTACACAGTCAAGGAGGATTCCATAATGTAGTAAAGGGAGGCTTGAACGCTGTCAAAGGAAACCCTAAACGAGATCTAGCCGCAGTCAAAAAGGTTATTTAAGCCGCAGTTGGAAAGGCCTGAACCAACAGTATGTAAAGAGCCTTAATCTGCTCTTAAGGAAGGCTCTTATCCGTTGAAAGAAGAGCTTTAATCCACACTTAATGGACGCCCTTATCTGCTGACCAAGAAGGCATAGATTCAGTCATGAAGAAAGCCCTAGCCGAAGGTAAAAGAGGAGACTTAGCCGCAGTAAAGAAGAGCCCTAGCAGTAATCAAGGAAGATGGTTGGCCGCAGTCAAAGGAGGCATAAATCGGTAGTCTAAAAGGTAACTCTAATCTACTGTTTAGTGATGCCCTAATCCGGAGTTATGAAGAAGCCTTATCCGCCGCAAAAGGAGGGCTGATCAGCAGTGAAACATAAGCCCTATATGCTGTAATGAGGATGCCCTATCCATTGTCATAATGTGCCCTAGCCGTAGGCTTATGAAGAATCCTATACGCTGCATAAAGGAGGTCTAAATGCTGGCAAGGGAGACCTAATCTAACGTTGTCCTTAAGTTCCCTAAACACTGTCCTGAAAGAGTCATGAAGAAATCACCTAGCTGCAGTCAAGAAGGATGTATATACGCAGTTAGGACATGCCTTCTATATGCTACTCATACGCTGTCCTAAGCCGCAGTAAGGAGGCCTAGAAGAGGCCCTAATCTCAGACTTGAAGGTGCCCTAATCCACTGTCACAATTACAACTATCTATGGGAGATTCTATACGTTGCAAATGAAGCCTAGCCGCAACATAAAGGAGACATATATCAGCATAAAGGAGCAGCATGGAAATCGCTGTAACAACGTGTTAAATACTGTTGTTCTAAGGCATGGATAAGGTATGTTTGGGATCAGCAGTCACTAGATTAGAAGATAGGGAAATGCTGCTATTTAGGATCTTGTTTAGGCCTGTTGAAGGAGTCTACAGCTACAGCTAGCTGCTTTGCTAGGCTGCAAGCCATAGCAAGCAGCTAAGGCTGTTCCAAGACAGTATTACAGTTTGCTTTAAGCTTGGATGGCAGCATGGATTAGGAGAGACTCTCCTAGGTGGACTGAAGCCCTTGAAGGGCTTAGTTATTTAATAGCTTGAAAGCATGATGTTGAATGCAGCATGGTGTTGAATGCAGCATAGTCATGGACGCAGCATGGTTGGATGCAGCATGGTGAACCAGTTGAAGTATGAGGACTGAGAAGTGCGCCTTCACCTGAGTTCAGATCTGCAGTCCTTGTCATCAGAACTATCCTGTCATCTTCATGATAAAATATCTCTGATGTCTGATCTCTTATTTTGGCAAGTCAAAGTGTTGACTTCAAATGTATTTGTACCATCTCTCTCTCTGCTGAACTTTGAAGATAAAAGAAGAATTGATCAAGGGTTTCCCCACACATTGTGGGGTTTGTCCCTGGCTCGCGCCATATCTTGTGTCCTCTTGTCTTGGCTTGTCTTCTGCGATTTTATATTTATGTTCTATCTGTAGTTTATTGTAATGTTGATGTGATTGCTAACTATGAAAAATTAAATAAATTGCTCTAGCATAGAACATACCTAAACTGAACAAATACAATACATTATCTTCATAATATTTTCATGATCTAGATGAGGCGGGCATTCTCATGCTCAGCTTTATAAATTCATTTTCATGTACATAGGACAGACAATCATCTGAGTGTAGACTGATGATTCTGGTAGAGTCATCATCCCTTTGATTGGATGATTATCTGTGCAGCAATAATGTACATTTGATGTCTTTATTTCCCTGAATATATATCACAACCCGGATGGATGAGACTAGATCCAGGGTCTTCAATCTCGTTCGATCTTCACTCGAAGTACAAGTCTATCCATGTGAGACATGTTCTGGAGTCGAACATGGAAAGGCATCGCCTGATTACCAGCCAATGATGTAAGCTGTTAACAGGCACGAGAGGAATCACCGATAATGATAATGACCCTCAAGGTACTGCAGTACAATTCACGTGGTGTGAATAAAGGACTTGGTGTCGAACACCACGCGAAATCTTTCGGTCGAAGGTCATTGATGTAAACCTGTAGCCGGAAGTGAGAAACTTGCCATTGAGGCATGCAAGCTTCAAAGTACTGAACGGGGTGTTCCTAGACCGACTTCTTGGATAATGAGCTGATGTCGACAAGAAGCGATCCATCACAGGAGGGCCTTAATGAATCCCACATCAATGACACGGAACGGAGCAAATGATTTTAATGGAGGTGAAAATGATTTGATGACATAAGGTTCAGGGTGGCGGTCATGAAAGAATGGAGTGTAAATGTATTGTAGCGGGTGAGACACAGGTGAATTCTCTGAATGACTTCTCTTGAACATATCGGCGACACTGACGTGATGGATTGGTAGCATTAACCCCAAATGTGGATGGTGTGATGGGACCATGGTGATGTGGCCGATGAATGAAACAACCCAACCCGACTTGGATGCGGAGTGAAAGTGTCATGTTCAAGAGCGACTTGCTACCAACAAAGTTTCTTCAAGTTTTCTTCCCAATTTTTCCCCAGTCATTGCTGACCAGTACCTCTTTATTTTTGTCAAGCTTGAGGAGGATAACATATGCTTGTTCTATAATTTTCCCTTCGGGCAAACCCATCGCTATGTTTTAACGAGCCTAGCGATAGTGAAACTCATTCTTGTCTGCTATGGACAAGTTTGTCGCTATTAAGTTTTAATGAATTTAACGACAAAGATAACTCGGTCCTTTTCAATTTTAGAGAGTCTGAAAAGGAACGTAAAGGAAACTCCAAAATTCATTTTTCGTCATCTAATCCCTTAAGTCCGAAAAAGTATAAAACAATACAGAAGGGATGAATTTTTGATACTTTTAACGATCCGAACAAAACAAGTGCTCGATATTTTTGTGTAATAATCCCTCAGGTCCAAAAAGATTAAAATCTAGAGGAGGGATAGCACTTTCGGTCCCTTTAACGAGCTGGAGAGGCCAATGGCTCGGCGATCTTTTCATATTTTATGAGTTAGTTGAAAAGAGCTTAAAGGAGACTCGTCTTTTGAGGAACGAGTGATAAAATTGGGTAGCAGCTGATTCAAGGTAAGGTTTGGAATTTTCCAATCACGGCAGTGTTACAAGGATGGCTAGTGGGATCACTCTTCGCAGCTGTTCCTCAAAAAGGGGTAAACAATCAAATGGAGGTGAATGATCGGCCAATAGAGAGTGGAGGTGATGATGAGAACACGACCAAGGCTTTAAAGGCTGAAGTACTACATTCACGATGATTATTTACCGGAAAATAGTTCATTTTTTAATGAGCTTAAACGCGGGGGGAAACATTTGATCATGGCATATGTTTATTTTTTAACGAGCTTGAACTATGCACTAAAACTACTCGATTAATCCAGTCATATAATAAGAATGTCTCATTTATGAAAACGGCAATATTTAGAGTTTTGCCCCACATCCTTTCTTTATGCAAGTTAGGAAATGACCAATCCTATGAGTTTAAAGGGTTAGAGGACCTACAAATTTAAAAAATAAATAGTCGCTCTTCGCTTGCACGCCAAAAGGTTTGCATGCCCCGAGGTATAAAATAAAGCTTCAAGGCCACCTTTTGTTCTACCGACAAAACATTTGTTTTATCAGGAAAGGTAATCCTCTTTCAGGTTACCAAAGATTGTTCTTATTCACAGCACAAACAAAACCTTTCTTCGGCGATGTCTACCGAAATAGACAAAGGTGAGCGGTGCAGACGCCTCCCCTCACATAACTTGGACGAGGGAATCTTGTTCTACTCTAACCCCCTTTTCCAATCACGGACGGGAGTACAGACTAGTCATATATCTCTCGTGGAAACCTACTCTATACCCGAAGTTTTCTTGCCGAAGCAGACCAGGGTGCATGCCCCATGGGTTTCAGTCATGTCCCCCAAATCACTCGCGCTCATCAGGTGGATGGACTGGAGATTGATGAGACATTCCTTGTGTGAAAATACCATTCAAGGATGGCATATGACTATTTTCTCTGTGTGATCCGGGAAATGAAAGCTGGTCTACGAGCTTGACCACTCTTCCTTCGTGAGGAAAACACATCACTCTAAAGAGTGATGAGACAATGGCTCCCATGCAATAAATATAGTCTCGTCTAAGGAGTAGATTATAATCCAGGGGTCCTTGAACTACCATTACGTTCATGTGAACGGTTTTCCCTCTCAATGTTATGGGCACATTGGGAAGGATCCCTAATGGTCGACTGGTTCCTTTGTCAAAACCTGTTAGATTTCTCATCTCAGGCAAAAGCGATGGTGAACCAAGCGCTTTCCAAGCAGTTGAGGAAAGGATACTCACAGAAGCCCCTTCGTCTATGATGGTACCAGCCATAGCCATTCTATATACTTGAGCAATAATTCAGAATGGTACACTAGCTGGTAAACGGGGTCTGCCTAGTTGATTCCAGTTGAAGGAAACAACTAGGTTGCTTGGAGGTGGGACTGAATAGACGGCCGGGTACGACTCTGATGAACTTCCTTCCTGCGGTAAAGGAATGGGTAAATTTCCCCCATGTTCATCGGAGTCTGTGCTTACGAAAAGAATTTAGACGGTGTCATCCTTATTCTCTTTTGTGACTGTATCATCTGAAGATGGAACCTCTGAAGGCAAGACCGGGTCAACTACCGCCTCGACCTTTTGACTTTCGTCTGGTATGGGTTCAGATGGTTTGTCTTCAATGACAGATGCTTCTATTGACCACCTGGGCGGGTCAGCTAGATTTTCAACTAGTGATGGACTCGGCAAGAGTTTTTTATATCCAGGAGGAAGTCGTAACGGTGAAACCGGACGATTGTCCAAAACTCTTTTAGCCTCGTCTAAGAAGGGACAATGGTGGACAACATGATTGCCTTCACACAGTTTACAAGGAAATCTATATTTTCCTTTTTGTCCTGGGCTTCACTTTCACTAGTCGAGGGTGTGCTTTCAACATGATCATCAGAGGTTGACGACACCGGGTTGTGCAAACGAGGAGACCAGTCCCCTAATATCCGAGGGATGCAGGGACAATCTCTATGATAGTGGTCTCCTTTGCAAATGACACATGGCGATTTAGGCCTGGTCGATGCAGTGTGTGGCTTTTCGCTAGACGATGCTTGGTTGCCCCCTTTCGCTTTTGGCTCCTTCTTCTTCTTCTCTTTCTTCTTCTTTTCCTTCTTCTTCTCAGGTACTTTATTTTTGGATTTACCAACCCCATCAAGCGAAGAAGGAGGAGAGGAAGAATTTGGAGGAAGTAGAAGGTTGGTGGGTAACTCTGGATTCGTCTAGTTGCTGACTCGATTGTTCAGGAATTGCGGTGTTCTGAACGACAGAGGTTGAGAAGAGCCATACGGGCAAGCCGAATGTCAATCCTGGAAGCGACAATGTGGCCATCTGGGGTGCACCAACATCTCCCCAAGAGGAGAAGGGACTATGATTTCCTCCAAGGGGAATTCCTTGGTTGGTGGGTTCCATTTTCTAAACCCAAGATCAACGTAGGAAAGGGTGATGATTATTCCGTTTAAAATAAATTTTAGACGCTTTGACACAACTTGTTTTTTCAATTTTTAAGAGTCGAGAAAAAACAAAAGATGACTCTAGTTGCCTTTGATTTTTAATGAGCCTGAAGTGACAAGTGCTCAGATGGACCTTTTCCGTTAAGGAGTCTGAAAAGGAACGAAAGGGACTGCTCTGGAAATCTAGGTAGAGGGATTACCAAACCAATCGCAAAACTGTAGAATACTTTTTACGGTACGGCAGTCAATCTTCCCGAATGTTGTGTTCAGTGCATTGCGATCGATAAGGTAGTAGACACAGCTTCCTATGGATAAAGGATTAAGCCTATTGTGGTCTCCTAAAATATACTCGACGGTACGTGCGAGCACAAGTCTGTACTAGCACTTATCATCTCAAAGTGGAGGAATCACCCAACCATCAGTGAGAACAATAGTTACCAGGCTTTACGATGCCGAAATACGTCTCTAGCCTAGACTTCTAGATGTTGTGCATTAGGTTCCAAAGCATTGTTAGATTCATTGAATTTATTTTATAGTTGATCTTGTTTAAGAAATTTGCCTTTCAGGTTCACCGTGAGATGTAGATGTATAATTCCTAAAATGCAATCTAAGATGATAAACAATCTTTTATCTTCTTTGTGCAATGAAAATCCTAGCTACTAAGGAAAGAGAGACAATATTCTTTCACAAAGAGCAAAGAGCACACACTAAATGCACAGTCCTAAATCAAACCAATCAAACAATATAAATGCAAATGCACATGCATGTATTTGTTTTCGGCTTTCTTACTATGTGAATTGTAAAAAGAAAACTAATGCACAAATCTGAATTACTTTTCAAGCGACAATTACTAACAAGTTTCTTTTCGAAATCAGAAATGGAGACAATCACAACACTTTATGATTCGGAATGCTTTCGACACTAGAAAAACTACAAATTCAGACCAAATACAATAGTAACAGGATAATCGACTATCAATAGCAACCAAACTCTTTCCTATGACTGAAAATGACACTTGCGGTACTTTCAAATCAAAGGACGACAGTACGATTACGTTACTTTTTGCAAAGGAGAACTGAAAATGACTCAACAAATACACAAAAACATTTACAGTTCTTTTGCACAAAGGAGGCGGAATAACAGCAAGGAAAAGGGGTTTCAAACAGAGATATACTGATTACAGGTAGCAAAATTCATGAATAGAACCAGAAAGAATGAATCACAGAAACCAAAACTGAAAAATGCCTAGTCTGATCAACGCACCTGTAACACAGGGAATTTGAAATGCAGCGCACCTACTACACTCGGGAAGTGCGCTGAATTTCAGATTCACAGAACAATACCTGCACTGGGCCAGAGACTAGAATTTGCTTTGGTTCCGGGTCACAGTTTGCAGTTCAGTTCATGGGTTTTGGCCGAGAAAATGGTAATCAGTAATGCAACAATCAGGGGTAGATCTAAGGAGGTTCTAAGAGCTACCACAAGGGGCAATCAGAGAGTTTGTAAATCAGTTGTTTAATTTATAAACAAATCCCGGAGATTGACGGAAGCGGCATTTATCTACTTTGCATTTGCATAGAAAATGCAGTTCGAAAGCTACTTGGCTCGACTTCAGGCTCTGTCTGTAAGTTTATAAAATAGACAACAAGGAAGATAAACAAACAAACTAATTCGTCCCCAGTGGAGTCGCCATTTTGTTACAGGGAAAGGTGTCTACACAGAACTGCTTATCGCTCTAAGGTGTGGTAGCTACCTTAGAAACAAACAAAGTAAAGCTACTTTCGTTTTTCCTTTATGAAATATAGATGAGAGAAGAACAAAGAAGACCAACCTCTGTCTTGCGCTAATCTCCTAGTTCGATTCGTCTCTCTCTTGATAGCCTTTCGCTACTTGCTCCCTTGTACACCCAGCTTCATAGAGTACCTGTAGGATCACAGTAGCATGACACTATACAAGAACATGGATCTATAATCATAAACAATCTAAGATCAGATGTAAATTGACCATACAAATGCATAAAACATAAATGACACAAGAGTATGGAGGAAAACTTGAATAACTTTTATTGATAAACAAGAAAGAGCCAAGGGAGTTACAACCAGTTGTTCTGACCCAGCATCATCCTCTCAGCAAGTAAGCCCTTCTTCACCTCATAAAAAGCTTAGATCACCCAACACTCTGATGTTGTCTCAAGAAACCAACAACAATTCCTTACAATATGCAAAATTCTAGCCTCTGGATCTCTGGGATGAGGGATCCATATATAGATATCTGTAAGGGAGATGAGTCAGCTTGTGATTTGATTAGTGTCTTCCCTCTGATAGTTCTTGCTTCCACTTGGAGATTGATGATCTCTTACTCATCCTTGGTCAAATTCAGAGAGGCAAGTGCCACAGGAGAAGTTTCTGGAAGATTCCATGCCTCTCCACCTCGCGGAATGACACTGCCATTTGTCACTTCTCACCCATCGCACTCGATAGAAGATCTTTTTGAAATGCAACGCACCCACACAGTGTATTTAGGTGAGATGCAACGCAATTTGCCTATGGAGCAACTGAAATGATCCTGTTTTGACTAGTTCTGAGCAGTTTTTCATGGAGAACTTCTAGGAGAAGCTATAATCAGTTGACCTTGTTCCTTTAGGGGTTAGAACAACACTTTTAGGGACTTAGGAGCCCTTGGTTTATGGAAATTTCATGTTTGGGGTTGTAGTGCCAAAAATGTCTATAACACCTTGCACCAACATGCTGTGATACAAAATTCTGAAAAGGAGTCCAGTCTCGTTGTCTCCAGATCATCCTGCCACCAAGGATGCCACAAGTCAGAAAGGAGAACCCCTCAAGTCATAAAAAAATTAAAATGGGGGAAAAAACCCATTTTTCCCCCACTGTGCACCTACTTAGGAAACAAGTGCACATTGCATGCGTCTGTTCTTCAGAACAGTGCATGGTATGCACACCTGTATCCCATACAGGAGCATGCTCTGTGCACAAACTCTTGGGAAAGTTGCAACGAACCTCATTAGGGTTTGTCATGCAAACCCATAACTCAGACGCGTGCATCACGCATCTAATTATCGCTTTAATGCGAGGTCTTCACGCATAACCCCTAGTATGCACAAAAACTGTGTGACTCAAGGAGAGCCACCCACGTAGTCCTCAAAATTGACCCTAAAAATCCGTATAGGGGACCCCTGTATGACCTACCTAACCTAGCAGATTGAAAATCAAAGAGGTTAGGGCTCAATCTCTTACATGTCTTTGACGGAACGAATCCCAGGTACACAGGCTGACCGCAACGACAAGAAACTCTCCAGGAAAGCTCCCTAACCTCCGTAGCTCAACAATGCAAATGATTCATATTTGGGTTGCATGGCCCTATCTGTCACCCTTTTTTCCATCTCTTGGGGTACATTATAGAAGCCTAGTATCTCTATTGACAAAACTAAAAGAGACCTGAATATTAGTCCCACGACATCTTCATCATGGAACCCTTCATTCCCGTAAACACAAAAAGTCATTTTCTAGGCTGTTGGGTCATTAATATACCATTATTATGTCACTTTTGAACGCTTATTCCACCCATTTCTACTATTCTTCATCACGTCATTTATCATAATTTATCATATAATTCTATTTTACAATGATTTATGCTCTTATGTAAAAATATTATTTATTCTCCTTTATTTATAATAAATTGATGATTATGCATGATTTTATCAATGAAAGTTTAATAAATTGGTTATAACATTATTCACCATTTTTAGCCTCCAAGATAATTTCCAGATTGAAGATTTGATCATTAAAAGTGCCAACTCAGAAACGCGCTGGAATAAGAAGTGACAGTCTTGCGATTGAGATACTGAGCAAATGAAGATGAATCTGGAAAATCTAGAACATGAGTTTTGTCCAAAACAGACCAACTTAACTTTCTCAAAGAATGGTTTGCCCAAATTTAGCTTGTATTGAGAGAAATGCAGGGTTCTTTGAGCACGATTTTCTCAGATTCGTTGTTTGGCCGTTTTCCAAATCTCAGCTGCAAAGCCAAATTCGCCTTGCTTTTGTTGAAAGATGGATGGAAATATATCTTCTTGTTGATCAATTGGTTGGAAGCAAACCAATTTTGTAATAGAAATCACGTTTTACTTATCTTTATTGTAACTTCTCTCTGATCTGTCTCTATTTAAATGAAAACAGAGATCAGAGATGAAGATAGAGAATGGATGGATTCGAATGATGGAATTGAGGATGAATTAGAGATTCAAAATTGAGGATGGCAGAGAGAATGGATAATGGCTGAGAGATGGAGAGATTTGTTTTTGTAATCCACTGTAACTTTGCTTTGATATTTAATATAAATCTGTTTGTCATTCCATCTTTGATCCTGAAGTAACCCAGCAGCATCCGCTGGCGGCTAAGGGCCCAGCCTCTGGTGGATTATGCTGCTGCTGCATATTATCTCTTTGGTTTATGCGTGGTTTTCATTATCAAATTTATTTGGTAATCTGGTATGTTCTATTATTTTACATCACGGTTCTGTTATATCTGATTTATGTTCAATTGAGTAATATCGTTCTCTATGACAGGAATGTCGTATTGATTCATCTTGACTTGGTAACGCATTGCTGTTCTTTTAATCATTGATATAACATTGTTGGTCCTTACAGAATGTATTGTTGTTCAATTACAGCGTATCCGTGTTGTAACACTCTTTAATTGGTATTACTAAATTCATCTTAGAGACTATATTTCCTTGCGATTGCTAAATCTATGAACATTGCTATTCCATTCCAAAATACAGTCGTATTTTTTATAACTGAGACTGATAATCGGATTACCAAGATCAGATTACTATTAAGGTGTGCTGTGTGTTAAGTTATTGTGTATTTATATTTGACTTTCTAGCGTTGTTTCATATTCCATCATTAATCAATGTTGTTCTATTTCCGTGTGCTGTCCGATTTATTCTTAAAGTAAAGATTGCTATTAATTTGGCTTTGCTGTTGTTCATTTCCATTAATTAGAGTTTGTTGTTCAGATTCCTTTAATTACAGTTTGCTGCCCATTTACTTTTTTGTTCACTTCTGTTGATTAATTGCAATAGTTTGCTTTTAAAGAGTTTTCCTAGTTTACTTTCAATGGCAGCTTTATTTCAACTTATATTTTCTTTTAATTGCTTTAAAGCAAGACTGTCAACTATAGAGAACATTGGTTATTGCTTCCTCATTCCTAGATTGATTGTCTTGTTCTAGTTTGATTTAAATTGCATCAATCTCTAGAGGAATGAGTTATTGCTACTGTATCCTCAATTGATGTTTGCTGAGTGAATAGTTGGATTTCAGAGCATTTGATTTTATGTTATTGTTAGATTTCTTTTTCAAGCATTCATTTACTTTTGGATTTTAAGCACTATACTACGAAACATTACTCTTGAGTAAATAGCCGCCTCAGACTGAGTACACTCTTGAAATAAAAAGTCATCCCTGGGTTGATAATTAATGTGAAGGTAATTAGGAGTTAAAACGACACATTTTTATCGCTCGACATTTTGGCGCCGTTGCCGGGGAGAGTGTAGCCATTTTTAAAAGAGTAGTGTGCATCCGATGAGTGTTTGTTAGGAAAGAATTGGGTATTAAAAACGGAAGGTAAGAACCTACGTACGGAGCATGTAAAAGCCCTGCTCCCCCGCCCGCTTTTCAACATAATTGTTAAAGAACTTAGAGTAGAAATAGATGTTTGAATTTTTGTGTGAATGACTAGGGAAAAAATAGAAATTTTGAAAAATGAATCACATGATTTCACTCAAGTGGTGATGTAAGCACCACCCATTTCACTAACTAATTGAAAGGAACATTGGAAGAAGGAGCTTCGAAGAAACACATGAAGAACATTTTCTATTATGGTAAGAAACTGCCCAACATTTCTACTTTTGAATTTCCTGCTCAACTAATTCCACATCCTCACCACAATAAACCAGTACAACATGCTTACAGTGCTGAACTACTAAATTTACCCAACCTTCCCACCCATTCTATCTCACATGTGCCATTAGAGAAAACTTACAATGAAATTCAGAATGTTTCAAATTCAAAAATTGTAGAAGCTATGGAAGAAAATGAGGTTTCTTTTAGGTTGCACCAACAAACCATTTTAAAAGCTCAAGAACTTCATGGTATGATGGGAAATCAAGAAAGTAACGGATATATTGAAGATTGGTTTCACTCCATCACGTGTTTGCATCATCACTCCATACTTCAACAATTTTTGATACCATCTTTTCAAGGGAAGTTGGCTTCTCATACCCTAATTTTTATCAACATGCATTTTTCAAATTTGGGTATGTGCATACGTAAAGCCTTATTTCTAAAATGGTTCCACTAGAAATACCCTTATACATAAACATATTCGATTCTCAAAGAAGAGTAGGATAGTGGAGAAAATAAAATAAATAAACAAATAAAACAAACACATCTTTTTTATCTTTATTTTTGTAAAGCTAGTTGTTTTTTGTTGCAACATGCTATGGAAATCAACATCGGTGATAATTTTTTAATTCATTTGTGTATGTAGATGAATTATAATGGAAATAATAGTTCTACAAACACTCATATTCACTTTTATCACCAATTTGAAAAATGCTTGAATATCACATTTTTTTGGCTTGCAGGCTTGATAAAATTTCTGAAAAATAGTCGGGACAGTCATGTTTTGAGGGACCAAAATGCAATATTTTTAAAACCTGTTTCTATCCTAAGTAGCCCTTTATGTCTTTCCAACCCAATTTGAATCACTCAATTTGGATTTGAAATGAAAAAGTTCGAACCAAAACATTGACAGGGTGTCTAGCTGGCAGCTTAGGAACAGAGTTGGGACAGTCAGTTTTTGGAGGTCTAAATGAATGAAATTTTAAAACCCGTTTCTATGGTAGATTCCCCTATTAATATAGTTTACAATGCAATTAGAATCACTCATTTTTGATATCATATGGGGAATTTATGATCAAAATACTGATTGTCTATCGTAAATCAACACCCTTAAAACTATGTCTTTCCGGTTGTTCCTTATAGTATTTGACCTATCAATTCTTCTTGTGTTCAAAACATGTTTCTATTGGAGATAAATAAATGAATCTAATTTCATTTCCAATTTGAATCATTCGAATCTGACATAAAACGGAAAATTTATGCTTGAAGTATCAACTATTGGTCTAAGCTGGGTAATTGAAAATGACTCTGTTATGCAGGTTGTTCTAACTAAAATTGAAATATCATATCATTGAATTTTTAAAACATGTTGCTACTGGAGATAAACCTTTGAATTAGCTCTCATTTGGCTTTGGAATCACTCAATTTGGATGAAAAAAAAAAGTTGTGATCAAAACACTGCAGGTTAGCATGATTGGCCACTGCTCTCCCGCAAGTGACAAATAAATTTTACTTTGTTATTTTCTCCGTGGATTTTTTCTACAGAGTAACTACTTGTTAGTTTTTTTTGCATAATTCTTGTATTATGGGAGCCATGCACCTCTCTTTCTCCATGATTTAATCTTTTATTGCAGGTAAACACTCGTTTTTTGCAGGTCCTAGGAGAAAAAGAATGTCAATTTATGGACGAGTGATTCTTGAAAGAAATTTTAAATGAAACAAAGGAATTTCATCCAACCCTTTACCCAACGGATTCATAATAGAAGAAATGAAGAATTGATTTCCATTCGAAGATTCATGTCTTGTTACTGCTGCCAAAACATTTTTCAAAGAGATCAATTTTTTTTACATAATATCATAGCTGTTATAACTTAATTTATTTATTTACATACTGTTTTTTAAATAAAATGTTGTTTCTTTCCTGATTTCTCTTATATTTTGTGTTTCAGGTGTTTCTTCATTCAAACTATAACCCATCCTTAGCATCAATACAGTGAACAACGAATTCCTTCTTTGCATGCTTGCATTTTATGCCTGTGCATTTTGTTGTTCCTTTTCAGAAGGGACAACATTTGTGTGCACTTTTGTTGTTTCTGTTGTTCCTTTTCCAAAGGGATAGCATTTTTCGTTTTGCTGTTCCTTTTCCAAAAGAACAACACCTTTTGTGTCAGTAATTCCTTTTTCACTTTCATTTTGTCGTTCCTTTTCCACGGTTCATTTTGTCGTTCCTTTTCCACGTTCATTTTGTCGTTTCTTTTCCACGGTTCATTCTGTTGTTCCTTTTTCGCAGTTCATTTTGTTGTTCTTTTTCCAAAGGAACAGCACTTGCATTTTTGTTGTTCCTTTTACAAATGAACGACACTTTTCATTTTTGTTGTTCCTTTTCCAAAGGAACGGCACTTGCGTTTTTGTTGTTCCTTTTCCAAAGGAATGACACTTTTCATTTTTGCTGTTCCTTTTCCAAAGGAACGACACTTTTCATTTTTGTTGTTACTTTTCCAAAAGAACAGCACTTTCATTTTTACTAATCCTTTTCCAAAGGAACGTCACTTTTCACTTTTGCTGTTCCTTTTCCAAAGCAACGGCACTTTCATTTTTGCTGTTCATTTTCCAAAGGAACGACACTTTTCATTTTTGTTGTTCATTTTCCAAAGGAACGGCACTTGCGTTTTTAATGTTCATTTTCCAAAGGAACGACACTTTTCATTTTTGTTGTTCCTTTTCTAAAGGAATGACACTTTTAGTTTTTGCTGTTCCTTTTTCCAAAGGAACGACATTTGCGTTTTCACACTTTTTTATGTGTATTTTTGCTTTTTGGTGTGCATTTCCTTTGTTGTTCCCTACAAGGAACACCACTTTTTTTTTAGTGTTTTTGTTGTTCCTTCAAAAGAGCAACACTTTGGGAGTATTTTTGAGAGCAACCCTTTCTTCCTCTTGTAGGATTATTCCTAGTTCATCTCAACCACATTTTACTGATTCCCCTTCATGGCATGAAGTACACTACTTTTATGAGGACAAGAATTATGGATTCTTTTGAAGCGAGTTAATATCATTCACGTTATGATCTTTAATACGACAGCACATTGATGATAGATTCTTTTCAAAAGGGAGACAATTATTTATATACTACTTTACTGCATTGTTTTCTGTTGTACATGATACTGATTGATTATCTTAATACCATGCTGGTTCCATCCTTCCTGGTTATAATCTTCTCTATCTGTAATAAATGAGATTATGGGTATATTTTTTTTTCTATTGACGTGTTCAACTTTTTCCACCATCCCTTCTCTTAAGGAGTACTGAGCCTCCCTCTTTTTATCATAAAAATGTGTAATAACAACAACAAAAAAATTCGCAGATGGAGGATAGGGGGGTCTCATTACGAGTCAGCCTACCATGTTCATAAGGCTGTAACAGAGTGACATTCCCATTATGGCCACCACACCAGGGTTATCATCCATTGGATAGCCAGATTATCCTTGGAACAGGAGGTCTCATCACGAGCTGGCCTGATCACTTTTGCTACATCCCAGTGAATGGCAGTGTGGTTATCTAGTTACCACGCCAGCACACTGATCTCTTCTATGGAACAACACTATAACTCTCCATTTATAAATTGAGGATCTTGGCTCATATGGGTTAAAACGCAACCCTGCCGAGGCTATGGACGCCTGCTGGCAGCAGCGGCTCTGCTTATGGTATTGAAGTTATATCTTATTGTCAATTATTACTATAATACCCTTTTCTTATTCTTTGCTTTTATCAGAGAAGTTATTTCCTTAATTTTTTTCTCTGTTTTGAACCTTTATGCATGAGAAATTGTTTTATGATCAATCACATCATTTTCAGCTAGAATACCGTCAGTAAAGCATCTTTTTTGCACATTGTTGTCCTTTTTCTCTTTTTCATAACTTATCATCAATCCAAAGCCTCCTATCTCTTATTCATAACTATCTTTACACACTCTGCTCTCATTATAACCATAACTCTCGTTGTCCTATCATTGATATGTGCACTCTGCTTCATTTACTATTGTATTGTTCATTCCCTTGCCTTGCCGTTAGCACAACACCTTTCATATGTTGTATGGTCATGGAATCCATTTTCCAATTGGAGGGGGAATGTATGCATTATGGGATTGCATGCGATATGATTACTGCACTCTGCCATTACTTCTTGATTTGACAACATATTAGTATTGCATGTATACATAAGTTTTTCTAATTGAAATTTTGCATGCATCTTATCTGTTGCTATTCAAAGCTAACACTATGGATTCAAGAACATTGTATGCAAAATAGTGCTTTGTTTACAGGAGAACAACAAGTATGGGAAGAATTCTATTCACAGCATGACCACACTATTGCAACTAACAGAAGAGGCTCAAGCAACTCGCGAACGTGAACAATTCTTCAGACATGATGTGCTTACCTGGATTCCACCTTTTGCATCACTTTCAGCACCAACTCTGCCTACATCAGCTTCAACAAATGCCAGTCCATATATGTCATTCCACATTTTTCTTTTTGGAGGTAAAACTTGAGGTAAAATAGCATAATTTTCTGATTTATTACAAATTTAGGAAAATTTCATAAAAATCCATTTTGAGCATTATTTATCATCCTTCAGTCCACATCTGTACCACTTCCCATTTTTCAGTGACATATTATCTTTCAGTTTGGGGGAGTCTTGCTTTCATTCATTTCTTTCTTATAACCATGTTATTCATATTCTTTATCATCCATTGCTATTCTTATTCCTTCTCAACACTTCCCTTATTCCATGTTGTTTTACACCAAGCATAGAATTCAATAGCTGGTAGCAACCACCTCTATTTGTTTTTTAGCATCGCATGAGGGCATGCTAATTCTTCAGAGAGGGGGAGGAATTGCTACGCATGATGGATGTTTTCTACTTTCTTCCTCATTTAAGGCATACAATTTCATTTTTACACAGTGCAAAAATTGATTTCCATAATATTTTTAAAACTATGAACTCAATTCTTGTGATTTCTGGAAAACACAGACGTATCATTAAAATATAAAAACCCAGATAATTTCAAGTTAAATTGGTTCATAAAATTTCGGAAATCATGCACTCTCAACTACAACCATTTTGTTTATATCTCATGATCTGTGCATCAAAACGATCTGATTTTTGGATCAAAGAGGCATTCATATATTACAAATCTACTTGCAACATTTCCACAAAATCTGGTTTGTAGTTTTTGGGAAAATGGTTAATGAAGGTTGATGTCACTTATATCATATTTTGCTACAACTTCATATGCACATAACTCGAACGTCAATGTAAAAATTGTTATGCCTTCATCAAGAGTGCTAAAAGTGAATATTCATTAATTAAGGAAGAATTCATTTGTTCTATCCATTTCATGAGCTGGGATCAACAAATTTTTTTATTGCTTGGTTAACACATGGGCTTTGTCTTTGGGTTGCATGAGGACATGCAACATATTGAGTGTGGGGATATGTTGGGTCGTTAATATACCATTATTATTGTCACTTTTGAACGCTTATTCCACCCATTTCTACCATTCTTCATCACGTCATTTATCATAATTTATCATATAATTCTATTTTACAATTATTTATGCTATTATGTAAAAATATTATTTATTCTCCTTTATTTCTAATAAATTGATGATTATGAATGATTTTATCAATGAAAGTTTAATAAACTGGTTATAACATTATTCACCATTTTTAGCCTCCAAGATAATTTCCAGATTGAAGATTTGATCATTAAAAGTGCCAACTCAGAAATGCGCTGGAATAAGAAGTGACAGTTTTGCGGTTGAGATTCTGAGCAAATGAAGATGAATCTAGAAAATATAGAACATGGGTTTTGTCCAAAACAGACCAAATTAGCTTTTCCAAAGAATGGTTTGCCCAAGTTTAGCTTCTATTGAGAGAAAAGCAGGGTTCTTTGAGCACGATTTTCTCAGATTCGTTGTGTGACTGTTTTCCAAATCTCAGCTGCAAAGCCAAATTCTCGTTGCTTTTGTTGAAAGATGGATGGAAATATATCTTCTTGTTGATCAATTGGTTGGAAGAAAACCAATTTTGTAATAGAAATCATGTTTTACTTATCTTTATTGTAACTTCTCTCTGATCTGTCTCTATTTAAATGAAAACAGAGATCAGAGATGAAGATAGAGAATGGATGGATTCGAATGATGGAATTGAGGATGAATTAGAGATTCAGAATTGAGGATGGAAAAGAGAATGGATAATGGCTGAGAGATGGAGAGATTTCTTTTTGTAATCCATTGTAACTCTACTTTGATATTTAATATGAATCTGGTTGCCATTCCATCTTTGATCCTGAGGTAACCCAGCAGCATCCGCTGGCGGCTAAGGGCCCGGCCTCTGGTGGATTGTGCTGCTGCTGTATATTATCTCTTTGGTTTATGTGTGGTTTTCATTATCAACTTTATTTGGTAATCTGGTATGTTCTATTATTTTACATCACGGTTTTGTTATATCTGATTTATGTTCAATTGAGTAATATCGTTGTCTATGACAGGAATGTCGTATTGATTCATCTTGACTTGGTAACTCATTGCTGTTCTTTTAATCATTGATATAACATTGCTGGTCCTTACAGAATGTATTGTTGTTCAATTACAGCGTATCCGTGTTGTAACACTCTTTAATTGGTATTACTAAATTCATCTTAGAGACTATATTTCCTTGTGATTGCTAAATCTATGAACGTTGCTATTCCATTCCAAAATACAGTCGTATTCTTTATAACTGAGACTGATAATCGGATTACCAAGATTAGATTACTATTAAAGTGTGCCGTGTGTTAAGTTATTGTGTATTTATATTTGACTTTCTAGCGTTGTTTCATATTCCATCATTAATCAATGTTATTCTATTTCCGTGTGCTATCCGATTTATTCTTAAAGTAAAGATTGCTATTAATTTGGCTTTGCTGTTGTTCATTTCCATTAATTAGAGTTTGCTGTTCAGATTCCTTTAATTACAGTTTGCTGCCCATTTACTTTGTTGTTCACTTATGTTGATTAATTGCAATAGTTTGCTTTTAAAGAGTTTTCCTAGTTTACTTTCAATGGCAGCTTTATTTCAATTTATATTTTCTTTTAATTGCTTTAAAGCAAGACTGTCAACTGTAGAGAACATTGGTTATTGCTTCCTCGTACCCAGATTGATTGTCTTGTTCTAGTTTGATTTAAATTGCATCAATCTCTAGAGGAATGAGTTATTGCTACTTTATCATCAATTGATGTTTGCTGAGTGAATAGTTGGATTTCAGAGCATTTGAGTTTATGTTATTGTTAGATTTCTTTTTCAAGCATTCATTTACTTTTGGATTTTAAGCACTATACTGCAAAACATAACTCTTGAGTAAATAGCCGCCTTAGACTGAGTACACTCTTGAAAAAAAAAGTCGTCCCTAGGTTGATAATTAATGTGAAGGTAATTAGGAGTTAAAAAGACACCTTTTTATCGCTCGACATAGGCCTACCGCAAATGTCAGGTACTTCTCCAGATCTGTAAGTCCATAATCATTCATTTCATATGTATGTCTCGAACGATGCTTTCAATTCGGGTTTTAGTTGTATATTGTAGGAATATCACACATGGTCATCTTCAACCAACATCTCGACCATGCTTATCACCATCTCACAATTGTACATGATAAGCATTCAGACCAGTCGATAGAAACCCACCCCCCCCATGGCTCCCTTCATCATTGTAGATCCTTCTTCACACAAAGGAGCCATGACCACTCACTCCAGCTTAGGAACCATCTCACATACATATCTGAAATTTTAGCCTCATTATGGTACATTCATTATGCATTCACCCTGTTTTCTCGTGCCCCCTCACAAATACTAACAGATGCACCTCTGCATCCTACATTTGGCCTATCATTCATCCACATCACATAGCCCATTTGTACCACTTCACCCACCCACCCAACATGGAGACCAACCAATGGGACCCCCACCCTTAGTAGATACATTACACCTTCACACAGGCTACTATCATCAAGGGGAACCCATCTCCGTGGCTATACATCCAAACCAACCCCTATTCTTTTGGAAAATGTACAATGTTTTTTCAAAAAATAAAAAATTAAATCTCCCATCCACATTTTATTTTTACAATTCATGGCCCTGTCTGCCTGCAATTTATAATCATCTTTGGCCACAACTCATTAGCAAATCACCCCCATATTTCACATCCGTCAAAAATCACTTACACCCATCCCGGTAATCCTACCGACTCTAGGATCCTCAAAAAGCATTTTTTTGACCGCCGCCATTTTGCATCTCAATCTCTAACCTTAGAATAGATATCTGTATCCTCCAATATCGATAGCCCTCACTATCATGAATATATAACCCAAGTTATTACAATTTTCATCATATCTCACATTGATTTCCCGACTCACCATGTCGGGTAGATGACCCCCCTTTATCAGCGACTTCAACAAATGTATTCCAGGAAAGAGGTAGTGCCTTGGATACTCCCTCCTTTAATAGGGATATCATCAGGTGGAACATTGGGAACCATTATTACCTAGTGATTTCATCGGTCCCCTTGACATTCGACATCAACTCAATCATTCATGTGTATGTGGTGTTGTACATAGTTACTGTTGCAGCTCATTCACATAGTCGAAGACCCCCACATCACTAAGCACCTCATTCAACAATTCTTATATAATGATATGGGGGAGGTACCTGCTGCCAAGTACCTGTGCATACCACAACACCCATCAACAAAGTTCCTCACCAAGATATGCATCAGAAAACAATATTTCATCTATTTTACCAGAAAGCACCCCTGAGGATGTCATCAATTTTCATCATCAGCTATCAGCACGTCAACAACCACTAAGTTGAATGGACACAAATCAATTGTTGTCCAATTTTAATCAGTTCTGATTACCCACAATAAAGAGCATGGGATATGCCTGCCTCATATAGACACACTGTTATTGTATTTTTTTCACTAGAGCATGGGTATCATTCATACTCAGTCAAGGGGTTTTTCTCTACTAATCTCTGAAACAAGCTATCCTCTCTCTTGGAATGTTAATGAGACTCTCCAAAGGAAATGAAAACATGATTTATTTCAGCTATACGTTCTCCTAACCTCATACATCAGGGGGAAACTATTAACACCGAAAAATCGTACACCTGCTAGTACAATCCAAAAGACCTTAAAAGTGTCCAGTAGAAGGCACTGTTGGCATTATGACAGAGGTTTGGCACTATGGAACAGGTGTTGTCCTTGATGGCAACTCACTTGAAGGGCTGATCATAGTTTAGGCTCTCAGAATGAAAGAAAATGAGGTATACGTAGGTTCCTCTTAACAAAATCACGTATACACGCGGGTGTACCAATCAAAAGGCGCGTATACGTATGCATGCACTTTCATGCAAAGAAAAGCGCGTACATGTGGGAAAGCTTATGGTTGATCCATGGTATTTAGTCCGACATATTTGAATCTATGGTTTTGATCTTTGGTATTGCATCCAAAGTGTTGAACCCAGGTATTGAGTCCCTAGTATTGGATCTCTATGGTTTTGGACCATGGTTTGAGTAAGGCCTAAGTCTATAAAAAGGGAAGGAGATCATTTGGCAAGGTATGAACTGAAGCATTAAATATCTTATGAAGAGCAAAATCTAGAATATTTTCATTGGGTTATGGTGCATAACTAGATCTGAATCAAGGAGGAACCTGAGCGCAAGGAGAAGGATAAGTTCTATTGATGGGTCAAGATCTTAAGGCAACTTGAAGAGAAGTTTCTTTGCGTAATCTTTGATCTATTATATTTGGTGCATGATGTGATCTATAAATGTGATAATCTGGGTATAACTGATGTCTGAATAAGTGAAAAGGGTAAATTATCTTTTATACATCTGTACGCAGGTTCAGCGCAGCAGAGGAGCATACACACGCTGGTTCACTATCTGAAAACAGCGTATACGCTAGTTTTCCTCAATAAAAAAGCGTATACACAAAGGTCCCTCATATTGAAGTAGCACACATCTCATGAAATATGTTTTTACTGCTTTTGTTTATTGTTGCAGTGTTTTGGGTTCAGAATTGGTGTTTGGTTATTGGTACTGTTTTCTGGTTACAACATTCTGAGAAGTTATTGGTTGATTCAGTATTTGTTTGTACAAAATATTTTGGTTAATGCAGATATACTTGATGTTTGATTGATATTCATGGATCCAGTCTAAAAATTTATGAAATGTGGTCCCTAGAAGAAAAGAGAGGGTTGTAGCCTTCTGTAGGTAGCAGCCTACGTATTGGTATAAGACTGCACCAATACAGAATCATTGTAAAAGGAAGTTTCTGATTTAAAAGAAGATAGAGACGAATTGCAGTAGGTGGTTTTCACCCACATTGGGTTTCCATCTTATATGTTTGTGTCCATGTGTGTGATGATTTATTCTGTTTTACTGCTCCTGCTTACTGTTCTTATGATTAATGAAGGTACTGATGCACTGATTAAAGATCAAACCATTAATGAATCTTAAGTTTTCTGATATACGTTGGTTTCTTTAGACATAGTATCATATATAGGCAGTTTCACATATCCGAAGTAGCGTATACAAATCTGATTGTGAAAAGGAAATTAATTGTTGTGATAATACTGATTCACCCCCCCTCTCAGTATTATTTCCAACAATTGGTATCAGAGTAGGTCCTTCAAAAGAAGCTTGATCACTTGAAGGAAGATCTATCATCATGAGCAACTACGAAAAACAAGCATCAATCAGGCCACCAATTTTTGATGGGAGCAACTTCGTCTATTGGAAGGTAAGAATCACTAACTATCTTCAATCTCTTCGTACAGAAGTTTGGGATATTGTGGAAACAAGATACACATTTCCATCAGCAACTCCTACAGATGCGGCTAGTAAAAATCAGTATGAAATAAATGCAAAGGCTATCAATACTCTATTAGAGAGCCTATCTCAATCAGAATTCGTCAAGGTTATGCAGCTCAAAACCGCAAAAGAAATATGGGACAAGATCGTTTTGAGCTATGAAGGAGATGAACAGGTAAAACGAGAAAAACTACAAACTCTCAGAATTCAATATGAAAATCTCAGAATGCACAATGATGAAAGCATGGCTAACTATTTCCTACGTATAGATGAGATTGTTAATTGTATGAAAAACTTGGGTGAAGAAATAAAAGAAGTTGTTTTGGTTGAAAAGGTTCTAAGATCTTTATCTCCTAAGTTTGATTCAAAATTTTCTGCCATAGAAGAAAAACAGAATCTACAAAGCATTACCATGTCATAGCTGCACGGAATTCTAACTGCTTACGAAATGAGAAAAGGGGGACCATCAGACAGGAGAGAAGCTGCATTCAAAGCCTCAGGAAAAGGAGATTACAATGAGTCAGGACATATGTCAGAAGAAGAGGAAGAATCAAATTTTGTCAAGAACCTTCAACATGGAACTGGAAGATTCAGAGGTAAGCTGCCTTTCAAATTCTTTGCTTGTGGAAGAGTTGGTCATTATGCTGCCAAGTGTCCTCATAAAGATAAACTTGACAAAGGTAAGGAACAAGTTAGATGGAATAGAAAATAGAATGTATGTAAGAAGAGCTATTATACACATGAAGACAGTGATGGATATTCAAATAGTGATCAAGATGAACAATGTAATGATTATAGACTTTTGATGGCTTTTGAAGATGATTATTTCTTGGATGCTATAGATGAAGAAGGTCCCTATGAAGAAATTTCTAAACTCAAAATTTGTTTAGAGGAAAAGAATATGATTATAGATACTCTGACATTCCAACTTGCTAAGAGAGAAAAACACAATGAAAAGTTAGAATGTGAAATTGTGGGACTTAGAAAAGATATTGAGAAATCAAAAGCTCTTAATCTTAGATTTTCTAAGGGATCTAAAACTTTAGATGAGATTATCAAAGTATAGCGTTCTCCTCTAATCAAGACAGGTCTTAGATATACTGAAGAAGCATCTCAAGCACAGAAGCAAGCATAGAAGCCATCCACCTCCAAAAGTTATCTTGATGTAGCAAGAAAAAGTGAACAGGTTGACAATCGATAGCAAAAGAATAATGCAAATCACCAAGTAAATCAGGGAGAATTTTCTGCAAGAATGAACAAAGATTACCAAGTAAATCGGGGGCAATCTACTTCAAGGATGAACAAAAGCTTCAACCAACCACAGGTAAATCATTTTGCCTCAATAATGGATGTCAATGGAAACTACAATCATTTGGTTGGTAGGTTTAATAATCGAAGAAATTTCTTCAATGGCCAATGTTTTTCTTGTCATAACTTTGGTCACAAAGCTGCTCAATGTGTTGCCTACAAGACCATCATGACTAGAGAAGCTCAAAAACAAAGGAGTATGACTGGGATCATGAAAATGACCTACAATAACTTTTCTGCTCTTGAGAATGAAGTAGAATGTTCTATTTGTAACAACTTCGGTCATGAAGATTCTGAATGCAGGAGTAGGTTTCGGCAAACAACTCAGAAGGAGCAAGTTTCATTGAATTATAAAACAAGGAGAAAGAAAGAATCACAATCAGAAAGATGTGGGATAGCCTTATATGCGGAAGGACAAGAAAATTAGTGGTACATCAACAGTGGATGCTCAAAACATATGACAGGTGATAAAGAAAAAATTTAGTCATATAGTGCCTTAGAAAAGGAAAAGAAGGTCTCATTTGGAAATGACACCCCTGCATTCATAAAAGGTAAAGGTTCTGTTCTCTTGAAAGAAAAGGTCAAAGCTGGGAATTTTATGTATGTTGATGGCTTAAAGCATAATCTATTAAGTGTTAGTCAAATGTGTGATCAAGGAAATGAGGTAATATTTCGATCAAATGGATGTATTGTTCGTGAGCTTGATATAGGGGAAACAGTGATCAAAGGCATAAGAACTCCAAATAATTTATACATACTCAAGGGAGGACAACAACAATTCTATCTTAGCAAGAATGATGAACACTAGCTATGGCATAGAGTATTGGGGAATCTAAGCTTCTCTCAAATAACGAAAGCATGTAAATATCAGGCAGTTCGTGATCTCCTTGACATCAGAATTCCAGACAATACAATATGCAAATCATGTCAGTTTGGTAAGCAAACTAGAACTAATTTCCCTGAGAAGGAAGGATCAGCTAGCAGGCCACTTGAGCTTGTCCATATTGATGTATGTGGTCCATCTAGGAAAAGGTCACCTCGAGGAGAAGAATACTTTATATTTTTCATTGACGACTTTTCCAGGATGTGTTGGTTAGGACTTATGAAGCATAAAGATGAAGCTTTCAAAAAGTTCAAAGCATTCAAAGCCTTGGTTGAAAATGAATCAGATCACAGAATCAAATGCCTCAGGTCTGATAGAGGTGGGGAATTTACCTCGGATGAATTTTTCGATTTTTGTGAAGAACATGGAATAAAAAGGGAATTCTCTACTACAAGGACTCCTCAGCAAAATGGAGTAGTGGAAAGGATGAACAGAACAGTTCAACAAATGGCTCGTGCTATGCTTGATGAGTCTGGAACTCCCGCAACCTTATAGGGTGAAGCCGCATTTGCTGCAGTTACTATTCTCAACAAGACAAACGTCCGGGTAAATAGCACTCAGACTCCTCATGAACTTTGGTATGGCAAGACTCCCACAGTTAAATACTTCAAAAATTTTGGAAACAAATGCTACATCAAAAAGACTAATGAAAACCTTGGCAAGTTTGAACCTAGAGCAGATGAAGGCATTCTCCTTGGTTACTCTCCTCACAAGGAAGCATATAAGTGTTACAATAAAAGACTTGGAAAAATTGTTGAAAGTATTGATGTAGTGGTTGATGAAGAAGGGAACACTCCTAGGCAAGTAAAGTCTGAAGATTTTGAAGATGATGAAGACTATCCTTCAACATCAAATCAGATTCATGATGAAGAAGAAACCCATGAGGCACTAGAAGAACATATAAGAATAGAAGAAAAGACTCCATCCAGGTATGTTCAGAAGAACCATCCAGAAACTCAAATTTTGGGGAAAAAGGAGGCAGGTGTACAAACAAGAAGAACCATTTTCGAATCTTCAAGTTATCTAGCATTACTCTCCTCCACTGAACCACAAAATGTAAGAGAGGCATGCAAAGATGAATGTTGGGTAAAGGCCATGGAGGAAGAACTTGAGCAGATTGAAAAGAATAACACTTGGGAATTGGTTCCTAGACCAAAAAGATAAGAATGTCATAGGAACAAAATGGATATTCAAAAATAAGCTAAATGAAAATGGAGATGCGATTAGGAACAAGGCCAGACTTGTTTGTAAAAGGTATGCTCAACAGGAAAGCATAGACTTTGAAGAAACTTTTGCACCAGTTGCCAGACTTGAGGCCATAAGGATGTTCCTTGCTCTTTCTAGCTTTCAGAAGTTCAAAGTATTTCAAATGGACGTGAAGTCTGCTTTTCTAAATGGAGACTTGGATGAAGAAGTGTATATTGAGCAACCGGATGGGTTTATCCTTGGAAATGATCCAAAGCTTGTATGCAGAATAAAAAAAGGCTCTCTATGGGCTTAAACAGGCTCCAAGGGCTTGGTATTATTTCTTGGATAAGTACCTCCATCAACAAGATTTTACAAAAGGTTCCACAGATAGCAATCTATATATAAAAGTTGACAATGATAAGTTGCTAATACTTGTTGTGTATGTTGATGATATCATCTTTGGTAGCAATGAAGAAGACATGAATCAAAACTTTGCCTTGGTGATGCAAAAAGAATTTGAAATGTCCTTGCTTGGTGAGCTCACATATTTTCTTGGTTTACAAGTCCAACAAAACAAAGATGGTATTTTTCTATCATAAACCAAATATCTCAAGCAGATCTTGAAGAAATATGGGATGGAGGATTTGAAACCAATATGTACCCCTATGGTAACAGGATGCAGCCTTAGCGCAAATGATTAATCAGCAACAGTGCATCAACCAACCTATAGATCCATGATTGGTAGTCTGCTCTATCTAACAGGTACCCGACTAGACATTATGCATGCAGTAGGAATAGTTGGAAGGTTTCAAGCAAATCCAAAGGAAACTCATCTTCAGGCAGTTAAGAGAATTTTCAAGTATCTTCAAGGAACTCAAAACTATGGCTTATGGTATCCTAGAGGTACAGATCTCACACTTCATGCATATACTGATGCAGATTGGGCAGGAAGCGTGGATGACAGAAAAAGCACTAGTGGTGGTGCATTCTTCATGGGTCCTAGATTAGTATCTTGGTTCAGCAAGAAACAACATTCAATTTCATTATCTACAGCTGAAGTAGAATATGTAGCTGTTGTATCTTGCTACACACAACTCCTTTGGATGATGCAAACATTGCAAGACATGCAAATCTCTTATACTCCACCTATCTCCATTTTTTGTGATAATACAAGTGCAATCAGTATTTCAAAGAATCTCATCATGCATTCAAAGACCAAGCACATACCTATCAAGTATCATTTTCTCTAGGAACAAGTTCTTGAACAAAAGGTTAAATTGGAGTATGTTCCCTCCAAGAAACAAGTTGCTGACATTCTCACCAAACCACTACCCAGGGAGACATTTGAATACCTCAGATAGAAGTTGGGGGTAGTTGATGCATCATCTTACTACTGAATCTTGTCCGTTTCAGAGAAAAGTGGTTGTACGCGAGTTTCATGAGGAGGATCTGTGTATATACGCCGGTTTATGAAGATACAGTCGCGTATATGTTGGTTTAAAGACAAACAATGGGCCAACTTCAGGATGAAAAGAGACAGATATAGGTCTGGCAGAAATCATCTGGCACAGGTTTAGGGGGAGCAAATATTCTTCTAATAATGCATTGTTGGCATTATTTTAGAAGATCTTGGTTTACATTCACAATTGTTTTAAATGGAACAAGTACATGAGGAAGAACATGGTTGATGGTCTGAATGATGATTGAGGGTTATGATGATTGATGATTGTCTAATGCTAGTCTCTATGTCATGTATTTCTTTTCTTATCAAGGCCATGTAACGACCTATCTTGGTTTCCCCATTATGCCTAGGATGGATGAAGTAATGTTCTTGTTTTTATAATGTGTGAATTATTGGTGTATCCCCACTTAGTTGGGTAGATGAGTCCCCACTTGGTTGGGAGATGGATGTATGTATGAGTCTTTGGTGATAGGAAGGTCATTTATAATGTATAAAGTCATGTTTCTTTTGAAGAACATCTTCTTGCAGACCTTGTCTACAGTCAGGGGGAGCTTGGACAGCATAGAAAAGCAGAGAATTCATCATTTATTTAGGGGGAGCATAACCCTTTGCCCTTGATTTCAAAGGGGGAGAATGATTTTGAGTGACTTGGGGTTGCCATCAAGTCCAAAGGGGGAGCTTGTTGGAATTATGACACAGGTTTGGCACTATGGCACAGGTGTTGTCCTTGATGGCAACTCACTCAAAGGGCAAATCACGGTTAGGCTCTCAGAATGAAATAAAATGAGGTATACACAGGTTCCTATTAACAAAATCATGTATACACGCCAGTGTACTAATCAAAAGGTGTGTAGACGTATGCATGCACTTTCATGTAAAGAAAAGTGCGTACATGTGGGAAAACTTATGGTTGATCCATGTTATTTAGTCCGACATATTTGAACCTATGGTTTTGATCCTTGGTATTGCATCCAAAGTGTTGAACCCAGGTATTGAGTCCCTAGTATTGGATCTCTATGGTTTTGGACCATGGTTTGAGTAAGGCATAAGTCTATAAAAAGGAAGGAGATCATTTGGCAAGGTATGAACTGAAGCATTGAATATCTTATGAAGAGCAAGATCTAGAATACTTTCATTAGGTTATGGTGCATAACTAGATCTGAATTGAGGAGGAACCTGAGCGCAAGGAGAAGGATAAGTTCTATTGATGGGTCAAGATCTTAAGGTGGCTTGAAGAGAAGTTTCTTTGTGTAATCTTTGATCTGTTATATTTGGTGCATGATGTGATCTATAAATGTGATAATCTGGGTATAACTGATGTCTGAATAAGTGAAAAGCGTAAATTATCTTTTATAGATCTGTACGCAGGTTCAGCGCAACAGAGGCATGTATAAACGCTGGTTCACTATATGAAAACAGCGAATACGCTGGTTACCTCAATATAGAAGTGTATGCATGCAGGTTCGCCTCAATACAGAAGCATATGCACGCAGGTCCCTCATATTGAAGTAGCGCACATCTCATGAAATATGTTTTAACTGCTTTTGTTTATTGCTGCAGTGTTCTAGGTTCAAAATTGGTGTTTGGTTACTGGTACTATTTTTTGGTTACAGCATTCTGAGAAGTTATTGATTGATTCAGTATTTGTTTGTATAAAGGAGTTTGGTTGATGCAGATATACTTGATGTTTTATTGGTATTCATGGATCCAGTCTGAAAATTTATGAAACGTGGTCCCTAGAAGAAAACAGAAGGTTGTAGTCTTCTGTAGGTCAGCACCTATGTACTAGTACCTTAGCTAGTACAAGAGCTAAGGGAGTTGTAGCTCCCTTCCAGGAGAAGCTAGAGAATGATAGAAGGTTGTAACCTTCTATAGGTAGCAACCTGCGTACTGGTATAAGACTGCACCAGTACAGAATCATTGTAAAAGGAAGTTTCTGATTTAAAAGAAGATAGAGACAAATTCCAGCAAGTGGTTTTCACCCACATTGGGTTTCGACCTTATATCTTTGTGTCCATGTGTGTGATGATCTGTTCTGTTTTACTGCTCTTGCTTACTGTTCTTATGATTAATGAAGTACTGATGCACTGATTAAAGATCAAACAATTAATGAATCTTAATTTTTTTGATATACGCTGGTTTCTTTAGACATAGTAGCGTATATACGCAGTTTCACATATCCAAAGTAGCATATACAAATCTGATTTCGAAAAGGAAATTAATTGTTTTGATAATACTGATTCACCCCCCCTCTCAGTATTATTTCCAACAGGCACAAGTGGACATTTTTCCAGCCGAATACATTATAAAGATTCAAAAATCAAAGGTTCTCCTAAGGTCCAAAGTTTATAAAGTAAATCAATTAAGGTTTTGCATATATTTCTTCAATAAATATGTGCACACGACATATCCTCAAAAATCCACGCGGTTGTAAAAAAGGTGACTCAGCAGTCTAGGACCACTCTACACACTTGGAGCTGATTTCTTGATATGAGATCAACCTAATACAGCTAAATTCGAGTCTCCTTGCAGAAGTGTAGCCCTCAATGGACTCCTCTTGTCCTACTTGTGTATTTATAATACATGTACCAAGAGAGGGAAGAGGAATTCAAAAAAATCTATATAAATAGGCCATGGGAGAACCAAAAGAAGAGACATTGTTATGCTGGCCAAATTTCTTTTAAGCAAACCGCCATTTCATTGTTGAAACCAAGGAAGTGAATAGCACTAGCATGTTGGCCAAATTGTTTTTAAGCAACCCAACATCTTAGTGAGTGAAGAGTAATCCACCCTTTGGAGTGTCTTCACACTTCTTTGAGAGAGAGGAGAAATCGGCAAAAGAGATTGCGGAAAGGAAACCCCCTTGATGAGGATTTTGAGCTTCCTAGCTCAACGAATTCTCTTCAAGTGTCTGAGAATCTAATTGTATTCAACCTCTATGACCAACAATCAATAAAGGGAGATTTTTCCATTTATCACTAATGTGTTTTCTCCATTTGAGCATTGTTTTGTTCATGCACCTCTTTGTTTAAGTTTATATTTATGTATGCATTGTTTCCACTATTTACAATGTTGTGTTTATTTAAGTTTGTTCACTAACAACACCATTTTTGACTGTGATCCTTTGCAAGTAACAATCCATTGCCAAGGGGGTGTTTTTTGGTACACTTGTGCTCCAAAAACACTATCCCAAGGTTCACAATAACTGCAATCTTCGTGGGATCCACCATTAATCCCTGTTTACAAATTTCATGTCCCAAAAGTATACCAAATGGTGCACAAAAGATGCACTTCTTTGAGTTAAATGAGATCTGGTACTACCTACACATATCTAGCATCAACCGTAAGCTTGCCACATGCTTCTTTAATAGCCCAAAGACTATCCAATCATTGAAGTATATTTCCAGAAACTGGTGTATATATTCTTTAAAGGCCGCAACTATGACTCTGAAAAATATAGAAGCTGCATTCTTCAATCCAAAATGCATCACCATGTGCTGATAAGATTCCCACCTTGTAGCAAAAGTTGTCTTATGTCTATATTTTGGCGCAATTTTGATCTGATGATATCCTAAAAAGCAATCTATAAAAAAATAGGCCTCCTGTCCTCCTACATTGTAAAATACTTCATTTATAAATGGTGTACGGAAGGGGTCATGTAGGCATGCATCATTCAATTTCCTTAAGTTAACAAAAATTATGATTTCCCCTTTTTCCTTATTTTCTTGAACCACCATGGGACTTGTTGTCACTTTTTATAGCACCTGCGGCATAAGTGCTTCAGAAGATATAGAAAGGTTCCTAGAGATAGCAATTGGGTTGATTGTAGACCAGTGCCTAGGACATCTTGAATAGAGGATTGCATAGAAGATTATCAGTGGGGTTTCTATTGCACTCAAATTGTCACATATTTAAAAAGATAATAAAAGGGGTTTGGTTCGATAACCCTTCAGTAAGGTAAGTGCAAGCCAATACTTGCATCTAAATGTTTAGGGGGTAAATTGGGCGGATCTGAAGGAGGAATGTCTTGTTTTGGTGGCTGAAAGCCAACAATAGGCAGCTTAATATTGATGTAACAATAAAGTGAAGAGGAGGAAAGGGAGAAGGGAATTCGGTGTGTAGGGATGATCACAATGCAGAATCCTAAGCCACAATTTTCCAGAAGAAATATGGAAGAGGGAGGAGATGAAATAGCGGAGAGAGCAAAGCACTAGTCAACGTTTCATGCCGTATACCTCATGGGAAAATTTTTCACCAAAAGCATAAGTAAATTTGTGCACATTACAAGTACTTATGTAGCTAACACAGGAATTTTTTCTACTTAGTAAAAAATATGCAATAATGAACAAAGGTGAAACCTGCGGCTTCATCACACTATTTTAGAGAAATAAAACATAAATGAAAGGAGATTTATAGAGGGGAAAACATACTACGCATTTTCGTGATTGGAATCATCAAAGAGTTTCATTAATCTTCAAAAAAAGTCCCATTCACCAGTCCATTTACATTCAACAATACATCGTATGAGTCCCTTATCAAAAAACAATTAGAACCAAAATGGAACCATAGAATTTGGACCACTATGGGTGAAAAATTCTGGAAACTTGATTAAGTGTTTCTTCCCCCTATTTATAAGAAGAGGGGGAGCCAGAATTAACAGTTACAAAATATCCTAGCTCTAGCTCCAACGGTCTGATGGACCATTTGTCTCGGTGTGTGAAGGCCTGGCTGCCTAAAATGATTACATTCAGATTTCATTATGTTCTTAGAAATATAGAAATTACCTAAATAAAAAGAAAAAGGAAAATAGAATGATGATGGGAGGAAAATATCTCCCAGTCACCCTTGTTATGGCCTTTGCTTAGGATATGTATCTGCCTCAATGATCCAGCCAGTCTGCCTATCACTTTCGATCTTAACAACTTCAATCTTTGCTTATGGGAATTGGGAGCAATCACCCATGATGGCCATAACATGTCCTAAGCATAGATTCCAACTCATGCATCCCTTTAGCCTTCCTTGTATTATTCTATTAGAGCCTGATATGCCCAGTAGTCTTGCCACAGTGCAATATCGGAGAAGTTCTATATCGCAAACTTCACAGTGTTGCGGCATCCAAATCTGTTGATTGTCGATAGCTCTTTGTTCTTTGCCTTAGCCCCACGTCCTTGGTTCTTTGAGTTCCCATTGACCTTGGACCATTCCTTATATTGGAGCTCCTTTGTTGGCAATTTTCAATCGAGGATTTTAACTTGTAGTTGCGACATTTCAAATTCTCCAATCACGCTTATCACTCTGTGTTTAGCCTTAGCCCTTGGATCTTTAACTCTTTATGTGACCAAAGGCCAACCCCTATATTGGAGCTCCCTTATCGGCGATTTCCAATCGAGGGTTTAACTTGGAGTTGCAACATTTCAATTTCGTTGATTTCCGATCGCCAATAGCCCTTTAGTGATTAGCCCTTGGTTCCTTAGCTCTTTATGTGACCACGAGCCAACTCCCTTATTGAAGGCCCTTTATCAACGATTCACAATCAACAAATTCCTTACGATGCACAATGCACTACTACCTCCAATCATCAATTTCTGATTGATGATGTCATTAGTGCCACATGTCACTTCCTGAGTGGTGACACATTTCGTCTAGATATGTACCCATAGGACCCTTAAAAATACCAGATTTGCATGCCACATGTTGGCTTGTTGGGGCCTGACCCAGATTCAGCGGTGATTTAGCGAAAAAAATCATGGTACTACTGGCCTTTTCAGCAACAGTCCGTGGAGCATGGACTGAGGTCTCACCTGAAGTAATATGGGAGGGTGCTAGAACCAGGTTTCCACACCCTGGAGATGTCTGATGATTTCCATTGGTTCGTGGTTTGGCCGTGTGCAAACATCACTACGCGCACTTATCAGTACCTCGCAGCCTGTGATGTTGTCTTCGTGCAGTCCTACTCGGGGGTTGAACAGTGTTATTACCCAAGGCCTTATTAGTAACCTGATATTAGTTGATTAACTTAGCTTATCTGTATGCTTTCAGTTATACTTAACAATATTCACCATTCATACAAAGGCGCGTAGTAAATAAACAGTATAATTGCAATTGATATCAAACATGTAATAACATAAGAATAGATACACGGAATTCAGATAAAACTTCTCTTTATTATTCTTCCTCCTCAGTTATAGACTCAACTCTGCCCTGCGCACTCAGCTGCAGGGGTCCACGCACTCAGCTGCGGACTCTACTAGGCCTCTGTGCACTCAGCTGCAGAGCCTCTTCCTACTACTATGACCCAAGATACTTAGACTCTTTCTCTATGCTCGCTATCTTATTCTATCTATCAGATTCCATCGATTCATTCCTTTACAACTTAGAGCCTTGCTCTATTTATACAATCCCATGGTCCGCAGACCATGGGTAGGCTGACACTACATTCAAAACTTAGGGTGGACAACCCTATGACTCTAACATACAATTCACGCTCCGCGCCCGCAATTCACGGAGTCTTTACAACAATATTACTCAAAACTTGGGCTTTGAGCCCCAAACCATGCTGTGGGGGGATTCCATGGCCAACACCATGTGTCCTCCATACTGCCATGTCATGATGATGTCAGATGCCACGTGGCTTTATCAGGACCAATAGTATTCTACCACATGGCCCCCTGGAGGAGAGAGAAAAGGCATGCCTGCACTTGGTTTTGTGTTGAATTTATTTGTTGATCGAAATCGGCCCCTTTCAGCACTTTAACACTAACATATCGCAACTCGCAATATCACAACATTTTAGAGTTGTCACCCCGTCGGCATGCCGATTCTCCAATATGACTGGTCATTGGTCACCAATCACCAATATTGCTTTGTTGTTGTGACTGACGATACATTAGAGCTTTGACATGTGATGTGCTAATATGCAATGTGACCCTGATGTGTGATCGCTGATATGCCCTGTCACAGGAACCCCCGATATCCAATATACTCTGTACCATGGACCTTCAACCACCAATTGCTGATATCAGTGATTGGTGATTGAAAGTTTTCACTGACCTATTCTACTTTTGCTTTAGAAAAATCTGATTACGATTTGCGATGTGCTCCCAGACCTCTGATATGCTCTTCTCCTTCATTTCAAAGGCAACAGAAACCCTGAACTTCAATAGACTGTATCTTCTGATCTAGAAGTCCATTTTTGAATTTCCATATACTATTGGAAATCTCACTCTGAGAATTGTGCAATGGAGGGGGTACAATTTAGCTTTGATGTTAATTTTAGGTATGTTCTGTGCTAGAGAAATTTATCTTAATTTTCCAATATCTTTTCCAGGTTAGCAATCACATCAGCATTAAAGTAAACTACAGATAGAACATAAATATAAATCACAGAAGATAAGACAATACAAGAGGACATAAGATGTGGCACCAGCCAGGGACAAACCCCAATGTGGGGAAACCCTTGATCAATTCTTCTTTTATGTTCTTCAAAGTTTAACAGAGAGAGAGAGATAGTCCATTTACAACAGAACTCAACACTTTGACTTATCTAGATCTGAGCATAGATCATCTCCTATAACGATGATACATGAGATCAGTTGAAGACATTTTGCTTCAACTGATTTTAAATTTCATCCATTTTCTGCACCTTACCGTGTAGCACCATGCTGTAACATCACAGTGTTGGACTTTGATGACTGAGCTGCTCTCATCTGCTCTCATCATCATGCTACTCATTATGCTGCATCTTTAATCATCATGCCTTCTGCTGAGATCATCATGATGCACATTCACATTAGTGCCATCGAGATCAAGTTAGTGAGACCACCATTCATTGAGATATGAGAGTTATATCAAGATCATGAAATGATCCTATAACTATCATAAGACTGTAATAAAGAACATATCACAAAGATCATTCCTTGTCATATATATAGTGATCTTCTATACTATAATAGTTATGTAGAGCATAGTCCTTCTGCTTCAAACCCTAACCACTGCTGGCGATTATGTTGAGACTACTTCAGGAAAACCTCCTGGTTCTTCATCAATGGTATGCCAAGATTCTATGTCTTCTTCGGAGATCATTGAGACTGGGAGGAGAATGAAACTATAACAAGATAGTGAGGAGACTGAAGCTCCATGACTACATGTAAATGTCTTCATTAACGGTGTATAAGGTGTTTCTATGTCTGCGTCTTTTGGAGTCTCCATTACCTGCGTATATGAGTCTTTATAACAACGTTTAGAGTGACTGCGGCTCTCTGTGGCTTGATATCTTGGCTGTGGCTTCATGCCTTGACCCAATACCTCCGCGGCTTCATACCTTGGCTGTGGCTTCATGCCTTGACCCAATACCTCTGCGGCTTCATACCTTGGCTATGGCTTCATGTCTTGACCCAATACCTCAGCGACTTCATACCTTGGCTGTGGCTTCATGCCTTGACCCAATACCTCTGCAGCTTCATAACTTGGTTGTGGCTTCATGCATACTTCTGAAATCTAAACATGATAGCACCTAATACGAACCTGCTCCTCCATGTGAGAGTTCTGTGCTTGCATGAACATGTCTCCTTAGCTGCATGTACAGGTCTCCATTGACTGCGTGATAGGGCTGCGATTAGGCTTCTACAGGCAGCGTATAAGTTCTCCTCCTTGATAGCGTATAAAGGCCTCTTGGATAGCATATTAAAGCCTCCAATATTTGCTGCTACGATCATCATACTGCAGCTAGGGCTTCATCTGCAACTAGGGCACCATACAAGACCAACATACACTTTTAGTTTCTCTCCTTCACCAAAACCCAAAGATGTGGAGAGGAGGAGATCACCTTAAGAGTGTATATGTGATTTCAAATGACTTCAAGTCCTCTATATTTATACTAAAACGTAGATGATGAATAGACACATCTATTGGGCTTCTGAGCCTACTCAAGTTGCTAGCCAACTTGACAATTGGTTTTATAACATAAATAAATTCATAACTTCATAAATACTTATCAGAATCGGATGATCTTTAGATCAATCCTACACCTCTCAATGAGAGGGATCCAATAAAAATATCAGCTGCTATAAATAAGATGACCCACATGGATTTTGGCCCTAGTTTCCAATTTTAACGCTCCCTCTCAACTAGGGAGAACTCCATCCACTGATCCATATGTTCGACTGTACTATCTCTGCCATTAGTGCCTTGCACTTCTCTTCTTGGCTCTGCTCAGCTCTACTAGCTATACTTAGCTCTATTGGCTCTGCTCAGCTCTACTGGCTCTGATCTACTCTGCTCAGCTCTGCTGGCTCTACTCTACTCTGCTCAGCTCTGCTGGCTCTACTCTACTCTGCTCAGCTCTACTCAGCTCTGCTGGCTCTGCTCAGCTCTGCTGGCTCTACTCAGCTCTGCTCATCTCTACTCTGCTCAGCTCTGTTGAACCATGAAGAAGAAGAATTGATCAAGAATGTCTCATACCATTCTCCACTAACCCAAAGTCAGTTTCAGAGTGCGTACCACTGGTCCGAGACTAGTCTCAACCAACCCAAAGTCAGCGTATAGTGGGTACCACTCCTACTACTGGTCCCAGACTAGTATCATCAGTCTCAGAGAGTGTACCATTGGTCCCAGACTAGTCTCAGCTCACCTGAAGTCAGCGTCATAGTATGTACCACTCTCACTGGTCCCATACTAGTCCTCCACTGACTCGAAGTCAATCTTAGAGTATGTACCACTAGTCCCAGACCAGTCTCAACCGACCTAAAGTTAGCGTCATAGTGGGTACAACTCCTACAACTGGTCCCAGACCAGTATCATTGATCCCATATTAATGAAGGTCATCCTAGCATAGGGAGTGTGGTAGATACAACGATGCATCCATCGATACTACTATGGTCCCTATCCTCATTTCCCTTCTCATTGATCAGATGAGAGGTACTTCCCATGAGTCCCAAGCTACATGGGTAGGATGCCTTGATAGTAGAACTAATCATCCTATCACATAGTCATCATGGAACACATCATCTAGACCTCATAGGAGAACTAATCATCCTGCTACATAGTCGTCATGGAGAACACATCATCCATACCTCATAGGTGGCCATGATAGTAGCAATATACTTAGCCTCGACAGTGCTAAAAGCCACCAACTTCTACTTCCTGCTCATCCAGGATATCGAAGCAGATTCCAAGGAGAACCAGCATTGAGAATTGCTCTAGTGATCCTCCACACTGCCTGCCCACTCAGCATTCGAAAAATCATGTGGTTTCACATTTTCGACAGTGTATCTCAATCCATGAGAGATTGTGCCCAAAATATATCTTAGAAGATTCTTGGCACCAATCTAGTGAGGCTCAACCAAATATGAGCTCATCATGCTAGCTGCAATACATATGTCCCGGCGGAATTTCACCAAGAACATCAATGCAAATGAGTTTATGAAACTCAGAGGCATTTCCCAAATCTAGTCCAACATCACTACCATATAACTTCTGAAAGTTAAGATTCCCGAGGTAGTCATAGGCTTGCAGTTTATCTTTCCACATTTGGAATCCAAATCCCTCTGTCTTCTACAAATGAGAGGGTCTGCACCTATCAGACATAGGTGCTGGTATGAGAGGTTTATCATCCACAACCTTCAGGTAATGGTTTGGATCCGTTTCACTCCTAGTGAATCTCAACTTCATCCAACAGCTATCAATCCTCTCATACTACGCTCAGGGTGTTTTGCTTCAAGCCATAGAGGGATTTCTTCCACCTTTTCATCGATGAGTGCCACCCTGAAACCTTTGACTTCCATTTTTGAGATGGACACTAGGTTCTTCTTACGATTAGGTACATAAAAGAGATTCTGGGGTTCCTTGCTTTCTTTAAAGAGTCGACCATTTCCTTGATGACCTGCATTACCAGTCATTCCTTTGATCATTGAAGATGTTCCTGGAATGATTGTTATCTTCATCAAGAGATGTGTCCCTATCCTTCGGACACTCCTTCGCATGATGGCCAGACTTATTGCAACCAAGGCATCTGCCTTTCCTTCCACCTTCCACTGCGCCATTTTGATAATATGCTCTGCTTCAAGTTCACCCTTTATGAACTTAGAAGAGAGATGTGCAACCCATTGATCCTTTTTTCCTATCCCTATTGTCTTTGGTGATTGCTCTTTTACTCTTGCTTGGGCATTGTCTTCACCTCAGCTCTGATTCCATGTTAATTTTAGGTATGTTCTATGCTAGAGCAATTTATTTTAATTTTCCAATATCTTTTCTAGGTTAGCAATCACATCAGCATTAATCTAAACTACAGATAGAACATAAATATAAATTGCAGAAGATAAGCCAAGATGACACAAGATGTGGTGCCAGCTAGGGAAAAATCCCAATGTGGGGAAACCCTTGATCAATTCTTCTTTTATGTTCTTCAAAGTTGAGCAGAGAGAGAGAGAGATAGTACATTTACAACAAAAGTCAACACTTTGACTTATCTAGATCCGAGCATAGATCATATCCTATAACGATGATACATGAGATCAGTTGAAGACATTCTGCTTCAACTAGTTATGCATTTCGTCCATTTGCTACACCTTACCATGTAGCACCATGTTGTAACATCATAGTGTTCGACTTTAATGACTTAGTTGCTCTCATCTGCTCTCATCATCATGCTGCTCATTATGTTGCATATTTCATCATCATGTCTTCCACTGAGATCATCATGATGCACATTCACGTTAGTGCCGTCGAGATCAAGTTAGTGAAACCACCATTCACTGAGATATGAGAGTTATATCAAGATCAAGAAATGATCCTGTAACTGTCATAAGACTGTAATAAAGAACATATAATGAAGATCATTCCTTGTCATATATACAGTGATCTTCTATACTATAATAGTTATGCAGAGAACATAGTCCTTTTGCTTCAAACCCTAACCACTGCTGTCTATTATGCTAAGACTACTTCAGGAATACCTCCTGGCTCTTCATCAATGGTATGCCAAGATTTTATGTCTGCTTCAGAGATTATTGAGACTGGGAGGAGACTGAAACTATAACAAGATAGTGACGAGACCAAAGTTCCATGACTGCGTGTAACTGTCTTCATTAGCGGTGTATAAGGTGTTTCTATGTCTGCGTATTTTGGAGTCTCCATTACTTGCGTATATGAGTCTTTATAACAGCGTTTAGAGTGACTGCGGCTCTTTGTGGCTTGATATCTTGGCTGTGGCTTCATGCCTTGACCCAATACCTCTACGGCTTCATACCTTGGTTGTCGCTTCATGCCTTGACCCAATACCTTAGTGGCTCCATACCTTGGCTGTTGCTTCATGCCTTGACCCAATACCTATGCGGCTTCATACCTTGGTTGTGGCTTCATGCCTTGATCCAATACCTCAACGGCTTCATACCTTAGTTGTGGCTTCATGCCTTGACCCAATACCTCTGCGGCTTCATACCTTGGCTGTGGCTTCATGCCTACTTCTGAAATCTGAAAATGACAACACCTAATACGAACCTTCTCCTCCATGGTTCTGTGCTTGCATGAACATGTCTCCTTAGCTGCATGTATAGGTCTCCATTGACTGCGTGATAGGGTTGTGATTGGGCTTCTACAGGCAGCATATAAGTGCTACTCCTTGACAGCGTATAAAGGCCTCTTGGACAGTGTATTAAAACCTCCAATATTTTCTTCTAGGATCATCATACTGTAGCTAGGGCTTCATCTGCGGCTCTGCGGCTAGGGCACCATACAAGACCAACGTACACTTTTAGTGTCTCTCCTTCACCAAAACCCAAAGACGTGGAGAGGAGGAGATCACCTTAAGAGTGTATATGTGATTTCAAATGACTTCAAGTCCTCTATATTTATACTAAAACGTAGATGATGAATAAACACGTCTATTGGGCTTCTGAGCCTACTCAAGTTGTTGGCCGACTTGACAATTTGTTTTATAACATAAATAAATTCATAACTTCATAAATAATTATTAGAATTAGATGATATTTAGATCAATCCTACACCTCTTGATGAGAGGGATCCAATAAAAATATTAGCTGCTATAAATAAGATGACCCACATGGAGTTTGGTCCTAGTTGCCAAGATTAACATTTGAAATATTTTTTGGATTGGAAGGTAGCTTCAAAATTCACTTCTCTTTGGCACTTTGGAAAACTGAAAACTCATAATGCATTCAGTAACAACATTGGCTCCAACTGGGGATAGGGCTCCAACTCGAGATAGTTCCTTCCTGGCAAGGTACTATGAACCTGCAGACTAGTAGCCTTCACCCTTGGGAATGGAGTTAAACATATAATGAACTTATACAACCATAAAATCTCCATGGGACTTTATTTGTTAGGAGTCATTTCCTCATCAAACTGAAATGCAGAAATAAAAATTCTAACTGGAAACTAAATGCTCAGCTAGTGAGCTTATTTATATACAATTCCTACTTACGTATAGGGCATCAATTCACCTAAGTGAGTTCAACCCTCCAATGGAGCCAGGCCAACATTTGGGTGCTGGACCTAACGCCTCCATGCTACTGAAATTTAAAAATTATAACTAACATGCACCATGAAAAATCTTTGGACCAAAATTTTGATATGTGCCCCCAACTTGGTAGTTGATGTTCAGCTCTTTCAATCTCCTTCATGAACATTCTAATGGGGTTGTGTTCTTGAAAATTAGTGGCTAACATGTGTATGCACCCCATAAGAGCTTCATACCAAAGGTTTGAAACGTACCTTGGAATAGAAGTATACTGCTGCAGGCCAAAGAAAGATACCATGTAGTCAACTACTGGCTCATGAAACTGATGAGGAAAATTAGTAGCTGTCTCCATTTCTTGAACAATTGTCAGGGAGGAATATGTCTGTTACACAACATTTTGTCACTGTCCCTATACTCCCCATATACGATCCTGGGGGACCTCTATAGTGTACCCGACATGCTTTCCCATCATGAAGAAACTCCCAGTATGTCCCTCTTCATGAGCAGAATAATTCCCCTTTGCATCATTTCCCAAGAAGCTTCCTTCTATCCCAGTTTACAAGACCGATGCTACTGACTAGTTTTCTCCTCGTGTCGATTTACAGAGGTTAAATCTAACCCTCTCACCGATCGGATCAACTGAGTGCTTTTCCAGTCGCGTTGATCCTCTCTTGGAAGATTTTTTAAATAAGGAGCCAAAGCTTCCATTTATAGAAGCTTCGTAATGGAAGTCTAGTAGATGTTTGGGCCGGATAGAGTCGTGTTTAGGCTCCTTTCCCCTATTAGGATGGAACAACCTCAAGAGATAATACCTTCTCCCATGATGAGAGGAACCATCTCCCATCCATCCAAGCTATATAAGCCTATTTTTTTCCCAAGAAAAAGCTAGTTGGAGTTTTGGAGCAAGTGTGAATAACCAACAAGTCATTTCTAGATTATAGCTTTCTAGTGTGTGTTTGAGGGAGAATAGTGTGATTTTTGTTTGGTTTGAGACTAGAGGGAAAGAGGCCTTAAACTTCCATTTGTTGGGGCTATCCATGAAGTGCTAGCAAAAGTATGGGAAACCGGATACGTCGGAGGAGACCAACAACATCAAGGCACTGGTTGTAATCTATTTCTAATTTATATTAATGAAACTATCGATTGATTTCCTACATGAAGTGTCATTTTACATCTTTATGGCTTAATGTTACTTGACCTATTAAGTAGGATGAATACAATATTGCATGCTATCACATTTGTTGTTGTTGTTGTTTTCTTGTTTCAGGTATTCGAAGGAAGGAAACAAAAGATAGTTGGAGTGAGGAAGCAGGACCATCACCAAACGAAATAGTGTACTAAGAGGTAGGCCATCTTAATCGATTATAGTGTAAGGAGATTTTCAATAGATTTTTTGTTTGTGTCTAGACCCGCTCTCTTAGGATAGAGGAATTGTTTGTGTCCACACTGAGAATTTACCTACACCACAAATTGGTGACTCCACTGGGGAGCCAATCCTTCTGTTTAATTGATTGTCATTTTATGGTTTTGTGTGAAATTTTCTAGTATCATCATTTCCCTTTAGTGTTCTCTACTTTGCCTGGTTTACTGCTCCGAGCCTAAAATTTATAGTGGAAATTTTGGTCCTAGCCTTTGAAATTTTTTGGTTTTTTCCTTGAATCCTTAGTCAGTGCATTTATTTTTCTGAAATTCATGCCAATCAACGCAATTTTCTCACAAAAAATCATGCCAACCCCCTTTTGTCTCGTGTTGTTAGTTAGGAAGTTAAGCTAATTCTTGTAGGTGAAGATCAGGGTTTACCCTAGGTCATAGCCAATATGTCTTGCCCTTCTGATTTCTGTCTCTCAGCTCATTGTGACTATGTTCTCCCTCACCGGAAAGCTCTTTTAGCTTGGTTTGTAAGATTGGTTGATTTGCATTTCCTTCACTCGGTTTCTTGAGCTCATGGATGGTGTATCACTAGGGAATCTAGGTCATCACCCATTCACTTGTTTTCCTGCTCAAAAAGTCAAGTCCATAGTCAATTTTTCTCCTTGCATTTCGTTTGATTAGCCCATTCATTGCTTCAATTTCCATTTAACAAGATGAAAAAGTTTCATTTAGTGTTTGAGCGTCTCTTTTCGGGCTAATATCACATTTCCCATCTTGTTTTTGGTTCAATATTTGCTTCATTAGTTTTTAAAGGAATTCCCTTTCATGCTCGCTTGTGATTGATTGTATTGCAAATGTTTCATTGAAGTGTGAAGTGTTTATGAAAGATTCATTCCATCACTTCATTTGAAAATACATAATTCTAGTTTGTTGCATCAATATGTTACATTAGTTAGCATCGTTGAAGGCTAGAGTTGCATCATCACTTGGATTTGAAAAGAAATGAATTCTCTTCATTAGTAAAAGGGCTACTTGAAGTGCATTTGATAGGAAAGTTAGGAATTGGAAAGAATTTTTCATAATTTTTGTTCTCAAAAGGCAAAATAGTGAAAAATCATTTTTCTTTCAATTGCTTGGTTTGTTGCATTTGAGTTTGATTTCTACTCTCATTAGTGTAGAAAATTCATCGAATTGAAAGGGTCCTATCTCATTTAGCTGCATATAGGTGTTTTTGAGTCACATTGATAAGGCCTGAAAACTGAGACATAATTTCAAGATAAACTCTAAAATGTACTCAATTAACCTAAGGCGCATTTGAAATCTAACAATCACATCTTAGAAGGTCTAGGCTAGAGATGTGTTCTCGCATCTTAAAACATAACAGCTGTCGTTCGCTTCGGCACTAGACAACACTAGTATGGAATTGTGCTCCCTATACCATCAAGTAGATAAAGGGAGACCCCACTAGGTTGCAATCCTTTATCCATAGGAAGTCAGGTCTGCCTCCTTGTAAATGTGATACACAGAACACAACATTCGGGGAGATTGTCTACCTGTACTTCTCAGTTCTTCGGGAGGTATTCTACAGTTCACGGTTACCTGGTAATCCTTTTTACCTAGATCATCCTGAGTAGTAATTTTGATATTTTTAACTCCCTAAATATTAAAGATCACCTGAGCACTTGTCCTTTCGAGCTCATTTCAAACCGAAAGTGATAGTCACCTTTGCTTCTTTCTCGACTCTTAAAACATGAAAGAGCACGAGTTCATTTTTTCATCTTAAAAAATTGTTCCTGACGATCTTATAACATACCTATTAGTCTTTTTTAAACCACGTCGTGAGTATACCTTTAAATACATTTTAAATCCCTTGAAATCTATCTCTCTTTTGGTTATTTGAGGCAAGATCATCGTGGCTGAAGCAACTGGTTCACCTAGTTCCTCTTCCTCTCCTCTCTCTGAAATATTGTCTTGGGAACCTTTCCCTGAATTGCCACAATCATGTGAGGACCAAAGTGTTAAGCTTGGAATTGTTCTGAGTATTCAACCTTTTTCATCTCATCCTCCCCCTTCAGATATTGGGTCACTTCTGACATTGGCCTGAAATATTTGAATAACCTTATCCAAACTCCCGAGAATCCACCAACTTTTGAAGGTTAGCTTGGACTGGTTGTTTATCCTCCAAATCCTTTGTTCGATCCTATTGTGACATCACCGCATCATTTGTACAGTCCATATGATCTACCAATTATTCCTTTGTAATTATCCCCTTGAACATCTTCGGTAGTCTGTCATCGTCTATTTTCACCCATGGAATCAGAAGGTGAAATCTCAGTCTCCTCTCTAGGTCACTTGGAGGTTTCCACTCCGCGCACAGTTGAGGAACAGGAATATCCTTTCCCTCCTAAAGGTTTCCCTTACATGGGAAGCATTTTGACTAGTGTTCATCCTAAGTTACCACGTAATTACATGACTTAAGCTCAGTTGGTTTCAAACATGCCTACTGCCTCATCATTGTATCACAACCCTATTTGGGAATCTAGAGCTATGACTACCACAAGTTCGTTCATTCAGAACCCGACCACCCAACAAATGGTGATTTATGTGGCCACTTCAGTCCCGGTGCAACCCACCATTCCCAATCATCTTGTTTCATCGGTCCAAGTGACCTGTCTGGTTCAACTGATGATCTTGAGTCATGACACTGTCAATTCTTTGATCCCTCTAGTAAGTGGACAGGTTGTTCCATTACCTAGGGGGTAGAGTCAAAATGTTTCTATGATGTCTAGCACAACCAATGTGAGTGGCTCACAACCTCACATGGTTGGGATGAACCAATCCTCTTCGGGTGCCATTTCAAATCCTGTTGGTCCTGCTGGATCAAGTAATGTCCAGTACAAACAACCCAATGTTGGTCCGTCTAGGTCAAGTCACGTCCAGTACAAGTAGCCCAATATGGCTCAAGGTAAATACCAACCTACTTATTTTCCATATGGTTCACAAGCGATGGCTAATCCATCATATATCCCTCATCCTAAACCCTATGTCCAGCCTAGTCCATCCACCGCACCCATTGGGTATGGATAGATACAATTCAAGAAATTTCAAGTTGTCATTCTAGGAACTGTTCAAGTACCTTTGTAGCAACAAGGAAAACTCCTCCAGCACCAAGGGAAACCTTCGTTGCAATAAGGGTCATCCATGCAGTAGTAAGGCCAGATCATGCCGTAGCATGGACAACTGCAACAACCGTAGTGGAAACCCTTGAAACAGTTGCAGAAAACCATGCAGTCGCAGATGTAGTATGTATGACAATCCTCCCAGCCTATGCCTTTGCAATGTCAACCTGTACAGCCATAGGGAAAGCCTTTACAACCGCAAGGTCAACCCTTATAGCCACAAGGTCAACTCGGGTAGCAGCAACCCTCATACTCATATCAAGAGGGTCAACCCTTGCAAGGGCCAAGGCCAGGGTCAAGTCTTGCAGCAGTAGACACATATTCCTTATGTCTAAGGCCAATAGGTTTAGCCTGCTTTTGTCCAAGGATAGCAAGTCCAAGATCCTTATGTCCAAGGACAGCAAGCACAAAATCCTTACGTCCAAGGGCAGCAAGTCAAATATCCATTTGTCCAGGGGTAGCAGGACCAAAACCCTTATGCTCAGGGACATCAGGTGCAAAATATATATGTCCAAGGCTAGCAGACTCAACAGCCTTTTAACCAGTATGTTGCTTATCAGCAACCTTTGGCCAGACAATTTCAAGGCTTTCAAGGTCAAAATCCTCCCTATGGGCAGGGAAACCTACAGTGGGGGAAAAATCAAATGCCTTATGGAAAAAGCCCTCCACTTTGGGAACAAAATCCTTACCAGCAGGGATGGGTCCCTCCAGTTGGGCCCCCTTATCGACCTCAAATTCCTTTCAATACCTAGTTGCCATTCTTGGCTACGCTGGAATTGCCAAATTTGTCTAGACCCATGAGTGATTTAATTCTCCATTCGCCATACTAGCCTCCGGTTCCATCCAAGATTCTGAGCGATTGTCCAAAGTTTGAAGGAAAAGCAAAAGAGGACCCTCAAGCCCACGTGATGACATATCACCTTTGGTGCTCCTCGAATTCCTACGTTGATGATTCCATTCATCTTCATATTTTCCAATAAACTCTTACAGGAGCTGTGGCCAAGTGGTATATCGAGCTCCCCCGAAATACCTATCATGACTTTAACACTCTCGCCATGGCCTTTCTCACACATTTCTAGTTTTCAGTTCACTATGAAACTGGAACCCATTTGTTAGCGTCACTCAAGCAAGACACAACGACTCACATCTTCGATCATATCCATGAATGGAGAAGTAGGAGACGTCTGATTAAGTTTGAAATTGTTGATTAGTTGTTGACCGAGTGGTTCACCAAATCATTTGTCAACAAAATTATTGAGGACATTGCTATGGGTGGATGCGTCACTGAGGAACAAGCCATCGTGCGTGCCTAGTATCTAGACCTTGTCTATTCATAGTCCGACACATTATATGATGTGTTACCTAATGTGCCTAGACCATCATCTTATCTGATGACATCTAAGTCCCCCATTACCCCTCTTGTTGATGGAGTAATTGGTTCAGTGACTCAGACCCCTGCAAAATAATCTTCCAAACAGAAGTCGGTCTCCAACACTGCTCCCAATGACTCCTCTCACAATGCATCCAGCCCTGGTAAAACCTCAGAGGTTCACACCGTCCAGTTTACCACAATGGATAAATCCTGTTAGGGTCCCACCCTAACCCCCTTATTTATGTAATAGGATCGAGTCATAGTTATAGTCAATAAAGCCCATATTAATAATTGTAAGTGGTTAACTTGCATTTAATGAAGGGACCACAGTTAGTTGCAAACGGGCCATGGTATTTTATAGATGGTATTAATAAGAACCATGGTATTGCCCCATGGTATTGCATGTATGCATCCTATATAAAGGATAGAGACTCCCCTTGAGGAGCATCGCGTCTCGGGCTCTGCTCTATTGGAGGTTGCCCCCTCGAAGGGGCAAGTGAACATTGTTTTCTAAATAATAAAATACTTGTTATTATTTCTCATTGTTCTATGTTCTGGGTATATCTCTTCGCATATTTGGTATTCTGGTATTTTGTTGCAGGTTAAGAGCATAACAAGTGGTATCAGAGCTAGGGGGCTTCCAATATACCTAGAGGGTACTTAGAAGACAGTCTGTGCATGGTTTTGTCTAATGCGCTACTACTTGAAGGGGTACCCACAGGGGTTACAAGGGAGTCCAACAAGTGTGACCACCTCTTGTATTTCCTGCATGCATGCCTCCCCAAATCCGTAGGTTTATGCGCTCAACAACAGATCTTGGGGTTTAAAGACGCCGAAACACATCTCTAGCCAAAAAAAAAATTGCTAAAAATTGGAGATCCCATTGGCCCTGGAAAGTGCTCTGATACCACTTGTTATGCTCTTAACCTACAAGACGATACCAGAATACCAAATATGCAAAGAGATATAACCAGAACATAGAACAATGAGAAATAACAACAAGTATTTTATTATTCAGAAAGCAATGTTCACTTGCCTCTTCGCAAGACTTTTGGCAACATTGATATTTCTGGGAATCGGCTACTGCAGTATTCCTAAGCAAGGAGTAAAACTCCGTTCGGAGTAAAAAAAAAAAATTGAGACCCCCTGGGGCGCTTATTTGCGACTTAGCCCATCAGAATCAGGATGACGAGCTGAGCAAGGTGGTACCATTCAATTGCTAGTGCCAAAAAATTTGGGCAGTCCCAAAAATTTCAAGTACATCGGATCGGTGCATGGTAGAAACTAGAGCTAAAGATATGGCGAATGAGAGGATCGAAAAACTTGAATCAACATTGAACAAGGTTGTGTCGATGTCGTAGAACTTAAATACAACACTCTCTAAGGGCAAGGTGGAGGCATGTGAGGAGGCATATATTGGCAATGAAAATAGTGAGGGCGAGTCTAGCCAGTCACTTCACCTCTTTGGCACCGACCAATAATCCCATCCATGACCACCCAAGCTGGACATGTATAAATTTGATGGCTATCACTCGGCCGCATGGATAGCACAAATGGAGCAATATTTCACTCTGAATTACATCCTGGATAATGCGACTCAGATTAGTGTGGGTATCATGTACTTGGACAATGAAATATGGCAATGGTGGCAATGGCATCAACGTTGCTATGGAAGGCCCTTGACTTGGGAGACATTAAAAAAAGCTCTTATGGATCACTTTGACCATGAATCTGAATTTTTGGGTCGTCTCACTAAGCTCCGACAGACAGGAACAGTGAACAAATATATTGCAGCCATTGAAGCCTTAGCTTTCCGCATTGGAGGTCTACACGATGAGTTCTACGTGGAATGTTTTTTTAGTGGTCTCAAAGAAGCCATAAAAGCCCACATCCGACTGCACCACCCTAGCTCATGGTTGCATGCTTGCAGGATATCTCGTGAAGTCGAACGTGCGTTAGTGGCCCAATCCAATCGCCCAAATTTCATCGCCAAGGTTCGCCCCCCACAAGCTCAAAGCACTACCCAAACACTAAAGGTTCAAAAGGTGTCACCAGCAGAAATGGTAGAAAGAAGAAAGCAAGGCTTATGTTACTACTGTGATGAGAAATACTCCCCTGGGCATAAATGAAAGGATCCCAAATTCTTTCAAATTGATGCTACTGATCACAGTCCATCGGAGGAAGCCCCACCACTTGAGGAACCAGAAGGAGAAAGAAGAGGACAACCAACAGAACAATGTTCCTGAAGAACCAGTTATCTCATTGCATGCTTTGGCAGGGATTTCTTCACCTCGAACTCTCAAAATCATAGGTTTTATTAAGCATCACCCAGTAGTAGTCTTGATTGATAGTGGAAGTACACATAATTTTATCCATCAAAGATTCATGGAAGTAGGGCATTGTTTTGTCTGAGCAGTTTCTAGCTTCTAGGTCCAAATTGCTGATGGGGGAACAATGAAATGTGAAGGCCACTGTGAAAATTTCAAACTTCAAATGGGGGATTATCAGTTAAAGACCCACATGTTTTCCATACACATGGGAGGGTGTGACGTTGTCCTCGGTGCTGAATGGCTTCGTACACTTGGCCCAATCACAATGGATTTCCAGGAGTTATATATGAGCTTTAAGCAGAATAACCACACACATACCCTCCATGAACTCCAGGCAGGAGCTCCCTTTATCATCAGCTCACATCAGATGGAAAAATTGTTAAAAAAGGGCCACCATGGAGTTATAGCTCAATTTAATTCCATCTAGGCCTTTGAACCCAATTCTCTTCATATTCATCTTGAGATGCAACAGATCTTAAACAACCATCTACCAGTCTTTGACAAGCCTCATCAGCTTCCACCCTCGAGAGGGGAACATGATCATAGCATTACTTTGGTCCCAGGGGCCCAACTGCCAAATGTGTGTCCATATAGATATCTGTTTGCCCAAAAGAATGAAATAGAAAAAATAATCAAGGAACTCTTGGAAGCAGGCGTCATTCGTCCCAACATTAGTCCTTATTCATCACCAGTGGTCATGGTGCTCAAGAAAGATGGGGAATGGCATATGTGTCCAGACTTCAGGGCCCTTAATAAGTTGACAGTCAAAGATAAATTTCCCATCCTGGTTGTCGATGATTTGCTGGATGAACTAAATGGGGCCCAATTCTTTACTAAGATCGACCTTCACTCAGGCTACCACCAAATTTGCATGAAAGAAGTAGACATTCCAAAGACTACTTCTGGAAGGCCATTATGAGTTCCTGGTCATGGCATTTGGTCTTTGTAATTCCCCATCCACTTTTCAGAGCCTTATGAACCACCTGCTCAAACCATATCTCAGAAAATCAATCCTTGTTTTCTTTGATGACATCCTCATCTACAGTTGCACCTGGGCCGCACATCTTCAGCTTGTAGATCTACTCTTGCAACTGCTCTGCAAGCATAACTTATTTGTCAAGATGTCCAAGTGTTCTTTTGGCATGGAAGAAGTTGAGTATTTGGGCCACATTGTGGGGTGTGAAGGTGTCAGGGTGGACCCCAAAAAGATCCAGGCAATGCAGGATTGGCCTTAACCTAAGACCTTGAAGATCCTGAGATGATTTTTGGGTCTCACAAGCTACTATCACAAATTTTTCCACAATTATGGTCACATTGCTAGGCCCCTCACTCAACTCCTCAAGAAAAATTCATTCCTCTGGAATGATGAAGCACAACAGGCCTTTACAGCTCTCAAACTCCAGTCTTAGCACTACCTGACCTCACCAAATCTTTTGTGATTGAATGTGATGTTTCAGGTATAGGTATTGGGGCAGTCTTAATGTAGGAAGGTTGACCCTTGGCCTTCACGAGCGAACAACTAAGTGGGAAGAATCTGGGACAATCTACCTATGAGAAGGAGATGATGGCCATCTTACATGCAGTAGATACCTGGCGACCATACTTATTGGGGCGACATTTCCAAATCTGCACAGACCATCAAAGCCTTAAATATTTTTTGGAGCAACGCCTATCCTCACCACAACAAAATAAATGGCTTGCAAAAATTCTGGGATATGATTATGAGATAATTTAAAAGAAAGGGCATGAAAATATTGTAGCAGATGTGTTATCCCGCCAATTTGAGGAGGAAAGTACCCTGCTCACAATTTCCCTTCCCATTCCAGAATGGATTGAAGAAGCTCACAAGGAATGGTTTTCATGGCCTGGGCTCTCCCAACTCATTAATCAATTGCAGGTAGATCCAAATTCCACAGTGGGCTACTCGTGGCAGGATGAGATTCTTCGCTACAAGGACAGAGTCATAATATCACCAACATCCACCCTCAAAAGTCACATTTTGGCATAGTTGCACTCATATCCCACTGTAGGAAATTTAGGCTTTCAGAAGACATATGCTCGCACTCAAAGATCTTTTTTTTGGATAGGCATGAAAAAGGAAATTCTTACTTTTGTAGCTGAATGCGACATCTTTTAGTGCCACAAAGGAGAAATAGTCAAATCCCCGGGCACATTACAGCCATTTCCCACCCCGGCCTCAATATGGATGGAGGTTTCTATGGATTTCATTACGAGTCTTCCAAAGTCAAGAAACAAGTCAGTCATCATGGTGGTTGTGGACAGGTTTTCTAAGTATGCTCATTTTTTCACCCTACCCCACCCTTTTACACCGACTTTGGCCGCTCAATCTTTCATGGATCATCAAATTGCATGGCATGCCCACCTCCATTGTGTTTGATCGTGACCCTTTCTTCACCAATAACTTTTGGCAGGAACTCTTCCAGCTACAAGGTACCCAACTACAACTCAGTACTTCCTATCATCCACAAACTGATGGTCAAACTGAAGCAGTCAACAAATGTCTGGAAACCTACCTTAGGTGTTTCACTTCAGAAAAGCAACATGTCTGGGTACAGTGGTTACCTCTAGCTAAATGGTGGTATAACACCAACTATCATGCCACCACCAAAATAACTCCATATGAAGTAGTTTATGGTCAACTACCTCCTTCCCCTACGTATTATATCAAGGGATGCTCGAAGGTACAAGCAGTGGATCAACTCTTACAGAACCGCACAACCATGCTGACCCACCTTAAAGAGAATCTTCATCAAGCTCAAAACTGCATGAAGCAACAGGTAGATCAACATCGCTCAGAACGCCAATTTCAAGAAGGGGATCAGGTATTTTTTAGGCTGCAACCATATAAGCAAACATCACTCAAAGACAAGGGTTGTCAGAAGCTATCTCCAAAATTCTATGAACCGTATCAAGTACTTCAGCGCATTGGAGAAGTTGCCTACAAGCTAGCTTTGCCACCCACTGCAAAAATCCATCCAGTTTTCCATGTCTCATGCCTCAAGAAAGTGATTGGGAACAATTGAAAAATTCAAACCAGTCTACCTAAACTGGATGAAGAAGGGTCAATCTGGCTCCAACATGAACAGGTTCTTGATACACAAGAAAGGAACCTACATGGCTGCATGATTAAGGAAGTCCTCGTCAAGTGGAAAGACACCTCTCCAGAAGATGCAACCTGGGAACTAACCACTATTCTTCAACAGTTTCCACAACTTTAGCCTTAGGGACAAGGCTATTCTTATGGGGGAGGGCATGTTAGGGTCCCACCCTAACCCCCTTATTTATGTAATAGGATCGAGTCATAGTTATAGTCAATAAAGCCCATATTAATAATTGTAAGTGGTTAACCCGCATTTAATGAAGGGACCACAGTTAGTTGCAAATGGGCCATGGTATTAGATAGATGGTATTAATAAGAACCATGGTATTGCCCCATGGTGTTCCATGTATGCATCCTATCTAAAGGATAGATACTCCCCTTGAGGAGCATCGTGTCTTATTAAATCGAGCTCTTCTCTATTGGAGGTTGACCCCTCGAGGAGGCAAGTGAACATTGCTTTTTGAATAATAAAATACTTACTGTTATTTCTCATTGTTCTATGTTCTGGGTATATCTCTTCGCATATTTGGTATTCTGGTATCGTCTTGTAGGTTAAGAGCATAACAAATCCTCTAAAGGTAAGAAGAAAGGAAAAGGCAAGGGTAAAGCTGATGCCCCAAAATAGGGTCCTCCTAAACCATCTGCTGGTGATGCTTCCCAACAAAAACCTAAGTATCCATGCCTCATTTGTGAGGAGGATCAATATACTAAGGATTGTCCCAGATGGTCCGAAGTTAGTTGTTTGCTCAAAGGGACCCCAACTGTCCTGAAAGAGCCCTTTCCGTCCCAGCAGACTCAAATGGTAGACCAACCTCAGTCATCTACTTCCTTGGGTTCACAAGTGTTCATGATGAGTACCCCGATCAACGTGGCTACCAGGTCAAAATATTATCAAACTCCTACCCCGTCAGTAGGGAAAGAGAAAGAAGGTACCCCTTCTTCTTCTACCCATCCGGTTCTAGTCCTCTCCATATAGAGCGACCTAATCCTGATTTCGCCATTTGACCACCTTCTCAAGGTGTGCTTCAAAATTCCTTGTACAATCCCAATGCTCGAGCCACTCAACATTATAACATTGCTGAAGATTTTGCTCAAGCGCCATTAGTTATGCCTGCTCTCGAGGTCCTTCAAAGCTGTCCTTATCAGCGGAAATCGTTACTGTTGGCTATTGGGGGTATCGATCTAGTTGAATCTAATCTCATCTACTTTGACATAGAAAACCGTGTTCCGCGTTTAGCTCATCAAAGTGCCTTTCTCATTCAGGTAATCATAAATGAGAAAACCTTTCATAGGACCGTCATCGATGAAAGTGCTTCTACCTACATCATGTTTGTTGCTTGTTGGAAGGCAATTGGTTCTCGTACTCTGAACGAGTCCCCTAACACTCTGGAAGCTTTTGGTGAGCACGATTCGTGACCATTCGGTGTCCTTCCCAACCTTTCCATTGCATTGGAGGGCAAGATGGTACACGTCGAAGTAGAGATCATTGACTCTAATCTTAATTACAATCTTCTACTCGGATGGAGCTAGACCCATGCCATGCATGTCATAGCCTCCTCCCTCTTCTGCGTGATTCGTTTTCCCCATCAAGGGAAGATAGCCATGGTCGACCAACTATCGTTCTTTGCCTCTTCCTCCTCAGATGGAAATGTTCCGTATATCAACAACATCGGTGCTCTTTATGAGAGTGTGGGTGCATGAATTTTCAAAGATCCTACGTTGATGGGTATACTCCCACCTCCTCATGTTTCCTCTGTCAACATGATTTTGGTCAAGTCTAATCCTTGGGTCATTCCTTCACCGAATCTTATTGATACATGGGGTGATGTTATGCTGTTAAATCCCACCGAAATTTATTACGTGGAAATTGTTTTGGCTTCATCTTTGGTATCCTCTGATCATCCTTTTTCAAGAACATCTCTCGATGTGTATTCTCATTCCCAATGGCTTGGTTCTGACCCAGTGGTCATGTGTTGTGCCTTGAGGAGTTCTCTTCTCCAATCCCTATTGACATGTTCATTTCTCCAGACATTGTCAAGATCTTTCAACTCAGGGCACCTTTATCTCTTCACGGCTTCAAGTTTTTTTCTCCCTCCCCAAGTTTTTATCGATTTCCCATTATTGCAATGGGGTTGTCATCTTCTAACTCATAACCCTCTCTTTCCTAGGGGGCATGGGGGCACAACCTTATATGAGTTCTACTCTATTATTTGGCCAAGTCGATGCTTACTCATCATGTCAATGGTAAAACTCCAGTTTTCATCTATGTTGCTTGATTACCCAAGTCCTAGCATGGACTCTGTCAAAAAGTATTATGCTTAGGTCATCTTTCATGGTTACTTTTTTACAATAGTCTGTCATTCATTTTTGTAAAATGTGGTTTGGTGTGTTATTTTGCAAGCAGCTTTCTTACTTATTATTTCCTACTTTATAGATGTCGGTGTCTCCTCACATTGGTTTTGCTGATGGTGTTTGCCGTAATACCCAAAATCTATCATTTGCGGCATGGGCCATTTATGACCCCCATGGTAAGTTTATTGATCTTCAAGGTATATGTCTAGTTTGAACAACTAATAACATCACTTATAGCGCGGTTATCGAATTGTTGTCAGAACCTATCGCTCTTGGCATCCGGGAATTGATTCTCAATCTTGATTCACAGCTTGTTTTTCTTCAAATTAACGGGCAATATTTTGTTAGAAACCCTTAGATATTGAGAATGTATCTACGTATTCATCTACTAGAGAGAAATTTTGATTACATTACATATCATCATATTCCTCAACACATGAATACATTAATAGATGCATTAGCTACTTATGTGTTCGATAGACATTTGCGAAACATGTAACAACTCAAAAAAAAAACATTTGTAACATATTAAGCAAGGAAGTACATCATATATATATATATGTGTGTGTGTTGGTAATGTTTATCATACATCAAAACCTCAAAAAATAATATGTGTGTTCGAAATACATCGGTGGCTCGCAGGCCTTATACATTTGTGGCTCCCAGGCCTAAAAAATATGGAATGCTAGACTTATGCACTAAAAAACGTGATGCTCATGATAGCATGTAACTTCTCGGACTATGTGAGTCAGTAGTCAGAGAATCCGATTTGACACCCCCACCATATACCTCTAGTATTGGCGTGGGACATCACCCATCCGAGCATATTTTGGGATCCCATGGGTCAAACCCTCGAGATTCCGCGCAATCCTCATTGTTGCTTCCCTCCTGATAAGGAGTGACATCAAACTATTGAGTGACGTGCCTAGTGATTGGGGACATCCTAGCAGGGCATTCTAGTCCAACATCTGCATTCATAAAATTGAAGTTTCATGAACACATATATTTCAAAAAAAAATACAAAAAAAAAAATTGCTTTTACCTCCATCATAAAAATCCTCCCCTTCTAGGAGCGATATATCCGGATCTCCAAGGAAGTCCATACCACTGTAAGGCCAATCCTCCACTATGATCAACTGTCATCATAGCCACAAAAAAAGGCCAGCTTATAGGACATCTGTTGGCTCCCCATAACCCTGGGCATCAACTCGCTCCAACGGACCATCTGTGGGTCTCGTGGCATCGACGGATCTACCTCAGTCAGCTGGTATTGGAACAATGACACCCATTCCAAGAAGAAGGTCACTAGCACAGATCTGAAGCAAAACTACTTCAGGTGTCCTGCCTTAGCTTTTGATAGCTAGTGCTTCATGTTGATTTTCATATCTTCCTCACAGTTAAATATGGTGGGCGTCGTGCAATAGATAGCATACTGAAACTTTGACTTGTTGGTCTCATGCGGTGCTTGGGACCCAACCACTCTATTGATGGTGAATAGTAGCACTCTCAACATAAGATCTCGAACGGTCATAATCTCCATCTTTCCACTTTTGGATTTGAGAGCTTCTGGGCAATGTTTAGCAAGTAGCATAGTCACACTTTCCCCAATTGGCATCGACCCATATAGGTTGTCTGGTTCCCCTCTCTGGTACTGTCCTGTGAGGAAATAAATGTTTGAAGTCTCCAACTCCAGCTCTTGTTCACCGATGATGAAAATTTCTCGATTCACGTCCTAGAGACTGATCAGGTACCGTAGCAACTCAGGTTGGGCCTATAGACCTGGTGTAAGAAATAATTTGAGGAGCCCACAGTTCCTCAAATCTTCCAAGAAATTTGGATCATCGATTTCTTAAGTATTAATATCCTCATGCTCATGTTCTTTCCAGTCCACCATTTTTCATGATTTCTTCCTGCAAAAACCATGTAATCAAGTCAATGATCATCCTTGGCCAGAAAATTTTCAATTCAAATGGCTAAATTCAGTAAAAAACATGCAAATTATTTTCTCATAGTGCTGGCATGACTGTTATAAAAACAGTTGCGCCGACGACGCAGTTGGCAGTTTTAGCCATCCCCGATTGACGCAATTCCATGCTTGAAAATCATGCCGACTGAGGGTGAATTTTTTTTTCCAAAATCTCCCCATGAAACCCAAAAAATGGATAAAAATAGGAAAAATTAGTATGAAAATGGAGCTTAAGGTCTTGGCTCTTACCTGCAACTGACGGCTCGACGAATGACCTCCCAGATCTCCTACAATCTGCTCTGAAAAAATTAGGGCACAAGTGGGTAAAAATCTCTTCACACAAAGGTAAAATGGTAAATGGTAAAAAATAATTACTTTTGCCCCATTTTATTCATTTTTTCATGAAATATTAGGGTTTTTAAGTATTTTTTGACCTATTTTTCCTTAGAACTGGATAATGCATTTACCTTTCTTGTGCAGCGACAGGTGATGGATTGTTGATGATGGTACTGGAGTCATGTTTCAGCTCTTTTCTTGACTCATAAATCTCAAATGAAAAGATCGCCAAGTATTTTTCCCTTTTTGACTCGTAAAAGAGAATAAAATGGAGGTTCTGCTTTCAATCTCTTTTTCGACTCTTTAAACATGGAAAGATTACCGAGCTCTTGACATTTTGAACTCATAAAAGGCTACGAAACATCGTGCACCTAGTATATGTTTACCCTTTTTTTGGGCTTGGATGCACTATTTATGAAAAAGCTTCTGCTTGACTGAAATGGTCAAGTGGTTCTCTTGAGCATTGTTTTCTACCTTTTCGGGCTCGAAAGACATAACTATACGAAAAGGGGCCATGTGGAGTTTTCTTTTCCGTGTCTTTTTCAAACTCTCTAAACATGAAAAATATACTAAGTTGCACCTTTTTCAGAGTCGTTAAAACATTAAATGACATTGGATTCATCACCATGACGAATGTGAGCTTCTCCTTCCTAGGCTCATTAAACTTACTAGTTCGGATTGATCCAAAGGATGAATTTACAGTGCAAGCATATGCTATCCCTTCAAGCTTGTGATAAAAAATAATTGGGGTACCTGCCAGAAATAGTGGGGGAAAATTTGGAAATTCGGTTAGTTGTGTTGGCAAGTCACTCTTGAACATGACATTTTTTGCTTCGTGACGGGTTGGGATATCCTCGTTTTCATTTGACCTTCTTGGGTTGGGCCACTCATTTTTTGCCATCCATTTTATCTCTTCCACATCATCATGACTATTGATCCTATGGATCCAATAGATGCCAAACTCTGGAATCGTGTCGCTGATATGTTCAAGAGTCAGTCCTTCTGTAGTTACACTTACTCTTGTTTCTCTATATCATCTGAAAACATTTGCATCCTTTTGTCTCGTGTCGATGATGTGGGATACATCATGGCCCGCCTTCGACATGGTCATTTCTTGTCGACTTCAGCTCATTATCTAGGAATCTAGCTGAGAGACTCCCTTCCAGTACCTTAGAGCTTGGATGCCCTAATGGAAAGTTCTTCACACTCGATGACAAGTTCACATCATTGGCTTTTGATCAGGTGATTTCATGGGTGTTTGACATTATTTTCTTTATTCAAATTTTGTGAGCTGTGCGACCCATGCCTTGAGAGCCATTTTCATTATTGGTGGTTTCTCTCATGCTTGTTAATGATTCACATCATTGACCGGTAATCGAGCGACTTCCTAGCATGTTCGACTTCAACACATTCATTCACATGTTAGGATTTGTACTTTGATTGGGTCATTTTGGAGCGCAAGACCCTGGGCTAAGATTACACAAGTCCAGGTTGCGAGGCAATGTGACATGGTCATGTTGATATACATGTCTCTTTCAGATGGATGGCTACAACCATACAATGAGTTGTTATATGTGAACCTTCTCATTATTGGGTGGTTGCGACCATACCTTGGTTTCATTATGATCCTTTTTGTTGGATGGTTGCACCCATACCATGATTCATGTATCATTATTCATAGTTTTTAGTGATGTATATGTATCTATGTTTGCTTGCATGTTTTCCGATGATCGATTTTGATTCCCCACTTCCACTTATAATTCATTTCACCCCTCACTCTAGTTTGGCCTTCACGCTTTAGGGGGCATCTGTTACACAACATTTTTTCACTATCCCTGTACTCCCCATCTACCATCCCAGAGGATCTTTATAGTGTACCCAACATGGTTTCCCATCATGAAGAAACTCCCAGTATGTCCCTCTTCATGAGAACAATAATTCCCTTTTGCATCATTTCCAAAGAATCTTCCTTCTATTTGAGTTTACAAGACCAGAAATACTGACCATTTTTCTCCTCGCACTGATTACAGAGGTTAAAACTAACCCTCACACCGATCGGATTGACTGAGCCCTTTTCCAGTCACATTGATCCTCTTTTGGAAGGTTCGTTAAATAAGGAGTTGAAGCTTCCATATCTAGAAGCTTCATAACTGAAGTCTAGTAGATGGTTGGGCCAGATAGAGCTAAGAAAATCAGTTTGGGCTCCTTTCCCCTATTAGGATGGAACAACCTCAAGAGATAAGACCTTCTCCCATGATGATAGGAACCATCTCCCATCCATCCAAGCTATATGAGCCTCTCTTTTTCCCAAGAAAAATCTAGTTGGAGTTTTGGAGCAAGTCTAAATAACCAGAAAGTCATTTATAGCTTGTATCTTTCTAGTGTATGTTTGAGGGAGAATAGTGTGATTTTGGTTTGGTTTGAGACTAAAGGGAAAGAGGCCTTAAACTTCCATTTTTTGGGGCTATCCATGAAGTGCTAGCAGAAGTGTGGGAACCCGGATACGTCGAAGTAGACTAGCAACGCCAAGGCACCAGTTGTAATCTCTTTCTGATTTATATTAATGCAACTATCGATTGATTTCCTACATGAAGTGTAATTTTACATATTTATGGTTTAATGTTGCTTGACCTATTAAGTAGGCTGAATACAATATTGTGTGTTGTCATGTTTGTTGTTGTTTTTTTTTCTTGTTTCAGGTATTCAAAGGAAGGAAATGGAAGATAGCTGGAGTGAGGAAGCAGGACCATCACCAAGCAGAATAGTGTTCTAAGAGGTAGGCCCTCTTAATTGATTCTAGCTTAAGGAGATTTTCCATAGATTGTTTGTTTGTGGCTAGACCCACTCTCTCGAGCTAGAGGAATTGTTTGTGTCTGCACTGAGAATTTACCTGCACCACAATGTCTGCAACACTTAGCCACATAATTTTCTTGGCTTTTCAACTTTGGCCTCTTCTTGAAAAATTTGTTGCTGGAAGCCCTCTCTCTACTTGTTTGTAAGTAGGTCCCTTTTATAATCCGCGACCATCTCATCCTCCTGAGAATCATATGAATCACACATCGAAGGAGGTTCTTGAACTTGTTCTCCACATGAAGGAAGTGAATGGTAAACTGGAGCCTCTTCTTTCTATGCATCTTCCTATGACTGGGACTGTTGTGGTTCTGCATCGTTCAACTTCCCATTGGAGTCATACTCATCATAAGAAGGAGAATCATCGAATTCGGCTGAATAAGATCTCTAAGGGTTTGTTTGCAGTGCGATGATGTTTCCTTCTTTTATGTCTTAATCACTGTGCAATGCGAGTAGATATCTTCTTATAATGGAGTCTCACAAACATCTCCGGTAGGATCATTTGCCTCAGGAATATTTTCAACATTACAATGTGCACAAAAATCTTCAAAAAAAGAATTCGGTGGACATAATAATTTTCAATAATGATTGAATGTTATATGAAAATATTTTAGGGAAGATATGCTGCCACAAGGTATTGTTTTGTACCAAACTCTAGCATCCTCATATAAAGAATACATGAATAATTTCATTTCTACATCTTCAAGAAAAATACCCTATTGTTCCATTCATTCAAGAAAATATTTGAGGTGTTGGTGAGGCCTTCTATCTGTGTTTCCACTGAATCTAGGCAAATAGGTATTACATTCATCAAATGAGGGAACATGATTGGGATAATCAGTAATAAAATAAAAATCCAGTGGGGCAAATTGGTTGGCCAGGAATGCAGAATGGCCATTTTAAAAACCCCCTAGGTAAGTGATCTCTAGTTCAAAGGTGGGGAATGTTTTCAGCTGATTTAGTATTAGAGCAAGTATGAGGCTGCTTAAAAACCAAGATGATAAAATCAATATATAGACATTGGAATCGCCATGATGTTTACCATAGAATTGAAACAATGGAGTCCCCAAGGTGAGAGATCCTCAACCCACACTTCCCTTGCTCACCTAACAGAGGGAATGTGAAATTTTTTTGTACCGAGGGGAAAATATTCTAATACGTTCCTCGACAGTGGCACCAAAAATATGTTGCCACTTTTTCTAGAACATGTGACAACAAGTGCTTCAGGAGATGTAGAAAGCTTCTTAGAGACATCCTCTTGGTTGATTATAGACCAGTGCCCAGGACATCTTGAATAGAGGAGTGCATGGAATATTATTAGTGGGTTTTCTGTTGCACTCCAATTGTCACGTAGTTAAAAAGATAATAAAAGGGGCTTGGTTCAACAACCCTTCAGTAAGGTAAACTCAAGCCAATACATGGATCTGAATGTTCAGGGGTAAATCGGGCTGATCTGAAGGAGGAATGTCTTGTTCTCGTGGTCGACATGCAACAACATGCAACTTAATATTGACATCAATGAAAGTGAAGAGGAGGATTTGATTCCTAAGGATGAAGCGAAGGCCTAGCTGCCTAAAATGATTACATTCAGATTTGAATATGTTCTTGGAAATATTGAAATTACAAAAATAAAAAGAAAAAGGAAAACATAATGACAATGGGAGGAAAATATCTTTGAGATGACCCTGTTATGGTCTCTACTCAGGCCACGTCTATGCCTCAATGATATGGCCAATATTCCTACTGCTTTCGATCTTAACAGCTTTAATTCTTCACTTACAAGAACCGAGAGTGATCACCCATGATGGCCATAACATGTCCTAAGCATAGCTTCCAACTCATTTGTCCCTTTAGCCTTCCCTGTATTATGCTATCAGAGCGTGATATGCCCGGTTGTCTCGCCAGAGTGCAATATCGAAGAAGTCCTATATCGCAAACTTCACAGTAATGCAACATCCAAATCTGTAGATTATCGATAGATATATGTGCTTTGCCTCAGCCCCACGTCCTTGGTTCTTTGAGTTCCCATTGACTGTGGGCAAGCCCTTATATCAGAGCTCCCTTATCGATGATTTTCAATCAAGAATTTTAACTTGGAGTTGCAACATTTCAATTTATCTAATCACTGATTAGCCCTCTGTGTTCAGCCTTAGCCCTTGGATCTTTAACTCTTTATGTGACAGTAGGCTAGCCCCTATATCAGAGCTCCCTTATCGGTGATTTCCAATGAAGGGTTTAACTTGGATTTGCGATATTTCAATTTCACCGATTGTCGATAGCCCTTTAGTGCTTATCCCTTGGTTCCTCGGCTCTTTATGTGACCGCAGGTGAGCCCCCTTATCGGAGCCCCTTTATCGGCGGTTCACAATTGGAGAATTCCTTGTAATCTGCACTGCAATGCTACCTCTAATCATCAATTGCTGATTGATGATGTCATGATTGCCATGTGTCACTTCCTGAGTGGTGACATATGTCTCCTGGATATGCTCCCATAGGACCCCTGAAAATGCCATATCTGCATGCCACGTGTCCTTCATACTGACACATGATGATGATGTCAAACGCCACATGGCTTTATAAGGACCAATAGTATTCTGCCACGTGGCCCCATGGAGGAGAGAGAAAAGGTCTGCCTGCACTTGGTTTTGGGTTGAATTTCTTTGTTAATCAAAATCGGTCATCCTGACGCTTTAACACTAACATAACGCAACTCATGATATCACAAAATTCTAGAGTTGTCACCCCGCCAGCATGCCGATTCATTGATATGACTGATTGTTGGTCGTCAATCGGCAATATTTCTTTGTTGTTGTGATCGACGATTCATCAAAGCTTTGACATGTGATGTGACGATATGCGATATGACCCTGATGTGTGATCGTTGATACGCCCTATCGCTGGAACTCCCGATATCTGATAGACTATGCGCAATGGACCTCTGGCTGCTGATTGTCGATATCGGTGATCACTGATCGCAAGTTTTGTTATACGGAATTTATACCTACGGATAAGTATATCTTCCCTAAGTGGGTAGTTATACTTAGAAAAACTAAAGTAAAGATGTTTAACCTTTTCATACAATAAACAAATAAGATAAAAGAACCTACTAGTGATCCTTCAATGTCCTTTGAGTTTCTCCCATTACTCCCGCTCAAACTGAATTCGCTCAATTTGTACCTTCCAACATAAATAGAAGATGGCAACAATCAAAGCATATGATCTATTTATTGTAAACAAATGGAATCGAAAACATTTGAACATAAATTCATGATATATATAGACAAAAGTATTGGAAAAGGAACAAACAACTTTATTGATTGATAGAAGGAGAAGTTACACTCAATGTGGTTCTATCTCGTGTCACTCATCCAGCTTAGTCCAAACGCTCATCACACCAATAGAAACATCAATCCAATAGCATAACATAATTGACAATTATTTCAAGTCTCTAAACCAACAATATTTCTCTATATTATCCAAGCTCCTTTGGCTCTATGATGGGAGGCCAATTTATAGATGAATGCAAGTGGTTTTGTCATTAATATGTCACTGAATGGTTTTCCATAATTGGATGATTAGTTTCCATGTTCAAAGGGATAAGCGGATAGAGGATTAGATGATCCAAGGCTATCCTAATTCGAGCTCATCTTGATAGTATAGGAGCTAGGTTCCTTCTAGAAGGCTCTAGAAAGGAGGAATATACTCTTGATCCAATGAACATTTCGAGGATTCTCGCCCAACTCAGGCTTGAGTGGATTTAGGTGCTCTGCAACGCAACCTTGAATGGGGCTACATTCTATGCAGAGCACTTACCCCTGACCAAGGGTGTGCTGGTGACCCAAGGAAGCACTTCAGCAGGGTTTGAAGTTACGAAACTCTCATGGATGAATGCGCTCAATGAGGTGTCATGTCTAGGGCATGTGGCAATTGAATTTGGGTTTGATAGACCCTATTTACACTTATTTGATCATCAGGAGTGATGTGCCCAAATAGACCTATAACAACTGCCCCCTAAAGTATGAAGTCAAAAATGATAATGTTGAGTGATATGCCTTATGATGTGATGGGGAGGATCTAAAGCAGACGGTGACCTACATCAATTACAATACAAAATATCGTGATATCTTTGAATTTTTCATGAATTTCTGAGGGAAGGCACACCCATGCTCAGCTTATAAACTTTTCATTACATGTACATAAATCAGATAGTCATCTACAGATATAGACCCATGATAAGATGACCATTTGTGTAAAGCCATCGTATAGATGATTTAGTACTCTCCTGAAATCGCAACCCGGATGGATGAAACTAGATCCAGGGTCTTATATCTCGACTAATCATTTTCTCAAGTACGATTCTAACCATCTAAAAATGTGATTTGAAGTCAAACATGGGAAGACACCATCTGATTACCAACCAATGATGTAAGTTGTTAACAGACATGAGATAAATCACCAATAATGATAATGATTCTCAAGGAAATACAGTACATTCTACATGGCGTGAATAGATGTTTTGATGTCGAACACCGTATGAAGTCTTTTGGTAGAAGGCCTGTGATGTCAACTTGTTGCCAAAAGTGAGAAAATTTCCATTGATGTATGCAAGCCCTAAGGTACTGGAAGGGTCTTTCTAAGTCAACTTCCTGAATAATGTGATGATGTCGACAAGAAGCAACTCGTCGCAGGAGGGCCTTGATGTATCCCCGATCAATGACACGAAATGAGTGTAATTATTTTGAAGACAGAATGTGACTTATGACACAATGTTCAAGAATGGTGGTCATGAAAATGAAGGTTCATGAGTATTGCAAAGGATGAAGTTCACTAAGTGACTTCTCTTGAACATGTCGGTGACACTGAATGAATTGGCAACATTGACCCAAAACCAAAGTGATGGATGGTCTGATAGACCATAGGTATGATAACATCAAGTAGATAACCCAAACCAAATAGTCACAGAGAAGAAGTGAAAGTGTCATGTTCAAGAGTGACTTGCTACCATAAAGTGATTTATCCCTTTTCCCATTTTCCCCATTCAATGCTAACTAATGCCTCTTTATTTTTTAACAATATTGAGGAGAATAACATATGATTGATGCGTAATTCTACCCTTTGGGTGAATCCATCACTATGTGATGTTTTAACGAATCTGGTGAATGTCAAACTCAGTCTTGTCATGATGGAAAAGTTTATCATTATTTGATGCTTTAACGAGTTTAACATCAATGAGAACTAAGTCCTTTTCATGTTTAGAGAGTTTGAAAAGGGACAAAAAGAAAACTCCACAAGTTCTTTTTCGTAAATTTGTCTCTCAAGTCTGAAAAAGCATAAAATAATACAAGAGAGAACCTATTGACCATGTTCGATCAACGTATTCATTTTTCGTAAGTAATCTATCTAAGTCTAGAAAAGGGTTAAACTTATATTGAGTAGATGTTGTTTCCAATCCATTTACAAGATGAAAAGGACAAGCACTCGAAAATCCTTTCATATTTTGAGAGTCTGAAAGGAGCTGAAAGAGAACTCTAGGGGGGTTCCTTTTTCGTTGTTTAACAGAGCTCGAAAAAGAGATAAAAGTATGCTTTTTGGTAAAAAGTACATTTTACAATCATGCACATCAAATTCACTATGTCAGCTATAAACCTGCTCAAAGAACCACCAAACGGATTAAACGTACCTGTTTCATTGGTAAAAATAGGTAAAAATATATTTTATTCATTTAATGAACATGAAATAACCATAAAACAAGAATTTACCAAGTCATTTTACCATTTGACATTTTCCATTCAGTTTTGTGCTCTGAACCAACTTTTTTACCTCAAAATTCAGCAGCTAATTGCGGGATATTCTATGGATCATTCTTTGTGCCGTCAAGACTAGGTAGGAGATCTACCTATTCTATTTCATTTAAGGTCATTCTTTTTCAATTTCAGGCAAAATTTTTAGGGTTTTGGGTTCCCTAGGGTAAATATATCATACCCTGGGATCAACGCACCATTATACATCGAAAACTATGCTACAAAGTAGTCAAACAGAAGGGAAAATGCTCTGCATCGCATAGTCTAAAGATCAAGGGTGCGTTGGGCGCAATTTAGAAATTTGATTCATCATTTCTACCCAAAATCTCTTCAGTTTTTTGCATGAAATGGATCCTAACTAAGCCTATGGTCTGATTTTATACTTTGATCAGATCATAATGGATATCACATGGCATGAAAAAGAACATGAAGAACAAGATATGGTTGCCCTAAATAATCCTGGTACTGTTGAGGCCCTCAAAGATTGTGGGTTACTCAAATATTTCAGGTTATCCAAGATGAAGAAACAATTAGAACTATTGTAGTTCTTGGTTCATTCATGGGATCTAGCGGAACATGTTTTTCACATAGGGGACAAAGTGCTCCCTATATTGATTGATGATATTTACTTTCTTACAGAATTATCAAGACATGGTGCCCCCGTTTCTCTTTCAGGTTCTACCCATGGGGGTGAATCAGTGAGGGACTGCATTCGACAATTTTTCCGGCCAGGTAAATAGCCTAGCAAAGATGGAAAGATAAACATCAGGGATGTTTTTGATTTACCCTTGCGAACAATCCTTTTTACTATCACAAAGTTGGTGGGTAGCATGACACTTCATGTCACGAATAGACCATACATGCAGTATGCGCTCGAGTGTCTTGAGCTAACTATGTTCAATTGGTGTGAGGCAGTACTCTCTTTGATGAAAAAGCGGCTGACTAAATTAAAAAGTGGTAAGATGAAAAATTTCAACTATAGATCAATCTTGATTGCTTTTACTTTGAAGAGAATTCCATTGATGCAACCTCAGCATGTGACACTAAGTTTAGCTGGTCCTAGAGATCCATAGATGCAGAGATGGGTAGAGTTGATGGCTAGACATGCTCGTTAGTCATCAATCTCATTTTCTTCTGCATTCTTTAGTTGGCTCCATCGACAACATATTGTCATAGAGGAGCATCCATAGGTAGGGATGGATTTTTGTGGAGATCCAGATTTGAGATTACCAGTGGGTGCTCAATGGGGTGCTATAGGTAAATTGTTTTGACCATGTATTTTTTATTTTTTGAGTTTTTACATGTTTTTGTGTTTTTTGATGTTTCCAAGACTAAACTAAAAATGTTCTCATGTATATAGATGTTGGCACTATTCAACCAATGGGTCATCAACAGGATGAGACTGAACCAACAGGGAGAAATCTCGGAAGAGTAGTTCTCCAGGATTTAGATATGATCGAGACACTGGCGGAGTTGCAGCATCATATAGAGGGGTTAACCCTCGGTATACCAGATGTTCGGATCGAGGAGTTACCGATGAGACTACAACGCCATACTATTGGTGTACCTAGCTGTTGGATGAGGCTATTGCGCATGATAGCTCAAGCAGTGACCTGTTATCATGAGCATCATTACATCTACTTAGGATGACTTACTATATACATTTTGAGGTTTTGAGGTCAGATGACCAACATGTCATGGACACAAATTTTTGTAAAAACTTTGAACATCTATCTATTTTACTTTTAGTGTTTTTGTATGGTTATGTGTAATCCTATTCAACTATTGATATGAATTAAAAATTTACTCTTTACATATGTCGTAAATGTATTTTTAACACGTAATTCACTAAAGAATCAGTCAATGTGTTAAAATTTCTGGAAATGTGTTGATATTGAATGTAATCAAAATGTCTTTCCAATAGATGAACTCTAAGGAATATACGATGAATAGTTGGATTTTGGACGGTATAAACATTCGTAAGTTGTAGTACGACAAGTTGTGAGTCTAGCCTAATAATGATTCGATGAATGCCAAGTGAAATGGCATCAGAGAGGAGTTCTATCAATACACTATACACAGTGATATTTTTTGTAGAATGACCGATACAAATCCCTTGAATACTCACTAACTCGCCACTTGGAGTGAATATGGCCCATGTTGTAGAGGATAGGTTCTACATACTACGACTAGCACCATCGGCATAACCAAAAAATGGTTCCAAATATTTCGACATCTACAACAAATGCAAATCGGATTATTAACCACATAAAAACTCCAAAAGTCACACTGTGACGCACACATGAAATCAAAGCATATATACAATGTTTTTACTACGCATAATCAAGCATAGTAACATTTAATATTCAACCCGTTTCGGGGCTGCAACAATGGAATTCCATCATAATCAACCAACTCGTAAGCGCCTTTTGCCAAAACATGCTTGACAATGTAGGGGCCCATCCATAGTGGTTCAAATTTTCCTGTTCCTAATTTATTGGCTTCCTGATTATAAAGCAAGGCTAGGTCTCCTTTTTTGAATATTTGAGGTTTGACATTGCAGTCATATTGCGCCTTAATTCATTTCTTATGTGCTTCGTTGGCCAATGCAACTTCACGACGTGTTTCATCTAGATGGATGAGTTCTAAGAAATGTGATTCCTCGTCACAAGTGTCAGGTAACAAGTCAATTGCGGGTTTTAGTGATGAAATCTCAAATTGTATTGGCAAGATTTCCTCAAGACCATACACCAATTGGAAAGGTGTGAAACGAGTTGTGTTTCTTACCGAGGTTCGGTAAGCCCACAAAGCTGAGTACAGGATCAGATGCCAGTTTTGTTTGTGAACTCCTATCATTCATTGAAGCATTCGCTAAAGGACTTTGTTCGTGGATACAACTTTTCCATTAGCATGTGGATAATAAGGAGTAGAATTATCATGTGAGAGTCCTAACTTGGCAGTTAATTCTGTCATCATGTGATTGCGAAAATGCGAACCATGATCTGTAACTATAGCTTGTGGTACACAAAACCGTGCAACCACATGGGGTAAGAAAAAAAGTGCAGTTGTCTCACCACTATTATTTAATGTAGGCATCGCCTCAGCCCATTTCGTAAAATAGTCAACTACAACAATAATATACCCATGCCCCCTAGCCGAGTGAGGGTTACATGTCATAAAATCAATGCCCCATTTTTCAAATGGTCCAAAAACAATGACAGGATACCATGGTGCAGGTGGTAATTGAGTCTTACAGTCAAACATCTGGCATGCATGATAACTTCTGACAACATTAATGAAATCATTAAATATGGTAGGCCAGAAGTAACCATCACAGAGACTTTTCTGTGCGGTAGCATAACCAAGTAAATGTCCACCACAAGCACCAGAATGGACATCATTTAGAACTTTCTTAACCTTCTGATGTGTGAGGCACCTACAAAAAATTGTATCGATACCGCGGTGGTAAAGGGTGTTGCCAATGATCAGATAATATTTGGCTTGATATCAAATACGTCATTGTTGCGAGCGAGAGGTATTAGACCAGAAAGTTTATGTTTGGAGATAGATCAGTATATCTCCATACCAAGGGTCAGATGATGAGATCAGAAACAGAGACTCATCTAGAATTGATGGTTCCATTGTTGAGTCGATGGTAGTAGAGGGAAGGTCGCAAAGAAGCTCGACAAAAACTAGAGATTTCTTTGACTTGGATTTGATGAATTCCAAATAAAATTCCTACAAAATGATAATCCATTTTGAATATTTTCCCCCCAGCAATTGACGTGACAAGATGTATGTCATAGGGTTGCAATCCGAAATGATAGTGGTCTTTCAGAGCAGGATATAATGGAAAAATCTCTGTATAGATTGAACGAAAGCCAGAGCTAGATTCCCCATGTAAGAATACTTAACTTCCATATCATTGAGATTGCGACTCAATTAATAGATCAGATGTTCAATCCCATCTTCTTCTTGAACTAAAACCATAGGAATGGTTGTATCTGCAACGAAAAGATACAAGAAATAGTTGTTCTGATAATTAGGGGAATACATTAATGATGCTCCAATCAGGGTATCTTTGAGAGAATCAAAGAAAGCTTGTGCAACCTGGTCCCAATGGAAGGGAATTCCCTTTTTCAAAAGACGAGTAAATCCCTTAGCCATTTCAGCATAGATAGGAATGAATCTCCTTAGAAAGTTAGCCTTCCCTTGGAGTCTCTGTAACTGAAGTAAATTGGAAGTTGGAGGTAGGTCAATAATTGCCTTAACCTTCAAGGGATTAAGTTGAATTCCTTCTTTGGAACTTATGAAACCAAGAAAATTACCAGAACCAACACAAATCACACATTTATGTGGATTGAGTTGAATTTTGTAGTGTCGACATCATAAAAAAATGGCTCTCAAAAGTTGCAGGTGATCAACCCATTTCCATGAATGAGTAGGTAAGTCATCTAGATAGGGTTTAATGATGTGTTTGATGTCGTGGAAGGCATAATTCATTTCCCTCTAAAAAGTTGCCCCAGTGTTTTTCAAACCAAAAGGGAGTTTCCTATATGTGAATGTGCCCCAGGGACAAATAAAGGCAGTTTTAGATTGGTCTTCTAGGTGGATATTGATTTGATTATAGCCAGAAAAGCCATCCATAAATGAAAATATTTCACATCCGGCACATTCATCAATTATCTGGTCAATAAAGGGAGTGGGATAGTTGTCTTTTGGACAAGCATGATTAACATCCCTATAATCAACACACACTCATATTGTTCCTTGTTTCTTCATGACAGGAACAATATTGGAAACACAATTGGTAAGAGGAATGGTGTATATGAAACCAACATGCAAAATTTTTTCAACTTTTGCTTTTATGGCAGAAACCTTCTTCGGATGAACAAGATGGAGGTGCGTACCAACTTGACATCAGGATACATTTTAATCTTGTGTTCAACTATACTAGAATCAATACCTAGAATTTCCTCATATGACCAAGCAAATATATCATGGAATTCACAAAAAAGAGCATGGTAAGTTTCAAGTTCTGATGGAGAACAAGATTTGCCAACATGGATGTTTTCTACAATTCTAGGTCTGGTCTAAATATCAATAGAAATGGTTTCTTCGATATTAGATAAGTTTCGTTCAGAATCGACTGTGTCTATAAATACAGAATTTGAAAGGAAATCAACGATTGAAGGGCGATTTAGTTCATTTGGAATATCTTCTATGTGATGTGGAAGATGGGATCGATGATGATAATCTTCCCATGGTTCTTCTTCTGTCATCATTGATTGGACAATTGCTTCACCAGTAGAAAATGTACGTGAAAAAGATCAGAGGAAGTACCATATTCTAACGAACGATCAACCCATACAATCGGTGATGATGAATTTGGATTTGTTGTGCAAGCCAAAAAGATTGATTCCTATGCAAGCTAAATTGGGCTTAGCGACATGGTTTCATTACACATATCAACTTTGGAATTATTGGAAATCTTCCATGAGTCAGATGAAGTGGAAGATATCATGTTACAGGTCTCAAATTTTGCAACTTTCACCATTTGTGATGGTGACGGTAGTGAAAAGGTGCCCATTAGGGAAGAATATTTGAAGAGACCTACTCCAATGTTCTGAAGAGATAGTGGAGGTCCTTGAACTAATGGAACACTTCTAGTTTCCTGTGAACTAAAGATGAATAAGGTGAGTTGATCAATTAATGTGATTCCACGTTTATGAGGCACTACAAGAAAAAAGGTCATTGGTGAGGGTCACTCTTGTGACGTACCTTTAAGGTTCGTCACCAATGTCGCATATGGTGACAACCTTTAAAAAAACATTTTTCTAAGTGTATAGAGTGATAGCCCTTTATGATTTTTCACCAACACCATTTTCAATGACACTTTTGGTGAGGGTCATTAAAGGCCCATCACTAATTCTGTCTTTGGTGACACTTCTAGTGATGATCTTTTATTGACCATCACCAATGATATTTTTGGTTACCTTTGGTGATGGTCACTAAATGTTCGTCATCATTTATCATTCCAATGAGTTTTTGATGATGCTTCATGCCTATGACGGACCTTTAAGTTCCATCACCAATGTCGCATATGGTGATGGTATTTAAAAAATCATTGTTGTAAGTGTATATAGTGATGGTCCTTTAAGGTTTGTCACCAAATCCATTTGCAATGACACTTTTCGTGAGGGTCATTAATTTCCCATCACTAATTCTCTCTTTGATGACACTTTTGGTGAGGGTCATTAAAGGCCCATCACTAATTCTCTCTTTGGTGAAACTTTGAGTGACAATATTTTATTGACCCTCACCAACGCACTTTTTGGTTACTTTTGGTGACGACCAAAAAATGTTCATCATCATTGATCATTCCAATGAGTTTTTGATGACACTATATACCTGTTACTGTATTTTTTGTCAAAATATAATGATTTAAGACCATTGTTGTGGAGTATTTTTCATTATGTGTCCAAGGTCATAGTGGTTATAATAGCTAGTCAATTTGCTAAGAAGTAATTAGTGTGTATCATTTCCCTCAAGTCATAAGAATATAGTCTTCCTATGAGTCAACACATGATTCATCTCTATTAGGTTTATTATCTAGAAAATTTCCTTTAAATAAAGTTCCACTAGTGTGTGTAGGAACTATATTATTTAATACATAATCAAGCTCTGTCAATTCTATTAATGATAGAGACATCGCACTCCTCAACACTCATGGCACACCTTAACATGCTTTGGAACAATACACTAACATTCCTTGGCACCTCACATGTCTTGGAATATCTTTGTACCTATAACATATTTCCATGAGTAGGATGCCAAAGCACATGTTGGCATGCCATATCATAGCATAGCACTCCCCTATCATGTGTTGGCATTCCCTGTAGTCCCTATCATGCCCTAGAACTCCTTGGCATAATATTTCATTGACAAAAATTAGCACTTGGCACACATTTACACTCGGCATGTATTGGAACATATTATTAGTGTGCCTAGCATGCCCCTTTTGAAAAAGATAAAGTCCCGACTTATTAAACCTCTTATGTGTTCATTTTCTTTCATTTTAGCTTGGTTATTCCTTTTGTTTCCTTGAAACTCCTTGACGCATATTGGCATACTCTAGCACCCTACACATCCTAGCATTTCTTAGCACCTGGAATGCCTTGGCACTATTTGGCACATGTTAGCACACCCCGGAACTACCTAGCACACTCTAGCACTTCTTGACATTCCCTAATATTCCCTGGCATGCCTCACTCATTCTTAGCATACCTTGTCACTCCCTCCTTGGCATGAAAACTAGCTCTGATTGACTCTCCCCAACACACCCTCATATTCATTCACGTCCATGCATTTTGACCTAGTACTCCCTAACACTCCTCAACAAGCATTGGACTCTCTAGCACACCTTAGCACTCATAAGTGAAGAATGAAACTTGTAACCAATGTTACTAGACTCGAAATAGACAATAAATCGGTGAGGCAAAATACCTAAGAGTTTTAATCAGATTGGGGAAAAATTGAAAAAAAATCGGGAAAAAATCGGGAAAAAATCAGTGAATTCAATAAATAAAAATATACACATATATTGAATTAAAAAAAAAACATTTTTCATTGATAATCAGTAAAGCCATGTCCAAACAATTCATAATATCAATAGATGTACAAAATATCATGAATGAATAGCCATCTCATATATGTTATGAGTCCAAACATGATCCAAAGTATTGATTCATGACTCCTAACTAGTGACTACATAGAACTCAAAGAAACTGCTTCTAAAAGTTTACAAACAACTACATACTAATTATAAAAAATCAATAAGTAAGAGTCTAAGACTCTTAAGAGTGACAACTAGAAGTGATTCCTCCCACTCCTTCGCTTTCTTGACTCTCAAATTTCTTCAAGTCATGTAGGCTTAAAAGAGGAGCCTCCTCTAATTGGACCTAATCTGCTGCATTTGTAGTTTGAAAATCTATCTCTTCAAGGTCTATTGGTGAGTGATCCAAACCTATCATTATCATGAGACATTGAAATGTGAATTTAAGTTTGACTTTGAAATTTAAAGTTTAGACTTTAAATTCCAAATAAAATATGAAACCTTCAAATTCAAGCTCTCACCTAGTATTTTCTTGCTGTGAATTTGTAGATTGTAATGGAAAAATACAAGGTCATTTAATCGCTTCTGTGTCAATCGGTTGCACTTCTTAGAATGTATTTTCTCAAATATGCTCCAATTGCACTCACAACCTGAAGCACTGCATGCTTGTTTTAAGATTCAAATGGAAAATCTCTTCAAATCTGGTGTATCACTACAAAAGTTTTGCCACTAAAGACCTAGCAAGTGGCAAGGGTTCGTGGGTAGACGTACTAAATACTAAATAGTAAAAACTTAAAAAGACAACAAAATTTAATAAAACATTTACATTGCAAAATAAAGTTTAAACAAATTTAATGAACTGATAAAGCCTTCAAGCCTCAAAGGGTACCTGGCAACACCTTAGAGCTTTCTCGTATACCACTGGTATAGGAAAATAATTTAGGTGGTGCTCTATAATCCTATAGTTGGGAAAAGACATGACTTTGAAATTCTGGATCAGGGAAGCACCTTTCCATGCATGTCATGAGTCCTCTATAAACCTCCCCATCCTCATTAAATTTTCTCTTATCATAAAAATACTATGGGTTTAAGCAATACCTAGCAGCATGTAAGGGGGGATTCAATTTCCTATCCAAATGTGCATCAATAATGTCCCAAAGAGGCATATACTTTGCCTCCTCATCCCCATATCTTCTTTTGATGGCCTCCTTTGTGAGATCCATCGCCTCATAAATGTAACTCATAGTGGGTTTCTCACCATCAACCATCCTGAAAGTTCAAGCTTTCAAGTTTAAATTAATATGAAACATTGAAAATAAAAAGAAGCTTGAAATGAAATTTAAAACATGAAAATGTTAAAAGACTTGAAGTACCTGAGAACTCTAACAAGGGACTCCATCACAACAATAATCTCTTCGACATCTTTCCAGAAACCGTCATTAAAAACAAGTGAAACAACTTCGATGCCTTCAAGCATCTTGGAATGTTTAGATTCCATCCACTCAGGTCCCAAGGACATCCTCTTCAAATTTATCTTTTACTCAACCATAAATTGCAAAGATATGAAATTTGTTGCAAATCTAGTCACTACAGGTCGAACAATTTCTTTACCTTCAGCGTATTTTCTCATGGTGTTTAGGACAATAATGTGGTTGTATAGTTATTTGGTTATGGATTTTTCCTTCTCCACAACCTCTTGTATCCAATGAAGCTTACCAATGTTCTCAAGCATTAAATCTATACAATGGGAAACACAATAGGTCCGAAAAATAGTGGGGTGCCTAATCTCAAAAAGTCTACCAGCAGCCATATAATTAGCTACATTGTTGGTGAAAATTTGTACAACATGTTCTTCTTCCACTTCTTGAACGATTTCCTCCATCATTTCACAAATAAGTTGTGCAGTCTTAACCTTGTTTGAGGCATCAATGGACTTGAGAAACATTGTACCTACTGGACAAGATATAAGGAGATTTATTAAAGTTCTATTCCTCTAATCTATCCATCCATCACTCTTGATCGTGCACCCTGTTTCTACCCATGATGAACGAAACTCAGATAGCACAAGCATGGAAGCTTCAACACTTTCTAATAGAAAATTTGTCCTAATGCTCTCTAATGAAGGAGCTTTAAACCCTCGACCTGCAACAACAATTACATCAATCATAGCTTGCCAATAAGGACTTATGGCACACTGGAAAGGTATGCCAGAATAGTACCAAAAGTTGGCAATGGCCTTTCTTTCTTGACTATGGATATTTTTTTTCCAACCAGTGGTATCCAAGGTAGGTTGGAACCAGGTTTTGTGCAGGGAGAAAAAAAGGTGTTTATGTTTCCACCTCCAATGTTGAATGCATGAGGTTTCATTTGGCCTTGATTTTGACTTGGACTTGGAGGCATGTGAGGGAAACTTGGGAATTGCATTGAGGATTCAACAGAGTGAGATGACAATGGGGTAGTGGAAGAAAAATTGTCAACTCCAGGAGTTCCTATTTCTTTTTTTTGCTTTTCTTTCTTTGCATTATGCTAACTCAACATATCAATGGCCAAGGTTGCTTGGTGTTTGACATTTTCATCAACGTTTTTGTAGAGACCTATATCATAGTTGGGTATTTGTGCAAGGTGGTATTTGAATCTATAAATTCCTCCACTACATTTCACTTTGAAAAATTTACAAAGGAGCTTATGGTCTCCAAGAATCTTGTCACAATAAGCCCAAGCACAGTCCTTCTCCCTCGGCATTGTTGTTGTTTTGGACTTGTGTTTAAATTGCGGCTTCTATTTAGATTTGAAGTTATGCCTTATATTTAATTTGGCTCCTGTAAAATACAATAAAAAATTAAAATTGAAAATTCCATATATAACTTCGCACAAATGAGGGTTGGTTTTAAAGGATATGAGGTTTTGTTAAGGATCAAATATGAGTCTATCCAGCAACACAAACACATTTCAACCTAATATATCATTATGACCTTGAAACATAATTAGGTATATATGAGGAAATCCTACCTAAAGGAAATATTATCAATATATGTTGCATTGTAATCTTGAATTTGCAAGTTCGTTTAGCATAAGACAACTGAACCAATACATCAATAACAGATTCTAGAAGAACAAAAATACCCAAAGTTGTGAATGCATGGTTACAGACTTTGAAGTTGGAAAGAAATCGACCAAGGAAGGAATGCTTGATGACTTGGTCGATGGTTGGTATGAAACCATTTCTTAGTGCACTTTTAAAATCTATTTAAGCCCCATTTATAGGGTTGAAAAGTCATAACCAAAGGAATACGCCGAACATTCGATTGCTGAACAATGAAACTTGAAACTTGCCATTGAAAACGACATTGAAAATTCAATATACTAATATACCTATTATTTAAGCCAAGTGCCAATGTACCTCAATTGTTGAATAGTGAAGCAGCTAAGCCTAAAGGTAACACATGTTGAAGGTGACGCACGACTGCCCGAGGGTCGATATGGAGTATGGATAGAGCACACATTGGTGACTTCCCGATATGGAGTCTGGACTTAGGATCACTTTGGCGGTTCCTCGATATTGAGTCTGGAATGTGTAATAGTGAGTGGTGATTGATTACTAAAGGTCTCGATGTATGAGTTTTGGGCCTGAGAAATGAGAAATAAATTTTGGAACGACTGATGTTTAGTTTTTAGGAATGTGGCATACCTAAACTTGAAAAACTTGTGCTTGTCGAGTCAAGGCTAAAAATCGAATAAATTGGAATCAATCGTAGGAATTTTCTTTAATCGGAAAGTCTCAAGTCAAACTTGCATTGACCATGAGTTAAACTTGGTCAACGTGAGTTATACTCACAAATATTTAGATTGTATCATTTGGAGAGCGAGTAGATTCCAACTCGTGATTAATCACGATTGATCGGTGAGTCTTGTTTCATTGCTTGTAACTGAAATCTGAACTGAAAATAGGAGATCTTACAATTGAAACTAATTGTGAATTTTCTAAATTGAAATTGGCCCATCGACATCGTTTCTATTTGTGGCTAGGTGCGTCAACGAAAGAGATTCATTTTAAATCAGGTTCATGGAGAAAATATTTTATGGAAAAGTTTTCTTTTATGTCGAGGAAGACATACTAATATTTTTTATTAAATTTGAATAACAATAGTATCTACTTTGTATCTCCTGTATCTCATTATTTTTATCTCTTGTAACTCATACAGAAAGTGGGGTAATAGTGGACATGTAGCATCAAGTTCCACTCCTTTTAATCCAAAGTTCTGCATGCAAACCTTTGTGTCACTTGCGCCGCAAAGCCTTCAATGTAGAGTGTGGAGTTAACACCTACCTCTGCATGACAAAAGCTACACATACCTTTTGACTTGGTTTTTTCACCTTTTTTCCATTCTTTGTTTGGAGTCTGGGACAACAAGCTCCACATACTTTTTTTTCATACCTCTATGTGAGTGTAACTTTGCGCATTTTCATTGCTTCAACCAATATCAAAAGAATTTGTGAGATTCTTTCAAGGCATGAATACATGCTTCAATCATGGAAATTAGCAAAGTTTCTAAAGAAAAAAATAAGGATGGAGTTATCCTTTTCCATTACAAATATGTTAGGAATCTATTGAGAGTTTTTTAGAGATAATTATTAACTGGCCCTCTACTTTTCCCTTTTCCTTAATATAAAAAACATCTCTTATTACATTTCTAATCAAGAGATTTACATCAAATACTGATCAAAGGGCCAAGGATTTTTCATAAATGCTTCCTTGTCCAGTAGAAGAATAAATGGTCAACATGTCATCTTGGCTCCAATTTCTTGGGAATTAATAATTGTTTTGAAAAATGACTACTCTTGTTTGAATCTAGAACTATGTTTAAGATTTGAAAATGGATTTTCCTCCAAATTGATCTTGGAAAGGTCCTTATTAAAGGCTTCTCTATATCTCCTCCACTATAATGAATGGCTTGTATGTTGAAAAGTATAGCAGAGCTCCCTTCTGAAAAGCCTGATGATCCCATTGTCACCAAGAGCTCCAACTTTCCCCAAATTGGACCCAAAACAACATTGAGTACTTAATTATGATACAACCTGAGAAATTTTGATTAACATTGCAACTCAACTGCTATTAAATTTTAAGTGCGTTAATATGATTTGTCATTCTTTCATTGAATAAGTATATTGTTTTTGAATTTGTCATTTGTACTTGTAGTATGTGGTACTGACCTTGTTTCACTTGAAAGGGTTTTTATTCTTAGACTATGACAATGCTAGTAAGATTTATGTCTTTGTAGTATTTGTACCCCATGATCATTTTTTCAAGATGTATCTCCTATGTGGAAAGAAATAAGAATTTAGTTATTACCTCCTAAACTAAAGCATTGTTTCTTTTATTAGGTGCCATGTAACGTCCTCTACAAATTGAGGACAAATGGGATGTAATATCCTCTCCATCCTGTTAGACTATAGTCCTCCATAAAGGGGGAAAAACCCCAAAATACCCATTGTTGGGTAATTTTTCAGGAAACTAGGCCTAAAAAACCCAAATTTGGGGTTTGGAGTAAGGTTTACTCAATCACTTAAGAATATGAAACCCCTTTGAAAAATCTATAAATAAGGAAGGATTGAATTCATTTTGTATCACCAAGTGTGGATTAATTCATTTGTTCTTTAACATTAGGTCTGATATTTTTTGACCCCTTCTATCTCTTGTCAATTTCGGTGGTGAAATATTCCACCCTAGTTGACATTCCCTTATTATCTCATTGTTTGAGCACAAGGGCCTTTGGCTGGTCAACGAATTTTGTTGGATATTGGTCTCTTGTCTTTTTCTGGGTACAAGATTTATGTTAAAGGTGAATGAATTTGGAGGATAGTACATGATAGCTTAGTTATGTTTGGCATACACCTCTCTTGAAGGAAGCAACAAAGTTTCTAAGTCCTTAATATCTTGTTCTGGGAAAAACACTTACCTTAGACAGTGGATTCGTTTCTAGCACCAGGAGTAGCGAAACCCTTTGCTTTATTTAGTTTTTGCATGCACATTTAAAAGGAGCACTTCCCTAGTTATTAATTCTCAGCCTTAGCTAAGGAAGCATGTTTGCATATCTCATATCATATTCACTAGCGGCAGATTATAATTTTCTTATCTATCCATGCAAGGAAGGTGCATTAGGATTATTAGTTAAGAAAGTTGAGACATTGTTGTACATGTTTCCAGATTCATTGTACCTTCTAGACTAAAGGAAAAGTGAATAGTAGTGTTTGAAATTTTTAGTTATTTCTTGCTTCAAAGAGTAATAAATAGTGATGTGATTTTAGTTTCAAATCTGTGTACTTGTTGTTACTTTCTTCAGTGGCATGTGCTTCCCTGTTCAAAACAAGGGGTTTTTCTGCAATATCTAGCCTCCAAAGCTTTTTTAATGAAAACCAAATATCAAATCATGCCCTCGTATTCCAAATCATCTAAGGCATCACCCTAGAGAAGTTCCAAAGTAGACCAATGAGCTTTGATAAACCAACTCCAACCCCATGTCACTATACAAGTGTTGACATCACTGCTAGAAAAAATATTCTAAAGTGTTGCATCCTACACCAATTCCTAAGATGGATGCCCAAAGGGGTTCTAGAGCGAGGCTCAACCTTCATTACCACATTTAAGACTTTTCAAAGGGATTGGTCCCTTCAAACCATACCAATTTTCACACTTTCACAATTTGGCCATGTTCCTATCAATTTATATTTTGTATTGAAAAGTCAATCCTATTTTATATGTTTATTAAATTTAGGAACAATTATAGGTCAGCTCCAACAAAATGTCAACAAATTTGTGGGTTAGGTTGGCATTTCTCCAAATACTATCACACATGTATATATAACCACACATTTTTCTTTTTAGGTCTTGATTGGTTGAACAAAAAGGTTCATTTCCTGTGTAATTTTGTCCCATACCTCCATACCAGCACTCATAAATAAAAATATTCTTAATTTTTCATCTATGTGCACAGTAAGGTCCCTTTTGGTTGCTATTTTTGATGGAGCAACCTTTGACAGTACACCTTTTACCATAGAGATGTTGTTGTTGGATAGAAATCTCCAGAGGAGTCTTACACCAGACATGTAAATGGCTATTGTATATCACAATAATAAGCATTAACATATGAAGATGTGTAGACCCTAAACTATGTGAATTCAATCCATTACTTTTTCTTTCATGGCAGATTCTGTTCTGCATAGTAGCTGTGTTGTGGCACCTGAGTGTATTCACATAAAAAATTCAATGGCTAAACCAGGATTCTCATGTGTCATGGAAATTCAAAATATTCCTTGTTCACCTAAGAACTACTTGTAACTCATCTTAGGGTACTGATGTACAATCTCAGTCATCCCACTTACCAAGTTATCAAGATAAGGCTCATCACACCCAACCTTGGTCCAAAACAATTAAGCAACACAATTTACATCTTGACATGCCATAGCACCTGACATGTCTTAGAATGCCTTGGCACTATGTGGCATGCATTAACATCCCCTACATTTCTTGGCATGCTTTGACACTCCCTAGCACACCATGGCACTTCCTGGCATGCCTTGGTAGTTTAGCATACCTTGGCATTGCCTAGCATATAACCTTGTGACTGCCTCCTTAACACACCTATAACTCATTGAAACTCCCTCTCACACACTCTTATTCGTTAATTTCCATGCATTTTGAACTACTGATTCCTTATGTTTCCTCGACACCCCCTAACACTCCCTAACACTCCCTAGCTGACCCTAGCACCGGACACGTCTTGGCCTACTACCTTAACACTCTATCATTCCTTGGCAGTACATAGTATACCTTGTCACTCTCTCCTTAACACACCCAGACATCGCTGACACTCTTGGTCACAAACTCTTATTCATTCATTTCCATGCATTTTTACCTAGTGCTCCCTTATGTTTCCCTAGCGCTCCTTATCACTCCTTGACACGTGTTGTTACACCCTAGCACCTATGACATCGTGGCATGTCACCCTAGCCTCTAGCATGCCATAACACTGCCTAGCATACCTTGTCAATTTGTCCTTAGCACACCTAGAACTCACTGAAAATTCTAATCACAAACTCTTATTTGTTCATTTCCATTCATTTTGACATAGCTCTCCCTTGTGTTTCCCTGGCACTCCCAGCTAACACTTCCTTATACGCGTTGGCACATCTTGGCCGCATGTCACCCTAGAACTCTAGCATTCCTTAACATTGCCAAGCATGCCTTGTAACTCCTCCTTAACACACTTGGAACTCACTAGCACTCCATGCCACACACTCTTATTCCTTCATTTCCATGCATTGTGACCTAGTCCTCCCTTTTTTTTCCCTAACACTCCTCGGCACACATTGGCACACCATGGCACTTGTCACATCTTAGTAGGATTTCCTAGCACTATAGTGTCTATTGGCACTGCTTATCATATGTTGTCACTCCCTCCTTAGCACACCTATAACTTGTTAACACTCCCTATCACACACGCACATTCATTCATTTACATGTAATTGAAATGAGTCCTCCCTTGTGTTTCCTTGGCAATCCCTATCATGTGTTGGTGGCACATCCTAGAACCTAGCACACACCGACATGCCTTAGCACTTGGCATGTCTTAACATGCCTAACATTGCTTGGAACTTTATAACATGTGTTAGCACTTCCTAAAATTCCCTACACACCTTCACACTCCCTCTTTTTCATGCCCTCATAGATAACCTTACTTTTTTTGTGACTTGGGAACCCAACCAAGTCATTGAAAAAATAGTGTTGTGCTTAGACAAAAGTATCCCTTTGTCTCAAACCGCTCTTTCCATCCTCTTATCACAAACCTAGGCTTTCCTCCTATAAGTCCTAATATGAAATTCTCCTAACACACTTCATCCATGGGAAACCTAGAATTCACTGGCACTCCCTGGCATAATCTCTTATTCATTCATTTCCATGCACTTTGACCTAGTTCTCCCATATGATTCCTTGACACTCCCAAACAATCCTTGACATGCATTGACACTATCTGGCATATCTCAGCATGCCTGTTCATTCCTTGGCATGCCATGGAACTCCTTAATTATCATTCCCTCATAACTACCATTATTTTCTTTTAGACTTAGGAACCCGACAAAGTCCTGCCTCGACTACAACAACTTTACCAAGTTACATTTACTACAACTAGACTATGCCTTGTTCCCCTAATGGACTGTAAATCATCTTAGGCTTCTCATGTCCAATATTAACTCATCCCACTTAACAAGTTACCAAGTCAAGGCTCACATCCAACAGTGCCCATAAAACAACTAAGCAACATAGTTTACATCTTCACATGCCATAACATTTGGCATGTATAACAATCCATTGGCACTACATGGCACACATTATCATCCCCTACTTTCTTTGGCATGATTTTCCACTCCCTAATAGACCCTACCACTTCCTAACATGTCGTGACACTCTAGCATGCCTTGGAACTGCCTAGCATATACCCTTGTCACTCCCTCCTTAACACAATTGGAACTTGCTGACACTCCCTATCACACACTCTTATCTATTCATTTCCATGCAATTTGAACTAGTTCTCCCTGACACACATTGGCACACCCTAGGACTTGGCACATCTTGGCATGTCGCCCTGACACTCTAGCATTCCTTGGAACTACTTAGCATACCCTGTCATTCCCTCCTTATCACACCTAGAATTCACTGACAATCCCTATCACGCACTCTTATTCATTCATTTCCATGCATTTGAAACTAGTGCTCCCTTGTTTTTCCCTTACACTCCATAACTCACCCTGGCATGCATTGGCACACCTTAGCAATTAACACAACTTGTCATGTTTCCCTGGCCTCTAGAAAGCCTTAGCACTACCTAGCATACCTTGTCACTCCCTCCTTAGGACACCCTGAAATCATTGACACTTCTTGTCACAAACTCTTAATCATTCATTTGCATGGATTATTTTCACCTAGTGCTCCCTTGTGTTTCCATAACACTTCCTAGCACTATTTGGCACACCTTGGCACCTAGCACATATTGGTTGCATGTCGCTCTAGCACACTAGAATGACTTAGTGTTGCTTAGCATACCATGTCACTTCCCTCTTACCACGCCTGGAACTCATTGACACTCCCTATCACACACTATTATTCATTCATTTCCATGAATTTTGACCTACTGCTCCCTTATGTTTCCCTAGCACTCACTAACACTCACCACACATTGGCACACCTAACTGCAATGAGTTTCACTAACAGTCAATCCAAAAACCCTTCCAGAGTCTAGCTAGTTACTTGTTCTTCACTAAGATATTAGGGTTAATTTTATTGTATAGTGTTTAGTGTGAAAATATTACTAGGTGTTTTTATCACATAGAGTAATTATGATCTTACCCACATACACAAGGATAACTAAGAAGTGTTTCCCATAATCATGCAAGTGGAACTTTAACATGTAAATTAGGGTAACCACAAAATATTTATCATATTTACACAATGCAAGGTGATAGGAAAATATTTACTTTATAAACGTGAATGTACTAAGATTAGGACCATTAGCATCATATCTACATATTTACCACAATATGAGGGTCATTACAACCCCTTAAAAATAGCCATAAGGCCTTCCTCTTTTGTAGCTCCTTGACCACAAGGGTTTAATTTAAAAACACATAGTTCTTTTAAATAATTGTAGGTTTAGGCAGCCACCTCAAGCCCTTGAACTTAAAGAGAATCAAATATTTGAAATTTGTTACAATAATAAGTCCATTGTGCACACTCCTCATCTTAGAGTTGGGTAGAGAGGGAGAATACTTGATTGATGCCAACCTTGTAAATGAAAAACTTTTCCTACTCATTAGTTGGACACTCCACCACTATTTGACACCACTAACACACACCAAAAGTCCAAGATACCCATAATATGTGCCCTACACCCAAGGGCTTAGACTACACCTCCATAAAATGTACCTTCAACTTTAGATGTCCCAAAATAGTAATATCCTAACCCTAGCCTATTTGTTAGATTTTTGTAACTTTCTCCTTAACTAACATTTGTTTTTAACTATTTAATCCACTTACCATATACTCTCTCTTGTTTGCACCCACCTAGCATACAAGAACACTTATGTTTTTAATACAACCAAGAGGGCATGTTTCTTTCTTACACTTAAATGTTTTCAATAAAACCAAGTTAAGAGCACGTGTTTCCTTTTCAAATTCCAAAAGTATAACATGTCTATCTCTATAAACTAAGAACAAAATCATTGCATAAAAAAGGTAAGCTTAAGATTAAATTAAAATTAGATTATTATTATTATGATAAATACACCAAATATGGAAAAATTGTTTTCAAACACAACCATAAAAAAAGTGTTAGTTTATCAAATACAACTACAAAATTATTAATCCAACCTAGATCCATCTTAACCCGAATCTATCAAGCGTCGAGAGGGATCCAATCTATCAATTTGCAAACCTCTTTTTTGGCGCTTGGTAGATCCAGGTTAAGATGGATCTAGGTTGGTTATATAATACTATATAATATCTATATTTGTATCTATGTGTCTCTTTCTTGTTCCCTCTCTCTATCTCACCCCCAAACATACAGACTCTCTCTCCATATCTATCTCTCTCCCTCCCTCTTCCTCTCCACCTCTCTCTCTTCCCTCTGTCTCTCCTCTCTCCATCGCTCCCTTGTCACTCCCTCTCTCTCTCTAGCTTTATCCCTCTATGTATTTCTTCTTCCTTCCCTCTCTCTCCCCCTCTAACTTCATCTCTCTCTCCTCTCTCGTAGTCCTCTCTCTCCCTTTCTCTCTCACCTCTCTTTTTCCACCCATCACTCTCTGTCTCTCTCCCCCCTCCATCTTTGTGCCTCCCTCTCTCTCTCTCTCTTTCCCTTCTCTCCCTATCTTTATCCCCACCTATTCTCTCTCTCCCCTCCTCTCTTCTCTCCCTCTATCTCTATCCATCTATCCCTTGTCACTCCCTCTCTCTCTCCACCTCTATCTCCCTATGCCTTAGTTCTTTCATCCCTCTCTCTCCACCTCTATCTCCCTATGCCTTAGTTCTTTCCTCCCTCTCTCTCCCCCTCCAACTCCATATCTCTCTCCCCCACTCTCTTCTTCTCTTTCTCCCCTCTCTCTTTTCCTACCTCCTTTTCTTTGTCTCCCCCCATCATTCTCTCACTCTCTCTTTCTCTCTCTCTCTCTTTCCACCCTCCATCTTTGTCACTATATCCCTCCCCTCTCGTCCCTTCACTTTGCTTGCTATCATCACTTGGATCCTTAGTTAAGATAGATCTATGTTGGTTCTTACTAATATTTGTATTAAAGAAATTTCACATCTTTAAATACAAAAGTATTCTCATTTTTTATTTTATTAAAACCTTAATTTAATTTATATGGGAATAATTTCTGTAGTCGTGACGATAGAGGGTTTATATATATCTCAATACTAATTACAACCCTTTCCGTATTAGGTTCAAATAAAAATGTTATAAAATTAAATAAAATTAAAATCTTTTTATTGTGAAATAAGTTATGGTTTTTGGGCATGTGGTATTGATAACGCATGATATTGGCCCATGGTATTGTAACAAAGCCTATTTACAAGTTAATAATATCCATGGTAAGGTGGCAGTGAATATTGATGGTTAAGAATCTTGTCATATTGTTATAAAATATTTAGATTTTGAAATAAGATATGATTTTTTGGCATGTGGTATTGATAAGCCATGGTATTAGCCCATGCTATTGTAACAAAGCCTATCCACAAGTTCATAATATCAATGACAAAGTGGGGGTGAATATCCATGATTAAGAATCCTGTCATATTCTTATAAAATATTTTGATTTTGAAATAAGTTATGTTTTTTGGGCATGTGATATTGATAATCCATGGTATTGGCCTATGGTATTAAAACAAAACCAATTTTTTACAAGTTAATAATATCCACTGTAAAGTGGGGGGTGAATATCCATGGTTAAGAATCTTGTCATATTGTTATAAAATATTTTGGTTGTGAAATAAGTTAACGTTTTTGGGCTTGAGGTATTGATAAGCCATGGTATTGGCTCATGGTATTGTAACAAAACCTATTCACAAGTTAATAACAAAATCAAAATATAACAAATTGAATTTTATTATTTTTATTAATAATTGAGCCAACATTTAGATTTTTGCACTCATCCCGATACTTTTGACTTTTATTATTATTATTACTATTATTCTTTAACTAAGACCATATTTAGAATTGTTTACATACTTACATTACACCTACACATCTACTCTATAAATATTGTATTTATTGTTTTTAAGGGAGAGAAATTTTAACATTTTTGAAAAAAATCAGCCTTAATTTTGATGTAACAAAGCCCTCCTAATTCCAATCTTCATTTACTTTCTAAAACAAGTAGTATATTTTCACTTTTCATAGGGTGGGGGGACAACTAGTAGATATTTTCACTTTTCACAGGACGGGAGGGAAAAGAGAGTTGTGAATTAAATTTTCACTTTTCATAAGGCGGAGGGAGGGAAAACTAGTAGCATATTTTCACTTTTCACAGGCGAGAGGGAAAACAAGAATGAAGAGATTTGTGAATTAAGGTTTTACCAGTAGCAGATTGATATCGAACCCCACCATTAGATCTTCAATCCATTAATGGCGCCTAGGTATGTCTCATTTCTAACCAGGCAGGGCGGAAGCGAAAATGAAATTGAAGAGAGTTGTGATTAAGGTTTTACCAGTCGCACACTAATATCGAACCCCACCATTGGATATTCAATCCATTAATTGCGCCCATGTATATTTCATTTCTAAACTCACTGCATTTCCACCCCACTTTTAGTCTTCTTCCACACATGGAGGACTAGTTCAAAATTCACTATTTTTTTCATCCTTTCTTTTAAGTTTAAAAGTAGCATATTTTCTCTTTTCACAAGGTTGGAGGGAAAATGAGATTGAAGAGTGTTGTGAATTAAGGTTTTATCAGTAACAAACTGATATTGAACCCCACCATTGGATCTTCAATCCATTAATGGTGCCCAGGTATGCTTCATTTCTAACCTTGGTGCATTTCCACCCCACTTTTAGACTTCTTCCACAAAGGGAGGAGTACACACACCTCAAATCCCCCACCAGTGGATCTTCAATCCATTAATGGCACCCATTTCTAATTTCTAACCTCGCTACATTTACACCCCACTTTTAGTCTTCTTCCACACAGGGAGGAGTACACACACCTCAGATCTCTGGTTCAAAATTCACTATTTTTTCATCCTTGCTTTTAACTTTATGAGTAGCATGTTTTCACGTTTCACAAGGTTAGAGGGAAAATGAGATTGAAGAGAGTTGCGAGTTAAGGTTTTACCTCTTCAATCCATTACTGGTGCACAGGTATGTTTCATTTCTAACCTTGTTGCATTTCCACCCCACTTTTAGTCTTCTTCCACACAAGGAGGACTGGTTTAAATTCACTATTTTTTTCATCCTTTATTTTAAGTTTAAGAGTAGCATATTTTCACTTTTCACGGGGTGGGAGGGAAAACGAGGGAACATAGGTAAAATCATATGTATTTTTCCTTCTTTTATGGTTTGTCTCTATAGAGTTGATTTTACTGGGTGTACATTGTATGCATCTCAAAATTTCTCTTTAGGAAATCCTATATTTATTCTTTCTAAGAAAAAATCTTTGGGGAATCCCAATGGATGTTTCCCCACATTCATGGATGGCATCCCTGGTAAACCCGTTGGCATTGACTAGTGCACCTCACCCAAGGGATTTCAAACAGGGCAGTTGCCAGCACAGAACTAGCCAAATACCCAGTAACATTAATGACATTCGGTTGGGCTAACCCCTTGGGCTCAATAAATCATAATCAACTACACTATTTTCCATATTAACATATTGATCCTATTTAACATTTTTTAGAGTAACCATAACAATCCAAGCCTGTTCCTAATTTTATTTTTCTTTTTAATTCCTTCTTTTTGGTGTGGTGACAACTTTATATGACTGTATAGATGTTTATTTTTGTCAAAGTATATGTTGAAAAGTAGATGATCTCTTACATTCTACCTTGTCTGTTATGTATTGATGGAGTTCAGTTTCATTAGTTGTGACCAAAGAAATGTGCCAGGCATGTATACAAGGATTCTTGTATCACTATTTATAAACTGAACATTGCCCTTAAACAAGCAAAGTAGATCCTTAATGCTACATGTTTGTATCTTAGAGAACTTCGAATCCTAATAAATGAGGTGAAATTTAAGTGTTTCTAGAATCCAAATCTCAAGTTTTGTGAATTCACTCATATATGGTCTTGGAAAAGCGATGTGAAATTTATTTATTTCCAAATCTTAAGTTCTATGAATTCACTCATATTTGGTGCTGGAATCTTTCGAGAAAACAGGAAGAATTTCTTTTAGTTGCATTCAAATTTTCCAAAAATAATACTAAATTTCTCCCTGAAATGGCTTTGGGATTGAAAATTTTCTAAATATTTTTAGGGAAACAACCCAAAATACTTTTTCCACATTAGATTTTTATAACTCTAGGTACTAAAACATCCTTCTATTTTCTGCTACAAATGTCTGATAGAGTCTTCCGAGAAACTGATAAAAAAATTAGGTAGATGCGTTGGACGGACTAAATAATTTTTAATGAATAATCACTTAACATAAATGATATATTAGGTTGCATAAATATATAACTTAGATGCATGAAATGAAGAAGAAATCTCAATGAGATTAACATATTCTCAATTGAGATGAATGAGGCTAGGAATAACTTTGACTAGAGGGTGTTGAAAATGGCATAATTTTGTTCTGGTTGGATAGATTTAGAACTAAAAATCAACAGTTTTCTTACTTTCACAACTTGGGAAGATTTTTGTATCTCAAGTCTCAACCTTATTGAATAATATGATTTATGCCTTGCAATGTTGAGATATGTTGTGATACCACTTTCTAGTAACCTAAACACTTTGGATGAAAATTTAGTTGTGAATTTTACTTGCAAAAGATATAAGTGAAAATATAGATTAATTATCCCTTGTGTAGAATTTCCTTGAAATTATGCTACTGCTTGAACAAATCAATCTGAAACTAATTGTTGCATGCAGACAAAAAATATCTCTACCAATTTGTAGTGGAATAGAACATAAATAAAACACAGTCACACTATAGTAAAAAAAACAAAATTTTCTAGGGAACCCAACTGGTAAAACCCTCTTCTAGCTGTAGAAATTTAAAATACTATCCATATTAGAATTTGAGACACCTTCTTCAAGACCAGGTTCATCAATGCTTATTACTTTCCATATTCGTTTTCATAAGCATTAGGGTTGTTGTCCATCAAATTAGAGTAGCTAGAAAGTGTCTCCTTGATTTTAGAAAGCAGATCAGGATCAACTTCATCCAAGAATCCCTTAGAAGGCTCATCAGTAGTAGGAAGAAATGTCTTTCTTTATTTTATTTCATCACATGCATCCATCATAATCACTGATTTGTCTTCATTTCTTTCACAGTCGTTTTCAATGTTAGATGAAAAAGGTAATTTAGTATGATATAATCCTTAGGTAGCTAACCTTAGACATATTGTTGGTTAATTTATGTTGTTTGAAGCTTATTGAGTTTGAGTTTTATCATGAAACTACTAGAAGCTTACTAGAATGGGTGAGTTGATTATCTTGATAGCAATGTTATGGTTTGATCTAGCCCTTGAAAGGAACTTATAGTTGATGGTCAAAATTTCACATTCCATTCATTTTTTTATCTTCATATATAACAAATATCTTTATGTTATAGCCTCTAGCTAGATATATACAGTAACTGCCACTGAGAAGTTGGATTCCATCATTTTGGAGCTTGAGCTTACTCAACTTACCTTTTTTTGAGTTGAAAATGCCATTAGATCTCATTATATCATCTACTGAAGAGCATGAATCCAATTTACCTTTTGTTTTAGTTAAAAATGTAATTAGATCTTGCTATATCATCTTTTGTAGAGAATGAATCCAATTTCTCATAGTCCATTTGCTTGAGGTATAACAGAGCTACTTTAATTCATTAAACTTACTTTTCATATTGTATTTGCTAATTGTGATTCTGCAGGCCACATCTTCATTGGAAAATGGGCATATTTAATGAAGTGTGGAAGGAGAGGGAAGCTTCAGTTATGTCCTTTCAAACTTTCTAAGGTATGTAATAAAATTAAAAAAAAATCTCCATAGAATGTTGTGCTTTAACTTTTTCTTTTGATAATGGATTATTTATGTGATCTCCCCTCTCTTGCACACAACCAGAGTCCAGACTTACATGGTTTTTTGGGATATGTGGACAATGGACAGATTTATGCTAACCATTTATATAAAAATTTACACGGTAGAAGATCAAGCACTTGTAGTTGAATATTTCCTTGCCACTAAATTAGATTTGAAGAGTCAGACTCCTATTTTTCAAGCATATACCTTACTTTTAAATCAATTTATTGCTGACTCTGTATAGACCTTCCATGGTATTGTAAAGAGTGATCACTACCATTGCTTAATCTTTCTGTAGACCAAGTAAAGATTCCAAATGTGTATAAATTAGTGGCTCCTTGGAGAATCCCAAGAGTGGTGCTATTGTAGCAATAAGAAATTCATTTATTTTGAGTTCTTCATTAGTGCATTGATAATATATTGTTTATTCCATACAATACCTCAACAGTGTATGATCAAATTATAGTTAAGCCTGTCATAATATTTTGACTTACCCTCTTTTAGAGGGAAACTAAAGTGCCTGTCAAGCTTGCACATCGCAATTGTATCATGCAAAGTTTACCTGGGACAAGTTTTGTGGATCTAAGTAGTAAGATACCTGTTGGAATTCAAGAGGCAACAATACTACAAAGTGGGAAAGAGGTTTCACAGTTAACCTAGATTTCACATTATCCTTGGAGTCGGTTTGTTGGCAAGATGTTGGATACCCCAACTTCCTTTTTATGACTGAGTGCAAGATTGAATCCTTCAACATATTCCTCGCTCAATTTTCATTAAGTGATGCATTTTCTCAGAAGTGTTGCACACCTATAAACTTTACTAGAGTTGTTCTTAAGCCTTCAGAGGTGGTTAGCTTTTCAAAGCATACACGTACAAGAAGAGGAGAAATAATATGCCCGGCTAATTTGAAGTTATCTACTTGTGAATAGGGTGTTCCCATTCATAAACCTGATGACTCACTCTACTTATTTCTAGTGAACAACTTTGGGACTTGCCATGAATTGTGAGACAATTCCAACCCCATAACTATAAATTTCTTATTTAAATCTATACCCAATATATTATTATCTGCACAAGGAGAACTCCATTCTTGTTTCGAAAGAACCTGCAATTGACTTGTACCATGCTATTTAATATTTTCTGTATTTATTCGCATCCTTGGTCTATGAGATAAAGATGCAACAGGCTACCTTGCATTTTCTATACTAACGCTCCTAAAAAATAATAAAGTATGCCCAAATATATCATTTAAAATGATTTATGTAGCTTGCCTTTTGGTTTTTCAATTATCGAAGTTGTTACCTATATTGATGAGAAATTCTACAACCGATACCACAATGACAATATATGTTATAGTCTTATCTGTGATTCTCTGAAGGTGTTTCTCCTTCAGTAGAGCAGCAATACACTATAGTTTCCATTTAGGGGAGAAATGTACCGAGTAGCAACCTTGGCCTATGTGCAGATGGGTTGAATGCACATTAGACTCTATCTGTTGTTTTGAAGGTGTTTCTCCTTCAACAATACTTCATCTTAGTAGATACTTTTGGTTTGCACCTTAAATAGATGCATGCAGCCTTGGGATACATGTTGTAGATTATACTTTTCCTATGAGGTTGTAGTAGTGATGAAAGAAGTTCATTGATTTTAGGCATATTTAGTATGCTTTTATAGTTTGACTTAGATGCTCACTTTTCTTAATTTAGGTGTTTTTCTTAGTTCTATTTTATGCACAGATTTATCTTTAAGAAAAGTGCACAGTAGAGAAGGGTTCTATATTTTGAGTAGGGGACACACTTCTAGGTAGGAGGTACTCTATTCTAGGAAGATTTTGCCATGCAGGTTAGGTGCTTTATCTGAGAATCCCAAGAGGTGCTATTGTAGCAATAAGAAATTCATTTATTTTGAGTTCTTCATTAGTGCATTGATAGTATATTGTTTATTCCATGCAATACCTCAATATTGTATACAACCATATTTAGTATGCTTTTATAGTTTAACTTAGATGCTCACTTTTCTTAATTTAGGTATTTTTCTTAGTTTTTTTTTACGCACAGATTTATCTTTAAGAAAAGTGCACAATAGAGAAGGGTTCTATATTTTGAGTAGGGGACACAGTTCTAGGTAGGAGGTACTCTATTCTAGGAAGCTTTTGCCATGCAAGTTAGGTGCTTTATCTGAGAATCCTAAGAGGCACCATTGTAGCAATAGGAAATTCATTTATTTTTAGTTCTTCATTAGTGAATTGATCTACCCATCCTTTAGATATAAGTCTCCTGTAAGCAACCAACAAGGATAAGGATACATCCTTTAGATAAAGTCTCCAGTAAGCAACCAACAAGGAAGTCACACCCCTGAAAACAAGTCATTTTACATCGGATTTGATATGAAAGGTATAATCCATCTACATCAAAATTAAGAGTGCCAAAAACGATGTAATTTGGCCATTCTAGAGCCTTTTTAGGGACATATAGCTCAGCGGTTAGAGCCTTTATAGGGTCGCAGGGTTCGAGTCCCGCTATGTCCGGCATACCAGTCACACCCAATATACCAGAATGATGATTCCTACAAGGCATGGTGTTCTTGGGTTTGACGCCATCTCAGGAATGAAATTGACCATACTCGTATGCGGCTCACTCCGTGCAGGTAATATTGAGCTTGAAGCAACACTGAGCCGTAAGCCATTGGGTGCAAATAATAGTACGTCACACCTTTAAAAAGGGCATCAACACCCCTATGCCTTGTCCTGGAATCACTAAGGCACTGAGACTCATGTGGGGCTATCATTAATGATGGTTCTCTCTACCTAGCTCATCGTGAATATAGTGGACTAGGTACCAGGGTTAGCCAAACAGGGCTTTGTGCCTTAGCCAAATAAAATAATGAAATTATTGGGATGGATTTGTGAATTATGAAGTCTACATGTGGGTCCAACAAGTTAGATGTGGCACATGATGGTAGGCCAGATAGATAGGCAGGATGGATAAATAGATGATCGGCAAAGGGACAACCACTACCAACATTAGGAGGCTGGGAGGTAACGCCTGCTAGCCCTGTAGGCCAACTACCATATAGTTGTAACCTCATACTATACAGTAAGCTGCCTTGCTTCCTAACCAAATGATGGACAGCCTCTAATGCAGCAGTGAGGTTGATAGTCATGTCTGCCCCTTCAGGTCCACACGGTTATTAGGAAACCAGTGTGGTAAACCTCCCATTTAGGCAAGCAGAACTTCAGCTTGGCTACCTAACGTCATCCGTGAATTTGTATCCTACGCCTTGATGGATAGCCTCCATATCCTCATCCTCCTGTACTGTTTAAATCATTTGGACAACTGATATTATATTTTTTATTCCATGCAATACCTCAATATTGTATGATCAAATTACAGTTAATATTGTCATAATATTTTGACTTACCCTCTTTTAGAGGGAAGCTAGAGTGTGTGTCAAGCTTGCACGTCAAAATTGTATCATGCAAAGTTTACCTGGCACAAGTTTTGTGGATCTAAGCAGCCAAATACCTGTTGGAATTCAAGAGGGAACAATAATACAAAGTGGGAAAGAGGTTTCACAGTTAACCTGCCTTTCACATTATGGTTGGAGTCGGTTTGTTGGGAAAATTCTAGATACCCCAACTTCCTTTTTATGACTGGGTGCAAGGTTGAATCCTTTGACATATTCCTCGCTCAATTGTCATCAAGCAATCAGTTTTCTTAAAAGTTCTTCATACCTATAAACTTTACTAGAGTTGTTACTGATTCTTTGGATGCAGTTATCTTTTCAAAGCACACACGTGCAAGAAGATGAGAAATAATATGCCCAACTAATTTCAAGTTATCTTCCTACGAATAGGGTATTCTCTTCCATAAACCTAATGACTCACTATACTTCTTTCTAGTGAACAAATTTGGGACTTTTCATGAATTGTGAGACAATTTCAACCCCATAACTATCAGTTTCTTATTTAAGGTTATACCCACTAGATTAGAACCCACACAAGGAGAATTCTATTCCTATTTCAAAATATCCTGCAATCGACTTATACCATGCTATTTAATATTTTATGTATTTCTTCGCATCCTTGGCATGTGACATAAAGACGCAACAACTTACCTTGCATTTTCTATACCAACACTCATAAACAATAATAAAGTATGCCTAGATCTATCATTTCAAATTATCTATGCATCTCACCTTTTGGTTTTTCAATTATCGAAGTTGTTACCTGTATTGATGAGATCATCGACAACTGAGGTCATAGTGGCAATATCTGTTAGAGTTTTATCCGTGTTGCACTAAAGTTGTTTTTCCTTCAGCAACACTACAATACATTTTAGTTTCCATTCAGTGGAGAACTGTACCCAGTAGCAGCCTTGGTCTATGTGCAAGTGGGTTGAATTCACAATAGACTTTATCTATTGTTTTGAAGGTGTTTCTCCTTCCATAGTATTTCATCTCAGCAGATTATTTCAATCTACACCTTCAGCAAATGCATACAGCCTTGGGGTACATGCTATAGATTCCATTTGTGTTGTGAGGGTATAGCAACGATGAAAGAATCACATCAATTTTAGGCATCTTATTGTTGTTGTATGAAAGCATGCTTGTCTAGTTTTTCCCAAAATTATATAGAGCCATATTTATTATACCTTTATAGTTTGACTTAGATGCTCACTTTTCTTAATTTAGGTGTTTTTCTTAGTACTATTTTATGCACAGATTTATCTTTAAGAAAAGTGCACAGTAGAGAAGGGTTCTATATTTTGAGCAAGGGACACTCTTCTAGGTAGAAGGTACTCTATTCTATGGAGCTTCTATCATGCACGTTAGGTGCTTTATCCTAGACAGAGTTCCAAGTCCTTGCCTCCTTGACAAAGTCCCTACCAGACAAGACACCAGTGGATAGAGTTCCAAGTCCCTAAATTTTCCAAAGACCCACTAGACCCTAGCTATCTAACCTAAAATCCTTTACATTCTAGTCATCTCTTGGCTGTGATTTCATAGAGAGATCCCTCTTTGGTTTGGTATGGCTAGCTACCAAACTAAAAGCTTGGTCTGTGGTTACCTCCATCGATCTCTTCATCAGCCTAGGACATTATGGAGGATAACAGAGGCCATGACAACTAGGGAGTGCCAAGGTGTTCTAGTGAATGTAAGGTTCCCAAGTCATGGAAAAATGCAATGCTAGTTATGACGTCATGACTGCCAAGGTGTGTTAAGGAATGCTAGGGCATGCTAAGATGTGCCAGATAGTATGAAGACATGTCAAAGAAGCTAAGATGTGACAAGTGCTAAGGCACGCCATGATGTACAAGGGTTCCAAGTCCCTGCCTCCTCTTCTTCCATATGATATCCACTTATGACATTTCCTTTGCAATATTTGGTGCATTTGATAGTTATAGGTCATTTATAGGTTATAAATGTCCTCAGAGTTTCACTTCTAATTGAGTATTCAACTGAACATATTGATTCTCTTATGCATAACTATTTTTCCCTCCACCCAATTTTCATAACTTCAATAACCATTAGGTAAGGACCTATATCTTCAATGTTGCTTTGCTTGTTTAGTAAAATATTGCTGAGACTTTAATTTGTTGAAAGTTGTAGAATTTACAATTTATGAAGTTTAAAGATCCAAGTTTAAAAAATATAATTATTTAAAGGGTGCTAGCTCAATGGAAGACCACTTGCTTTACAAGCTGGAGGTTGGTGGTTCGATTCCATCGTGCCCTGACATCCATATGGAATGGCGACGATCAATTTTTGGTGACGAAATCTCTTTTGACCATCACCAATGAGCTTTGGTGACATTTTTCAACCCTCACCAAAAATATGAAATGGTGACGGTCAATGAATGCCACCATATATACACATCAATAGTGACGACCCTTAAAGGTCCGTAACCATAAATAATTGTTGTTGATATGAAATGGTGATGGTCGTTGTCCGTCATTATAGTCATTATTCGTGATGGACATTGAATGTCACCACAACACCTATACTTCTAGCAATGTGGCTTTTGGTGACGAAAAATAACATCATCATATATATGCACCAATAGTGACGGCGATTAAAGATCCATCACAATAAATCATTATTGTTCATATGAAATGGTGACGATCACTATCTGTCATTATAATCAATATTCATCATGGAAATTGAATGTCACCATGACACCTATACTTTTGGCGATGCCACCTTTGGTGACGTTCACTTTTTGGTGACCGAGGCTATGGTCCATCACCATTTCCCATATGCAATGGTGACAGTTGCTATTTGTCATTATAAATCATTATTGGTGATGAACTTTGAATGTCACTACAACACCTATACTTTTGGCGACACCACCTTTGGTGACGTTCAGTTTTTTGTGATGGAGGCTATGGTCCATCACCATTGCTCATATGAAATGGTGATGATTGTTATCCATCATTATAAATCATTATTAGTGACGAACTTTGTATGTCACTACAACACTTATACTTTTGGTGACACCACCTTTGGTGATGTTCAGTTTTGGTGATGAATACTCTTTTGACCGTCACCAATGAGCTTATGCTGACATTTTTCGCCCCTCACCAATGTCCTTTTTTCTTGTAGTAGGGGAAAGCGATCATACAAAAGTATGTCGAAACCACAATAGCCATAGCGTAAACTCGTGGTCTTCATAGTAAAATATTGTAGGCAAGGGCTCCATCAATGACCTCAACTTCAACAGTTATAGTTTTTCCCCCTAGTTCTATCTGTAGGTTACTTAAAATTCCACAAGGTTTATAAGTGCGACCATCAAAATATTTTAACATCGTAGGTGACCGCGACAAAGGCGGTGAGCCAAGTGTTTTCTAGAAATTCATTGGCATGATACAAGTAGATGCACCTTCGTCAACAATGGTTCGATGAAAGAGGTGATTCAAAGCATTTACTTGGATCAATAATGCTAATTGTGCTGGTAATTGTGGCGTATAACTGACATGGTTAAAAACTACAAGATTGGAATTTGTTGGATCGATTCCACCAATTGCTGACAATAAAGAATGCTTTTGGGAGGGACAATTTTGAAGCACCCCAAGCGTCAAAATAGTAGAAGCTGATTGAGCCAAATCTTTTACTATGTTATAATTTTGCACTGCTAGAGCTCGAGGGTTGAATGTAGATTTATGAACAACTCCCTTAGGCGGTTTTATTGTTAACTTTGGTGAAATGGGTGGTGGAACAGAGTTAGACGAAGTCGAAGTCGAAGTATTTGGTTGATCTATAGTCTGGTTATTCGACAACAATGGTGGATTACCATAATATTTACTTTGTGTAGTCACCAAAACATCAGTCTTAGGCTTAGTGGCAAATAGCATAACCACTTGTGAAGTGGAAGCATGATATGTAGCAACCAAATGAGTCTCTGGGTTTGGAAAAGGGTATATCAACAGAGCAGATGCACTAGAAGTTTTAAGAAGTTTTGAGACTTTAGAGCGATGAGGACAGTCTCGCGTAAAGTGCTCCTCATTACAAATTAAACATTGGTATCAAGGTTTCCTAGCCGAGAAGAGGAATCAGATGATTTCTCTTGAGGGGGATAATTTTGTTTCTTTTTGGTTTTCCCCTTTTTCTTGCTTCCATGTTTCTTTTCATTTTTACCTTTGTCAGATGACACGACATTTATTTCAGAAGCAAGTGTATTATCAGGTGTATTAGAGGTTTGATTTGAAATATAAAGTGTTTGACTAGATGGTCTACTTGTTGTTTGAGTGCTTGAAGAACCTATCACACCATCACCGGCATGAGAGTCCTTATTGGATGGAGGTGGTGGAACAGTAAAAGCTAGTCTAGGTACATTTGGAATCTTATCATAGAGTATGCCAGATTGGGTGTAAATCAAGTCTAAGTATTGGGCATGAGAAATTAATTGCTCTTCAGTAACAGTTCCTCCTTTAGCCACATCCTCAGTGATAGATGGCAACAAGGATTTAATAAACCACTTAGCTAAAAGTTGATCAGGAACAAAAGTTTTGACCATTCGACAACGACAACACCACTCATGAATATGATTAGAAATGTGGTTAGTAGTGGTATATTTAAGGTTGGTCAACAGTTCCATTCCAATTTCATATTTGATGGGTAACTGGAAATGGGTTAAAAATGTAGTGGATAAGGCTATGAAGCTCATGGTAATTCTATATACCACTTTGTAGCTGGACCAGTGAGCGTTCGTTGGAAAAGACGTAGTCTTACTGAATTACCATTTAGGGAGTTGGATGAACACCATAAATGAAAAGTCATAACGTGATTGGATGGATCTTCTCTAGGGTTTCCATTGAACTTAGGAATATCAGAAGGAAATTTGTGTGGAATCACCGGCCACCAAGCTGAATAAAGAATGGGATCATTGGTAAGTCGATTTAAATCTGGTAATTCAAGTGTTGCGACAAAAGGCAACTATCGTTTAGGTCAGGTTGAGCATAACTAGGGTAAGATGGAATTGCCTGGGCAATAGGCCTTTGCATACTAGCATAAGGAATCTGCTACTGGTAACCTTGATAGGGGTAGGTTTGTTGAGCATATCCAGTATAAGGTTGTTGTTGGGAACTAGGATAAATTTGTTGTTGACCAAAACCAGCATAGGCTTGTTGACTAGAACCTGGGTAAGCTTGTTGTTGACCAAACCCAACATAGGCTTGTTGACCAAGTCCAGGATAAGTTTGGTACTGTTGGAATTGTTGTTGTTGGTATTGTGGCTGCCACGGTTGTTGATACAATGGTTGTTGCCCACCAGTATAAGTTTGACCAGGTTGTGGATAAATTGGACCAATATAAGTCTGAGTCATCCCAGTTAATGGTAAACTAGCCTGAGGTTGTTGGATTTTAGACACAAATGGTTGTTGTAAAATGGCCTAAGAAGACTGAGTCTGTAGACCTGAAACTTGAGGGTAAGAGGTTGAAGGATCAGCTTGCAAAGGTTGAGATACAATCAACTAAGCTTGCGACTGTGGTAAAGTTGTAATGATAGGTGTAGTAGGTATGGATGAAATAGGTTGTATTGGTTGTTATGGATACACAAGCCTTCGTTGAACAAGAATTGTAGGTTGACATTGACAAACAATCATTCTAGAATAAGTTGGAACTACAGATGACGATACACTACCATATGGTGGCCCTCCAGAATATGGAGAATAAGTAGATTGGGCATATTGTTCTCCAGATGGAGGTAATCTAGTGTTAAGTGGATACATTGGATGGTAACCAGATGGACCATCTTGATATTGACTTGATGGATCAAACTGTTCAATATCCATATGTGAAGAACCAGGTAAAATTCCTGTGTACGACATGGGTGAAGACCATGGACTAGAAGAAACACTAGAGTGAGTTCTAGATAATGATTGGTAACCCAGTGGGACAGACGGACCACCATACAGATGTGACTCAGGTGTTGTGGTAAACATCGAATAAGTAGTGACAGTAGACGTTGTCACAGCTGTAACAAATGATACAATATGGGATGTTATTTCAGCCATAATCAAATGACCCAATAAATGTCCTAATGAATCTATGGGAGCTTGAAAGTAAACAAGATCAAGAGGAGAAGTATAAGTTAACTGAGGAAAAGAAGGATAAAGGTAAATCCCTAGGCCAAAATCATTTGGAGTTCTAGGTGAAATTTCTTCTTCAAATTCCTCTTCAATAGCAATCAAACCGGGTGGAAGGATTTAACCACCAGGTCTGTAATAAATTTCTAGTGTTTGACTCTGCAGTAAAGGAGAAGTATCAATAGTTACAGATGTCTGAGGATAAACCGGTCGATCATCTTCCAGTACAGGAACAACTTTTTGTTGTTCAAATTTGGGATCCAAGTGTTCTGGTAAAAGAACAATGGGATCAAGATGAATTTCTTAAACAACTTCTGGTTCAAATGTAACTTCTTGTTGAACTATGATAGGTATGGGATCAACTTCCGGTTGAAAAAATTCAAGTTCAAAAGTAATTTCTTATTAAACAACTTTGGGTTGAGGATCAGCTTCTTGTTGGACAACTTCAGTTACTATTTCACTAAGTTCACTTTCAGTGTCCTCAGGTAATTGTTAAGGTTCCACTTCAAAAGAAGATAAACTAGTAATAGTAGGAGTAAATGGAATCGTAGTGCGTACCAGCATAGGTGACTCTGGTAAATCAGATGAAGAACCAAAAGTTTGTGATGTACTGGACTCAGTTAAACAAGACCGCTTTCACCAACTAGGTGTAGCTTCAGGCGGTAAAGGTGGTTTACTCACTATCCTATGCGAACGATGGGGTAAAGGTTGATTTTCTTCCACGATTTCTGATTGATTTTATTATAAAAATAAATAAACAAAAAGAGGGTAATCTAGGCAAAAGAATTATCAAGTAATTGTGAACTGCAACATACCCCTCGGAGGAGCCAAGGACTTAACATACGTGCAGGTAATCTCCCCGAATGTTGTTTTCGGTGTATCATAGTATATAAGGCGGCCGACTCGGTTACCTATGGATGGATAGCAAGCTAATGTAGTCTTCCCAAATATACCTGAAAGTATGTGGAGGCCCAATTCATGTTAGTGTTGTCTAATGCGAAACCGCACAGTGAGAGCATTCCCTTATACTTTTTGTACTATAACACCGCCCGATATACCTAAAAGTACGTGGAAGAGCTACGATATACTTATGTATGTGGAATGAGGTATTACACTCGAAATGTATCGCAGTATGTTAGCGAAAACTGCTATGTTTAACAATGCTGGAACACGTCTCTAGCCAAGACCTCTAAATTTTATGTGTTAAGTTACAATGCTCCATTAGGTTAACTGAGATAAATTTTAGTTGATCTTGTTTAAAAAATTTCCTTTCAGGTTCACCACGTGATGTTTATGAAATTCCTAGAATGCAACTAATATGGAAAACATTCTTTTCATTTGATTTAAACATTGAAAACCATAACTAAAAGGGATAGAGAAATCAGAATCTCTAAACAAAGAGCATAGAGCACATCTAACGCAACTTTTCCCTATACCATTCCTACAAGCACACACAAACTTCTAAATGCATTATGCATGTTTTTCTTTTCATTCCTTTAATATTTAGATGAACATAAATAAACTAAATGCACAAACGATCAATCAATACTTTTCACAAGAAACGAATACTTTACAACAATTTCTTTTTCAAATAAATGAAGACTTTACGACAATTTTTTTTTCAGAAAAGTAAAGACTAATCAATGTAAGCTAACTTTGGGATTGATTCGACAATGATAAAGAAACCATAAAGAAACATTGAACAAACAAAGCCAAAGTAGGCATGAAAAAGAAATGCTATTTTGGACTTCAGGGATAGAGAAACATTGACCATTCACCAAACAAGAGGTGAAACAGTTTGGAAAAAATCAAGCAAAAAGATGGGTTTTGGCTTGATAGGGACTAGCACAGCCCTAAGTGGGAGACAGTGCATTGTAGAGCACTGTCTCTAGGCTAAGGCTTCTCTTCAGAGCACTATGTCAAGAACAACAATGTGTTGATGCCAGAGAGCACTATTAGCATACAAATAAGCACATATTTTGACCAAACAAGCTTCAAAATGACTAAATATGGGTAAATGAACTCAAGAAAAGTCTATTGGTGCTTCTAAGACAAGGGATAACTACTAGGAATGATGGTCATTCCCCAGTAGAGTCACCAATTTATTATACAGAATGTATACCTATGGATAAGTATATCTTCCCTAAGTGGGTAGTTACACTTAGAACAACTGAAGTAAAGATGTTTAACCTTTTCGTACAATAAATGATAAGATAAAATAACCTACGTGTCATCCTTCACTTCCTTCGATCTCCTTTGAGTTGCTCTCGTTGCTCCCACTCAAACTGAATTCGCTCAACTGGTACCTACCAACATAAACAAAAGATGACAACAATCAAATCATATGATCTATTTATTGTAAACAAATGGAATCGACAACATTTGAACATACATTCATCATAGATATAGACAAAAGTATTGGAAAAGGAACAAACAACTTTATTGATTAATAGAAGGAGAAGTTACACCCAATGTGGTTCTATCTCATGTCACTCATCCAGCTTAGTCCAAATCCTCATCACACCAATAGCAACATCAATCCAACAGCATAGCATTACCTGACAATGATTTCAAGTCTCTATACCAACAATATTTCTCTATATTATCCAAGTTCCTTTGGCTCTATGATGGGTGGCCAATTTATAGATGAATGAAAGTGGTTTTTTCATTAATATGGCATGGAATGGTTTTCCATAATTGGATGATTAGCTTCCGTGTTCAAAGGGATGAGAGGATATAGGATTAGATTATCCAAGGCTATCCTAAGTTGAGCTCATCTTGATAGGATAAGAGTTGGGTTCCTTCTAGAAGGCTCTAGAAAGGAGGAATATACTCAGGATCCAATGACCATTTCAAGGATTCTTGCCCAACCTAGGCTTGAGTGGGCTTAGGTGCTTTGCAACGCAGCCTTGAATGGGGCTACCCACTCTATAGAGCACTTACCCCTGACTAGGGGTGCGCTGGTGACCCAAGAAATCACTTTAGTAGGGTTTGCAGTCAGGAAACTCTCATGGATGAAAGAACTCAATGAGGTGGCATGTCTAGGGCATGTAGCAACTGAATTAGGGTTCGACAGACCCTGTTTACACAGATTTGATCATCGGAAGTGATGTGCCCAAATAGACTTGTAACAAGTTTGCTCTGACCTCTCCTAATTTTGCTTTAGAAAACTCCCATTGTGATTTGCAATGGGCTCCTGGACCTTCGATATACTCTTCTCCTTCATTTCAAAGGCAACATAACCCCTGAACTTCAATAGGCCATATCTTTTGATCCAGAATTCCATTTTCGAACTTCCATATATTTTTAGAAAGCTCCTTCCGAGCACTATGAAATAGAGAGGGTATGATTTAGCTTTTAGAGCTTCTGTTGCTTAGAAGATGGCTTCAAAATTCACTGCTCTTTGGCACTTTGGACAACTAAAAACCCATAATGGAGTCAGTGACAACAAGACTTTCCCATTTAGACTCTTCAACAGGTTCGATTATACCAACTGTTAACATTTTGTCTAATTCACCTTTCATTGTCTCCTTGTATTTTGGATTCATTCTGTAAGGTCTTTGCTTGACAGGCTTCATATCAGGCTTCATAAGAATCCTCATGACTCCCAACTCTCTTATTATGCCCTTCATATCTGAAAACTTAGTGGAGAATAACTCCTGATATTCATGCAAGAGATCTCTTATCTTGCTAACTATTTCTTCATCCCAGTAATATCATATTGTTGTGTACTTTGGTTAAGCATCTGACCCTATATTCACCTTATTCATCTTCAATGGCTTCATTATAGCAGGCATCTCTATCTGAGGCCCATTTACTTCGCGTTGACCTTCTAATTCTTTGATGTCAATATTGTGAGGATCTTAATCCTCTTTAGCAATGAGATTATAGCATTACATTACATTACGTATCTACATAGCCAAATCAGGTTGTTAGATAACTTGAACTTCATTCTCAAAAATCTTCTTCTTAACTATATTCAAATTTGCATCTATATGTGGACAGTCGTATTCAAATCTGAATATCATTATAAATCCATCAACCATTTCTTCCTAGCTAGTAGTACCATGTCGAAGCTCAGTTTCCAAATACCAATTCTGAGGAATTGTCTCCAGGGTATGGATGAATCCATGCACCCATTCTTCTAATGGAATTTCTCCCCAAGCTGCCATAAAGAGTTGTATGTGGTCTCTAGGATCATTCTGGCCATAATACTTGTCTACGAGCTTTGTTTCTACTTGAAAAACCTCATCCACATCAATCTTCTGCATTGTTTCAAATCTCCTATATTCTTCTTATGAGTACCCAACCATCTAGCAGGAGTAGCCCTCAGTGCTTGATCCAAAGAAAAAAATATATGAAATTCGGGTACCCTTCTTTCATAATATTTAAAGAAAGTATTTATATTACCCAAACCATCATACAAAGAAAATCACATACTTTAGTGATCCTTTCACATCACCTTGTAGACATTTCATGCAACCTGTTCTGCCAGTTTTCTAATTCCTCTTTTGAATCTCAAGTACAGGAACTATCTTGCTCCCAAGTTATTTTTCCATTTGCGGTAGGGTTAATCCATTTTTCTTCTTTTGTTATTATTTGATAAATGTTGTCAATGTCATCTGAAATGTTCTCTTCTTTTATAGGTTCAGTATATATTTCTCATTCCGATGTATCTAATGGAACAATAACTCTCATATTATCACTTTCAAATATCATTTTCCTTTTCTTCAAGTTAATTATAGCCATGTTATCAGACGCCCAATCAATTCCAAGCAATACGGGGTAGGGATTACTATCATCCACAATCTCAATCACTTCGAAGTTAGTGGTAGTGCACACTCCATAAATGTCTACTGTGATACGTGACAATCTTCCTAGAGAGACAATCTTCTGTTCATTTGCCATTTTTTGCTAAATAATTGACCATTGTAGCTTTTACTTACCCATCAATTCCCAAGTTTTCTTCGGCAAGAGATTGCCATCACATCCTAAATCCAGGATAACTTTATCCATGTTGTATTCTCCAATTTGTGATGTAAGCCACATTTTCTTTCCAATCCGCTTCTTGTGTCTGTGTAGATTATTCATTGTGCGCATCTCACTCTGTGGTACCTCTTTAGGAGCATAAGAGTTTATCAATTCCTACAATCCCTCTACAACCTTCTTATTTCTCAATAACTTCATGCAAGTTTGTAGAAAAGACTTCAAAATATTCGGATCCACATCTTGTGTCACAATTGATACTATCTCATAGTTGTCCTTTTGATTTGGCTGTGTGTAGAGGTTGAGGCCCCATGATCCATAAAGCTTCACCTCACCTCCATGAATACTTTTTTTTCCTTCAGGATATCAAATGCAGGGGCTTTTTCAATAGTTTTTCTTACCCATGTAGCTTCATCTTCCTTTTTCCCATTGGTTTATCATTTCCAGTCACAGCTCCGCTTCTTGTTATGATGTTAATGCGCGGTTGATCCTCCCTTGGCTCAGTGGTCATCATTTGAAAATTTGTTGTAGGATGCTTGTAATGTACCTTCCAAAATTAATTTTTTAAAGGTTTATCTATTCTACAATTTTAACAATTTTGGAGGCCATGGGACCCATGTGATTTTTGGAAAAGACTTAGGAGGGAAATATGGGCCGAAATGTTTTGCTAGCATAGCATGGGGGCCATCCACATGAGGAAATACGCACCACCTTAGAGGAAAGTTCAAATGACTAAGGAGGGAAAGTCGAATTTCTAGTTGGAGGGGGCTGGCATGGGAAAAGGGAACCACAAATTATAAACATAGGAGGCTCAGCCTCATTTGGTATCTTTTGACATATTGAACTCAACCTTAGTTGCTTGAGTTTCTTAGCTGGGTCACCCGTTGTTTAGCATGAGCTCTCCAAGCAGAGAACTCACCCTCTCTTTTGTGGACCATGAGTGCCACTCTTTCTTTCTATCATTCCGGGAGATTGTAGGTGGATATCCAAAGCCACCAACTCAGCCATCATTCAGGGAGTGCATACTCTAGAAGGACCCAGTAGAGGAATACACAATAGATAACTCAAGGGCCTTCCGGGGAGTAATTTCCAAAGGAGTTTTGGAGAAGGAAGTATAGGGGAAGACTAGCCTTTAGGAGAATTTGGGGAGCTGAAGATTTATGTTTGGGAGCAACGTGATTGCCAACACTCAGGGCCATTGCAGGAACTCATCACTGGGAACACGTGGGAATTCGTGGTTCAGTTGTGGAGTGAGTATTTGTTAGAGAGAGATAAAGAGAAGATTAGGGGAGAATATCTCATCCATTTTGGTGTGTTTTGGAGGGCTTATTATGGAGTTACATGCAGGTCATAAATTTCAGTGGTTGGAGGAGAGCATGGCTCTTGGGAGGCCGAATTTTCAGGGTCAAAACCATGCCAAATCATTTCTAAGTTTTTGTTAGTTTTGGTTGAGGAGCTTGGGGCTAATTTTTCAAAAATTTATAGGTAGATCTGAGGGGTCAAACAGGGGACCCAACTCAGCTAGCAACTAGAGGAGCCAGGGCGAATTTGGGCCAAAATTATGAGATTAACATTTGGCCAATTCCTTCATGGGTTATTCTGGTTATTTTTGGAGAGGCCAAGGTTAATTTCCTAGAATTTTCTGAGCAGTAGAGGCAGGGTTTCTAGCAGCATCTTTGCAGCAGACAACACAGTTTCACAAGGGCAGTGTATGGCATCATTGCAATAGCTATTTAGCCATCTAGGCTTGATAACACTTTCCATTGAGACAAGCCCAAGTGCACCACTTCCACATTATTGTATTTTTCTCCCATATTATAGTAAAATGGCTTAGTTGTTGGTTATTCTTGGATTTTTTATGGGTGTGCACTGGATGTTTGAATTTTATGGTGTTGTTTTTATTGTTTTCTTTGCATAGCACTATTTTTCCTAATTTTGAAGGTTATAGTGGTGTCATAGCATAATCTTGACCTAACTGTAGGTAGCCAGAAGGTCATGGAAGATTCGGGTATGAGTGCACAGTGATGGGTGAAACAAGATACAAGCCCATGGCTCAAGGTAAATTTAGTATGCATAAATTCTAGGGTGGAATTCGTTGGAATGATGAGAGGTTGCCCCAGTTGAGGAGGGTGATAGAACAAACCCATCCTCATCCTTACAACAAAGACACTAGAGGTGAGAAATTCATGAGAATGCAGCTATCTACCTCATGTGGGGAAGGTTGAGAGATCAATACACTCGATCTCTTGATAAGGAGCAAGCAGGACATGAGCAGTTAGAGCGTGAGACCAAGGGACACTTTTGTTGGTGAAGACCTAGATTTAGATATCAGGAGCCTGAGGAGGAGGTTGAGCATGATCCTGAGAGACCACAATATGGTGAGGAGCACATCGATATACTCATTGTGGCACATGAGTCACCATTATTCGAGACCTCTTTGATAGCCCCACTTGATATTGTTGGCTTGATAGGGCCTGACCCAGGTTTAGTGTTAATCAACCAAACAAATCCCTACACTACTGGCCCTTTGGGCATAAGCCCACAGAGCATCGAATGAAGTCTCACTCGAAGCAGTATGGGGGGATGCTGGAACCAAGTTTCTGCACCCTGAGATGGTCGTCATGTCATTTGATTTCTTCTATCCTTGCCTTCATATAGGTGGTCTTGCTCTAGGGCTTGTAAGAAAAACCCTCTATTTCAGCCTTCAATACCTTCGTGAAAGTATACAATCGACCTTTGCACAACCCTAACCTATGGCTCAGGTACTTTTGCTCTACTAGGGTAGTGTGTCGTGCAGATTCCTTAATCATCCTAAGTGACTTGCTTATCTTGTCAAATAATTGAAGTTATCACCACGTAAGATGATATTCATAATTGCATTCAATTATTCAATGTAATTGCATTCATTTGTGCATCATATAAGCATAATAAAGGAAATTTATACATAAAATATCCAAACCCATCAACAAACCAAAGACACAGAAATTGCAGAATAACTCCTTTTATGGATATCTCCCAAGTGTTACAGACTCTATCCACCCCGCGCACATAGCTGTAGGGGTCCATGCACTCAACTGCGGACTTCTACCCTAGGCCTCGGTGCACTTAGCTGCAAATCCTCTATCTACACTATGAGCCAAGACTTAGACTGCTTCTTCAGAGTTATCACTCTATTACATGATCTGCCATTCTATCTATTTCTTTTTAAACTACTTAGAGCTTAGCTTTTTTTATACAATCCCATGGTCCTCGGACCATGGGTAGGTCTCTTACAGCCTACTTTACTTTACAAAGCTAAGGGAAGACTACCCTTTTTAACACATAACACCTTCACACTCCATGACCACAAAATGCAGAGTATTTACAATTATATAAAAAATATACTTAACATGGGCTTTTAGCACCAAAACTACCCTTGGGGGATCTCTCTCCCAACAGGTCTCCAACACAAACATCGTGACTCTCCCTTGAGTCACTTAGTAGGTGTAGAGATCTTTGCATGAAGCTTGTCCAAGTCGACCCGGATGACCGCAACTTCGGTCGTGCACTGAGCTGCAGCCTGCTTCGCATCTTCAACTGTTTTCTTGGTTACTACCCCTACGCTATTATCCTGAAGCTGTTGTTACAACACTTTCAGAGTCACAAGTTTGCCTTCAGTGTTTCTTATGACTATGTAAGCTTCCTCTAGATATGGTTTTAGTCATGCCTTCAACACTGCTTCCTTGTGCAACACTGCATCCACCTGTTCCTTCAGCTGCTTGGCTTTCTGTAGCTTGGCTAACCTCTGTGTCAGCGCGACAATTTGCACCGTGCCTTTAACTTTGTCATAGCATTGTTGGAGTTCGCACGCTTTCATCTCTAGCCTCTGGATGTTTGGGTCCTCATGCAAGCTGGTCAGGACCTCAAACGATTGTTCGAACAATTGTGTGTAGTCTGCTACTACACTCTCCACCACCGCAACTACTTTTGTGATAGCGGTCGCCCGTTGTTCCTTTACCTCTGGTGGTGTTGAACCTTGAGCCCTCAATTGGAGCTCTGTAATATATAGGTTCATCTCCAACTGAACCCATGCCATCTCTATCCAAGTGTCACGCACCGCTGTGGCCAATTTTTCGATGCGGACCTCGATTGGCTCCTCCTCTAGAATGGCCAACTCTGGGACCATTCTGCATGCCTCCTCCATGACCTGTATGATCTTCTTACTCTGGCTGGTCACCTCGGCCTCAATGGTGATGGCAGCATTTCCCTCTAGGGCCATCTATTTGTTGTTTATCCTCTATTCATTGATCATCTGGAGGGTGCGGTGCTCTCGAGCCCTTAGCTCTACAATTATTCCATCCTGCAAGAGGTGGAGTGATTTGCATGAAAGTGATGCTAGGTTCAGTCCAACTCCCTTCAAGGCACTGACAGTGCACCTATCAGCCTCATTTTCCATGGTTCGTGCTCCATCTAGTAGCACTATCACACTGGAAGACTTCGTGCGTAGCATATCGGCAACCTCTGACATGCCAATAGCCAAGCTAGTGGACAACATACTAGCTTGCGATGCACGGGTTTGCAACTCCTACAACTCGGTCTGGATAGCCCCTAGTATGATTTGTTGTTGTTGTTTGAATTGTTGCAGGGCCTCCGCGGTTACATCTCTCACTGTGTCACCGACGTCATGTAAGTCACCCTCCATCAATGTGATAGGGCCCAGTGAGGTCTTGGTCACCTTGGATTCCTTTCTGGGCCCTCCCTTTTCTAGCTCTCTTGGGCACTTAATGCAGTTGGACTTCTCCTGGGGGTCCTCGCCGTGCTACTCTGTTTCTTCCTCTTCAGTCTCAGGTGAAGGTGACCACACACATTTTTCAAAGCCTTGCTCTGTGCCACCTATCTATTTTCTTGCCTCCTTTTCTGCTTGTTCTACCTAGGCCTTCTCAGCGGCCTCCTTTTCCTTTTCTTGACTAGCTGTGCCATGTTTAGCTTGGCCTCCTCCTTTTTCTTTTGTGTGGCAGACTTGCTTCCACTCACTGCCAAGTCAATGATAGTGTGCCACTCAGCCGACCATTGATCGAGCACCGCATCAATGGCGTCATTTGTGGCCAGGTACGGCACGTCGTACTGGTTCTGTGTAGGGTCCTTCCATACCCTGATTGATACACGATGGAAATCGGCTTTAAACTCAGCATTAGCATACACTATGGGTGACAATCGCGGCTTGCGATTGATGGCCATCCTGATATTCATCTCCATCAAGATCCAAAAGATCTTGTTGTCCTAAACTCTCTGTGCGTCCTTCGTTGCCCACAGTGAAGCGTACTTCGTTGCTTTAGGAAGGTCTGGCACGACCGAAGGGAATTGGATCTCCTCTAGTAGCTCCCACGCTACCAGCACGATCAATAGAAAGAGCCACATGTAGTGGAAGGTCTTGCTTTTCTCTTGCGCTTCATAGAAGTTCACCAGGAACTCTCTACAAAAGTAGTTCGACCAGTTAAACTAGACTCCTTTCGCGGAATGTTGTGCGAGCACGATGATATGTGCCGACACCTCATTGGTGCAACACTTCCACATCACCTTCCCTGCAAGGATCTATGTTGACACCTTCACAGCGTGGTCGCAGATGCTGGAAATAGCATATATACGTGGCTTCTTCACCAATTTGAACTTCTCTTTCATTGATTCTGTGAGCGCTTACCTGGCACCCTTGCCGCCAAAGATCATAGCTGGATTTTTTCCTGTATATGGCAGGCACATTATTCTATGAATCAACATATCAGTGATGGGTATTGGCACCTCTAGCCACAGACACCTATCATGCACCAAGCACAACAGCTGCTTGATAACCAACACTGTCACGAGGGTACTGTTATAGTATGGCACCTAGAGGAGGTTGAGTAATCCTACCTTCTCTACTCCTCTGAGCCACTTTCGAGGCTCTAATGCAATCATCCTTGTATTTTTGTATATGATGTGGTGCATCCACTGCTTGGTTGCCAAGTGTGGGAACTTCTCTTGGTCTGCCAAGTCCCAGTCTTCGAACTTCAATATCGGCACCCATGCTAAACGCGGACTGTCAAAAGCAATTTCATCTGGTAGCATAAGGGTTTGTAGGGGAGTCTTACTTTCATCAATGTCCTTTGGGACCTTGTACTTAGGCTTGCACATAGGGACATACTCAGGAAAACATGTAATAGGGTCTGCACCCTAGGCTTCAACCTCCTCTATTTCCACTCCCACATCCTCGTCGTCCATCAGGATGTCTTCAATATCCTCCTCATCTGCTTCTAGGTTTATAGCCTTGCCTTTCTCCTGGGAAGTGGGCTTTGGTGGGTTTCTTCTTGGTGATGTGTGCACTGATATGGTAGGCTGCTTGCCCTTCTTATCCTTCATGGTCTCCTTGGTTAGGGTTGGCTTTGGTCTTGACATTCTCGGGGATTTAGGGACCTCTACCAATACTTCAGCCACTCTCGGGGTGGCCACTTCAGCCTCTCTCTCCATTTCCTATGTCGACTCCTCTACTACTTGTTGTGTATTCATAAATTTTGGGGGTGCTGACATGATCTTCTGCAAGAATTCCTGCGTGTTCGCCGACAAATTCGAAAATACCCGAGATACTATCAGAAGCTTGTATTGCTCATGATTCATAGGATTTTGAGAGCTCAACCACTAAATACTCAAAATGCCAGTATTTTTCTCTAGAAAACCACTTGTAATTTATAGGGCATTTGAATTCAAATCCGATCATTCCCCCCAAAATCAGTTCATTAATGCCACATTGCTGGCAGATTTTCAAGGATCTAAGCCATAAATTTTGTATTAAATGTCAGTCGCCTACTCCATTTGGCCTCACTTCTGCCATCTTTTCATGAACAGTGACTTTAAGAGTCACTTTTCAGCCGACCTACGTGATTTCTCCCTAGGTAGCGAAGTTCGCTCCGTGCTGTCGTAGACCCAGTGACATGTCCTTGCTTCACACCATCTTCCAATCACATAGCTCCCCAACCCAGGCAATGTAGTTTATAATCCCGTGCCTCCTTTCAACTACCTAGAGTGTTAAGACTGAGCTACTTTCAGTTAGTCACATGGCCGGACCGCCGGTGTATGGCTTCAAGCGACTGCCATTCACCTTTCTTGGGAAGGGTTCTCCATTTAATTTGACCAGCTGTACCAGTCCTCCGTCGGTAATCTCCTTAATAACATAAGGCCCTAACCAGTGCATCCTGAATTTCACTGGAAATTTATCAAAATTACTATCATATAACAAGACCAGGTCATTTACCTTAAATTTGCGTAGCTTGATGTGTCGATCATGCCATGCCTTTTCGCGCTCCTTTTGGACCTGCTAGTGAAATCCAGCCAAAAATATTTCTTCTTTGAGCCCATCCAACTATGCAAGCCTCTCCTCTAGGGCTCCGTGATTCGTCATACCTATAAGTGCTGCTATGCGTAGACTAGTCATGATGTATTCCATAGGCATTACCGCTTCCACATCATAGACAAGCCTAAAAGGGGTTTGTCAAGTCAACTTCTTGCATGTCGTTCAATAAGCCCATAGTACTGCAGGTATGCGTAGCTCCCAATCACTTCACTGAGCATTGCAAACCTTGGTCAACGTGTTTTCAAGCACTTTTTTGAACGCCTCTACTGTCCCATTATCTTGTGGGTGATAAGGTGTGCTCTTTTGGTGGTATACCTGAAATTCCTCCATTAGTGCACTGATCATCTCATTCAAGAAGTGTGTACCACGACCACTCGTCAAGATCTTTGGAAATCCAAATCATGTCAGTACATGCTCAAATAGGACTTCACGATAGTCGCGTCCATGTAATCCTTCACTAGCTACACTTCTACCCAATGAGTCAAATACTCTGTCGTAGTGATAATGTACCTTGCTCCTGTCTTCCCTTATGGTTGAATGGGTCCTACAAAATATATCTCCCACTTCTCGGACGGTTGTAGCGTCATTTGTGGATTCAAAGGAATTTTATCCCTTCGCAATGGCCTGCCCGTTCTTTGACATACATCACATGCCTTGCAATATGCTTTTGAATCCTAATGAAGGGCTGGCCACCACAACCATGTGCATAGAATCTTCTGCGCAGTTTCTCTCCCTGCATAATGTCCTCCTGTGATGCCCCCATGAGCATCTGCAACGATGCTGCTTCTTTCAAACTCAGGTACATATCGTCGTAATATCTCATCATTCCCCATTTTGTATAGATTCCCAACAATGACAAAGAAATCTGTTGTGTGCACCACTAATTCCTTCTTTTTCTAGACAGCGTGTCCTTCCGGTGCAGTTCTTGTTTTTAAGAAGTGTATTATATCCTCAAAATGACCATCCGTGACACGTATTGCAAATAGTTATGCATCAGGCAATCCTTCTTCCAAGTTAGTAGGTTCCTCCCATGTTTCGATGCACAACAGATGGTCTAGTCCCACGTTCAATCATCTAGGCTTCACGACAACTTGAAAATCGTACTCCTGGAACAATAAGAGCCATCTACAAATTCTCCCCCCCAACACAGGATTATTGACTAGGTACTTTAGCATGAAGTGATCTATATACATCTTAAAATGGCCTCCCAACAAGTAGTACCTATGCTTTTGGAGTGCATACACCATAGCTAGCCCCTAGTGCTCAGTGGTGGAATAGTTGTTCTCTACTTTGGATAATTTGCGGCTTGTGAACACGATAGGATGGTCCAAGCCTTCTCCGCTAGCCTGTGTTAGTACTGCTCCTAGTGCTATACATGACGCATCGACATGTACATGAAACTCTTTCTTCCAGTCTGGGAAGACTAGAGTCGATGCAGTAACCATATTTTCTTTGAATATATCCAATCTCTTCTTACAGTCATCGTTCCAAAAGAACGTGACATCCTTCAAAAATTTCTCCATAGGCGTGGTGATCTGGGCATAGATTTTGATAAAATTTATGTAATATCTTGTATGTCCCAGAGTAGCACGTGACTGTTTCACACTCCTCGAAGCTTCCAAGTTCAGAATCACCGCGATCTTCACGTGGTCTACCATTAGTCCTTGTCTGTAAACCACATGCCCTAATAGGTTTCCAAAAGGAACACAAAACAAACACTTCCCGAGGTTGAGCACAATTTGGTATCTTTGACAAGTATCTAGCATCAGGTGCAAGCTTGCTACATGGTGCCTAACCAACCCAAATATAGTCCAGTCATAAAAATATACCTCCATAAACTTATGAATAAATTCCTTGAATGTCGCAACAACCACGCATGAGAATTGCTATCTCTCCAGGAAAATCTCCTAGGTTGTAGCTCAGAGATGCCTGGTAACAAATAAATCTTCAATATTGTTCTTTGAACTATTGGAATGGACTAGGGTTTGGATCAAGTTAGATGGCCGTTTCAACTCTATTTCCACTCAAGACATGTAAGAACACCCTCAGCTTGACAAGGCTTTAGACCACTAATGCTCAATAGTTTATAGATTCAGTGAATAGGTGGGCAATCGTGAATGTACTAGTAGATGCATACATAAACATATATGATTGGCTAGCTACAGAAAGTAAATGAAGCTTCCAGACCTAATTTATCAATGCAGAGATAAGATGACAGTTATCTGGCATTAGACGCAGAAGAAAACATGAATAACCTATTCATGTGCAAGCTTAGAACAGAGGAGAAGATGGCAATTGAAAATGTAACAACAAAAGAAGCTTGTATTACTGGAATGAAGATGAGATGCCGGAAGGAACAGAGTATCCACAGTCTCCAAAAGTTGAACCCTTGTCTTTTCTAAATTTCAACCATTTATAGGCCTTTTACAATGCTCTCGAAATCTCTGAGGCTCAAGATGTCTTAATCTATCCCCTCTGTCTTCTAACTACTTTATGCCATAACTAGGCAAACATGAGCTCAGAGGTCTCTTTTCCTAAAACACATAGTAACCAAATTCTAGTAATTTCGTTGTGCTGTCAGGTGGCTCGCTCATGCCAGCGATGCTCCATGATCAATTCTGTTGGTTCAGCTGCATCGTGTTTTTGTTGTTCCCCTTTCGGCCCTGTATTCCATTATTTCAGTTCAATTGTCTGACTATCACAAACGCTGACAACGCCAAAAAATTTCCTCACAGGGCGCTGATGGGAAGTGGGGTACGGAGGCATATGGGCCGTTGGATGGGATGGATCTACGTTCAGGACATTGGTCGGGCAGCAGAGGACGAACTGTTGCGATCGTGAATGAGGGCCGTTAGATCGGGAGGAATGGACGGAGGAGATTGATCGTCAAAGGCTTGAGTCATGGTGGGAGCGTGATAAGTCTGAGCTGTTAGATATTGGATGGGTAGATTGAACAGCTATCGGGTGGAGGAGGTGCAAGAAAGATAACGCCTGGGAGCAGTTTTACCCAAGCGGAGATGGTTTCCATTGGGCGGTCATCGAGTGGTAAGTGGTAAAGGTTCGAGCCCACCCGATTTCGCTCATCGGGTGCCACGTAGAAGCGGAGGAGAGAGAGGAAACCACCTTTATTGGGCAGGTATCCTTCTTGCTTGTTGCCTGAGTGATATGCACGATATCCGTTAGATCTGGCGGGAAAGATCTAACGGCGATGATTGATCGATCATATCACGTCGCTTGGGTGAAGTGTGGAGCATCGGATCGGTGGGAATATCAATGGTGGGGGAACACGGAGTTACGGGATGACCTCGAGAACTGTGGAAAGGGTGCATATGGGCGGAAAGGTAAGGTTCGGGGAAAAAATGGGTTAATTTGCGTAGGGCCAAGGAAAAAGTGGGTTTTGTTATGATGTGAGGGTTGGGTTAGGACATGAGTGAATGAGAATGGGAGTGGATGAGTGAGAAGAGTGGGGTGATGGACCATGCGGGAACCTTTCCATGATAGCAACACATACCATTTCCTTCCTTTAGCCTTCAAAATAGTAGCACTGCACCTTAGGTCTAATATGAACATTGTAGGTGCATTCTTCAATCCAAACGACATTACAGTGTACTGAAAACAACCCCACTCAGTTTGGGGCTTTTCTCCATAAACCTGGGTCCATTTGGCCAGATGTGCACATGGATCATTCTGCCCATCATACTTGTCTATCAGTCACATCATAGGCTTCCCAAATTGTGTTATCATCATCCTCCTACATTCGTGGCAATCATCAAATATTCCCCTATGCCCACCATCTTGCGGGCGTAGCACGCAGTGCCCAGTCCAGTGCCTGGAAGTGCTAATTTTCTAGTACCTCCCTTTCAAATGCATCCAAAAAGATATCTACCTCATTCAGACCATCATAATTAGGTAGCTTTCTTACCTCTGACAACATGCAGAGCAGCAACCGGGTCATCATGTTGCAATTAAGTGTACTTACTTCATGTAACTCTCACGATCCCATGTAATCCCTCCATCTCTGGTGGGATTCACCAAATCTTGGTCTCGCGCTGTTATCTTATAGATACAGTCCAGGTTGTCATCACTCTCATAATCGCGGACAGGCTTATTATAGCGCGATCCTTCAGCAGGATCGAGGGGTACTATTACGCACAATGATTTCTTCTCAAAGATCATCTTTCGCTTCTTCATAATGATTACCCCATTCATATCAGTAGCCTAGCCAATTCCCTGGAGTGCAGGATAGGTATTGTAGTCATCCACTATCTCTATTACTTCAAAATCAGCCAGCACACTCGCTCCCTCAATATCCACGGTCACCCCCTACAGCCACCCCATGGGGATGATCTTCTACTGATTCGCCATCCTTAGCTGAATCAGAGACCATTGCAGTGCAGGTCTCCCCATTCATTCCCAAGTCTGCTTTGGTAGGACATTCACATCTAACCCTAGGTCCAAAATGACCTGATCCATTTCATACTCTCCTATTTGTGCAGTTAGTCTCATCTCTCGTCCCGTCCTTGTTTTATGCTTGCTAATCTTTCATACCACACGTGGCTCACCTGGCACAGTTCCAGCGCATCTATTGATGAGTTCTTGTAACCCTTTCACATCCTTAATGTTGTGCAGTAACTTCATACAGGTTTCCAAGAAATCTGTGAGCATAGAGGGGTTCATCTCTTGCTCAGGCTTATCCTTGCTTCCTGAGGTGGAGGCCTCAGCGAAGCTCTTCTTATTTTCCATGAAGGTTTCAGGTGGATGCTCCAAATCAAACTCAGCCTCCTTCGTTGGGGCTTTGTGAACCCATGTACTCTCTTCTAGCTATTTCCCCTTGCCATCTCGTGTTGTGATTCCACTTCTGAGCACTATATTTATGTTTGGATCTTCCTCATGCGGCTCAGACCTCATCATCTGTAGGTTCTGAATCAACGAAGGTGGTAGCACCCATTTGTCACATATCCTAGCTATTAGCGTAGGATAGTCTTCCTTTTCATGATGAAACAATTTGCAATACTTGCACAATGGATGCATCAGATTAGTGAAATCGCGGTCATAGTGTCCTAGTCCTCTGTAATTGTAGGAAATAAACTGTCCTCGACCTCTACCAGGTCCTCCTCCACCTTGACCTCTTCCGTGCCCATGAAATCCTATTTGTGCCATCCCTACACTCTGGTTAAGGGGTCGTGTTTCGGCCTAAACCCTATAGGCGGGAGTTCTATCCATCATCAGTTCAAAGCTCCTGCAAGTACACTCATCATGCCCTACCGACCTACAAAAGTTGTTGAAAATTTGTTGCAGTGTCTATACAAAGTTCTATAGCAAGTGACCGTTATCCATGGCATGTTTTCCAACTACCTGACAGATAGTGCACCATAAAGTAGGGCCCGTGCTAGGTCCTTCTTAAGCTTCTGGCCTTAAAGGCATCGGCCCTCCTCCTGCATATAGTTTGTAAAGACCGGGCAATTATCTTTGTCATGACCCTGACTCTTGCATTTCAAGCACCATACCTCCTCTCGTACTTCTGGTCGAACCGTCCTGTCCTGCTTCAGACTTTGCATCTCAAGGGATAGATTCTTCAGCTACACATGGATCTGCTAAACTCCTAGATTAGGATATTGCATCGGAGTTTCACGTAGTCTCATGGAAATCTCCAAGGCCATTTCCTAAGTTGTTACCTTCTGTTGCAACAATGCACTCCTTAAGTATGGTAGTAGCGAAGCTACTAACCACTCACAATGTTGTCCATCTGTCAAATTCATGTTGGCTTCGTGGATTGTACATTTCAGCCTTTGATATAGTTCCCAAGGTGTCTCACCTAGTTGCATCATGATCTCTTTGAATCCCACGATGGACTACGCCTCAAATTTAGGCCTACTAAATTCTATATTCAGTGTTCCCTGGATGTCTACCACTCTAGCATTCGGGTTATCATTAGAGTACTTAATATACCAAGCTAGCACGCAATCTTGCAGAGCACTAACCAGTGTCACATTCATTATATGATCATCTATAACACCTTAAGCTTCCCATACAACCCTCACAATGAACAAAAATTTGTCTCGGCCCTCATTTCCCAAGCCTTTGAACAAAGGAAACTTCACTGTATTTGCCATACTGAACCACAGTGGAGGTGGAGGTGGTATGGGTGAAGTTGGAGGTGAGGGTGGTGAAGTCCAAGGTGGTGTGGGTGAAGGTGGTATTCGTGGGAATCTTTGTATTATTAATTGAATATCACTTCATGTAGAAACCTTCACTATCCCTTCTTCGTCACCTCGCGGAGGTGAAATTAAGGGACTATACTCCGGACCATTTTTTTCTTCATTCCTCTAAGTTTTTCTGCTTCACTATGTCTTGAACATCAAGGTAGTTGCATAACCCATTTTTCGCACAATAGCATTTTAATCTAGGTACTCAAATATTTTATTTACTTACCTCGTGGTCCTTTGAAAAAGTGTCACTCTGCCTCATTGTAGCTGACTGAGGTGTCAACCATGAATTCAGTCACAAATCCTCCTATTACACAATCGAGCCAATGATCGATAGCACGGGTGATCTTATCCTCTGATGCTTCCAACCTTTGCACTAGCTCCAGGGTTCACACAATAGGACCGTCAAGTTTCCACCTTCCTTGGCTATCTGCTAGCTTCACTATCCACTCGTATAGCTCAATAGAGAAGGAGCAGAAAAAGATCTCATGGATCTCTATTGTCAGTTGTGGGTTTCTGTTCTCTTGCACCGCAAATTCATGGATCTTTCTATCCAACTAGTCCCCAAACTCCTTATTAGTTGGATTCCAGTGATACGACATCACACATCTCTTATGCAGATTCCAGTCCCGGCAACGAAACCATTTGTTGGCTTGAGGGGGCCTGACCCAGGTTCAGCGTCAATTATCCAAACAAATCCCTACACTACTAGCCCTTTCAGCATCAGCCCATGGAGCGCGGACCGAATTCTCACTCAAAGCAATATCGGGGGATGTTGGAACCAAGTTTCCACACCCTGAGATGGTTGTGATGTCGTTTGATTTCTTCTATCCCTGCCTTCGCACAGCTGGTCTCGTTCTATGGCTTGTAAGACAAACCCTGTATTCTGGCCTTCAATACCTTCACAAAAGTATACGATCAACCTTTGCACAGCCCTACCTGTGGCTCAGGTACTTTCACGCTGCTAGGTTAGCGTGCCGTGCATATTCCTAAATTATCCTAAGTGACTTGCTTATCTTGTCAAATACTTGAAGTTATCACTGCGTAAGCAGATATTCATAATTGATTTTAATTATTCAATTTAATTACATTCATTCGCGCATCATATAAGCATAATAAAGGAAATTTATACATAAAATATCCAAACCCGTCAATAGATCAAAGACATAGAAATTGCAGAATAACTTATTTTATTGATATCTCCCAAGTGTTACAGACATTTTCCACCCCGTGCACACAGCTGCAGACTTCTACACTAGGCCTTTGCGCACTTAGCTATAGAGCCTCTATCTACACTATGACCCAAGACTTAGACTCCTTCTTCAGAGCTATCACTCTATTACATGATCTGCCATTCTACCTATTTATTTTTAAACTACTTAGAACTTAACTCTTTTTATACAATCCCATGGTTCGCGGACCATGGGTAGGTCTCTTACAGTCGACTTTACTTTACAAAACTAAGGGCGGACCACCCTTTTTGACACATAACACCTTCGTGCTCTGCAACCACAAAATATGGAGTCTTCACAATTATATTAAAAAAATTGACTTAACATGGGCTTTTAGCCCCAAAACTGCCCTTGGGGGATCCCACTCCCAAAAGACACCATGGTGGAGGGATAGAGCCTACAAACATAGAGCCATTTGTTGAGGAGGTGCCACACATGGTTGAGATGTTGATAGTTATAGAGGTGTCCAGAGCTGTGACCGAGTCAATAGCTAATAGATACCCATGGTAGTTTGATCAGTTCAAGGCTGACCCTCTAGCATTGAGAAAGAAGGCCATGATAGTACAAGAGGCTATTCTACAACAAAATGAGGAGCTGGAGGGCATGAGAGTGGTTTTTACTGAGTCAGCAGCCAAACTAACTTGTGTTGGTGTACGGTTGGATTCCCTAGTGGTACAACTAAAGTGCACTTTAGAGCATGAATGCAACCCTCTTTAGACCTACATAGGTGGGGCTTGTAGCATTAGTAGTTTGCCTCTGCACTTTGCAGAGAGAGAGAGAGAGATAGAGCTACCTCAACATATTTTATGTGTTGACCACATTGTTTAGGTGAGGTGACATGAGCAGTGTAGGGTGCAGCATTTGCAAGATGGAGGGCTTGTTATATGTATGAGTGTTCTTACATTCAATCACTCTCTTGGGATTGGATGGCAAGATATTTTGAGTTGGTACCTGGTGGAGTGGGCTATGGAGATGGTAGTGGGCCTAGCTGGAGCTTAGCAAGAGTTTCCAGGCACTCAGGATGCTGGAAGCCCTGACTAGAATTGTGATCCAGGAGGGACCACCTATAATTTCCCAAGTATACACTGGTTGACTACAACCTAGATGGTATAGTTGACCCAACAGCTGATCATGCACATTCCCTAGGGGATTTTTCGTCAGCACTGGTGGCCAACTAGCTTACGGAAAGAATCATTGGGTTGTTTGGGTATGACGATTGTGCACAAGATCAACAAATGATAGCCTACTAGGGAAGGAGTTTTTCGGAAAGGTGGCATTGACAGGCCGCCAAATAGTGCCTTGTATGGATTTGGGGATTCGTCACACTTACGTAGGGCACAGAGGACATAGAGGAGCTTAGCAGTGCTGGCCTCACTACTAGTTCCTAGAGAGTTTTACTTCTTGGTACCCTTAGGGAGGACTTGGAGGGGAGGTCCCCTCACTGGAGAGCATACTGATGCAACAGTGGAGGTGATGATACCGATCAGGTGTTGGCTGACACGGAGAGGCAAAACTCTAGGCCATCACATCTAAGGGTGTGCGGGAGAATCTAGTCTGGAGTAGTGGTCCGCAGATGGGCATGGAGACACATGGGGGTGTGTCATAGTATGTTGGACTGCATTGTGGAGTGGGAGTGCATTGTGGAGAGTTTCCTCCAAGGAGGCCTATGGACAGGGGCATTGGGTGTACCATTCGATGTAACTCACCTAGGATCGATAAGGATATTGTTGAGCATATAGGGACACCATGTCTAATGGAGACAGGGCTTTGAGGGGGTTATCAGCAGATCTGAGGCAGAGAAAGTGTCATCCGTAGGATCACTCTTGAGCATTCCAGAAAACTTTTGATCATAACCTTTGGGACATACCTGCCCATCATCCTCTAGTGTTGGTTAGAGTCAAAGAGTGTGGGACATGGGAGGCTCACCTTAGAGAGTCGGATGAGATATCGCATGTCACGAGCTGGGAGGAGACTCTCCAGTTGAGACACTTGGTAGTTGCACAAGTTGTCGAATACTAGCTTAGGGATGGCGTGGTTGATGGCCAGTGTAGCATATGTTCCACCCCAGGGATCACAGTTGAGACACAATGGATGGTAGACTTCTTCTATAGGAGGCTACCCAGACTCTGAGCGGTGTCCAAGTGTATCATCAGAAGTTGGGATAGCGGATTTCACTACGTGGTCTAGCAAAAGTAGGGTAGGTTTACATGCATGAGACACACTCCTGATACTTGGGGCCCACCTAGGGGATACGCACAAGGGTCAAAGATGAGGGCAAGATGGGTTCTAGAAAGTAACAATGTTATGTAATGACATCCTGTGAGGAGTGGGAGTTGTGAGGTCCTCATATGTTTGGGGGATCCAAAGATTCGGTTAGCAGGTGGATCACCCCACTTTGTGATGAGCAAGGTCACGATAAAGGATAATATAGATAATTTTTGGTTTGACACATCGGGGATCACTGAGACCTCCACTGCATGACAAGGCAGACTTGTCCTGTTATGGCTCAGGTTTGATATTGGTAGTGGATGGGTAGGTATTGGCATCATGGAGATGCCCAGGCAAGATGAGCTTGGCTCTCACATTTTTTTTGTCACTATGCCTCAGGAGGGGAGGATGCAGTCCACACATGATGGGGAGTATGTCATAGTCAGAGTAGCACAACGTTAGCATGGTGGCACCACTCTGGGACTAGGAGGGAACTGGGCCATCACAACTCTTCACAACTCAATAACCTTTAGGGATGTACTGGCTACTATAGGGGGAGATCATACAAATCTTCCATTGGGATTTACCGAGTCAGTGATGGAGCATTGGACTTCTAGTACTTGTGCCGAGCAGGATAGTGAGTGTAGCGAGGGGAGCTTCATGTTAGATAGGATGACCTGGGATCCTGGTATTGAAGAATTATTTCATATCATGACAGTGTAGAGTTCAGGGACAATTTAGTGGAACATCTGGGACCCTGGCACATTTTGCAGTGATAGTGGGGAGCAATAGCTAGAGAGGATGCTTTATGAGGCATTGCTTGAGGACAAGTGATTTTTGGTGCATTGGAGGAACTTGTTGGATGAGGATGCCACCTAGGAGGGTGAACACATACATGAGCATCTAGTGTTGAAGTTGCTTGGGGACAAACAACATTTGGGAGGAGAGGACTGTAATGTCCCTTCCGAAATTAAATTGTTGTTGGATTATCTATTCCACGATTTTGACAATTTTGGAGGCCATGGGACCCATGTGATTTTTTCAAAAGACTTAGGAAGGAAAAAGGGGCCGAAATGTTTTGTTGACATAGCTTGTGGGCCACCCACATGAGTAAATACCCACCACCTTAGAGGAAGGTTCAAATGAATAAGGGGGGGAAGTCAAATTTCTAGTTGAAAGGGGTCCACATGGGAAAAGATTCCCACGAATTACAAATAGAGGAGGATCAGCCTCCTTTTGTATCTTTTGACATATTGAACTCAACCTTAGTTGCTCGAGCTTCTTAGTTGGGTCACCCATAGTTTAGCATGAGTTCTCCATGAAGAGAACTCACCCTCTCTTCGGTGGACCACGGGTGCCACCCTAGTGACGTTTCTTTCTATCATTTCAAGAGATTGCATATGGATATATAGATCCCCCAACTCAGCCATCATTCAGTGAGTGCATACTTTAGAAGGACTTAGTAGTGGAATACGCAGTAGATAATTCAGAGGCCTTCTTGGGAGAAATTTCTGGAGGAGGTTTGGAGAAGGAAGTATAGGGGAAGACTAACCTTTAGGAGTATTTGGGGAGCTAGAGATTTCTGTTTGGGAGTAGCGTGATTGCTAACACATCGGAATTCATGGGTGAGTTGTCGAGCGAGTATTTGTTGGGAGAGATAAGGGGAAGTTCGAGGTAGATTATCTCAACCATTTTAGTGTGTTTTGGAGGGATTATTCTAGAGTTACAGGCAGGTTGTATATTTCAATAGTTGTAGGATGGTGTGGCTCTTGGGAGGCTGAATTTCTAGGGTCAAAACCAGGCCAAACCCTTTCTTGGTTTTGGTGGGTTTTGGTTGAGGAGCTTGGGGATAATTTTTGTAGAATTTTCTGGGCATATCTAATGGGTCAAATAGGGGTCCCAACTCAGCCAACAACTAGAGGAGCTAGGGGGCATTTGGGCAAAATTTCGAGGTCAACATTTGGCAAATTCCTTCATGGGTTATTCTAGGTATTTGGTGGAGAGGCCGGGGTTAATTTCATAGAATTTTCTAAGGCCTACCATCATTGCAACAATTATGTGGCCATCTAGGCTTGAATTATTACCACTTGGGCTTGATCGCACTTTTCATTTAGGCAAGCCCAGGTGCACCACTTCAACATTATTGTAATTTTCTCCTAGATTACAATAAAATGGCTTAGATGTTGGTTATTCCTGGATTTTTTATGGCTGTGAACTGAATGTTTCAATTTTATGGGGTTGTTTTTATTCTTTTCTTTGCATAGCACTATTTTTCCTAGTTTGGAACATTGCATTGCTGGTTTATTTTCTCATGCATATTCGTAATAAGGATGGGGAATTCTTCTATCACATGATCAAAATACTTATAGTAGTTGCAGGTTGTTGTAGGGTTCTGATAGTCTCTTGCGACATGTCTTTCCTGTCAACAGACATAACAGATAATCTGGTCATGTCCTCAACCAAATTCTCCTCCTCGTCCTTGAAATCATCCTTGATAGATTGATGTCCTGGCTCCTCGTATGTATGTCCTTCAACTTGCAGTCTATAACCATCAGCAATACACTCCATCATCAAGTGAGAACTTCAACAATTTTTTTCATCATGGCCTACTGACCTAAAAAAGTTGCAAAACAACTTCTTCAAGATCTGCACATACTTTTGTAATAGGTAGCAATCTTCAGAGCGATGTTGGCCTCTCGTTCTACAAATTTTTCACCACAGACCTGGGTTTACTAGATTAGGTGCTCCACTTGCTAAACAATCTCTGAACACACGGCATTGATCGTTATAATGACCTTTTGCCTTGCATTTTGTACACAAGGCATTGATCAACGAAGCTTCCAGCTTCATTACAATTTCCAATGCTTCGACTTGAGTCACAATCTTCTGTTATGTCAAAGGTAATATAATATGTGGCAATAGCGTGACTATGAACCATTCCTTATGCTGTTATGGAGGAAGGATAAAGCTTACTTGTCCCATTAACACCTTGAATCATTGATCCAACTCCCACACAGAATCAATTGTTGCCGGTTTTATTTCTTTTAGCTTTGTGGTGCACTGCGATTCTGATTTCGGCTTCTTGAATTCTGATATGGCATTGCTTTCTTAATTTCATCAAACGAAGAAGATGGATTAGTCTAGAGTATTTCATATACCATGTTAGCGCACTTTCTTGCAACAACGTGACGAGTTTCACCTACTTTACATCATCACTATTGATCTGTCTTTCTTTCCATACTGCATCAGCTACAAACTAGAACTGGTCATGATCCTCTGGTCCAAGTCCTTTAAAGATAGGAATCTTAATGTCATCGGTCATTTTCCTTCTCGGGGGTCTAGGTGGAGGGGGAGGAGGTGGGGGTGTAAAGTTATGGGGAGCGAGATGGGGTGTAAGGTGGGTGGATGGATGGGGAATCCCAAATATGTCGTGAATTTTCTCAACTCCTAACTTCGATGCATACTCAAGATGGGAGGGGAAATGTCATGGGGTTGTAGGGTAATTACTTCTTTCTTCTTCACTTTCAGATCCTCCTAATAAGGGGTTATAATCAGTTTCAATAAAATTCTTGAGATATTTTCTATATCATTTTCCACTTCACGTAGACACTGGTTCAGGATTATTTCTTTTTCATCCAAACATTAATCTGACTACATTCATAGAATCCCCTTTTTACACAATAAGATCTTAATAGAGAGATTAAAAGATATTAAGAACTTACCTCACAGTCCTTTGAAAAATATTCATTTAGCTTCACTATAGGATACGATCACATCTATCGTGAACTCAATGATAAATCCTCCCAAAGTTCTATCGATCCAAAAATCAAAAGCCCTTCAGATACTGTTACTGCGCTCTTGAGTCGCCGTATCAATTCAGGAATCCACTCCTTAGGTTTGTCGTTCTTGAAACAAGTCCAATTCTAAGTCAACTTAGATACCCACTCGTACAATTTAATGTGGAATGAACCAAAGAATATTTCATATTTCTCTTCAAAAATATACTTCTACAACTAGTCTTCAACTGATAATTGAGGGTTTTTGTTCTCTTTTTCTGCAAATTCTCTTTCTTTCTGTTCAACCCACTCCTGGATTTCTTTCTTCAACGGATGCCAAAACATATCCCTTAAGGAGATCTTGGTCCTGACAATGGAACCATTTTTTGGTTTCAGGGAGCTTGACCCAGGTTTAGAGTGTACTGGGCACCAAAAAAACCCTCAACCATTGGCCCTTTTGGAAACAACCTATAAGAAGATCGCAGTCTCACCTGAAGCGGTTATGGGAGGTTGCAGAACTAGGTTTCTGCAACCAGAGGGATATCCATGTTGTGGCACCCATGTTTTCACTTATGTATTATATATATCTATAGCTTCACATACATGAATAGTTTCATGCTCATGATTAACTTCATAGATTGGTACTTAATGCATAAACATAACAGAGAACACTATAACATGTATTCTTTCGCATAATTCAGTAAAAAGCAAGCATGGTGACAAATATAACAAAAAATAATGGACACCAAAAGATACTCAATACTTCACCAAAACTTATTCTTTATTAATAAGGATCTTCAATACATACACTTCTTTGACCTATGCCCCCAGCTGTAGGTGGTTTCTGCACTCAACTGCGGAGCCTTCCCCAAAACACAGACTCATAAAATATTATCAATTATGAATTCTATCTATGCTTAGTTATCTTCGACAAAGTATTACATCTTCTTTATATAAGCTTTCTTACTACAATACCATGGTCCACATACCGTAGGTTTGAAAAAAAATTGGTTTAATACTAGAAACCCGTTACAAAATAAGGGACTTTTGACCCACACCAAAGCCCCTAAACATTGCACGATGAATAGAATTTCGCCAGCTCTACACGCTCTGCTCCTCAAAATGCGGAGTCTTTGACCAAAACTTGAATGACGTTGGGTGTTGAGTCCCATTTTTCTCACTTTTTGATAGCCTCCTAAGACCTTTCTGCCCCCTTGTTGAACTCTTTTTTATTCCTAACTACTCCTATTTCACCTATATTACCTAAGTTTTGACCACAAGGATGTTGTGTGCTCATGATATGCAATTTATCTTAAAAAGAATTATTTTACCTTGTTCTTAAGTATTTCTTGAAGTTAATCATTTCCTAATCGAATTATCAAGTTTTACTGAGTGAAATCTTATGCAAATTAGTCATGATTTGAGGCAGCTCCACGATTTCTTGTAGACAACCATGGTCATCGATTTCCTGCGGACACTGCGGTTTCCTATAGATGCAGATTTCCTATAACCGCCTAGATTTCCTGCAGCAGAATCGGTGGTTGGATATGTTCCACATAGTTTCAAAAAGAACGGGAACATGGGTTTTATGAGGAAATCCACCTACATGGACATTGTCCTATTGGCTGCCTCGAATTCATCATTAAAACCACTCAGATTTTCAGTCCTTTTCTCGATGGCCATATTAGGAAAAAGCTCCATCGATGTAATGAAATTAATTTGATGCATGATTTGAGTCATGCATCAAACTCAACAAAGCTATTTTTTCATTTTTTTTAGTTATTTATATCAAGTAGTTACAACATAGTAGTTTTCTTAATTGAGGAAAACATATTCCTTTGAGCTTGTATAAATTTCATTATGTTTCATTTGCAAAGGGGTTGGTTAGTCAAACATATCAAACTTGTACTTCTCTATAATAATTTTCAAATTAATAGAAAGTTATATGTTCTGTTGATCTCCTGATGTAAAATCCTTTAACAATAGAGGGGTTTTGAGTAAGGGAGGGCCCCCTTTGCTCATAACCCCATTAGTTACAGTATTTGTATTTCTGTTGATTATTTTTATGCATCAGTAAGTTATTTGCACATCTAGTATTTGTCTTTTTTGAAGTTTCGCAGCATATGTGAAATGGTTGGATGAAGAATTTTATTTGATAAATGTCTTTGGAATCATTTAATTAGTTTTTAGCTTCTTGATTTTTTATGATTGTCTATTTGGTATTTTATCTTTTCTGATCAACATCAACAATATTAAGAGTTGTAGAGGGATAACTAGATGCACTCAATAGCCTTTTCTGCCAAGTGTTGATGCAGATAAGAGACATTAGAGATGTATGTATGAATGGTTTAATTAGAAAATCAGTTAAGGTATTAGCCTACATATATTCTGCAAAACATCTCATAAGATTACCTACCCTTGGTTGATGATTTATGTCTATCAAATTATAAGTCTATAATTTTCCCAAACATTTTGGCATCATTGTCGTGGAGGTGCTAAGGGATGATACTGAAAGTGTTTTAGTATGATTTCTTTTTGTTTGAGTTTTTCAGGGAGTTGAAGTGGTAAGACGTGGGGTAAGGCCTACGCACTTGCAGAGATCAGAATTTGCCAAAGCCACATCCTGATTTTTTGCTAAGTAGAAGTTTTGAATTTTTTTATAGGGGCCAATATAATTTTTCAATAATTTTTGGTGGTGGTGTGAGAACCACTTCATTCACTAATAATCTGGTAGGGAAAAAGAATCTTGCAAAGAACAAGGGGGAATCTAAACCAAGAACTTATAGTTCTGAACAGGAATCGACAACTAATCCTAAGCAGAGAAATACCCCCACAATGAAGAAGAATATTTATAATAGAGAATCCTCTATTGTTTCTCATCAAGAATCTCCTCTTACTAGGAGGGAATCTTCTTTGCCTAGTGATCAGCCCGAAGAATAATTCCACTTCAGTCTTATTCAAGAACCAGAGTTCTAGGCAGCTAACTCTGAAGGATCTGTAGTTTAACAGGGTCCCACTCCTTTCTGGTTTAATATGGCTTATTTTGAGGGTATTGGTACTACAGATGGGGACTATCATGAGAAGGAAGGGGAACCATTTACATTTGAATTTCCTATCAAAGATTTTGTTGGGACCAATCAAATGAAAAACATTCCTCCCTCTGCTTTGCCTAACTTTTGTGGCACCTCTAGTGAAGATCTTGATCCTTTCTTATTTGGGTTTGACATATTGTTCAGGAGATACGATTACTCTTCAAATCCTCAAAAGTTAAAGTTGTTTCCTACGACATTAAAGGATGCAGCTCTCAGATGGTTCATGGGACTAACTGCGAATTCCATTTCAACATGGGATGACATGAAGAAAATGTTCCTAAAAATGTAGCAGGATTATTGTAAGACCAGGGACATCAAGAGAGAAATATTTGGCATGACCCAGAAGGAGGAAGAAATCCTAGAAGACTTCCTGGAAATATTCCAGTATAATTTGCAAATATCCAAGATGAACCAGCTGAACAAGGAAACCCTGAGAACAATCTTACTAAGAGCCATAAGACCAGAATCTCTCGAGGTTTTGAACTTGATGGGAGCAGGTGATGTATCAAAATTGAGTTATGATGATGTGTGTGAGTTGTGTCGATGATATTCGAGGGGAAATTCTAAGGTTGGAAAAGGATCAAGAGATACCTCTTCTAGATTCACTAAATCAATTGCAGGGGTTGGGGTAACTAGAGCTGAAATGGGAAACTTATTTGAAAATTTTAAAAATAACATTCTTAGCACTTTGTCTTCATAGTTAGATGTTTTACAGGCTAAGAAGAAGCAGGAGGAAGTGGAGAAATCCTTGGCTATGTTCTGCTCCAAGTGTAGGAAGAAAGATCCCTTGAGGGAATGTCCTGCAGACAGTATAGAGGTATGTCAAATTTTTGAGGTTGATAATTCTACTGATCAGTTTCCTTCTCTTCCAGAGATTAAAGCAGCATATATAGTAGATCAGGAAGCTATCAATGCACTCTATGTAATGGCACCTCAAAAACCACGGCAGTCACGTCCTACAGGTATGTCACAACAACATTCTCAATTTCGTTATGCTCAGAATTAGATGTGGAACATTCCAATGCCCTGACAACTTTGGCCTCTACAACAACTATGGTAGGAGAATTTTCCTTATCCTGATACATTAAATTACTCTCCTCAGAATTTTTATCCACCACAACCCATGCAACAACAAATGGGTTAGCCACAACAGTAGAAACTTCAGTTTCCTACCCCACCAAATCAACCATGACCTACACAACTTCCTACCTAGCCAGTACCCAATCCCAATAATAAAGCCATCCAATCTACTCACAATATTGGAGTGGCCACCTATCCCACTTTTCCTAACTATTGTATTACACTACAACCTTTGCAGGAAATTTTTGTTCATGTGCTGTGGGAATTTCATGTGTCGTTGTAGGAATCTCCTATGTTGCTACAAGAAATCAAACTCAAATCAGGAAAAGTGGTGAATCAGCCCAGAAAAATTGAAGAGATTATAGAGGAAGACACTTTGGATACACTTGAAGTAGAAATCACACTAGAACCAGTAGAACAAATCATTTTAAATTCACAAGAACCTTCCTCATCTCGTACTGTCTAGCCTCCTTTTCCCGATAGGTTGGAGATGAAAATAAAACAACTCGAGTTTGATCTTGTGCCTGAACTGAGAAATGTGTGCATTAATATCCTATTACTACATCACTTAATGATATCCCTATTTATGCCAAAACACTGAGGGAGCTATGTACTAAGAAACCAGGGGGACAGAAGAAGGAACCTTCTTCAATTCAAGTAGGTGGAAAACTTGCAAGTCTTATTCCCACCAAATTTGTTAATGAGAAATATGCAGACCCTTTGATCCCTGTGGTTACCACCTTTATCAATGGGTATCCAATAAGAAACACTCTAATTGATTTAGGTGCAGCCATCAATGTGATGACCATGGAAACATTGTCTCACATAGGATCATTTGACTTACTTCCTACTCCTACCATGTTAGAATTGGTAGATAGGTCTAAGGTAAAGCCAGAGGGTGTATTAGAAGACATTTTCATTTCATTGGATTCCTAGGAATAACCTGCAGATTTCTATGCTCTTCAACCTAATACCAACTTGGGAGGGCATCCTTTGATCTCGGGGAGACATTGGTAAGCTATGGCTGATGCCTACATCGGGTGTAGGTCTGGAAACATGACCATCACTCATGGGGCTAAAACTAAACATATAAACCTAGACCCCCCTACCAAACCTCTCCTAAAGTTGGAAAATACATATTGGGATGATGAAGAACATGATTCAGAAGCTAATCAACCAATATTAACAATATCCCAAGCCATGAACCTTAAGGAAAATACGGAGGAAAATATGATAAATTGTCATATTTCAAATCTTGATTTTTCACAACATTTATAGGGGAAGTTTAGTCCTAATCTAGATATCATTACTAACCTCCATAACTCTTATAAATATTATATAGTATCTGAATTACATTCAATGCTCTTATCTACATTCTCTGCATATTCAATGACTAAATGTGGAGGTAAGGTAAGTGAAATTGCTTCTGGAAAAACCGTAAATATCAATTATGCCTTCACTCATGAACAGGAGGAGAAACTAATTCAGACATTGAAAGGCTTTTCAGATACATTTTCTTGGGAATACACAGGCATCAGGGGTATTCACCCAGATACATGCATTCATCATATCTACATAGAGGGAAATGCCAAGCCTGTGAGACAACTCCAAAGTAGAATGAACCCCGCTTTGAGAGAAATTGCAAAAAATGAGTTGCAAAAATTGTTAAAAGTAGGGTTCATTTATCCTATTTCAGAAAACTAGTGGGTATCCCCATTGGTTATCATCCCTAAAAAATGGTAAATGGTGAGTGTGTGTGGATTACAGTGAACTAAATAAAGCTACATTAAAAGATCACTTTCCTTTGCCTTTTATAGACCAAGCGTTGGACAATCTAGAAGGGAAGAGGTATTTTTCTTTCCTAGATGGGTTCAGTGGGTATAACCAAATTAGGATAGCTCCAGAGGATGAGGAGAAGACAACATTCACATGTCCCTGGGGAACCTATGCATATAAGGTACTACCATTTGGTTTATGCAACGCACCAGCTAGATTTCAAATGGTGATACTTAGTATTTTCTTTGAACTTTTGCATGATTGCGTAGATGTTTACATGGACAATTTTACAGTAATGGGTGATAATTTTGAAGAAGATCTACATAATCTTAGATATTTTTGTAGAGATGTAGAGAAACTAATATTTTGTTGAGTAATGAATTTTTTTTCATGATTATGACTGAAGGTATTGTTTTGGGTCATCATGTTTCTACTGTAGGAATTAAAGTTGATCTAGCTAAGATCAAAGTAATTGAAAAGTTGTCCCCACCAACTAGTTAAAAGGGAGTTCGAAGTTTCCTCAGACATGCAGGTTAATACAAAAGGTTTGTTGAAAATTTTACAAAGATAGCCTCACCATTGTTTAAAATATTGACAAAAGAATCTGAATTTCATTGGAGTGATGAGTGTCAAGTTGCATTCAATACACTCAAGGAAAAAAAAATCAGCACCTGCCTTGAGAGGTCTAGATTGGGAATTGCCCTGTCATATTTCCACTGATGCCTTTAATTCAGCTATAGGAGTGGTATTGGGCCAATAGGAAAATCTCATAACCCATGCTATTTATATTGTTAGTAAAAATTTAACTCCTGCAGAACTAAATTACATCGTAACTGAGAAAGAATTTCATGATGTAATTTATGCTATTAATAATTTTAGACATTACATCATTGGTTATGAAGTTTTTGTACATACTGATCATTTTGCTATTCGATATCTCATGAATAAACCAGTCACTAATGGTAGGATTATTAGGTGGCTTTTGCTACTTCAGGAATTTGATGTCACTATATTGGACAGACCCCAAAAAATAAAATCAGGTAGTTGATTTCCTATCAAGGCTCAACCATGCAGGTGAGGATGTTCCTATTAATGATAACTTTCGCGATGAAAATATGTTTGCTATTTCTGTTAAAACACCTTGGTTTGTAGATATGGCCAACTACCATGCTGCAGGAAAATTAACCCTACTTTTCATCTAGTTAGAAGAAAAGAATTATTAGGAAAAGTGCTAATTACTCTTGGATAAAAGGAGACCTCTTTTGCATCGGACCTGACTTGATTATTCGTAGGTGTGTCAGGGAGGATGAGATGTATGATATCTTGAGAGCTTGTCATGATGAACCCTGTGGAGGACATTTTGCAGATAAGTGGATAGCCTATAAGATCCTCTACTCCAGGTACTATTGGCCGAGTCTTTTTAAAGATGCAAAGGAGTATGTGCGTAAATGTGATAGTTGCCAGAGAATAGGGCGACTTGTCCAATCAGATTAAATTCCTTTGTAGCCACAAGTTCTCATAGAACCATCCGAGAGGCAGGCTCTTGATTTTGTAGGTCCTATCAATCCTATGTCCAAAGGTAAGAAGTATTTTTTAGTTTTTACTAATTATGTGATGAAGTGGGTGGAAGCAAGAACACTACCTATAGCAATGGTGAAAGCAGTGGTAGAATTTCTTTTTCCTGATGTTTTTGTAAGATTTGGGGTACCCGAGGAAATTGTTATTGATCAGGGTACTTAGTTTGTGTCAAACCTTATGCAGCGAATTGTACAGAAATATCTGGTTACTCATCGGAAGTCCATCCCTTACCATCCATAGGCCAATGGGCATATGGAATCAGTAACTAAGGTGTTGGAGACAATCCTCACTAAGATGGTGAAATTACATAAGAAGGATTGCGCTAATCAACTTGTTGAGGGATTATGGGACTATCAGATTACATGGATGAATACCACTCACTTCTCTCTGTATGAATTAGTGGATGGAAAACAAGTGTTACTTCCAATTAAACTTCAAATTAAAACTTTTAAGATGGAAGTAGATTTGAGTATAGACCTTAATGAGGCACAGTAGCAGAGAATCCTCCATCTCAATGAGCTGGATGAGATTAGGAAGGATGTTTTTCAGCATACCGATCTGATCCAACAACAATGGGACAAATGGCACCACAAATACATTAAGAAAAAATAGTTCAAAGAGGGAGACCAGGAACTATTGATTGATTCAAAATTTAAGAATTTTAAAGGGAAATTCAACACACATTGGCTGGGTCCCTATGAAGTTGAGAAAGTTTTTGATAATGGATCTTTTCGGGTTAAAAAAATTGATGATGGAAATTTTACCTTCTTGGTGAATGGGAACAGACTCAAGCTATATCAAAAACCCTAATCTAAGGAGGAATTTGTGGAAGATATTGTGAAGAAGGAGCTAGAAATGGTGGAGAAGGAAGTCATTCCTTTCACTACCTCTTCTTGATTTTCTGCCATAATAAACTAAGCTTACTTTGTTCCTTCTCATGCTCAGTAAAATATGAGAGGAATTTCTATTGGGTACATGTTTATTCATTTTTCTAGGCCCAATGGAATATTTATGGAAAAGGAGCCCCTTGGAGTCTTATTGGGCCCTAACCCAGGTTCAGAAGAGTTTTCAGCCAAACAAATCCCGTACTACCGGCCCTTTCAGCAACAATCTGCAAAGCGCAGATTGAAGTCTCACCCGAGGCAGTATGGTAGGGTGCTGGAACCAGGTTTCCGCACCCTAGGGATGTCTTGATGAGGAACGGAGAATTCACAACCTGATCCACTTACTTTTACTAGTCGACGTAGCTATCAGGACCTCGCGAAGAATCTTGAGGGGGAGTTTCTTAGATCCTTATTCTTCTTACTGTTATTATAGATCTAATCTATTCTTTAAGGTCTTTAAGCAAATATTTAATAATTAAACCCAATGCGCACAGTCATAAATATACTTCACAAGCATAAACATTCAGATCGATGATCAGATACACAATTTTTAGAAACACTTATCTTTATTAATATTCTATTCAGTACATTCCACTTTCCACCCTGCACACTCAGCTGCAGGGGTCCGCGCACACAGCTCTGGACTCTACGAGGCCTCTGCGCACACAACTGCAGAGCCTCTTCTACCCTCTACTACCCTCGACTCGGACTTACAGACTCAGAGCACTTTCACTTTCACAAACCCATACATCAAAGCTATCCTTTCCAAAAAAAAATTCTTCTAATACTAGATCCTTGTTTTATTTATGCATTCCCATGGTTCGCAGACCATGAGCAAGCTGACACATTCTAGATTACTCTACTACATTTTAGGGTGGACTACCCTTGGACTTAGCCCATTACAATTCGCTCTCCGCGCATTTTGCGAATATTTTACTATACTTTTACCCAAAATTGCGGGCCTCGGCCTCAAAACTATTACGCAGGGAATCCACTACCCAACAGACCCCCAATACAATCATCGTGACTCGTCCCAAGTCACTCAGTTGGTACCGTGATCTTTTCACGGAGGTGATTCAACAACTTCTGTGCTTTGCTTACCTCTGCAACACATTCTTCTTCCATCTGCTGTACTTGTTGTGCACGAGCCTCTGACACATCATTATCTACTCCACTTGCTTCTCGGAGTGCATATACTACCTATAGGTGGGCTAGCTTTCCCTCAATATTGGTGGTGACCGCAAATGCCTCATCAAGCCATGGCTGAATGCGCTCCTTAAGGACCGCTTCTTTTTGACGTGCCACGTCGACTTGTGTTTTGAGTGCTTGGGCCTCCCTCATCTTGGCCAATCACTGAGTAATGAAAACCGTCTACGCGGTCACCTGGATATTATCATAGGCCTGCTATAGCTCCTGTGCTTCTGTCTCTAGCCACTATAATGTTGGATCTTCCTGTAGTGTAGTGACCAGGCTAAAGGACTGATCTATCAAGCTGGTACACGCCTGACTGGCACTTGCTATTGCTTCCCACCCGGATTGGATAACGTATTGCCACTGCTCTCTAACTTCTGGTGGTACAGAAGGCTACACCTTGAGTCTCAACTCAACGATCTGTAAGCTGAGATCCAAATGTACTTTTTTTGCTTATTCCTTTGCTTCACTGAACCTGGTGGCCAACTTGTGTACCCGTATGCCTATAGGTAACTCTGTCGTGATCTTGAGCTCGAGGGCACAACAACACGCTTCCTGCACAATTTTCTCCAACTGCTGATTCTGTGCTACTGCTTCATCTCTTTGGAGGCTCAACTACTCGATGTTAATTCGTTGCTCACTGAGTAGCTGTACCGTGCATCCTTCCCTAGCGCGGAGCTCCATCGTTGTGCCATCCTGTTGTCGGTATAAAACTTCTCACAGAAGGGCAGCCAAGTTTATTCCAAGTCCCGAGAGTCAGCCTGCCACGGCTCTATCTTCCATGTTATCTATTGTCAATGCTCCGACCGAAAGTGCGATGGTATTAGCCATTTTGGCTTGCAGCAGCTGCTCAGTCACGACTGTACTCGTAGCTCCATGGGCAGCTATCATGCCCAGCTGTAGGGCCCTTGTTTGAAGTTCCTGTAGTTGCATTCTACGTGCCCCCAACATAGTCTGTTCCTCTATCATAGCCTCATCGAGCACCTCCCTGGTAGCCTCGCGCACTATATCCCCAATGTCACATAGGTCACCCTTAGTTAGTGTGATAGGTTTTGCATCCAGCTTGGATGCCTTGGCCTTCTTCCTTGACCTTGTCTGCTCTGTTACGCGTGGTCATTTCAAGGGTGCATCGGTGGTTCTAGGCTCCGCTCCTTACGTCACAGTATCCATTTCTGGCTCTGTAGTTACATGTGTGCCTCTTTTGTCTTTTTTTGGAGTAGCCCTACCTGTTGTCACCTTGTCTGTGGTAGCCTGTGCTGCTTCTCGGGACGCCCGTACTTCCTCAATGAGCTGTTCATTTTGCTTTTGTTGTTCTAGGGATTTGGCAGCAGCCTTCTTCTTTTGGATTGTGGCCTCATCACGTCCTACCACATCTGGTCCATGCCACTCTAGTGGCCAGGTATCAAGCACTGCAAAAAAAAAAATCATCAATAGCGATGAAAGGAAACATGGTCCATGTCTGCTCTGGATCCTTGCGCGCCCTGATATATACGTGGTGAATATCTACCTTAAAGTCAACAATGTTTTTCACACTGTCATATATTTCAGTAGTTAAGCGGGGTTGCTAGTTGATCCACTGTCATATGCTTGTGTCCATTAGTATCCAGAAAATCTTAACTTCGCGAATTCTGGTGGCATCTTTTGTTTCCCATAGTGACGCGTATCTAGCTACCTCTGGCCAATCCTGGTCTAGGGGAGGAAACTAACTATCTTCAGGAAATTTAGTCATAAACAATAGGATGGATAAGGGTAACCACGCATAGTGGAAGGTCTTGCCCTTCTCCTGGGCTTCCCTATAGTTCGTTAGGAGTTCGTCACGGAGGAACTGTGCCCAATTAAATCATATCCCTTCTGCACATTGCTCAGCTAACACGATGACCATTGCTGGTACCTCACTGCCTCAACATTTTCTCATTACCTTCTCGGCCAGCAATTGGGTAGCAATGTGGACCCCTGTGTTCTGAATGCTAGTGATAAGATACCCTCTCTGCTTTTTCTCCAAGTTGTATTTCTTTTTCATAGTTTCTGCAAGCATCAAGTCACTACCCGTGCCCACTATTTCCATGGGGTCCCTTCCCTCGTAGGGAAGCTGAGAGATCCTATGAATGAGTTCCACTGTGATGGGGATGGGTTTGCCGAGCCATAAGTACCCATCATGCAGTAAGCAGAGCAATTGCTTGATGACCAATATTGTGATTGGGGGCCGATGAAAATGTGGAATCGACAGGAGGTGAAGTAGCCCAGCCTCCTCCACCTTTCACAGCCCTTCCTTCGGCTATAGTGTTGTGACAACCCCCTCCATGCTTAGTTCCATCAATTCGCTAGTTTCCAAATGAGGGAACTTCTCAGTATCCGTGAGGTCCCAGTCCTCAAATTTCATAGAGGGGATGCGACCAAATTCCATTCCTTCAAGCGGAACCCCTTTGGGGAGGGACGGGGTTATAAGCTTGCTTTGAACAGCATCCAAATCTTTAGGTACCCTGACCTTTCCTTTCCGTGGAGGGACATACTTGGGTCATTTTACGGGGCCTCACACTGGTTGAATATCTTCCTCTATTTCTTCCTCGGGTTCCATTTCTTCGACATATGTTGGAGGGTCCTCTTCCTCATCGTCGCTTTCAATAGTAACAGCTTTGCCCTTTTCTTCCATTGACAGCTTGCTAAATTGCGGATTCCGTGGCGACATCCTTACTGGTCCTAGTACCTGGGGGTCCTTCTTGGTTTGCAGCGTCCTGGGCGATTTAGGGATTTTGGCTGTCCCTCCCGCCTGCGGCACAAGGTTCTGTGTAACATCCTTGGTTGTGGATATCGACCTTAGTAATGACTCTTGCAGTCCCTTCAACAATTCTTGAAACCACGAGCTTTCTTTCAAGAGCTTTTCATTCATCTTGCACCTATCATTTTGAACCCAGAACGTCCTAATCTTCAAATGGCCAAACTTTGTTTTGTGACAAGCCACATGTTCTTTATATACTTTTTTGAATTCAAATTCGGCCGTGTTCCCTGTTCATGGCTCATTAATGCGATTTTGGCGGTTAACCCTATGTCTTAATTGCCCACCGTCTGCTCCTCGGTGTCTTAAATGGGACATCTTGTCATGAACAGTGTCTGCAATGGTCACCTTCCATCCTTCCCATGCGGCAGTGCAGGCCCTCATATGCGGATGCATTCTATACTGCATACTGATCTTGTGCACCATGTTCGTGCCGTGCAACCTCCCTACAGACTTCTTTATAGTCTTGCACCCTCTTCCAACCATGTGGGGCGCTAAGACTGGGCCTCCTATGGATGGTCAGGTGGTCGCACCCCCCGCGTGAGGCTTCTACTTCCCTACTAGCCCAAGCTATGGGCACCCTTCGCGTACCTTGGCATTTAGTAGCACGTCACATTCTGTGCTCCTCCATTTAGTAGGGTGCGGTTGCAACCATGATAGCAGGGTCACAGTTTGTTCCAGTATCGTAGGAGAGCTAGCTAGGTCTGGTTCCCTTATTCTCAGATTCGCACGGCCCGTTTGTGCAACTCCACTTTTTATTTTGCTAATTTCTTCATCCAACCTCGCATTTTTCCTCCTCATCCTTGCCCATTCCTTATCAAGTTCATGAAGTCTCAAGTTGCCACGCCAAATAGCTTCATGCAATTGCCTAATGCCTTCGCCTAGGTTAGTCCGAACTACTGGGGCAGTGTGTGGGGAAATTTTCTCCGCCTTCCTCATTTCACCTAATTTGGGCGCGGATACGGTCATCTTCGCATGCTTTGTCTTGTTCATGTTATAGATCTGATCTGAAAATATATGAAATTATACCAATATAACCAATAACTATAAATAATCACCAAAAATAACAAGATCTAAATATAGATAGAATTGCTTCTTTATTGATCAAAACCCTTAAGGTAGGGAAACACCATACATTCACTCCTTAAAGAAGGAGAACACTCCACAAGCCATATGATTGTCTATACAATAATCCTTGACATCTCTCAATGGGGAGTCTCTAGCCTCTATATAGGCCTCATACATACAATACCATGGGTCATTACCATGGTTCCCTCAATACCATCTATCTAATACCATGGGCTTATTACATTATTGCTAACTACTTGTGGTCCTTTACATGATACGGGTTAACCAACTTATTTATTACTATGGCCCATCCCATTATTACATTATTCCCTTGGGTACCTCCCTTTGTACCCCATATTATCCCCCCTAGGTATACTACATTCCACCCGCCTTAACATGTTTTGTCCCTGAAACATGCGAAGAACACAAATAATAAGATATACTCAAAAGGGTAGTCCACTGGTACCATGCACGTGCATCTAGCCATCCCAGAGAAAGGTGAGCTCTCGATCTATCTGGTGCCTCACTCGCTTGAGATGGAGGTTGACCCTGGCAGCTCTTCTGTGTTGATGCGTAGTAGGTGGATCGTTGCTCCTCTCTATCTGTCACGTAGGGGTTGTTGTAGCTATGGTTAATTATTTGCCATCTTGTTGGTTGTTTTCTTGTGGGGTGATCTGGGTGGTGATATGCTGAAGTGTTAACCAAAGGTGTATCTTTCTTTAATTCAGCACCTAATGGTACTTGATTGGTATCTGGTACATGTTGTGGTGCCTGTAGTTGTTTCTTGTCTTCCAATATTACTTCAACCACTGAGTCCTCATCCAATGTAACATTTTATGATTCAGCCTCCTTGGACTCTACCTGTTTTTCTGGTACCTGGTTTGATGTTTGTGTTTGGTTGTGGACCATCAATGGCTCATCATCTGATATGTCAGTCTTTGGAACATCTTCTGCTTCAGCCTCCATGGACTCTACTTGTTTATTGATGGAAATATCCTGTAATGTAATTTTCTTATTTTTATACCAGAGCTTCAGGAATTTCTTCGGCACTTTAATATTAATAGTACCCACGGATTCCATCCAAGGATATCCCAAAACAACATCCATGTTATCCAGATATGAAGTATAAAAATCACCATGCAACACATACTTATCCATAGAAATCTTAAAATCCTTATAAACTTGAACATCCTCATCATCAACCTGTGTGTTTTCAATGTGTTTTGCTGGAACTTGCAATTTTTTTGCCAAATTAACATTGATAAAATTATGCTTGCAACTAGGATTTATAGACACAATGATCTTCTCCTTCTGAATCAATCCTTGAACCTGAAATAGGGAGATACCAATAGAAAATAACCCTTTGGGTTTTTTGGTTTCCTTCTTTCCTGCAAAAATAAAATCTTTGCTAGTTTTTTTGGTTTCCTCCTTTCTAGTATGAGACCATTTGTCCAAAGGTAGTTCTTCAATTTCATCAGTATGACATAACTTCAGAATCTCGCTGTCAAGTGATTTCCACCATATAGCAGCCTCATCTTTCAAATAATACCCTATTTTATCCTTCCAACACCCTGGAAGTCAAACTTAAGATGTGCTATAAAATTTTCAATAGAAGACCCATTATTTTTTCCTGTAAAAACTCACTGTTATAAGCCATGAAGAGGGTTTTTGAAAATAAATCACTTACTTGGTGAAAATTTGAAATGGCCACAATTTAGTTAATATTGCTTAGAATCCCTGTTATGACCTATTTTCAGAGATGGAACAACCATTCTACATCTTCCCATGTGATATAAATCTCGATCTAGGCACTGGAATTTCCTATTCGCGCTGCAACTGTCCCACCATCACAAAAAATTGCTGAAAAAATAGCTGATTTTAAATCAGTGATATCTCCCTCATCCGGACTCCGATTCAACTAATTTTTTTTTGAAATAGGGTATTTTTTCATAAATACTACAAATCTACAATTAGATTCTGCAGACTTTTCACCAGAACGTACAAATCTGTGCCATAAACTCGCTGCCCCAAAAAATGTCTGCAACAACACTGATTTTTAAATCAACGAGATCTCCTTCATCTGGACTCCGATTCGGCCGATTTTTTTTTTTCAAACTGAGTATTTTTTCACCAACAACCCAGATCTGTAATTAGGTTTTGCAGATTTTTCCCCAAATCATACAAATCTGATTTGCAAACTCGCCGCCCAAAAAATGTCTACAACACCACTGATTTTTAAATCAACGATATCTCCTTCATCTAGACTCCGATTTGGCCGATTTGTTTTTTGAACTTGGGTATTTTTTCACAAAAAATCCATATATGTAATTATATTTCACATATTTTTGACCAAAATGTATAGATATGATCTACAAATTCGCCGCCCCAAAAAATTCCTGCAAAGATAACCAAAAAAATATTCTCCACTTTGCCCAAGAAAGTGCTCTGATACCACTTGTTATAGATCTGATCTGAAAATATATGAAATGGTACCAATATAACCAATAACTGTAAATAATCACCAGAAATAACAAGATCTAAATATAGATAGAATTGCTTCTTTATTGATCAAAACCCTTAAGGTAGGGCAACACCATACATTCACTCCTTAGGGAAGGAGAACACTCCACAAGCCATATGACTGTCCATACAATAATCCTTGACATCTTTCAATGGGGAGTCTCTAGCCTCTATATAGGCCTCATACATACAATACCATGGGTCATTACCATGGTTCCCTCAATACCATCTATCTAATACCATGGGCTTATCACATTATTGCTAACTACTTGTGGTCCCTTACATGATACGGGTTAACCACCTTACTTATTACTATGGCCCATCCCATTATTACATTATTCCCTTGGGTACCTCCCTTTGTACCCCATATTATCCCCCCTAGGTATACTATAGTTTACGGGCCTAACTACCCACCGAACCCTTGGTACGCGTGGATTTAGCTGCAGCGGTGGTTATGCAGCACACAGCTACATCCTTTGTCGGAGGTTAGTGCCCAACCCACGTTTGAAACTAAGGGCCTCCATCTCGTACATGTAGCTGCCTTTTACGTTCGTGCTTGTTCCACCTAATCTTCCTGGGTGCTCTCCACCCTTTTGTGCACAGCACCCCTTCCTGCGCATTTTCCTACTTCCGCTCCATAATTATAGTTCCCCAGCAGTCTACAAATTCCTCCTTATTTCTTGCGCCGTCACTTCTTGGTAGCGTCCTTACTTCGGGCGTTACACGCTGTAGTGATCTGATCATCATATTACAATTTAGTGTTGTTCCCTCATGCAATCGGTTCTGCCAACACTCTACTTCTTCATCTGAATCCGACATGCAGGAACTGTCGCATTCCCATGAGAGCCTTCCATCCACTGTTGGATTCACTCGATCCTGGTCTTGTGCCGTTATCTGGTAGATGCAATCTAGTTCATCATCACTGTCCTCATCACACACAGGTTCAGTGTAGTGTGCTCCCTCAGCTGGATCCAGTGGCACAATTACACGTAGCGACTTTTTCTTGAAAATCATTTTTCACTTCTTCAAGTTGACAACTCCATTCATGTCCATGGCTGAGTCTATTCCTAGTAACATGAGGTACAGATTACTGTCATCAACAATTTCTATTGCCTCAAAGTCTGTCTGTGTAATTACACCTTCAATGTCTATTGTCACCCCCTGCAACCTTCCCATTGGTAAGATCTTCTATTGGTTGGCCATTTGCAGTTGGATGGGAGACCATTGTAGTGCAGGTCTTCCCATATGCTCCCATGTTTTCTTAGGCAACACTTTTGCATCCAACCCTAAGTCCAAAACGACTTGATCCATTTCATACTCACCTATTTTCATTGTCATTCGCATTTCTCGTCCAATGTGCAAAGTATGCTTTCCAAGCTTTTGAACCATACGTGGCTCTCCTAATCCTGTGCACTTAGTGATCAGTTCTTGCAATCCTTTAACTGCCTTATTGTCGCGTAGCAGCTTCATGCATGTTTCTAAGAAGGTAGTAATCATAGAAGGATCCATTCCCGGTTCTGATTGATCCTTACTATTTGAATTGGGATCTTCCACAATACCCTTCTTGGCCTCTTTGAATGCCTCTTTCACATTTTCAGTCACAGGTTCCCTTGTAGGAGCCTCGCGAAAATGACTCTTCTTCAGGCAGTTTCCTCTTATCTTCTCTTGTGGTTACGCCGCTTCTGAGTACCATATTTACACTAGGATCCTCTTCGCGTGGTTCAGACCTCATCATTTGGATATTTTGAGTTGGGGTGGCCTGTAGTACCCCTTTCTCACGCATTTGGGTGATCAGAGTCGGACAGTCTACCATTTCATGATCAAACTATTCACAATACAGACAAGATATCCTCGTAGGGTTGGTACAATCACACGCGTAGTGCCCTGACCCTCCGCAATTATAACAGATCAGCTGTCTGCGCCCTCGTCCAGGTCCCATTCCACCTCTCCCTCATCCATGTCCTTGGAATCCTCCGTGCGCCCCAGCGGCCGGATTGAAACCTCGTGTTTCAGTCTGCATTCAGTATGCTGGGGTTCTATCCATCATTAGTTCATAGCTTCAACACGTTCACTCATCATGACCCACTGATCTGCAGAAGTTACAGTACAATTGTTGCAGAGTCTGAGTATACTTCTGTAATAAGTGGCAGTTGTCTGTTGCGTGCTTACCTCCTACTTGACAAATCGCGCACCAAAGTGCAGGGGTCGCACTCGGTCCTGCTTGTACCTCCAGCCTTAATGGCATCGGTCCCCCTCCTGCCAAATAGTTCGCGAATACAGGACAATGATCCTTATCGTGACCTTGACCCTTACATTTTATACACCACACTTCCTCTTGCACCTCTAACTGGGGCGCCCTATCCTTCTTCAAGCTCTGCATCTCTAGGCACAGGTTTTGTAATTGCGCGTGGATTTGTTGGACTCCCAACCCAGGATCTTGTATTTGTGTTTCATGCAACCTCGTCGCAATCTCTAATGCTTTGGCCTGGGTCGAGATCTTCTGCTCTGATAGTGCCATCCTCAGATGCGGTGTCAAGGGTGCCACAAAATAGGCACGGTGCTGCGCATCTGAAAGCGTCATGTTAGCTTCAGGGATCATACCTTTCAAGCGCTGATCTAGGTCCCACAGTGCCTCACCTGGAAGCACTGCAATTTCCTTAAATCCAATGATTGACTGAGTTTCTGATTTAGGTTGGCTAAACTATTTGTTCAATGCATCCTGGATCTCTGTTATTCCAGCATTCAGATGATCCCTAGAGTGCTTAATATACCACATCAACGAGTGATCCTGCAACGTGCTTACCAAGGTAGCCTTTTTAATGTTATCGTCTGTAATGCCTTGAGCTTCCCAAACTATCTTTACCACAAACTAGAACTGATCTGGTTCCTCATTTCCTATGCCTCTAAACATAGGCAACTTGTTTGCACTCGCCATTCCAACCCTTGGAGGTGGTGGAGGTGGGGTAGGTGGAGATGGGGTGGGTGGAGGTGAAGAACACGACGTTGTGGATGGGGGTGGTAGCTGTGGGATGCGCTGCTTTATCAACCAGACTACACTTCTCGGAGAAAACACAACAAGCTCCTCCTCACTTTCCCGTGAAATTGAAATCAAGGGACTGTTCTCTCATCCTTCGACCCCTTAGTAGCCTCTTCCACTCCACGTTACCCCAGGCATCAATGGATTCGCATAACCCATTTTTCACTTAACAAAATTTTAATCCAGGTATTCAGCGATTTGATGTACTTACCTCGTGGTCCTTTGAGAAAATGCCTTTCAGCTTCGCTGTAGCTAACAATTGTGTCTCTCGCAAATTTAGTGATAAACCCTCTTATTACCTGATCCAACCAATGATCTACGACCTGCGTGATCTTATCTTTAGATGCCTCTAGCCTACGTATTAACTCCGGTGTCCAAAATATTGGTTGATCAAGCTTACACCTTCCTGTGTTGTCTGCTAGCCTTGCAATCCACTCGTATAGTTCTAACTCAAAGGACACGAAGAAGATCTCATGGGTTTCTGTGTATATGTATCGATCCAGCCACCTCTTCTCAAATATCTGTGGGGTTTTTTTCCTACACCATTAACTTGTGAAGATTCTGATCCAACCAATCTTCAATCTCTTTTTTCGTAGGGTTCCAGTGTTCCAACATCAGACATCCCTTTAGGCAGATCCCGGTCTCGACAACGGAACCATTTGTTGGATTATTGGGCCCTGACCCAAGTTCAGAAGAGTATTTACCCAAAAAAATCCTGTACTACTGGCCCCTTCGACAACAATCTATGGAGCGCGGACTGAAGTCTCACCCAAGGCAGTATGGGAAGGTGTTGGAACCAGGTTTCTGCACCATAGCAATGTCTTGATGAGGACTGGAGAATTAGCAACCCGATCCACTTACTTCCGCTAGTCCGCGTATCTGTCAGGACCTCGCGAAGAACCTTGAGGGGGAGTTTCTTAGATCCTTAGTCTTCTTACTGTTATTATAGATATGATCTATTCTTTAAGGTATTTAAGCAAACATTTAATAATTAAACCCAATGCACATAGTCATAAATATACTTCATATGTATAAACATTCAGATCGGTTATCAGATACAAAATATTTTAGAAACACTTATCTTTATTAATATTATGTCCAGTACATTCCACTTTCCGCCCTACGGACTCAGCTGCTGGGGTCCACGCACATAGCTACGGACTCCACCAGGCCTCTGCGTACACAGTTGCAGAGCCTCTTCTACCCTCTACTACCCTTGACTCGGACTTACAGACTCAGAGCACTTTCGCTTTCACAAACCCATACATCAAAGCTATCCTTTCCAACAAAACTGTCTTCTAATCCTAGATCCTTGTTCTATTTATACATTCCCATGGTCCGCAGACCATGGGCAAGCCGACACATTCTAGATTACTCTATTACATTTTAGGGAGTACTGCCCTTAGACTTAACCCATTAAAATCCGTGCTCCATGCATTTCGTGGAGATTTTACCATACTTTTACCCAAAATTGCAGGCCTCAGCCCCAAAACCATTACATAGGGGATCCACTACCCAACAGTAGACTATGAGAGGTGTTAAGTTATGGTATGTTCTATGCTTATAACAGTTTACTTCTTTTTCTTATTATATTCCACCGATTAGCAATCACATGTACATAAAGTAAAGTGCAGATAGAACATTAAACGATCGACAGAAAACAAGCCAAGACAAGAGACACAAGATGTGGTGGCTAGCCAGGGACAAACCACACAATGTGTGGGGAAACCCTTTGATCAAATCTTCTTTTATCTTCAATAATTCAGCAGAGAGAAATAGTATAATAAATCTGATTCATATCAGCAGTAGCAAACCCTAGATCAGTAGCATCAGCATTAGCGGCTTCATTATCAAACTAGGGCAGACCATATCTCACAAACCGACAGTCGGATTGACTTCATTCCACCACCAAAAGTTTCGGCTTCCAGAGGAGGTTCATATGAACCTACAGCGCAGTTCATATGAGGAGATCTTCTAGGCCACGCAAGTCAATCTTTACTTCTGCAGTTGCAGCTTCAGTTTCAGCAGTTTCCGGCTTCAAACTAGGGCAGTCGATATCTTGCAAACCGTTCGTCGGATTGACTTCATTCCACCACCAAAAGTTGCAGCTTTCAAAGGAGGTTCAGATGAGCCTATAGCGCAGTTCCAAAGGGGATATATTCTAGGCCACGCAAGTCAATATTTACTTCAGCAGTTGTAGCTTCAGTTTCAGCAGTTTCCGGCTTCAAACTAGGGCAGTCGATATCTTGCAAACCGTTCGTCGGATTGACTTCATTCCACCACCAAAAGTTGCGGCTTTCAAACGAGGTTCAGATGAACCTACAGCGCAGTTCCAAAGATGAGATCTTCTAGGCCACGCAAGTCAATATTTACTTCTGCACTTGCAGCTTCAAATTCAACAGCTTCCGGCTTCACATGTGTGAGAGAGAGAGACCCATTTCAGCGCAGTAGAGAAGAGACTCATATCTGCGCAGTAGAGAGAGAGATGTGATGAGATGAGTGAGTCTAAATGAGAAAAAGTCCTCTTATATTTATACACAACGTTGGTGGGTGAATAGATGCTACTGTTGGGCTTCTGAGCCTACATGAGTTGTAGGTCGGCTTGATAATAATTCCATAATCAAAATAAATTCATATCTCCATGAATACTTATCGGAATTGGATGATATTTATATCAATCCTACACCTCTCGACGAGAGGAATCTAATAAAAATATTATTAGCCATGAATAAGATGACCCACATGAAGTTTTTCCCTGGTTTCCAATTTTAACACTCCCTCTCAACCATGGAGAGCTTCATCTGCAATCTGTCTATCAGTCGTTACTATTCATCCATCAAATGCACTACCTTGTACAGCCTGACCCTTGCCCTGCTCTGCTCTATTTTGCCTATTCTGCTTTGTCTTGTTCTGCCTGCACTGATTTGTACTATTTTGTTATGTTCTGCTCTGCTCTTGCATTGTTCTATTCTACTCTGCTTTTGTCTGAATTATGAAGAATAAGAAATGATCGAGGATGTATCATACTGACGCAAAGTCAGTCTCAGAGTATGTACCACTGGTCCCAGACCAGTCTCAACCAACCCAAAGTCAGCGTCATAGTGAGTACAACTCCAATGGTCCCAGACCAATATCATCCTCCACTGACTCAAAGTTAGTCTCAGAGTATGTACCACTGATCCCAGACCAGTCTCAACCGAACCGAAGTCAGCGTCATAGTATGGTACAACTCCTACCACTGGTCCCAGACCAGTATCATTGATCCCAAATCAATGGAGGTCATCCTAGCATAGGGAGTACGGTAGTTACAATGATGCGTCCATCGGTACTACTATGGTCCCTAACTTCATTTCCCTGCTCATTGATCAGATGAGAGGTACTTCCCATGAGTCCCAGACTGCATGGGTAGGATGCCTTGACAAGAGAACTAATCAATCCTGTCCTCACAGGAGAACACATCAATCCTGCTACAATTGCCATGGAGAACACATCAATCCAGGCCTCACAGGAGAACTAATCATCCTGCTACACAGGATAGCGAATCATCCTATTCCACAAGAGAGCGAATCATCTTGTCCCACAAGAGAGCGAATCATCTTGTTCCAGTGTGCACCACCAGGGGAGGGTGAGTCACCCTGTGGTCATATGTTGCTCCAGTAATAACCGCAAGTCCTCAGAGCTCCCAGAGCTCAATGTATGCAACATGCAGGACCCTTGTACAAGGGTTTCTTACCGACTCCAAGTTGTTTGGGAAAATCACAGATTAGATCTTTCCTGGGGGCTTTGACAAGGTGTATCAACCTGTACATCATCTTAATGCGATGGAGCCTCCTTGCTCATCAACTTACCATATCCAAGATGATGTCTATCTGCTGGAGCAATCGACGAATATGGGATTCCTCAATAATCGAATCCCACCTCTGGTTGTTATAGAGAATCACAGTGGTATCCAATGTAAATCCAAACAACTCACTGAAGAGCTTTTGCAACCAGACTACCTAACACGAGGTTATGCTAGCAACAATATATCCTGCTTCGGCGGTGCTCAAAGCCACCGACTTTTGATTCCTGCTTATCCAGGATATCGAAGCAGATCCCAAGGTGAAACAGCACCCGAAAGTGCTCTTACGGTCCACCACACTGCCTGCCCAATCAACATCAGTATATCCAAGTAGTCTCACATCTCCGGCAGTGTATCTTAATCCATGAGAGATTGTGTCCTAAAGACATCTCAGAAGATTCCTGGCATCAATCCAGTGACGCTCAACCAAATATGAGCTCACAATGATAACTGCAAAAAAATATGTTTGGACGGAGGTTCACCAAGAACATCAATGCGAATGAGTTTATGAAACTCAGAGGCATTTCCCAAATCCGGTCAGATATCACTACCATATAACTTCTAAAAGTTAAGATCCTCGAGGTAGTCACAGGCTTGCAGTCCATCATACCAAATCTTTCCAATATCTTTACCACATATTTCCCTTGAGATAGGAAAATTTCCCTCGGCTTCTGCCATACTTCAAGTCCTAGGAAGTAGTGCATCAGTCCTAGGTCTTTCATTTCAAATTCACAGGCTAGCTCCCTCTTACATTTGTGAATGAGAGGGTCTGCACCTGTTAGAAAGAGGTCATCCACATACAATACCAGTATGAGAGGCTTGTCATCTTCAACCTTAAAGTAAAGGTTAGGATCGGCTTCACTCCTAGTGAATCCCAGCTTCATCAAGTAGCTATCGATCCTCTCATACCATGCTCAGGGTGCTTGCTTCAGCCCATAGAGAGCTTTCTTCAACCTGCATACATGAGATTTTCGATCATAAATCTCAAATCCTTCGGGTTGCTCCACGTAGACCTCTTCTTTGATCGATCCATGCAAGAACGCAGTCTTGACGTCCATCTGATGTAGGTTCCATCCTTGTGAAGAAGCAAGGGCTATGATCGAGCGGATGGTCGTATATCTAGCAACAAGTGCAAATATCTCATCATAGTCTATACCTTCTTTTTGGGAGAAACCTCGAGCCTTATACTTTTCTGTGCTTCCATCTGCTGCATGCTTTATCTTGTAAAGCCATTTTGAAGTAACAATTGTCTTGTCCAGGGTCTGGGAACTACTTCCCAGACATCATTCTCCATAATAGACTCATATTCTACGGTCATAGCATCCTTCCATACTTGATGCTTGACAGCATCTGAGAATGACGAAGGCTCATTTTGTATGATCGTGCTCATGATGGTCAGGTATCCTTGATACCTATTAAGTTTCTTACTTTGACGGAAGGTTCCTCAGGGTGCAGCATGTCCTTTAGCATCATCAAGTATCCTCCTAAGCCATGAAGGCCTCTTCCTAGAAGAGGAAGGCTCATGTGGATGAGAATCTATCAGATCCATGGGTTCTTCTACATCAGGCATTGATTCATCATCCTTTTCTTTCGGTTCCCTGGTGTTGGCTTCTTGAGAGCTCCTCAAAGTCGAAAGATTGTTCACCTTGCGGTGAACTTTTCTTTAGGAGTCTTGGAACCCAATGCTTGATGAGGGCATCAATTTTGTACATATACGACGGTGATTGTAGTTTCAGCCCATAGAAACATCAGAAGTCTTTGATCATGTAGCATGGCCCAGACAGCTTCCATCATCATGCGGTTCTTCCTTCCCACCACACCATTCTGCTCAGGATTATGTGGTGTAGTAGTCTCCCTCTTAATGCCAACCTCAGGTATGCCAGAGTGAACCAATTGTAATATATCAAAGGTCTTGCTTTGGCTTGAGGGGAATGGTCCCCTTTTGAGATTTCCTTCAGCACATCCTGGACATACACCTTCATTCTCTATTCAGAATTCGGGCATCCCTATCACCATTTGTCTTACACCGAGTATAGCTTTATAATGAAGGGGGGAAAACCTCTAATGCCAAATTTCAGACTGAAGAGATGTGTCATAAGACATGACACCTAGCAGACTTCCATCGAAATGATATAATGAATCAACACTAAACCCAAGAGTAAAGGCATCTTTAACATTATTTTTCCATATACATACCTTGCCATCTGTTATCACTTAGAACTAAAATTGATATATGTAACTTTTCATCCTAACCCGATGACAAGGTCAGTGCTAGTTTATTTTTGTTTTAATTTTCTTCCCTTAGAATCTGAAGTTTTGAAGAGTTTTTGAGTCAAGTTATTCTCAGCTCCCATTGGTTCCCCTCCATCTACCATTGTTTTATAGCCACCTGTTATATTATGTCAGCCACCGTGTCTTTTTGTAATTTCGCAGCGCAAACATGATTAGGCAGTTTCGCAGCGCATTATTCAAATTTAAAACTGACCGCGCTGCGAAATCATGGATTCGTACATTTCGCAGCGAATCTTTCCCGAAATGTCAAATCTGTTAGGTGAGTCATAGGCCATGTCCTCTCATGTCAGCTCATGTACCCCTCTTATCACATTTCACCACTCATTGCCACTATCACCACCACTAGATCTGTTGTTACGCATGAATCACCATTTCCAAGAAAGACCACTGTGCATAAAACTTAATGATGGTCGTAAGTCTTGCATGAAATGACAAATCTGCAAGATTACAACTTGAAAGATTTTAAACGGCAAAATTTAAAATTCAACTGCAAAGATAATCAAGCAAGGCTGAATTCAAATAGAAGTTGAATCACAATTCCAACCGGAGCTGGTAGTCATTGTTTGCGAAGATTTGGAAGAATCAATGGAGAAAAAGGATCACAGATCCGGTAAATGTCTAAGGACTGAGCCTGAAGGCTTAGATATAACGCTGAGAAATAAAGAGGTGGAGAAAGCATTTAAAAAGGCCGGGTGCTGGAATTTTTGCAAAAAATTACAAGGAGGGCACGCACAGGTAACTAAAGAATTTGCACTCAACTTGACAGGCTTGAATTCAAAAGTAGCCATGATAGAATTGCAGGTTTCGCCAGAAGTGATATCTACTGTGACAGAGATCCCACGAGGACAAGAGCAATGGTTTAAAAATTTCAAGTTTGACATGAATCCTTGCAAGGAGTTTTTGAAGGATGAATTTGTAAATGAAGATTTAAGTAAGGCAGTGCCCAGGAGTTATGTCAAAGAATATTATGCTCATTTACTCACCTGCATACAGAAATATCTGACTTGTGAAGGAAGGTATAACAAGGTTTACTCTTACCATTTTAAACTCCTTTTGCCTTTCACCGGGAAGGTCTCCATAGACTTACCTTTTTATCTTTTCCGTAGTTTGAGTAAGATGTGTGATAAAGTACAGCTGAGGAAAGAGGATTGTGAAACCTCTTTGTTTCATCATGGTTTGATCAAATTACTGGTTTTAGATGGGCTCCAAAAGATAGACAGAGATTGGAATTCATTCATTTTTATGGCTGGCTTCAAAAGCTAGACTGCACATCTGAAGAAGTCTTGTTGTTGGGAAAAGTATCCAATACGGAATGACCCTATCCCACTCTAAGGGTGATAGTACCTCAGCAACAATCGAAGCAAAGCTATCTAAGATTTCTTCTTTATGAAAGTAAAATAGGGGAGAAAGAGATCCACTAACCGATGTCTTTCGCTAATGGTTGATCCAATCTCCTCTCCTTGCTGCTTGCTCCCAGCTCCTTGCTCTTTCATTGGCCCAGCTACTCCAAGATCCTGCAAAATGGCAAGAACCGGAAACTACAAGAAGCATACATTCATAATTGATTTAAGGATTAGAATAAATCAAATACACAAGTATAACAATACATCATTGAGACACATGTATATAGAAGAACCTCAAATGCTTTATTAATGGAAGAAGTAAAGTTCAGGAAGTGATACAACCATAAGAGGCCCAATCCAGCATCACCTTCCCAGCAGAAAGAAATCTCCTCTTCACCTCCTTCAAAGCAAATCACCCAATAGTTCTAAACTCAAACGAACATCAATTCTTTACATTCACAAGATTCCAGCCTCCCTAGACCTCATGAGAGAGATCTATATATAGGAGTTTTGGAGAAAGGATGAGTCAGCTTGAGGCTGGCATGAAGCTGACTAGTGTCCTCTCTCACTTCAGTTATTCTTCAGTTCTTGAGTCCACTTGGAGGTTCTTGCTTCCACTTGGAGATCTAGACCCTCTTACTCATCACTAGTCGAATTCCCTGATCCAAGTGTCATTTTGGAAGCTGCCTGGGCATTGACACCTTGAGGAATGACTGTGCCACATGTCCAAACTCACCCAGCGCAGGTAGCCTTCTTTGCAGTTGACATTCAGTGCAGGTAGACAGTGGAGCACTTGACATTCAGCGCAGATGCTCAGTGGAGCAGTTGACATGATCCAGAATTGCCTTGTTTTTGAGTGTTTTCAGGTGGAGAACTTTTATTCAGTGCTGTGGTTTGCTGACCTTGTTCCTCTAGGGGTAGGAACAACATGTTTAGGGACTTTGGATCCCTTAGATTATGGACATTTCATGCTTCATGCTGTAAGGCACAAAAATGTCTATAACAGTTGCCCCCTAAAGTATGAGGTCGTTTATCGGGTGAAATGCTTTATCAGGAGGATCCGAAGTTCATTCAATCGCTGAGAGGTGACCTGTAATAAAATACAATACAATACATTATTTTTCATTCTGATTTCATGATCTAGCTGAGGTGGGCATTCCCATGCTCAGCTTTATAAATTCATTTTGGTACATAGAACAGACGATCGTCTGATGGTAGACTGATAATTCTCTGTTGAAATTATCATCCTTTGAGTAGGATGATCATCTGCTGAAATGATGTACATGTCAAATGTCTTTATATTTCCTGAATATTTATCGCAGCCCGGATGGATGAAACTAGATCCGGGGTCTTCAAACTCGTTCGATCTTCACTCTAAGTACAAGTCGATCCATGTGAGAATTGCGCTGAAGTCGAACATGGAAAGACATCGCTTGATTACCGGTCAATGATGTAAACCGTTAACAAGCGCGAGAGGAATCACCGATAATGATAATGACCCTCAAGGTACTGCAGTACAACTCACGTGGTGTGAATATAGGGCTTGGCATCGAACACCACGCAAAATCTTCTGGTCGAAGGTCATTGATGTATACCTGTCGCCGGAAGTGAGAAACTTGCCATTGAGGCATGCAAGCTTCAAAGTACTGGGGGGGGTGTTCCTAGATCAACTTCTTGGATAATGAGCTGAAGTCGACAAGAAGCGATCCGTCAAAGGAGGGCCTTAATGAATCCCACATCAGTGACACGGAATGAAGCTAATGATTTTAATGGAGGTGAAAACAATCTGTGACATATGATTCAGGGTGGCGATCATGGATGGATGAAGGATAATGTATGGCAGTGGATGGGACACGGTTGACTCTTTCTGAACAACATCTCTTGAATCGGTAGCATTACCCCAAATGTGGATGGTTTGGCGAGACCATGGTGATGAGACCGGTGAATGAAACAACCCAACCCGATGTGATACGGAGGAAAAGTGTCATGTTAAAGAGTGACTTGCTACCATTACGGCTTTGAGGTTCTCCCAATTTTTCCCCAGTCATTTCTGACCAGTACCTCTTTATTTTTGTCAAGCTTGAGGAGGATAACATATGCTTGTTCTATAACCTGCCCTTCGGGCAAGCCCATCGCTATGTTTTAACGAGCCTAGCGATAGGGAAACTCGTTCTCATCTAAAGACAAGTTTGTCGCTATTTAATCATTTTAACGAGTCTAACGACAAGGAAAACTCGGTCCTTTTCATTTTTAGAGAGTCTGAAAAGGTACAGAAAGTTAACTCCAAAATTCCTTTTTCGTCATCTAATCCCTTAAGTCCGAAAAAGTATAAACAATACAGAAGGGATGAATTTTCGATAACTTTAACGAGCTGAATAAAATAAGCGCTCGACCGTTTTGTGCAATAATCCCTCAGGTCCAAAAAGATTAAAATCTAGAGGAGGGATAGCTCTTCCGGTCACTTTAACGAGCTGGAAGGCCAAAACTTGGCAAACTTTTCATATTTTACGAGTCAGATGAAAAGAGCTTAAAGAAGACTCATCTTTTGAGGAACGAGTGATAAACAGGGATAGCAACTGATTCCAGGTACAGGTTGGAATTTTCCAATCATGGCAGTGTCACAAGGATGGCTAGGTGAAATCACTCTTCGCAGTTGTTCCTCAAAATAGGTAAACAATCATATGGAGGTGAACGATCGGCCAGATGACGGTGGAGGTGGCAGGTGCAAACACGACCAAGGCTTTTTATGGCTGATAAATTTACGATCACAGTGGTTATTTACCGGGATAGGTTCATTTTTTATTTAAAAATGAGCTTAAACTCTGGAGGAAACATTGCTCACTGCTTTTATTTATTTTTTAACGAGCATGAAGACCGCGTTAAACCTGCTCGGATCTTGCGTTTATTTTTTAACGAGCATGAACTTTATGCTAAAACTGCTCGAACTTATGTTTATTTTTTAACGAGCATGAACTATGTGCTAAAAATGCTCGATTTATATGGTGAAATTTTTTATTTTTTACCATTACTAGCTTTTCTCTTTTCAAGGATAGTACTGCATTCTCAATTGCTGCAACAAACTTTGTTAGAAATGAATAATATCTGCATGAAAATGAGATTATAACCCTAATATTTCACTTTGAACTACGTAAAAAGCCATTAAAAGGTGTTTTTACCTCTCATTTTACCATTTCATTTGCATTTGGTTTGTTGGAGCTCTGGAGGTGCCTCTTCCCCCTTGATTTTCACCAGCTGATTCCGGGAGATTCTGCGGACGATTTTCAGCGCCGTCTGGACCAGGTAGGTGCTAAACCATAGCTCTTCCTTTTCATGGTTTCCTTTTTCAGTTTTGTGCCTGTTTCCCAGCATTTCTGAGCCTCGGGGTTTTGCCAGGGCGCCCTAACTTCAGCGCAGGTTTCCCATTCGAAACCTGCGTTGAATGTCAAGCTGCCTTAAGGAAGCCTGACCTTCAACGCAGGTGGGACACTCTCTGCCTGCGTTGGGCTCAGAAAACTGAGTTTTCAGCTCATTTTTTGATGAATTTTCGCCAGTTTTTCATCAAATTCAGGAACTTACTCCTTCTCTTGTTTGTCTTGCAGGGATCTTTGAACAAAATGTCCCTTACATGGCGAGAACGAGAACATGAAGAGGAGGACATGATTGCCCTCCATGACCCTGTCACGGTGAACGCGCTGCGGAACTGTGGCCTGCTGAAGTTTTTCCGTATCTCTAGCATGAGAGCATAGATCACTTTGCTGCAGTATATGCTTGATGCTTGGGATCCTATTAACCAAGTATTCCAGATTAGGGGAAAATCCATCCCCTTGACCATAGAGGACATTTACTTCTTGACTGGATTGTCAAGGCGAGGTGCCCCCATTTCTTTGTCAGGTACGGCCCGAGGGACCGACTCCGTGAGAGATTATGTCCGCCAGTATTGCAGGGAAGGTTCCCAGCCAAGCAGAGATGGCAAGGTTGTTATCCGGGAGATTACTGACAGGTCTCTCAGGTCCATTCTGTATACCATTGGTAGGATGGCCGGTAGCGCAACTCTACATGTTGCCAACAGATCTTATGTGCAGCACGCCTTGGAGTGTCTCCAACCGAAAGTATTCAACTGGTGTGATGCGGTACTTGTTCAGATGAAAAGTCAGTTGACCAAGGTAAAGGACGGGAAGCTGAAGAACTTTGGATTTGGTTCTATTCTAACTGCCTTCGCCTTGGAGAAAATCCCACTGATGCAACCTCAGTATATTATACTCGACTTGCCTTCTCCGACCGAGCCACGCATGCAGAGGTGCGTCGATCACATGTCTAGGCATGCTGGTCAACCTCAGATCACATTCACTGATGCCTTCTTCAGGTGGTTCGAGTGCCAGGAGATGGTCTTTTCTGAGTATCCATATGTGGGTATGGATTTCCGAGGTGATCCGGATTTGGTGCTACCGGATGGCGAACAGTGGGGCGCTATTGGTAAACTTTTTGACCATATCACTGTTTACTATTTTATTCATAATGTTGCTTGTGCTTTATCCTATCAAGACTTTTAATCATACTCTTGGGTGCATGCAGATATTGGTCCTGTTTGTCCAGCAGTTCGTCCAAGACCGCCAGTTGCTGCCCCGGCAGTGGAGCCTGCTAGGAGAGTTATTCTCCGCGATCTTGACGATACTGAGACCCTTACAGCTGTGCAGGAGCAGGTTGAGAGCCTTACTCTCGGTATTCCCGATGTGAGGATTGATGAGTTACCTTTACAGCTACAGCGACACACTACTGGTGTGCCTAGACGATGGACTCGCCTCTTGCGCATGATTGCACAGGCCGTGACGTGCTATCATGAGCACCACTAGGCTAGGGTGCCCCCTAGCACTTTTGAGTTTTTGGGTCACATGACCAATTTTGTCTTGGTTACAGAACATTATGTATGAACTATAAACAACTTATATATATTTTGATTTTCAAGTTTTATTCTGGTTGAGTTATATGATCCATATGTACAATCATTGATGATGTGTCTCTTTTATATATGTCGCAAATGTCTATCTAACACATAGTTTGCTAATGAGTCAGTTAATGTGTTTAAGTTTCTGGAAATATGTTGATATTGAATTGAGTCAAATTGTCTTTCCAAAATCTTAACCCTTAGGAACATGCGATAAATAGCTGGATTGCGAACGGAATATATACCATTGAGTTGTAGTATTACAAGCTGTGAGTCTAGCCTGACAATTAGTCGGCATATGCCACGTGTGATGGCATCAGAGAGTAGTTCTATCAACGTGCTATACTCAGCGATGTTATTCGTTGATTGCCCAATACACACACCTCTGAAACTTACTAACTCGCCGCTTGGATAAAAAATGGCCCAGGCTACGGAGGATAGGTTCCGCGAACTACGACTCGCTCCGTCGGCATATCCAACACATGTCTCCAGAAGGTTCGACATCTGCAACAAATGGAAAAGGTGGATCACTCGACTAGAACAAATACTTTAGCGAAAACAAAATACAACAAAAGCATGCAGGTTACTATTTAAGCATAGTAACGCTTGAGGTACAGCCCGTTGCGGGGCTGCGCCAGTGGAATTCCGTCATAATCCATTAACTCGTAGGCTCCTTTTGCTAACACCCTTTTAACAATATAGGGGCCCATCCATAAGGATTTGAATTTACCTGCTCCCAATTTATCGGATTCTTGGTCATAAAGCAAGACCAAATCACCTTCTGAGAAGACACGGGGTTTGACACTTTTGTCGAACTGAGCCTTGACTCGTTTCTTATGGGCTTCGTTAGCCAAAGTGGCATCACGACGGGTTTCATCCAATTGGATTAATTCCAAGAAACGAGCTTCTTCTTCTGAAGTTCCGGGGAGGAGATCAATTGCGAGTTTAAGCGACGAAATTTCGCACTGGATTGGCAAGACTGCTTCCAGGCCATACACCAGTTGAAAAGGTGTGAACCCGGTTGCGCTCTTTACCGACGTTCGGTAAGCCCACAAAGCTGAGTACAGGATTAGGTGCCACCTTCTTTTATGAACTCCGATCATCCTTTGCAACATACGCTTTAGGACCTTGTTGATTGCTTCAACTTGTCCATTGGCTTGCGGATAATATGGGGTAGAGCTGTCATGAGATAGCCCTAGCTTGGTAGCTAATTCGACCATCATGTGATTGCGGAAATGCGATCCATGATCTGTAACTATAGCCTGTGGTACGCCGAACCTGGCGACTACATGATTGAAAAAGAAAAGGGCAGCTGTTTCACCAGTGTTATCCAATGTAGGCATCGCCTTGGCCCATTTGGTAAAATAGTCAACAACGACTATAATATACCCATGCCCCCTGGTCGAGGTGCGGTTACATTGCATGAAATCGATGCCCCACTTGGCGAAGGGCCCAACAGCAAGTATTGGCTGTAAAGGTGCGGGTGGTCTTCTGGTTTTGCTATCAAAAATTTGACAAGCATGGCAACTTCTGACTGCGGTTATGCAATTTTTGAACATGGTTGGCCAAAAGTATCCTGCTCGTAAGATTTTTTGTGCTGTTGCATATCCAGATTGATGCCCCCCACACGCGCCTGAATGACACTCATTCAGGGATTTTTCGGCCTCCTCATGGGTAAGGCACCTCCTCAGAACTGTATCGATACCACGACGGTAAAGTGTATCACCGACGATCATGTAGTCTTTTGCTTGGTATCGTATACGTTTCTGTTCTGAGTGAGAGGTGTTAGGCCTGAATTTTTGGGTTTGGAGATAAACTATGATATCTCCGTACCACTCATCGCTTGTAGATATCAGAAACAAACTTTCGTCCACGATTGACTCTTCTGATCAGAGTCAATCAGAAAACTGTGGGCAGCTCTAGGAAGAGTTATAGGAAGTAGAAGGCTGGTGGGCAGCTCTAGACTGATCTAACTGTTGACTCGACTGTTCAGGAACCATGGTGTTCTGAACTACATTGGTTGAGAATAGCCAAATTGGTAGGCCAATTGTCAGTCCTGGAAGCGACAATGTGGCCATGTGGGGCGCACCAACTTCTCCCCAAGAGGAGAAAGGACTAGGATTTCCATCATGGGGAATTCCTTGGTTGGGGCGTTCCATATTCTCAACCTACAGATCAACGCAGGAATAGGAGGTGATTATGTTCCGTTTAAAGTAAATTTTATAACGACGCTTTAGACACAACTTGCTTTTTCACTTTTTAAGAGTCGAGAAAAAGCTAAAGATGACTCTAGTCTCCTTCGATGTTTTAACGAGCCCGAAGTGACAAATGCTCAGATGGACTTTTTCAGTTATAGAGTTTGAAAAAGGCCAAAAGAAACTACTCTGGAGTTCTAGGCAGAGGGTGTGCCAAACTTTTCGCAAAACCACATAATACGTTTTACGGTACGGGTGGTCGATCTCCGTGAATGCTGTGTTCACTGCATTGCGATCAGTAGGGCGGCCGACACGGTTTCCTATGGATAAAGGCTTTGTTCCTATAGGGGTCTCCCAATATATACGCGACGGTACGTGGGAGCACAAGTCCGTATTGATACTTATCGCTTCACCGTGGAGGAATCACCCAACCACTCAACGGTAAGATATCACGTTTAACGACGCCGAAACACGTCTCTAGCTTAGACCTCTATGTGTTTGCGTTATGTTTCAAAGCGTTGTTATGTAAATTCAATTTATTTTAAGTTGATCTTGTTTAGCAGTTTGCCTTTATGGATCACCACGAGATGTATGGTACAACTCCTAAATGCAGTCTAAGATGATAAGCAAGCTTTTCAATCTTTCAACTTATGAAAATCTTAACTACTGAGGGAAAAGAAAGACATCATCTTTTCACACAGATCATAGAGCACACACTAATGCACTTTTCCCTAAATCAACATGCAAGTTGTCAAAATGCACATGCACAATGCAGGTATTTCTTTTCTCTTTCTTAATGTTGATGTACTACAAAAAGAAAATTGTTGTATAACTTTGAATTCAATTTCAAGTGAAAGCAAACAAGCTTTTGTCCAAAATCAAAAGACACCTTAAGATTTACTTGTTTCAACACTAGAAATACATAAATTCAAACCATATGACGAAAGTAAAAGCTCAATCAGCTATGAACAGCAAACAAACTAACTCTTAAGATCAGAACGACACTTATCACAGGTCTAGATCTAAGAGGTCACAGCAAGACTAGTTCACTTTCATTATGGGAAACTGCAAATGATGTAAGAAATACACAAAAAAAAAATACAGTTTCTTTATACAACCGAGGCGGAATAGTGGCAAAGAAAGGTGGTTTCATATAGGTACATTGACTGATAACAGGCTACAAAAAACAAGGATGAAAACAGGGCAATAGAAAGCAGAGAACCCCAGTTGCACAAGGCAAAACTGGTTCAGCGCAGGTAGAACACTGTCAGTTTGACATTCAGCGCAGGTAGCCCCTTCGGGACCTGCGATGAAATGCAGACTGCCTTCACAGTGCCTACAATGAAGAGAGAAACTCTCGTTTCTCTTGGTTTCCGGGTTACAGATTGCTCAAAAATCAACAGTTTTTGGCCAAATCAAAAGCTATCAATCAAGTACACACTAAAGGATGAAAAGGAGGATGAAAAGCTATCACTAAGAGCTGTTTAGAGTCCTTGTCGATCAGCTCTTCAAATCATAAACATGCCCAGAAACTGAGCTAGAGTAGCTACCCTCTACTTTGCATTTGAAAGATCCAAATGTAGTTTGATTCGGTACTCCCTGTGTTTAGGAAATGAATAGCAAAAACACAAACAACCAACAAGATACGATCCCCCTGCAGACTGTGTGAAGGTGATCACGCCATCCACCGTTTTCCCTTCTTAGACGAAGCGAAGAGAGTTTTGGAAGATCGTCCGGTTTCACCGTTGAGACTTCCTCCTGGATACAAAAAACTCGTGCCAAGTCCTTCGTTGGTTGAGAATACAACTGGCCCGCTCAAGTGGTCAGCTGAAGAGTCAATCGTTGAAAATGAACCTACTGAATCCAGACCGGATGAAAGTCCAAAGGTCAAAACGGCAGTTGACCCGGTTCTCCCTTCAGAAGCTTCATCTTCAAATGACACTGTCACTGAAGATTCATCTTCAAATGACACCCTCACTGAAGAGAAGAAGGATGACACCATCCAGATTCTTTTCATCAACACAGACTCTGACGAGCATCAGGGCAATGCGCCCATTCCTTTATCGCAGGAAGGAACATCGTCAGGGTCATATCCGGCCGTGTATTCGGTCCCACCACCAAGCAACCTGGTTGTGTCCTTTGATTGGAACCAACTAGGCAGACCCCGGTTGCCAGCCAGTATACCATTCAGAATCATAGTGCAAATTTATAGAATGGTAATGGCTAGCACTATCATTGATGAAGGGGCATCTGTGAGTATCCTTTCCTCTGTTGCTTGGAAAGCTCTGGGTTCCCCGGCGCTTTTGCCTGAGATAAGAAATCTCTCGGGTTTCGATAAAGGAACCAGTCGACCATTAGGGATCCTCCCCAATGTGCCTATTACATTGAAAGGGAAGGCCGTTCAAATGAACGTGATGGTCGTTCAAGGACCCTTGGATTATAACCTACTCCTTGGACGAGACTATATATATTGCATGGGAGCAATAGTCTCCTCACTCTTTAGAGTAATGTGTTTTCCACACGAAGGAAGAATGGTCAAGCTCGTAGACCAACTTTCATTTCCGGGATCACGCATTGCAAATAGTCACATACCAACCCTTAATGGTCTATTCAATCAAGAAATGTCTCCACCCCCAATCCTTCTTCCCGATGAGTGCGAGTGATTCGGAAAGATGGGACTGGAACCCAGGGGGCATGCATCCTGGTCTGCTTCGGGCAAGGAAAACCTTGGGTATAAGGTAGAATTTCCGCGAGAGAATATGACTAGTCCGTACCCCATCCGTGGATGGAAGAGGGGTTGTTCTAGAATAGGATTCTTTTGTCAAAGTTATGTTTTTGACAAGAGTCATTCACCCTTGTCTATTTCGGTAGACAGTGCCGAGGAAATGTTTTGTTTGAAAGATTAACGAAACAATCTTTGGGTAACCAGAAAGAGGTAAGCCTCCCTCAATAACACTAATGTTTTGTCTTTGAGTAGTGTTCTTCTCTTGTCGCAAGTAGCTACTCTCTTGTCGCAAGTAGCTGTTCTCTTGCGATCTTGCAAAAGATCTGTTAAAAGTTGGGCTGACGAGAAGACAAGTATCGCGTAAGACCCGTTAAAAAATAACGAGAAGACAAGTATCGTTAACATTAGACTGGCAAGACGACAAGTAGCTGTGAACACCCAAAGAAAAGCAGAGGTGGGAAGGAGGAGGGGCAACCTTGAAATTGTATTTTATACCTGGGGGCATGCAACCTTTTGGAGTGCAAGCAAGGGGCGACTATTTATTTTTTAAATTTTTAGGTCCTCCCTTTAAACCTGTAGGTCTAACCCTTTAAACTCGTAGGATTAGCCGTTTCCAAACTTGCATAAAGAAAGGATATGGAGTAAAGCTTAGTGAAGATGAAACTCCTTAAAAAATAGAGATCTCACAGGGGACATTTCTTATCTTATGACTGGTATTTCGAGCAGTTTTAGCATAAAGTTCATGCTCGTTAAAAAATAAACGCAAGATCCGAGCAGTTTTAACGCGGTCTTCATGCTCGTTAAAAAATAAATAAAAGCAGTGAGCAATGTTTCCTCCAGAGTTTAAGCTCATTTTTAAATAAAAAATGAACCTATCCCGGTAAATAACCACTGTGATCGTAAATTTATCAGCCATAAAAAGCCTTGGTCGTGTTTGCACTTGCCACCTCCACCGTCATCTGGCCGATCGTTCACCTCCATATGATTGTTTACCTATTTTGAGGAACAGCTGCGAAGAGTGATTTCACCTAGCCATCCTTGTGACACTGCCGTGATTGGAAAATTCCAACCTGTACCTGGAATCAGTTGCTATCCCTGTTTATCACTCGTTCCTCAAAAGATGAGTCTTCTTTAAGCTCTTTTCATCTGACTCGTAAAATATGAAAAGTTTGCCGAGTTTTGGCCTTCCAGCTCGTTAAAGTGACCGGAAGAGCTATCCCTCCTCTAGATTTTAATCTTTTTGGACCTGAGGGATTATTGCACAAAAAGGTCGAGCGCTTGTTTTATTCGGCTCGTTAAAGTTATCGAAAATTCATCCCTTCTGTATTGTTTTATACTTTTTCGGACTCAAGGGATTAGATGACGAAAAAGGAATTTTGGAGTTAACTTTCTGTACCTTTTCAGACTCTCTAAAAATGAAAAGGACCGAGTTTTCCTTGTCGTTAGACTCGTTAAAATGATTAAATAGCGACAAACTTGTCTTTAGACGAGAACGAGTTTCCCTATCGCTAGGCTCGTTAAAATATAGCGATGGGCTTGCCCGAAGGGCAGGTTATAGAACAAGCATATGTTATCCTCCTCAAGCTTGACAAAAATAAAGAGGTACTGGTCAGAAATGACTAGGGAAAAATTGGGAGAACCTCAAAGCTGTAATGGTAGCAAGTCGCTCTTGAACATGACACTTTTCCTCCATATCACATCGGGTTGGGTTGTTTCATTCACCGGTCTCATCACCATGGTCTCGCCAAACCATCCACATTTGGGGTAATGCTACCGATCCATCACATCAGTGTCGTTATATGTTCAAGAGATGTTGTTTAGAAAGAGTCAACCATGTCCCATCCACTGCCATACATTATCCTTCATCCATCCATGATCGCCACCCTGAATCATATGTCACAGATTGTTTTCACCTCCATTAAAATCATTAGCTCCGTTCCGTGTCACTGATGTGGGATTCATTAAGGCCCTCCTTTGACGGATCGCTTCTTATCGACTTCAGCTCATTATCCAAGAAGTTGATCTAGGAACACCCCCCCCAGTACTTTGAAGCTTGCATGCCTCAATGGCAAGTTTCTCACTTCCGGCGACAGGTATACATCAATGACCTTCGACCAGAAGATTTTGCGTGGTGTTCGACGCCAAGTCCTATATTCACACCACGTGAATTGTATTGCAGTACCTTGAGGGTCATTATCATTATCGGTGATTCCTCTCGCGCTTGTTAACGGTTTACATCATTGACCGGTAATCAAGCGATGTCTTTCCATGTTCGACTTCAGCGCAATTCTCACATGGATCGACTTGTACTTAGAGTGAAGATCGAACGAGTTTGAAGACCCCGGATCTAGTTTCATCCATCCGGGCTGCGATAAATATTCAGGAAATATAAAGACATTTGACATGTACATCATTTCAGCAGATGATCATCCTACTCAAAGGATGATAATTTCAGAAGAGAATTATCAGTCTACCATCAGACGATCGTCTGTTCTATGTACCAAAATGAATTTATAAAGCTGAGCATGGGAATGCCCGCCTCAGCTAGATCATGAAAGCAGAATGAAAAATAATGTATTGTATTGTATTTTATTACAGGTCACCTCTCAGCGATTGAATGAACTTCGGATCCTCCTGATAAAGCATTTCACCCGATAAACGACCTCATACTTTAGGGGGCAACTGTTATAGACATTTTTGTGCCTTACAGCATGAAGCATGAAATGTCCATAATCTAAGGGATCCAAAGTCCCTAAACATGTTGTTCCTACCCCTAGAGGAACAAGGTCAGCAAACCACAGCACTGAATAAAAGTTCTCCACCTGAAAACACTCAAAAACAAGGCAATTCTGGATCATGTCAACTGCTCCACTGAGCATCTGCGCTGAATGTCAAGTGCTCCACTGTCTACCTGCACTGAATGTCAACTGCAAAGAAGGCTACCTGCGCTGGGCGAGTTTGGACATGTGGCATAGTCATTCCTCAAGGTGTCAATGCCCAGGAAGCTTCCAAAATGACACTTGGATCAGGGAATTCGACTGGTGATGAGTAAGAGGGTCTAGATCTCCAAGTGGAAGCAAGAACCTCCAAGTGGACTCAAGAACTGAAGAATAACTGAAGTGAGAGAGGACACTAGTCAGCTTCATGCCAGCCTCAAGCTGACTCATCCTTTCTCCAAAACTCCTATATATAGATCTCTCTCATGAGGTCTAGGGTGGCCGGAATCTTGTGAATGTAAAGAATTGCTGTTGGTTTGAGTTTAGAACTATTGGGTGATTTGCTTTGAAGGAGGTGAAGAGGAGATTTCTTTCTGCTGGGAAGGTGATGCTGGATTGGGCCTCTTATGGTTGTATCACTTCCTGAACTTTACTTCTTCCGTTAATAAAGCATTTGAGGTTCTTCTACATACATGTGTCTCAATGATGTATTGTTATACTTGTGTATTTGATTTATTCTAATCCTTAAATCAATTATGAATGTATGCTTCTTGTAGTTTCCCTTTCTTGCCATTTTGCAGGATCTTGGTGTAGCTGGGCCAGTGAAAGAGCAAGGAGCTGGGAGCAAGCAGCAAGGAGAGAAGATTGGATCAACCATTAGCGAAAGACATCGGTTAGTGGATCTCTTTATCCCCTATTTTACTTTCATAAAGAAGAAATCTTAGATAGCTTTGCTTTGATTGTTGCTGATGTACTATCACCCTTAGAGTGGGATAGGGTCATTCCGTATCGGATACTTTTCCCAACAACAAACAAACAAGGGGAGAAAGAGATCGACTAACCGATGTCTTTCGCTAATGGTTGATCCAATCTTCTCTCCTTGTTGCTTGCTCCCAGCTCCTTGTTTGTTTCTGATCAGAAGAGTCCAATCGTGGACGAAAGTTTGTTTCTGATATCTTTCAATATTGGAGGAAGAGTTATAGGATCTCATCCCTAAACAAACTTGAAAGATATCAGAAACAAACTTTCGTCCACGATTGGACTCTTCTGATCAGAAACAAACAAGGAGCTGGGAGCAAGCAGCAAGGAGAGAAGATTGGATCAACCATTAGCGAAAGACATCGGTTAGTGGATCTCATTCTGCTTTCTGAGCTTGTAGATATCAGAAACAAACGTTCGTCCACGATTGCACTCTTCTGATCAGAAACAAACAAGGAGCTGGGAGCAAGCAACAAGGAGAGAAGATTGGATCAACCATTAGCGAAAGACATCGGTTAGTGGATCTCTTTCTCCCCTATTTTACTTTCATAAAGAAGAAATCTTAGATAGCTTTGCTTTGATTGTTGCTGAGGTACTATCACCCTTAGAGTGGGATAGGGTCATTCCGTATTGGATACTTTTCCCAACAACAAATTGGCGACTCCACTGGCCCAGCTACACCAAGATCCTGCAAAATGGCAAGAACCGGAAACTACAAGAAGCATACATTCATAATTGATTTAAGGATTAGAATAAATCAAATACACAAGTATAACAATACATCATTGAGACACATGTATATAGAAGAACCTCAAATGCTTTATTAATGGAAGAAGTAAAGTTCAGGAAGTGATACAACCATAAGAGGCCCAATCCAGCATCACCTTCCCAGCAGAAAGAAATCTCCTCTACACCTCCTTCAAAGCAAATCACCCAATAGTTCTAAACTCAAACCAAAAGCAATTCTTTACATTCACAAGATTCCAGCCTCCCTAGACCTCATGAGAGAGATCTATATATAGGAGTTTTGGAGAAAGGATGAGTCAGCTTGAGGCTGGCATGAAGCTGACTAGTGTCCTCTCTCACTTCAGTTATTCTTCAGTTCTTGAGTCCACTTGGAGGTTCTTGCTTCCACTTGGAGATCTAGACCCTCTTACTCATCACCAGTCGAATTCCCTGATCCAAGTGTCATTTTGGAAGCTTCCTGGGCATTGACACCTTGAGGAATGACTGTGCCACATGTCCAAACTCGCCAAGCGCAGGTAGCCTTCTTTGCAGTTGACATTCAGCGCAGGTAGACAGTGGAGCACTTGACATTCAGTGCAGATGCTCAGTGGACCAGTTGACATGATCCAGAATTGCCTTGTTTTTGAGTGTTTTCAGGTGGAGAACTTTTATTCAGTGCTGTGGTTTGCTGACCTTGTTCCTCTAGGGGTAGGAACAACATGTTTAGGGACTTTGGATCCCTTAGATTATGGACATTTCATGCTTCATGCTGTAAGGCACAAAAATGTCTATAACAAGTCTCAAGGATAAGGACAAGAAGCCAGATGAATAAGGAAAAAGGTAAAGCTGTAGCAGTTGAAGGAAGTCCAGTGTCCAAGGGAAGTTTAAATGCCTTATTACAGGCTATTGACATTGAGCAGTATCTACCAGTCCAAATTGAGTTGATACAGTCAGAACAAGAAAGCACCAAGAAAGCCAAGGCCTCAAAAAGGCTTAAATTTGATGAGCTAGCTGAAGAATTTGTTTTTAAACCTAGAAGACCTATTACAAGGAGATTCCAGCAAGTACAGGAAGCATTGTCAAGAACAGAGGAAACAGGGGAAGGGACACAATGTTGGCAAAAGAAAAACACAGGCAAAACAGTCATCACATCTAAAGAAGATAATATAGCAGCCATAAAGAGCCAATTAGAATCAGCTAAGCATGAGATCGCCAAATTGAAGAAAGTTGCTAGAAGACATGCAATCATACACGCAAACTATTATAAAGCTCTATGGAAAGGGAATGAAACTGTAGAAGCCCAGTTGAATTCAGTAGTTGATGGCCATTCACAATTTCACACCTGGACAGTACCAGCAATCAAAGAAGCCAAGTACATCAGAAGGATCAATATGCAACTGAGAGCTGGGAATAAGGTTATGAAGAAACAAATTGAAGATCTGAAGGCACAGCTAAGCCAGCTTAAAGGACCCGCTAAATGAGTTTTCATTTCAAGTAAGATTCCATTTCAAAATTTTGATAAGTTTGCTTGATCTTATCTTTCTGAAGAAATCTAAATCCCTATTCGGCCTTTGGAAAGTCTAAAGAAGTTTTTGGCAATCAAGCACTCGGTTAATAAAGGTCTCAGGTTAAAAACAAGCTGTTTTAAATAACTCAGCAGTTTCGTAGCGTGCTACGAAACTGCTGAAAGTGATTATTTCAACATAAATCAAACAGTTTTGAACTATAAGTGGGAATTTTGAAAGGGGAATGTCTACAAGGTATGCAAGGCATCAGCTGAAGCTATTAAGATTCAACCAGGTCGAGACAGGTGGAGATAATATGCATTCGAATCCAACTTTAGATTTTTATCATAAAGTGAGCATATTTACCACACTTCAGGATATGTGAAATAGTTTGCAAGAATTTTGGCTTTCACGCATGAAAACGGTGGACAGCACATCAAGGACGTGGCAGTCTGCTCCATTTTGGGTAATTAAAAGATAAAGGATATACTTCGTTGGATCCGGACATGTTAAGGCAAACTAAAGACCGGTACACAGGGGCAGTTTCCTATGTTTCAGGGTATTGGAAAACATGTGACATTGAAGACAAACATGGAGCCTTGAAGACCCATCACAGCCAAACTAGAAGGGGACCAGATGTCAAAGAACGAGGATGATTGTAGACCAAGACTGTTATGGAATTAGAGTCCTACTTGATTTAGATATCTAGAAGGTCTAGTGGAAGTTTGTTACATTTAATAGGCAGTTAAAAGCTAAATAGGTGTCAGTAATAGAAGTAGTTTTCGAATTCCCCTCATGCTGGAGGAGGAATCTCGATCAGTTAGAATAAGAGCTCTATATATAGCTGAAACAGCAATGTAATCAGGGTTGGAAATTTTATGAAAAAAGCTGGTATTTGGCCTATGTAAAACTCATTTTCAGTAATATACATGCTTGACTTTACTTCTCAGGATTCATGAAGGATTTTTTATGTTCAGAATATGTGATATTGTCCCTTTCTTAATTCTTACAGTGGTATGGATGTATAATCACTCAGAATTCACTGAATGTGCTCTGACTTCCTGTATACATTTATAAACTGTGTGGTCCCATATGAGTTTATGTTCTGAATGTTTAAATGTTGAATGCCCTGACTTCCATGTAAGGTTGAGTTCATTGTTATATTGAGGTGTTGTTGACTCCATAAGCCCAATGGATAGTTTTGTTTAATGTGTTTCCACCACTCATATTTTTCACAGTTGTTCTATAAGAGTTAGCCATCTTATCTTTAATAAAAATCATTAATCCATCAAGAGAGAGCCCTCTCAGGTTGAGGAGGCTAAGCCTCAGCCTAAAGTAGGTTGAAATAGTTACTTAGAGTCAACCTGGTCTGCAGCCTTCCAGGGCCTGATTTTGAGATAACACCATCGCTGAAGGTTACCTTGTAGCCTTTGTCTTCCATTCCCGAGATGGACACTAGGTTCTTTTTGAGGTCAGGTGCATTTAATACATCCTGGAATTGCTGGCCTTCTTGAATGCTTGTCCTCTTCCTTGATTCCCAGCTCTCCTCTTACCTTTGCTGTTGAATTTGTCATTCCTTTGATTGCCATCAGAGGGATTTTGATCATCGTCCTAGAGTGAGTCCTTTCTATCAGGGCACTCCCTTGCATAGTGACTTGCTTTATCGCAAATGTAACATCGTCATTTTCTTCTAGCCTTAGGTCCAGCCTTTCCTTTTGATTTAGTCCCAGAATTATTTCTTTTCTTTGCATGAAAAGAAAAGGCAGCATGAGGACCTTTAGGCATGGGCATTTCTTATACTTCTTCCCTTGTTTCTTCTTGAATGCATCTAGCCATTAATTTCTCGAAACTAGGAATTACATTATAGTTCAGAAGAGTAGTCCTGAACACATACCATTCAGATGGTAATCCTTCAAGAGTTGTGAGTGCCATTTCTCTATAAGTAATAGTTTCCCCAATAGATAGGAGATCGTTCTTGATCTCGGTGATTCTTAAGAAGTATGCTTGCATACTTTCATCTTTACCCTTCTTGATTTCCCTCAGCTTATTTCTAAGAAACAAAACTTGATTTGCATCATTAACTTTAAATAAAATCACCAGTCTGTCGTAGATTTCCTTGGAGGTGTCTAGATTAGAGATGTAGGCCACCAAGCGCTTGTCAATAGAGTCCCAGATGATCTTCTTTGTTTTGACTTATCCATTTTTCCATTTGTTCCAGGCAGCAGCAGATGCATTTGATGAAGGCTCAACAATATTGCCTCTTACATGGTCCAGCACTCCTTGATCTTCAAGGGTTATATCGATAGACATCTTTCATCTGTGATAGTCAGCTTTCTCACGGAGCTTGTCTTCGGTAGGAAAGAGTGTTGAGGACCCCATAGTTCTTTTAGGATAGCCTTGCCAATCTTCTCTTCAATGATTGCTCTTGCTCTTGCTCGGGATTTGTCTTCACCTCAGCTCTGATACCATGTTAAGTTATGGTATGTTCTATGCTTATAATAGTTTACTTCTTTTTCTTATTATATTCCACTGATTAGCAATCACATGTACATAAAGTAAAGTGCAGATAGAACATTAAACGATCGACAGAAAACAAGCCAAGACAAGAGACACAAGATGTGGCGGCTAGCCAGGGACAAACCCCACAATGTGTGGGGAAACCCTTTGATCAAATCTTTTTTTATCTTCAATAATTCAGTAGAGAGAAATAGTATAATAAATCTGATTCATATCAGCAGTAGCAAACCCTAGATCAGTAGCATCAGCATTAGCGGCTTCATTATCTAACTAGGGCAGACCATATCTCACAAACCGACAGTCGGATTGACTTCATTCCACCACCAAAAGTTTCTGCTTCCAGAGGAGGTTCAGATGAACCTACAACGAAGTTCAGATGAGGAGATCTTCTAGGCCACACAAGTCAATCTTTACTTCTGTAGTTGCAGCTTCAGTTTCAGTAGTTTCCGGCTTCAAACTAGGGCAGTCGATATCTTGCAAACCGTTCGTCGGATTGACTTCATTCAACCACCAAAAGTTGCAACTTTCAAAGGAGGTTCAGATGAACCTACAGTGTAGTTCCAAAGGGGAGATCTTCTAGGCCACGCAAGTCAATCTTTACTTCTGCAGTTGCAGCTTCAGTTTCAGCAGTTTCCGGCTTCAAACTAGGGCAGTCGATATCTTGCAAACCGTTCGTCGGATTGACTTCATTCCACCACCAAAAGTTGCGGCTTTCAAAGGAGGTTTAGATGAACCTACAGTGCAGTTCCAAAGAGGAGATCTTCTAGGCCATGCAAGTCAATCTTTACTTCTGCAGTTGTAACTTCAAATTCAACAGCTTCCGGCTTTACATGTGTGAGAGAGAGAGACCCATTTCTGCACAGTAGAGAAGAGACTCATATCTGCACAGTAGAGAGAGAGAGAGATGTGATGAGATGAGTGAGTCTAAATGAGGAAAATTCCTCTTATATTTATACACAACGTTGGTGGGTGAATAGATGTGACTGTTGGGCTTCTGAGCCTACATGAGTTGTAGGTTGGCTTGATAATAATTCCATAGTCAAAATAAATTCATATCTCCATGAATACTTATCAAAATTGGATGATATTTATATCAATCCTACACCTCTCGACGAGAGGAATCTAATAAAAATATTATTAGCCATAAATAAGATGACCCACATGAAGTTTTGCCCTAGTTTCCAATTTTAACAAGAGGGATGTCTATTGGGTACATTTTTATTCCTTTTTCTCGGCCCAATGGAATATTTATGGAAAAGGAGCCCCTTGGAGTCTTCTTTTCTCAATATTTCAGACTCTCTAAATTTGAAATATGGTGAGCATGGACTGCCTTGAGCTCGTTAAATCATAGGTCAGTTGATCCTTTGGGATCCTCTCAATAAATTTTGTCTTCAGTTAATTTTTGGTTTTCTCGCGTTGGACTAATGTGGGATTTCTTAAGGTCATCCTTCCAACAATCTTGGCCCATCGACATCAAAAAATTATTTGGGTGAAAGATCAGAGTCTTGTGATGCCTTGAAGATTGTATGCCTTAATGAAAAGCTTGTTATACAACAAAATGACCCCCTCATCAGCTCAGAGGGGAAAGACATGACAGTTGAAGCAAAGACCAAAATCATAATCCTTGTTTCAACACTAACGCTGGCTAAACACTGACAACATTCTTTATAAAGCTTCGTTGTAAGCCTAAGGGAGCGTTAATGACCCTACTAACTCTAGTTGTTGGTTTGGGAACAACGTTAGTGGATCCTAATGAGCATCTAGAGGTCAAAGGAGTGAATTGACTCATAAATATCTCTATATTCCCTCCTAAATCCACTCAGAAAAGCAAGGAAACATCTCAAGTTTGACCTATTTGTGGGATTTCTAAATCCTAATGAAGGAGGCAAATGGGAAAGAGCTGAAAAGCATGGCAACATCATTTCTTTTACCTTAAGAGACTCATGGAGGAACTTGGCAACCCTAACTCAATTGCTACATAAGAAAAGCTAGGGCTATGGTGATAGAGGTCAGATCATTTGAAAGGATAACTTGATTGTTGAGCACAGTATCAAATCTAAGCATAAGAAGTTGGTAAGAAGGGAGACAGAGAGAGAAGATGGAGGGGTAAGGGAAGTCTGATGCAATAGATGGTTTTAATCACTCTTCCAACATTAATATAGAACTACAGTTGTACTGTCTACTCCGTGGTGTTGGTACTATCATTCATTTACTTATTTGTCCAATACCTTTTAGCATGAGTAGCTTAGCTATGTGTAACTACATGTCTTTTATGTATTCTTGTATTAGTTATCAAGGTTGTATGTTGTGATTATGCTTGTATATTCTGTGTGCAGGACTTGATCTGGAGTTTGCTCAAGGGACTTCCACCTAGCTGCATTGTGCTCTCCAGCAAATCTACACGGAGGCTTGAGGTAATCAATCTGTCTTGCTTTGATAGTTAGTTATTGTTTATGGACATGCATGTAACTTTGTGACAGCTGTAGATAATCTTACAGTCTGCCAAAGGTCTCGGGAAGACCTTTGAGGGTATCTCCATTCTCCATACACCGTGCATTTTATCCTATAGCAGAATTGGCGACTCCGTTGGGGACTATACATCTAGTTCCTGGTTCACCCGGACAGTTCTCAGTTTCCTCCTCCTTCTAAGACCTCCCTATACTTCTGCATTCCCTTTCTGACCCACCAAAACCTTGCTGCATTCTTTCTTCATATATTCAGCCTTGAATCTGATCCTAAGAGCCCTGTTTTGAACTCTTTTCCCACACTAACGCAGGTTAGTAGAGTAAACAGAGATTTATAAAGCTTTGTGTCTGCACAAAAAGTGCATTAGTGGACCCAGTAACTCTCTGTGGCCACTGCTACAGAGCGTTAGTCCCCAAAATCTTGACATATAGCTGTGTTTGTAAACTCAAAGCGATGGGAAGCCTGCTCATGGACTGAAAAAGGATCTGCATCTGCATTTTGTTAGAAAGATAGGTGTCCTAAAAGAATTTTTCTTTAGGAAATATTTTTTTTCTTTCTTAAAATTTTTTTATCAAAGAAAATTCAACAATTTTTTTATTCATTCTTCTGCTTAGCTGGTTAAAATCTAATTTATTTTGGTTTCAAATAGTTGTTAGAAATCATTGGAAATATTTCTGTTGGTTATGCATGTGTTATAATGACTAGGATGCATGGAACAAATATGAATATATGAAAGACTCTCACCTGTAGAATACAGCTTGTTTCATCGAACTGAATATTTTTTAAGCATTATCTTTTTCATGATTTTGAGTTAGAGTCCCACCAAATTTCATACGTCAACTCCCCTACCGAAGACACTAAAAAAGTACACATAAAATTTACCTAAACTCAATCAATATCTCCTTATTGAGAAAACAAACAGTAGTTCAAGCTATGATCTTGGGATAGGCAGTGTGAGTAAACTATCCAAGATCAGAAACCAAAACTAGTGTCATTAAAAGAGAGAAAATTCCTTCTGCACTCATACTACCAGGAACACTCTAGTAAAAGTGGAGCTAAATATGAGACAACATTGGACTGTAAGTGAAGGTATCTCGCCTTCTCTTACAACTCCTTTGGTTATTCTGTGTATTGGGGATCCCTTCGGGGATTTCGAAGTTGCGTTAGGGACTCAGGTATCCTACCCACACAACGTACTATCTGTGACTATGTCCCCCCCGATGGTGTCTATGATCTAATGGTATCCTTAGCAGCCAAACTTTTAGGGACTTACACAAGGTGACTGGGACAAGCTGCCCTAGTACCTAACATAGACGGACCTACTCTGTCTTTATTTTTTGGGAGGGTGCTCGTCTTCACAAGAGTACTTGGCCCCTCAATCTGAGGTTCAGGCAAAGATCTAGAGTAACCGTAATTGTACATTTGGCCAGCCCTCTATGTTATTCATTTTGATACTAGGTTTCATCTCTAGTGACCAGTGCTTATCAGACAGGGTCATTTCCCTTTGTTTGTTTATTGATCAACTTAGTGTATTTTTTATATTTTTTAGACACCCAAGTGTTATCATTGAGACTTTAACAAATATCACGATTAAATTTATTGATAAAAATTAACGGTCACTGTGGCTACCTCCAGCCCTCGTAATTAATCTAAACGATTGTTAGGACTTACTCCACTCATTGTGGAAGATCTGTCGAGATCCAGTGGACCAGATTCGCCATCTTTGGGAAATCAGTCTCCAAGATCTCACACAAAATCTGTTTGGACAACCGACGGTTCAAGTTTACCATAGGATTTCTTTACTGCAGGATTTCTTCCTCCCTTTAACCCTTCGCTCACGAATCCATTGGACCCACTCTTGGTTCCCGTGGCACCTATACTCCCTGTTTCTTTAGTTGGAACATTTCCATCCATCCCGTTGACGACTAACAAGTCGTGGAACTTTGTGGACACTTTTGGTCCCCCACCGCTTCCCCTTTCGACAATCACCACCACACCATTGATGGAAAACCCTACTATCCCATTTGTCCCAGGTACAAACCCTCACATGACATCCTCCACAAGTGGAAGCCAGCCTATGTCGGGTTCCACCACTTTAGTGTCAAACTCTATACCTTCGAAAAGTGGTACATACAATGCTCCTTATAACACTCAATATAGCATAGTTAGCGCGGGTCCCCTCAACCAACAATATGGTTGGCATCAATTGTACAGTTCAAACCCCCAGATTCAAGTATTTGGGGGCACTCCCAATATTCATATACTAGTCGGGAACATAACAGTTCCCCCTCCGTTTTCAGGCATGCATGGTCAGTCACTGATTGACATGAGCCTCCTTATGTCAATCAAGGACATATGGTTAATTCTGTGGCAGGCAGGAATCCTCAAGGAAGTCCCAACCAATCCATGGGGGCACCCTACTCACAATTTCAAATCAGTCAAGGGGTCACTGCTTAGCCTGGGGGAAATCCTATACCCCAACATCACAATCCCCATGGAAATCCACATTACAATGCCATACCCCAAGGCAACTACTATACGACGCAACCTATGTATAATATTGGGACCCAAACGATGGGAGGACCGCAAGGATCCTCAAGTCATATGTCATCGCCTTGGTCCGAGTCGGGGGCACCACACACTCTGTCTTTCTTTGCAATGTTGGATATCCCCAACTTGTACAAACTTACAAATGACCCCATCTATCATAACTTACTTTGGCCACCAACCCCACATAAAATACCAACGGAAATCCCCAAAGTTCGAAGGGAAACAAGGGGAGGATCTAGGCACCCATATCACCACCTATTATCTTTGGGGTGTTTCTAACTCCATGGTGGATGATAGTGTTTGGTTACATATTTTTCCCCGCACCCTCACTGGCAACACAGCCAAGTGGTACATTGAGTCACCACGCGCATATTTAAATAGCTTCAATGCTCTAGCAATGGAATTCTTAAAGCACTTCCAGCTACCCATCCACTATGAGACTGGGACAGATCTGCTCACTTCATTACGTCAGGATACCGCCACCCACATCTCTGATCATATACATGAATGGAGACGTAGGCGAAGGTTAGTCAAATCTCCCCTCCCAAACCATCTCTTAGCGGATTGGTTCTGCAAGTCCCTACTCCCTCAAATCGCTAAGGATGTCGCCTTAGGTGGTGCAGTCATAGAAGACCAATCCATACATCATTCCCAGCGCTTAGATCTGATATATTCACAGTTTGGCACTCTTTACGATGTAATCCCCAATGCCTCTTGCAATTCCAATGCTTCTACTACTCAGCACCCTAGAGTGCATGCCAATGGAAATATCAGTGTAACCTCTAGGACTACTGTAAAATAACTCAACAGTCACATTACCCAGATGTCAGTGGACCCCTCTACCAAATCGACTGCTCTTCCTACCACCGCGATAAACTCTGTGTAGTGTACGCAAAACCCCGGTGGCAAGAAAAAGAAGAATAAAAAAAAGATCGCTCCTTCTAAGGAACAGTCGACATAGCAACAAAATCCAAAGCAGAAGGCAGTTGCACCTCCTGACGATGGAAAGGATAAACTCGCCAGATTCTCTTGCAAAATCTGTGTCGAAGACCACATGACCTATCATTGCCTACGTCTTCAAGAATGCACAGATTTCAATGCCAAAAAGGATACTAGTAGGACCCTCGCTATCCTTAATAATCATTTCCCCGCTTAGTAGCAGAAACACCTCATTGCAAACTAACCCCAACCCCTGCAAGGGGGAAATGGTGGTTCGCAAAATCCTTCAACTGGTGAAGGATATTCTACTGTTTACACCTTTGAAATGGTATATCTACAAACAAGAGCCAAATCCTATGTATCTCTTGTTGCTCATGCAGAGAAAAATTCCTCAAGTCAAAACCCACCGCCACCCAAAAATTTTCATATCGAAAGGCTGGCTGCTGACCTTGTAATTCACCCGCCTAAAGGGGTACTTCGACGCACAACACACAATACATCTGCATATGCCACCCAAAACTACAACATTGTAGAAGATTTGGCACAAGCACTGTCAGCTATGTCGGCACTTGAAGTATTACAAACGTGTCTAGCACAAAGGGAAGCTTTTCTTTTGACTATTTGTGGTATCGACCCACAGGATTCCATGCTTGCAATTTTCGACATGGAAAAGTGTAAACCTCCCCTTTCCCACCATCTTGCATTTCAAGTGCAAAATTTTTCGAAAGGTAAAGGTATACACAGAACTGTCATCAATGAAGGTGCTTCTACCTACGTCATGTCGGCTTCATGTTGGCTCGCTTTGGGTTCTCCAACCTTATCCCCACCATCAAATTCCCTTAAAGCTTTCGACGATCACACTTTCATCCCAAAAGGTTACCTAGCCAGCTACCCCATCACCTTGAGTGGGAAGACGGTAATGGTGGATATCGAAGTCATGGATCATAAACTTGACTATAATCTGCTTTTGGGCTGCAATTGGACTTATGCCATGAATGCCATTGTGCCTTTAGTCTTCTGTATTATCTTATTTTCCTTAGATGGAAAGATAGTCATAGTGGACCAGCTATCCTTTTGCACCCGAGATTACTCCTTGTTACCTAGCGGCTTTGTACCCCTATTAGGTGGTGTACCTGTCTCTTACGTTAGTATCAGTACCGGTCTACTGAAGGCTTCTTCCCTGATGGGTTTTTTCCCTCTTCAACCACCCAAGGTTTCACAGAAGGTCAATATGCTTTCATCTATTCCTCATGAGCAGACCAATCCATGGATCCTACCAGCTCCTTCAAACATTGACACTTATGAAGAACAAATGTTGCTATCACCAACTGAATTGGCCTACCAAGCCATTTAATCTGCATCCGTATCTCCGGTCACTTTGGTTACGGCCAATGGTACCACTGCACCTCCCATAACCACCCCTTCTTTCAATCCACTCAATCAAGTCCTACCTGTGGACGAAGTTATTAGAGAAATCATGAGTTTAGAAGAGCGACCTTGGGAAGAAACACACCATCATGTTTCGATATCTGATTCGGACATGATGCCTCTTCAAATTTGTCACCCTACACACCTAGAATCATTTCCTCACCATATACGACTATCCAAAATTTGGACTCGGAGGGAAACATGGGCAATATTTCAATTACATTTCTCATCGATATTTCAGCCAAGACAGGCATCGTGGAAAACATACAGATTGGAGCCAATCGCAATCCTGAGGAAATTGCGAGCTTCACCTACCCTTTTAAGGACTTCTGCAATGTTTTTCTTTGGTATTATGAGGAAATGCATGGCATAGACCCTTCTATTATCAAGCATGAGATCAAGAAAGTTCGAGCATTCTTTTAATGGTATTTTTCTTGCTCATTAATCTAAAAAACCTCGAGTCTCCTTCTTTAGGCTCTTTAAACTACCACGAAGAAGAGCTAGAATTCTTTTTATGGTATTTTTCTTGCTCGTTAATCCGAAAAACCTCGAGTCTCCTTCTTTGGGCTTGTTAAACTACTACAAAGAAGATATGAACACTTTCTTTTATGGGATGTTTTCTTGCTCTAGAATTGAAAAATCCCTGAGTTTGTCATCATTAGGCTTGTTAAACACATATGGCGATGGTCCGAGCAACTATTTTTCGCTCTTTTTCTAGCTCATTAAACTGAAAAATATCATTAGAGCATTCTTTTTAGGCGTTTTTTTCTCAGTCATAAACCTGAAAAAATCCCAAGTTTTTTCTTTAAGCTTGTTAAACATTTATAAAGATGACCCAAGCATTCTTTTAGGTACTTTTCTCGCTCATTAAACTGAAAAATCCCAAGTTTTTTTCACCGGGCTCGTTAAAAATCTACGACAACAACAAGAGCACTTTCTTTTTGGGACCATTTCTTACTCCTAAAATTGAAAAATCCCCAAGTTTTTCCACTTCTTCAGGATCGTTAAATCTACAAAGAAGGAATGAGCAGTTCTTTTATCTCTTTTTCCTTGCTCAATAAACTGAAAAAGATACCTTGAGTTTTCTTCATTTGACTCGTTAAAATTTGATGAAGGTATTGAGTTTTTCATCATGCGACTCATTAAAAATTCACAACGAAAAACGATTTTAGTCTGTCTCCTCGTACTCGTAACAAAATGAGGTCAACATCTATTGAACATAGGTTTCTCTTTATCCAAATTCAATAGATTAACTCACTAGAAAAGTAATCGATCTGGGTATACTATTAACCTTTTTTCATACCTGGTTAACAACTATGACAAAGGGACCACCCTAGAGTCATTCTTTACGATCTTTTTAGACTCTCTAAATATGAAAAGACCACTGAGTTGTCTATTTTGGACTCATTAAATTATACAGACAAGATATAGAGTCACTCTTTTTACGATCCTTTTTAGACTCTTAAAACATGAAAAGATCGACGAGTTTGCCTATCTGGACTCATTAAACTAATCAGATAGGGCATAGAGTCGCTCTTTTCACGATCATTTTCAGACTCTTAAAATATGAAAAGATCAACGAGTTTACCCATCTGGACTCACTAAACTAATTAGACGGGGAAAGTAGACAATACAACTGCATTCAGTATTAGAAAGCATGGTTTGGCAACAATTGTTCCCTTGAACATGGCACTCCCTTAGATAAACCTTTCTTGTGATGGCATCTCAATATGAATCTTACCATCCTATGAGTTTTAGCCTAAATACCCCGATGTTCTTGCATCTCTGTATCCTAACCCTCTTTGGTGTTCATGAGTCTAGTGCTACATGGTTAAAACCATTGTCGTGCCTTCTATTGTTCAAAGGTTAACCTTTTGTCTCCTCCATCAACCCATCAAGCATATCATTTCATCATGCCCTCTTTCATTTAGACCCAATGCTAAAATATTCCTCAAAAAAAAATCATTCTTGTCCCGTCTCGTGTCGATTGATGTAGGACACATTATTGCCTACCTTTCGATAGGTATCTTCTGATGAGCCTTAAAAATGGGTAACTTTATGGGCTCATTTTGCCTATTATTCTCATTTAATCCGCCATTCTCTATATTTTTATGCATGATTTTGAATATATTTATGTTAATTGAGTGAATGGGAATAGTCACTTGACCACAAAGTCTAATACATGCTTATTGTGGACATTTTTGGACCAAGATTAGGCATTTATGAGTAGATTGGTAGCCAAATACGGAGGAACAAAGCTGAGGATTTATAGGAGGGGTGTCTCCTACACTAAATCACCTCTTCCTTGAGTTCTCCACCATCAGCTCGGAGTTCAACAACCCACCAAAGATGATTTCAATCGGCAGCCGAGCAGGTCTAGTGAAGTGGTTGATTAACTACAGTTTTGGGCAGCCAAGCTCCTAAAGTTAAGGAAGACTATTGGGAGTCCTCATTTGAATAAGTAGGAAGGCTTCAAGCCTTGGTAGTTTAGCTATTGAATATTTTATTTTCACACTTTAGTGTAGCTCTGCATTCAACTCATTTTCGAGCTCTTTCTGTAAACAATTTTGTGACATGACTATTATTTTTGGATCAATGAAGATGAATTCCACTTTGCACCAACTCTGAGCTTTCTTTGGAGGCTGTAGCTCTTGGGGTTAGGCCCAATCCAAGTGCCCAGTACTGCCTCTTTGTACTTTTATGTGTTTTTCTTGAATTCATAGAATAATTTCTGCTATATAGGTTAAATCTTGCTTTGTACTTAGGTTGTTTTTTATGATTAAGATAGTTGTTCTTGTTTCAAGTTGATTTGACAGTTTGGTAACAGAAAAGATCCACAAAAAGGCTACCAAGTAGTCTTTGATGTCATTTCTCCCTCCTTGGGACCATGAATTGAGACTAAGGCACTCTTGCTGCCACAAAAACATTGTTTTTGCCTTCCAATGCAATTGCTAGTGTTAGATTTCGAGTTGGAGAAGTTGATACCAGTTGTGTTTTCATGCTTAGATCTATTCTTGCTCAGTTTATATAGCTTTCTTGCATGATTTCCTATTTATAAATTTATGTTCATCACGATTCTGATTTTAAGGCCAGATTAGGTCAAAATAGATAAATCTCTGTTTTTTCAGTATTTGCTTGGATCATTTTTGGGAAAGTAACGTGCAGAACACCTGTAATACATTCCTACCTACCCTTCCTCCATCATACAACCTACTCCAGTCCTTCACTCAAGATTTCTTTCCCTCATTTGCCACACTTTCCTAACTTGCCCTAATTTCGATATTTTTTTGCAACATTGCTTTCTTCATCCTTGAACAAATCCAGCCATCTTCATCACTCCTGAGATTCATTTACCAAGTCCTAAACCTTTTAACATCCTTTTCAATCCTCCATTTCCACTTTCCCATCTTTTTTCCACCATCAACCCTCTAGAAACCACTTTCGGCCTGTTCCTGTAGAACTTCCTGTAGAATTTCTTGTAGATCCCCTGTAAACTTCCTGTAGAAGTTCATGCGAGCAATTTTTCGAGATTTGATCACCATGGAAATCTCCAGAAGGGTGCTAGGGACCCCTTAGGTCCTCTCCACACCTTTCCAACCTCCTGCAAATGCCCACTCCATCTTCTTTCGCCAATAAACCTCTGCACAGTCAAAAATAGTTTAAACACATGCATAATAATTTTACATAAAATTACTCAAAAATACAAAAAGATGCTCTTTCCAATATTTTCCTTCAGAAGTAGCTTAAACACATGAATTTTACCTTTCCAAGAGTCAATGGCATCCATTTCAGCAGCTTTCATCTCTTTTCTTGCACAAGTAGGGTTAGTCGGTAAAACTAGGGTTTGCTAGGGTTTGCATTTCCTTTCAACTTTCATCTTCTTTCTGCAAGTAGACTAGCCTCTTTTGAGTTAGCTTTCGTCCATCACAGTTAAAAGCTTCTTCTAAGAACTCATAGAAGTTGGCTTAAGCTCCTAGTGAACTTGTGCCAGCTGATCAAGTGACAACCTACAGTAAAAGCTAGTACTTGTGCATATAGCACGGTCTCTTCCAAGTTTGTTACGAACTACCGGGTTGATAAAAGTAAAGTAGGGAGTCCCAGGAGTTGCAGCATCATTACTGCAATACTAGAGCTTATCATCTTTTTGGCGCCATTGCTGGGGAAGCATCAGAGTATTTGTGATTACTGCTTTTCTTCTATTTTCTAATGCAACCTTTTGCTAAGTAGTTTATTTTCAGCAAGAGTAGAGTAGTTGTTTCATTTCAATTCTGCAAAAGTAGATTAGACATTTCTTTCTTTCATTTCAATTCCACAATTTCATTACATTAAGCGTAGATTAGACATTTCCTGCTTTCATTTCAATTTCAAAATTTCATTTCAGCAAGCATAGATTAGACATTTCCTGCTTTCATTTCAATTCTGCAATTTCATTTAAGCAAAATAGATTAGTCATTTCCTGCTTTCATTTCAATTTTGCAATTTCATTTCAGCAAGATAGATTTTAGCTAGTTGTAGTTTGTTGTTCAATCTATTTCAGTTTTTTGCAAGTACAAGTAGAAAAAGAAACAAAAATTCTACCCAAAAAATAGAGATCTCCTTTCATGCCTCGTAGGAACAGAGACAATTCAGGAAAGTTCCTACCCAACAGCCCCAACACATCACTAAGTCAACCTTCTCTCTTCTTTGGTGGCAGTGATCCAGAATATCATATAGGTGAACCTCCAGAGATATGCGAAGATCCTATAACAAAAGAAGAGCAAGAAAACATTCCTCTTGAGACCATGGCTGAAAATAGAAACATTAGAGGGAATGGGGAATGAATAGAAGGTACATTTCCTATCTGGGAGACCAATGGGGACACAAAAATGAAAAACATAAGTCCTTCAGCCTTACCTCACTTCCATGGCATAACTACTGAAGATCTTGATACTTTCTTGTTTGAATTTGTTGCCCTTTGTCGAACCTATGACTATGCAGAAGACGAGCAAAAGTTGAAACTCTTTCCCTCGACCCTCAAGGATGCAACACTACGTTGGTTCATTGGGTTACCTGGAAATAGTATCACAAGTTAGGCTCAGATGCAGCAAGCCTTTAACAACAAATACCGGGATTACTGTAGGTCAAAGGAAACAAAGGAATAAATCTTCCGAATGACCATGGGAAGTGATGAATCTTTAAAAGACTATGAAGAGAGGTTTCAACTCAATTATAAAAGGGCCAGGTGCACACTTGACCACGAAACTCTAAAGTTGGTTATGCTTCGAGGAGTCCCTGAAGACCTTCTAGATACCCTCCATTTGCTGGCTAGGGGAGGCATTTACTAGCTACCTTATGATGACATAAAAACTATGTTTAGAAACCATTCTAGGGCAGCTAGAAAAAGAGGTAGGGGAAGTCAACTTTTAGCTAGTGCCCCCTTATCCAAAAATGAATTTGCAAATCAGATGGAAGAATTCAAAAGTGAAATGAGACAGACCATTTCCAGGCAAATGGATACCTTGTGAATCCAAAAGAAGCAAGAGGAAGTTGAGAGGGCTTTGGCCATATTTTGTCCCAGATGCACTAGAAAGCATCCTAGGAACAAGTGTCCATTGCACTCTGTAGAAGTGTGTTTTGTCTGTGAAGAAGACCATGCTACAAATCAGTGCCCTTCCTTTCCTGGATTTAAAGCTATGTACCAAGGGGCTAAAGGAGCCACTGAACCACTCTACTTCATGAACTAAAGGAGGCCACATGGACCCAGACCTTACCAGCAAGGAATGCAAGGGATATCCTAGACTTATTACAACCCCAATCAAGCCACTTCCATGCCTTCTTGGGGCCCCCCTACTCATCCTTCCTGGTCCACACCCCCTCCTTGGTCGTATCCTCCTCAATACCATACTCAACCAGTTGCTCACTCGTTTCATTCTCATGTTCGGCCACAACCTCAGTGGAATGCACCTCATCAAGGGTGGAGGCCCAAATACAACTCTCCTCCCACTCTTTTGCCTACACCACCTGCTCAACCACAACCATTACCTCTTGCTCCTCCAAGACAACCCTAGATACCTGCTCAACCGAACCCGAACCCTAATAGAAGATAGGCCTAGCAGGTATATACTAGAGAGACAACATGCCCTACCTATACTGTGGAGATTCAGGAGATCAACCTACAATCTGGGAACATCCTCCCAGATAGCAAACCTCCTCCTAATGAGGATGAGGAAGAGAAACAAGAAACCGAACCCAAAGCCATTCCACCCTTTCCTGAGAGACTAACTAGAACCACGCAACCAAACCTAGAAGAGACTGAACTTCTGGGAGAACTTAAACAGTTATGTGTAAAAATACCACTTCTCCAGGCAATAAAATATGTACCAATCTACAACAAATTGATCAAAGAGAAGTGTTTTAGGCACCCGAGCAGGCGCAAGAGAGATGCCCCAAATATTAATGTCATAGGACAACTGTCTGACCTGATGTTGGGACAAGTAATCTGTCCAAAATATCTAGACCCTGGGAGTCCTGTAGTCGATGTTCACATCAATGGCACCATAATCCCCCACACCTTGATTGATCTATGGGCTGCCATTAACTTGATGACCAACGACACTATGCTTAAACTCAACCTTCAGAGTTCCCTAAGAAAGACATCAACAATACTGCAGTTGGCAGACCGCTCCACTGTGACTCCTAAGGGTATGGTGGAAGAAGTCATGGTCTCCATTGATTCCTGGGAGTACCCTGCTGACTTCTTGGTCCTTCAGCCAAAGGCAAAACTCACTGGGCATCCCCTCATCTTGGGAAGGCCTTGGTTAGCTACTGCAGATGCTTACATCAGTTGTCGAGCTGGGATCATGACCATCAAGAATGGGCATATGTCCAAACAGCTAGTCCTATATCCTCCTGCCCAACCTTTGCTAGAACATGACTTACCTCTCTGGTCGGAGGAGGAAGATGAGGATGAAGTCTACTCTGCACCATTGTGCATAGTTGAAGCCACCAGGGGAGGTCCTCAAACCGAGGATGATATTATTGAGAATTTGATTCAAAATCCACCTCCCAATGTGCTGCCATTAGAAGAGTTGGGAGAAGAAACCCAAGCCAGTGCTTTAGTTGATCTCTGTGTGGCTGATCCGACCTCTCTCCAAGTGAAGAATGTGGAATTTGGCCTTGAAAGAACCTTGAAGATCAACTCATCCTTATCCCCTTCTCAAGAGAAAGAGTTGTATAGCTTATTGAACAACCATTTGGATGCCTTTTCTTGGAGCTATAAGGAGATGAAGGGAGTCCACCCTTCAATGTGTATCCATCACATTTACATTAAGGAGGATTTCAAACTAGTCAGGAAGCCTCAAAGGAGGATGAATCCAGCCCTTAAGGACATTGTCAAAGAAGAACTGCAAAAGTTGTTGAATGCAGGATTCATCTACCCCATCTCTGATAGCGAGTGTGTTTCTCCTTTGGTGGTTGTTCCTGTTAGCGCTTGAGATTTCACCCTAGGCTGAGGAAGGTAAAACTTCAAGGCTACATCAAACCATTTCACCTCGTAGCTAGCCCTACGAGGTATGAGAAGGCTCTCTCGGGTCAGATTCGGTAGATCTTTCAATAGGATGAGCTGACCCAATTAGGAATAAAGATCTTAGGCTAGTAAATTGATATAGGAAGGTTTGCTTGGGGTTTTTAATTAAATGACGGGGCTTTTCTGGGCTGCATGGGCAAAATCACAGCTTGAACAGAGAAATATAATGACTACACAGATTATCAACTGAGGCAAGGTAGGCAAGCAATTTAACACCAAATCTAGATTTTAAATGGGATGGCAAGACTGGTGAGGAGCTAAGGAGGGCAAATAATACTTTGAATCCTCCTTAAACAGGAGAAAACATTGAATATGAGCAAATTTATAGGAGGAGCATACAATACTATGAATTCCTACCTAAACACTTCATTTGCTCAATTAGATATGATCATGAGGTGAATGAAACATAACAGTTTACATATGAGACAAAGGGAAAACTTATGCTAAATCAACATACCACATGAATCTCAACAAACAGAGCTGTGAAATTCCATTAAATTCTCTGCCAAAAACTGTACAATGAAAGCTCTGTTCCAGCACTCAGCACTCAGAAAAAATCTCTCCCCTCTCTCCTTTTCAAATGATTTTTTTTTTTATACATTAAAAGAAATCTGTAAAGGAAAAAATGAATCGGTCTCCCAAATTCAGCGCGCTGTTTGAACTGCCATTTTCAATAATAGAAAAAAAAAAATCCTCTGAAGGCTTGACATATGGAGCGCTGGCCCTTTTGAATCGGGACTGAGGATAGAAGTAGGCGCATTGACCCGTCTTCTGTTGTGACAGATGTCTTTAAAACGCGATGATACAGTTGAGCTTGGGGGAAAAAACAATTCACGTATTAAAAATACGATCTAAAAATAAATGGGAAAATTCTGTTTTGAGTTAAGTATTTATTTAGCCAAATCATGATGTTGAATGCCTCTTCAGCGTCTTCTTCCTCAAGAGAATCTGGATGATGAGCACTACCATGTCACTGCAATGCTATTAATGGTCTCGGTCCAGATTTTCTGCCTTAAATATTGCAACCACTGCCACGTTCATGTATCTGTAATTCATATGCAAAAGGTTGACCTTCCCTTTGGCGATATTGAATTTCGATATGCATAATAATAACACCAATTTCTTCAATGGCCTCACAAATTGCTGCAAGAGAGACAACATATTGCAGAAGGGGTAAAATGTGACCATTATCCATCTGTAAGGTAAAAGAGAACATAAGACAGCCTCGCGGAGACTCCCATGTATTGTTTGCACGACTTTTCCCTTGTAATCTAAACCATATACAAGCCTTGCTCTTCACGGTGCTGAATGGCAAAAGTTTGGACATATCTCAAACCACGAAGGCTCAACCTCTTTCTCAAACCTGAAGGAGATGGCATCACAAAGATCTGTAAATTCTAGCTTATTTATCTTGAAATCATGACTGTAGAGCTGCTTTGAAATCCTCAGCTGCCATACGTAACTTCCCTTTTCTCCAGATTTTCTTCAGCACTCTTAAATTTTTTCAAAATATTCTTAAGTTCGAAAAACTCTTTCTTCAGCTCACTGTGCTCAGGATCTAAACACAACCCTTTTTACGTTCCAAATTGTCACTTCCTGGTAATGGTAATAGCTTCATTGCTTCCTCTGCTATCTTCTCTGAACTTGCCTTTCTTGTATAAACTCTGGGACCAACTGATACCCAAGGATGACATTCACAAGAGAGACAAACTTCACAGAGAAGGAAAACATGTTTCTGCTAATCCAGGCAGATATTCCATCAATTCTATACACAACAACTTGAGGTACATTGTGCAATGCCAATTCCACATTTACGCTACCAGATTTTGTGATAGTAATATCTGCCGCTGCCATGACTATACACGAATCTTCAAGCCATAGTTGCACATGTTTTAGCAAGCCATATTTTTCTAGCAGCACATTAAACGCTTTGACTTGATTTCGTAGCTTCACTGGAACAAAGAATCTAATTGACCTTCTATGGGTTTCACAAATATCAACCAGATATTTGGCAGCTGAGGCGATCAACGGTCATACATGCCTTACTTCTTGTTCTCGTGAAGCTGGTATCAAGGCCACGACAAATTCATCTTCCTCAACACCAAGCTTTGCTCTTGCCTCTTTATGAGACATCTGAAAAAAATTGTCAACCAATGGATGGCCTATGTTCACCACAGTTGCTCCTTACAGTAAAAATGTTGCTTGATATATTGCCCGAATGGTATATTCACTCCTGGATGATCTATTAAGACCACAATATCTGGAGGATGCTTCTGAAGGAAACGCCGCACTACCATCTGTAGATATAGTGAAGGAAACACAAATGGCAATGCTTCAAAAAATCCAATGGAGCTCAACCCACTGTTATCTCCAATCAAAACAGCTCCTGCCGTTTTCATTTGGTGACCACCAAGAGCATAAACCACAATATTACTCCCATCCAATTCTGCCTGTTTTAAAATCTCTTCAGTTAAATAGGCCCCATGCATATCTCCCATAACATCACCTGTGCTGATAAATATCCGCAGAGGACGAGCAGAGGGATGTTGCATAGGCTCCATGGCAGCAGCTGCAGAGGAGGAGGAGGATTCATTCTTAACACCAACGATAACACTTGCCCGAGTACGAGTAGAAGGCCTTCTGGTTGACTGAATTGCCCATAAATTAAACCTTGTGCTCTTCTTCTAGGGTATATGAGGCTATGAATATTTGATCAAGATCTGGACCTGCAACATTAATTTTCCAGCATCAATTTTCCAGAAGAATTCTCTTTCCCGCGCGATCCCTCTCTAACTTCATCCAACACCCTTGGAGATTTTTGGTTGCTCATTCAAGGCAGCCTCTGCTACATGAAAAACTGGATTTTGATTTACTTTAGATTCGTCATCTTTGTTTGAAGTAGACTGATCTTGGAAAGATTCAAGGCTAGTCATGTACGAATAATGGATGAAGGAGGGGAATTGTTGATTTGATTATTAAATTGCCAGACTTTGATTGCTGATGATGCTTTGTTTTCTTTGTGTTTGTGCAGGGCTAGGAGCTTTGAAGTTTGCTGCTGCCTTTTGAAGAGCTAGAGAATAAATTACACAAATTTAAACAACACATTAATGATTTCTTCTTCAAAACAGGGTTTTGAAGAAGAATCAATCTCTGACATGAGACAGAGTCTAACATCGGCTCCATTTGGGATGGCAGCTGCAGCTTCCTGGAGGTGCCAAGAACCGCAGAACTTTGGGAGAGCAGACAGTGCCTCCATCCATTGGGCAATGGAGTCATCATCAACACAACTCTTGACTTATTTTCAAACTGAAATTGAACTCAAACAATCTTCAAGCAAACTAAAACAAGATGCTGCCCTTATAGCTGCTTATTTATGTACAAAACCTACTTTAATCTGCTATACATATAATAGATCAGGTTATACTAAAATGCCAAATTAACCATGCAAGTAGACCTGAAAATGAAGCCGCTTGAGAATGCTCCCACGAAATCACAGATGCAATTGCTGGCAGCCCTTCATGCACATATTGATCCTGGTCACTGAGAAGACAGCCTGATCGGTCAATCAAACTGAAAAGCATGTCCATGTATGCTGCAATAGGATCATGAAAGCCGGACTCTGTTGGCTGCCCCAACTCTGCGATGCATACTTCCAGCTGCACATTGTCAATGTATACCTCTATAGGCAAGTCTGTTATTGCTTGTTGTGAAGGAAGGAGGATTTCCAAGAACTTTTTAGGGTCTTGGAAATCATAACACTGAATCTGCTCATCTAAATCTTGAATCTCCTTCTCGATTCTTTCAAAAAGTAACTCACAGACGCTAGGATGATAATTCGGAGATTTCAAACATTGAAGGAAAAAACTTAAAACTTCTTCATTAATTTCAACATCCACTAAGCATTCTCTAAATTCGTTTAGAGCTTCACACAGTGCAGGGTTTGCCACATACCCTACCATTGCATGAACATATCAACAGGCACTGGAATGTCTGGATCGAGTTGGAGTCACCAGGTGAATGGTTCAGCCTGCAAATGAATCTGACTGTTGTCCACTATCAGCGTCAGATCTGCACCTTGATTGCATGTACTGGGGTAAAATGCAAATGAAGTGCTGTATTCACAAGCTCACGGAGATTGGCTGAAGCAGCGTTTATCTACTAACGCTGATGTAAAACAAGAGAGTTTTCGAAGGCTCCTGGCATAACTTCAGGCTCCGTCTAAGACTTATGAAACAAACACATCAATGAACAAACAAGTTTGTTCTCCCCAGTATGGTCGCCACTATGTTAGCGCTTGAGATTTCACCCTAGGCTGAGGAAGGTAAACCTTCAAGGCTACATCAAACCATTTCACCTCGTAGCTAGCCCTACGAGGTATGAGAAGGCTCTCTCGGGTCAGATTCGGTAGATCTTTCAATAGGATGAGCTGACCCAATTAGGAATAAAGATCTTAGGCTAGTAAATTGATATAGGAAGGTTTGCTTGGGGTTTTTAATTAAATGACGGGGCTTTTCTGGGCTGCATGGGCAAAATCACAGCTTGAACAGAGAAATATAATGACTACACAGATTATCAACTGAGGCAAGGTAGGCAAGCAATTTAACACCAAATCTAGATTTTAAATGGGATGGCAAGACTGGTGAGGAGCTAAGGAGGGCAAATAATACTTTGAATCCTCCTTAAACAGGAGAAAACATTGAATATGAGCAAATTTATAGGAGGAGCATACAATACTATGAATTCCTACCTAAACACTTCATTTGCTCAATTAGATATGATCATGAGGTGAATGAAACATAACAGTTTACATATGAGACAAAGGGAAAACTTATGCTAAATCAACATACCACATGAATCTCAGCAAACAGAGCTGTGAAATTCCATTAAATTCTCTACCAAAAACTGTACAATGAAAGCTCTGTTCCAGCACTCAGCACTCAGAAAAAATCTCTCCCCTCTCTCCTTTTCAAATGATTTTGTTTTTTATACATTAAAAGAAATCTGTAAAGGAAAAAATGAATCGGTCTCCCAAATTCAGCGCGCTGTTTGAACTGCCATTTTCAATAATAGAAAAAATCCTCTGAAGGCTTGACATATGGAGCGCTGGCCCTTTTGAATCGGGACTGAGGATAGAAGTAGGCGCATTGACCCGTCTTCTGCTGTGACAGATGTCTTTAAAACGCGATGATACAGTTGAGCTTGGGGGCAAAAACAATTCACGTATTAAAAATACGATCTAAAAATAAATGGGAAAATTCTGTTTTGAGTTAAGTATTTATTTAGCCAAATCATGATGTTGAATGCCTCTTCAGCGTCTTCTTCCTCAAGAGAATCCGGATGATGAGCACTACCATGTCACTGCAATGCTATTAATGGTCTCGGTCCAGATTTTCTGCCTTAAATATTGCAACCACTGCCACGTTCATGTATCTGTAATTCATATGCAAACGGTTGACCTTCCCTGTGGCGATATTGAATTTCGATATGCATAATAATAACACCAATTTCTTCAATGGCCTCACAAATTGCTGCAAGAGAGACAACATATTGCAGAAGGGGTAAAATGCGACCATTATCCATCTGTAAGGTAAAAGAGAACATAAGACAGCCTCGCGGAGACTCCCATGTATTGTTTGCACGACTTTTCCCTTGTAATCTAAACCATATACAAGCCTTGCTCTTCACGGTGCTGAATGGTAAAAGTTTGGACATATCTCAAACCACGAAGGCTCAACCTCTTTCTCAAACCTGAAGGAGATGGCATCACAAAGATCTGTAAATTCTAGCTTATTTATCTTGAAATCATGACTGTAGAGCTGCTTTGAAATCCTCAGCTGCCATACGTAGCTTCCCTTTTCTCCAGATTTTCTTCAACACTCTTAAATTTTTTCAAAATATTCTTAAGTTTGAAAAACTCTTTCTTCAGCTCACTGTGCTCAGGATCTAAACACAACCCTTTTTACGTTCCAAATTGTCACTTCCTGGTAATGGTAATAGCTTCATTGCTTCCTCTGCTATCTTCTCTGAACTTGCCTTTCTTGTATAAACTCTGGGACCAACTGATACCTAAGGATGACATTCACAAGAGAGACAAACTTCACAGAGAAGGAAAACATGTTTCTGCTAATCCAGGCAGATATTCCATCAATTCTATACACAACAACTTGAGGTACATTGTGCAATGCCAATTCCACATTTATGCTACCAGATTTTGTGATAGTAATATCTGCCGCTGCCATGACTATACACGAATCTTCAAGCCATAGTTGCACATGTTTTAGCAAGCCATATTTTTCTAGCAGCACATTAAACGCTTTGACTTGATTTCGTAGCTTCACTGGAACAAAGAATCTAATTGACCTTCTATGGGTTTCACAAATATCAACCAGATATTTGGCAGCTGAGGCGATCAACGGTCATACATGCCTTACTTCTTGTTCTCGTGAAGCTGGTATCAAGGCCACGACAAATTCATCTTCCTCAACACCAAGCTTTGCTCTTGCCTCTTTATGAGACATCTGAAAAAAATTGTCAACCAATGGATGGCCTATGTTCACCACAGTTGCTCCTCACAGTAAAAATGTTGCTTGATATATTGCCCGAATGGTATATTCACTCCTGGATGATCTATTAAGACCACAATATCTGGAGGATGCTTCTGAAGGAAACGCCGCACTACCATCTGTAGATATAGTGAAGGAAACACAAATGGCAATGCTTCAAAAAATCCAATGGAGCTCAACACACTGTTATCTCCAATCAAAACAGCTCCTGCTGTTTTCATTTGGTGACCACCAAGAGCATAAACCACAATATTACTCCCATCCAATTCTGCCTGTTTTAAAATCTCTTCAGTTAAATAGGCCCCATGCATATCTCCCATAACATCACCTGTGCTGATAAATATCCGCAGAGGACGAGCAGAGGGATGTTGCATAGGCTCCATGGCAGCAGCTGCAGAGGAGGAGGAGGATTCATTCTTAACACCAACGATAACACTTGCTCGAGTACGAGTAGAAGGCCTTCTGGTTGACTGAATTGCCCATAAATTAAACCTTGTGCTCTTCTTCTAGGGTATATGAGGCTATGAATATTTGATCAAGATCTGGACATGCAACATTAATTTTCCAGCATCAATTTTCCAGAAGAATTCTCTTTCCCGCGTGATCCCTCTCTAACTTCATCCAACACCCTTGGAGATTTTTGGTTGCTCATTCAAGGCAGCCTCTGCTACATGAAAAACTGGATTTTGATTTACTTTAGATTCGTCATCTTTGTTTGAAGTAGACTAATCTTGGAAAGATTCAAGGCTAGTCATGTACGAATAATGGATGAAGGAGGGGAATTGTTGATTTGATTATTAAATTGCCAGACTTTGATTGCTGATGATGCTTTGTTTTCTTTGTGTTTGTGCAGGGCTAGTAGCTTTGAAGTTTGCTGCTGCCTTTTGAAGAGCTAGAGAATAAATTACACAAATTTAAACAACACATTAATGATTTCTTCTTCAAAACAGGGTTTTGAAGAAGAATCAATCTCTGACATGAGACAGAGTCTAACAATTCCCAAGAAGAATGGGAAGTGGAGAATCTACTTAGATTATTGAGAACTTAACAAAGTCACCAAGTAGGACCATTTCCCTTAGTCCTTCATAGATCAAATGTTAGATGGCATGGTAGGGAAGAAGTTCGTTTCCTTCCTAGATGGGTTTAGCGGGTGAAATTAGATCCAAATCAGCCTAGAAGACCAGGATAAGACCACTTTCACTTGTCCATGGGGTACCTTTGCCTACCGGGTCCTTCCCTTTGGGTTGTGCAATGCTCCTGCCACTTTCCAGAGAGTAGTACTGAGCATATTTGCTGAGTTGGTTCATGATTCAGTGGAAATCTATATGGATGACTTTACCCCTTATGGTTCTAACTTCCAAGAAGCTTTGACTAACCTAACAAAAGTTTTAACCAAGTGTATTGAAATGAACCTATCCCTCAGTCCTGATAAATGTGAATTCCTAATGACTGAAGTGACCGTGCTAGGTCATACAATTTCTCAGAAAGGTTTGCAGGTGGATCCCAACAAAATTGCTATCATCCAAAGGGTCTTGCCTCCTCAAAAGGTAAGAGATGTTCAAAGTTTTCTAGGCTTAGCAGGGTATTATAGAAGGATCATTAAGGATTTTAGCAAGCTAGCCTCTCAGTTGTTTGGTCTTTTGGGAAAAGATGCTGAGTTCATATGGACTGACAACTGTCAAGAGGCTCTAGATGCTTTGAAAGGTAAGCTGATAACTACCCCAAGCTTGAGAGGTCCAAAATGGGCCCTACCTTTCCACATTCACATAGATGCCTCGAATAAAGCCATAGGAGTAGTCTTAGGAGAAGTTGAAGAGAAGCTACCATATGCAATATATTTTGTCAGTAAAAACCTGTCCAAGGCATAATTAAACTACACTGTAACCGAAAAAGATCTCCTAGTTGTAGTCCATTCCCTAAACAAGTTTAGACACTACATCATTGGTTATCAAACATTCATACACAATGATCATGTTGTAATTAAGTATTTTATGAATAAACCAGATATAAATTTTTGTATCATTAGATGGTTACTTTTATTCTAGAAATTTGATTTGACCATTGTTGACAAGCTAGGTGAGGAAAATGTTGTTGCTAATTTTCTGTCTAGACTAGATCTGTCTACAGGTGAATAAGGGATTGTGGATGATCAATTGCCAGATGAACACCTATTTTCTATTTCAGTACTGTCTCCATGGTTTGATGGCATAGCAAATTATTTGGTTTGAGCACAGTTTCTGCCATACCTGTCCTCAAAAGAGAAGAGCAAGATCGTGAGGAAAAGTGCCCCATTCACCTAGATTGGGGGCAATATTTTTAAACTTGGCCCAGATCAAATTTTGAGGCAATGTGTCAGGGAGGAGGAAGTTTTTGACATCCTCCTAACCTGTCATGATGGATCTTGTGGGGGCCACTTTGCAGCAAATAGAACCACCTTCAAAATTCTATAGGCAGGGTACTATTGGCCCACTCTTCATCAAGATGTCAGAAGATACATCAGCCAATGTGACGGATGTCAAAGGATGAGATGCCTTTGCAATCTCAGGTGACTTTTGAGCCATTTGAGAGGTGAGGCATGGACTTTGTGGGTCCTATCAACCCTCCTTCAAAACAGAAGTCCTACATCATTGTGTGCACAGATTACCTGATAAAGTGGGCAGAAACAAAGGCAATCAAAGCAGCAACAGAAGAAAAAGTAGCTGCGTTTTTGAGGGAAAATATCTTCTACAATTTTGGCTACCCAAGGGAATTAGTCAGAGATCAAGGAATTCAGTTTACCTCTAACTTGATTGAAGACCTGCTCACTCATCACAAGATTAAGCACAGAACTTCCACCCCTTATCATCCGCAAGCAAATGGACAGGTGGAAGTTACTAATAGAGATTTGGAAGGGATTTTGACTAAGGTAGTGAGCAGCAACAGAAAAGATTGGGCAGATCGCCTGGTTGAGGCCACCTGGGCCTATAACACTACTTGGAAAACTACAACAAGTTTCACACCCTATGAGCTGGTCTATGGGAAGAAGGCTTTGCTCTCCATAGAATTTGAATATAACACATTAGGTTGGTAGCTCAGCTCAACCTAGATCTCAACCATGCAAAACAGGAAAGATTACTTCAGCTAAATGGATTAGATGAACAAAGAATGCAGGCCCTTCTCCACTCAGAGGTAGTCCAACTTCAAAGAAATATATGGCATGACCGACACCTCAAAGAAAATAAATTTCATCTAGGAGATTGGGTGCTGTTATATGATTCAAGATACAAGCATTTCAAGGGAAAGCTAAGGACAAGATGGCTGGGACCATATACAGTGGAAACATGCAATGACAATGGTTCAGTCCTTGTTCGGACCATTGATGAAGAAGCCATCCCCACACTCGTCAATGGGCATAGATTGAAGATCTATAGCAAGCCCCTTTCCAAGCAGGAGTTCATTGAGACTCTTGGTGAATCAGTGTTGGTAGTGGAGCAGGTCCCTGTCTCCACTCCATCTACACCATGAGCAAAACACAAAAAAAAAGAAAAAAACAGAAAAAACAGAAAAAAAAAAAAAAAAAAAAAAAAAAAAAAAAATATATATATATATATATATATATATATATATATATATCCTTCGGTGAAAACCTCTTGGAGGCACCCAGGGCAGACAATGAGGGTGAAAACCTCCTAGAGGTGCCCCAGCTGTCTCAAACAAAAAACAAAGAAAAAAGAAAAATAAACCTAATTTCTGTTGAATAAATTGCAAGTTGCAGGAAGGTCATTACAAGTTTTAGGAGGTTTGCGCAAGACAAAGATAGAGGACATGACTAGGCTGCATGCATCCCTCACATTCCATTCTTCCATCACCATTACCCTTTCCCAAGATTTGGTCTCATTTGGTCTGAAATTTCACCTCCTACATGAAACTCTGTATCTTCTACAGGAGGATCCTGTAGAATCTACAGAAAAGCCAAAATCGATCTCAGAAGAGGACCCGAGGGTTGGGAATCTATCTATGATCTGTAAACGTCCCTTCTTCTATCCATCTCCATATGTCACCCTTTTTCCATCTTCGTACACCTCCATTGCACTTGTTTTTATGTCCCTGCATAGTCACACACAGAAATCCTGCTTCCTTCATACTGCAAACAATTTTTTTTTTAAATGACAGATTAAGCAGCAGTTTTTTACTCACCATACCTGATACCTTCCATCTAGATTCCTTATCAGCTGAGACCCTCATCATCAGTTGTAGCCCTACTCATTTTATCTTGAATTTCAGAAGGAGAAGCAGCTATAGGAAATCCTACAGGATTCCTGTAGCAGATGATCCCTCTGAAAGACATACTCCAAAGACAGGAACAACAAAGTATGGCATATGAAACATGCATAGAGCTATATTTGAACGTGTGAACATCAACAACAGCCCGAGGCTGAGCATGCAGAGTGAAAGCAACAACAGCAACAAAGAAATGTGTTCCAAAATCCGAAATATGCATAACACAGCTGCGACTGCACAGGTAAGTGCCTAAACCTATTCCTCAATGACATGAATCATATTTCAAGGCTACGTGACTATGGGAATGGTTCGAATTGAATGGAATCAGTGGCCAGTTAACTGGCCACCCTAGTTCAGTTACACATCCTCATGGAATTCAAATGAGCCCCATCAAATTCAAAACTGCCGATTAGATACGCAGCTAGCACATGTGGTATGTCTATTCAAGAAGAGATATTCAGGACTGGTAGTGGTGGCGGTAGATAATGGGAGTAAGGGAGGTGATGGCGGTTGGACGACATGCAGAAAAATTATAACCGTGACATAGGATCAATAGTCCAGTCCGGCCACCTCATCACCTCACCACGAATCACGCCCACAGATAAAAGACAGCTCAATTAAGACATTCACCACCCTTTTTTCATTCTGCACTCACGACGTTCTCGACTGGAGTACGCATCTACCACTTCCAGAGCAGCTAACCAGTTGTCCTCTGCCAGATTTCTACCTGTTTTTTAAAAATATCCTGCCTATCGGACTCTACAGGAAGCACAGTTTCATTCTACAGGAGTCAGGTGACTTCTACAGGAAGGATTCTATAGGAAAGGCAGAGAACAGCTCTGCAGAAAGAAAACCCAAGATTTTCGTCGAATTTCAAGCTCAAAATGAGGTAGGCTTGGGAAAACTTCTCTGTGTGTGATTTGTTTGATTAAGGTGGTGAATTGAATATGACAATAGGTTGAAACGAGAGAGTAAAAGTCTGCCTGCACATTCCGAAAAAGTGAAATTCTGCCTGCATATTTCACTAAGTCTACACAGTTTCTTTCTCTCTCTGCATCTGAAATCTCCTCATCATTTTTCAATTTCTCCTGAAAGGAAGGTACATGCAGCAGTAGAGGCTAGCCTGTGTGTGTGTGAAAAAACCAAATTTTCATATCTATCTGTGCACCGAGAAAAGAACCTATGTCCTTATGCTCTGTTCTATAAAAAAAAAAAAAAAAAAAATTTCATAAAAAGATAGTCAAATTCAGGGTGACCGCAGTTTAAAATAGGGGAATTATTTCCATTTGATGTTGTATGGAAGCACACGGGAAATTCCTTCTTGGGTTCAGAAAAAAATTGAATTCAGCTACCCTCTGTTTCAGTGATTGACTATTTTTTTTCACCTGAGCATTTTCCTTTTTGGTTAAAACACAAACAGAAGCACTCAACACCATGCTAGGAGGATTCATGAGAACGGAACCCTTAAACTCTACCAAATTGTATGAGCACCCTGAGGTGGTAGACCTTTTCACCAGGGCAAACTGGATATCCTTCTTTGATAGAATTCAGGGTTGTGATGAAGAGATAACTGAAGTGTTTCTAATGTCCCTAAGACCACATTTGAAGACACATGCCACAGTTAGTTTTAGGGGTTTGACCCTAGAACTTACACCTGATTCCATCAGTAGAATTATTGGTCTCCCATTGGGGATCCCTTCGAGAAAAGAGGAGAAATCATTGGGACAAGTTGCCAAGAAGACATTTTTTCTACCTAAGGAGCATCTCGTAGAAGATAAAAATGGGGTCAGAAGGACAAGCTTGCCTCCTCCCTAGAGTGAAGTCAGTTACCAAATGATGAAGTATATCACATGTGAAGGGAGGTTTAACATCATTTATGGTTATCATTTTAGGTTGTTACATGAATTCAGGTATGGGATGGACTTACCTCCAGCTAGAAAACTGAGCATCCCATATTTCCTCCTTCAATCTTTAATTAAATGTCGTACAAAGCTAAATGTAGGAATCCCAGATCAGTTAGCTCACCATGGGCTCATCAAACTGTTGGTGGAAGATGCTTTACACACCTATACTATCCCCATATCTTTGGAAATCTTCAGAAATATGTCCAGGGATGATAACATCAGAACTTTGACTGAGAACATCAGCCCATCGAGTGGTGATGAGGGGGAGAAAACTGAATAAATTGAGAAGAACAATGATGAGGGAACACAGGACATTCAAGAAGAGGGAAAAACAGAGGAAGAACAAAGGGAAAAATAAGAATTTGACAAGACTACTGAGACTAAGACAGAAAATGAGAAAACAACAAAAATAGAAAAGGGAAAAAGGACACAGATTGGAAAGAAAAAGGCCAATAAAGCCCAAAAGAAGATTGCCAAATCCAGGGCAGGCACCCAGCAAGAGAAAGGAAAGACACACCCTGAGATATCAGCGACACAAGCGAAAATAGTGGGTATAGACATTTCTACATGAAGTGAAGGAAAAGAACAACAGAAAGAGAAATCCCTTGAAATGTTAGCAAGGGAAGCGACAGTTGTACTTGCTGCATTAAGCACACCTGCAAAACAAAAAGGAAAAAGAAGAAGGCAGACCTCCATGTACTTTAAAGCCAAAAAAAGCACAAGGATCAAAGTGGGCAAACCCCAGCAACCATCCAAGGAACCAATTGTCATTGAAGACTCGCCCACTAAAAATAAGGAAGAGTCTCCTTCGAGGATATCTATCACCTATGAAAGAGGAAGCCCAAAAACCTCCACATGGAAAGACAGAATTAAGTTGATGGACTCAAAGGCAGTTCTAAAGGAAGTTGAAACATCTCTACAGGAAACTCTGAACAAGTTAAAAGAGACTGAGAAATTGGAGGAGAAGGCAGCCACACAGTCACAGGGGGAGAGCAAGGCTAAAGAAATACATGAACCTACCCCTCAGCCTAATTTGGGCTCATATTACAATCTGTTAGAGGGAGGGAAAATCATCCCATAGAAATTTGTTGTACCTTTATTCTTCGAATTAGAGAAGGAGAGGGTTAGAAACCACACATGGATGCAAATCTCCAAATATAGAGGAGTTCAGGAGCCACATGGAGGACAAGCTAAAAGAATTAAGAGGGGAATTGGCCATGGTGAAGCACATAGAAAGTAGTAAAAGAACCCAGCTACAGGAGGAGAATGAACTGCTGAAAAAGCAGTTGTAGCTACAGGAAGTTCATAAGGGAGATTGGCTATCCATTTTGGGAGGGCAGCAATAGCAAGAAGGACCTCCAATAGACAAGGAAACAACTGAGAAACAACAGAAAGAGGGAGAGCTACAAGCTGATGTTGATATGCTGACAAAACTGCTGGAAGAAAAGGAGTCTTAGGCAACATAAGAAATACAAGTTTTAAAACAGCAGTTGCAAGAAAAAGAAGCCCAAATGGCCTGCATGGACAACTGGGAAGTAGAAGCCTTATAATGTAGGCAACCTGCTAAATATTACGCATTATATCTTAATGTCCAATGGTTGCAATTTCAAATTAACACATTGGCCCAACGGGGCACCATTCCATTCCAGAATTACAATCAGTTTATGCATTTGTGTGACAGTAGCTTCGCTGAAGATAAGGCCAAGATAGTAGAATTCTATTTACACAACTTGACACTTCCAAACATGAATCTATGGGATCCAAACACTGCATTAGGAGATCTGCAACTCATGACCATGGTTTCTTGGTTAAGCCATGAGGAAAAAAGGGCAGTGGAAGTTCAACAAATCATGGCCAAAGAACTGAATGAGCCCCTGCTAATCAAGGCAGAACCAGAAGACCCCTCATCCCTAGTATATGCTCATCAACACCTTGCCAACAACCCTCAAGTTCTCCCAGATTATGTTGAAAGGCAAGCTTAGGCCATTGCTCACTTTGAAGACATAGAAAGACTGTTTGGTGATAATTGCATTCATGATTGCACAAGGAGATGGAACACATTGTCCCATAGTCTGAAAATAAGAGAGTACCACTCCCCAACCAGAATCAGTGAGGCTTTGGCAAGAGTACCCATTTATAAACAGTCAATGCAAAACTTGAAGTAAAACTGGATTTGCCTAAAGTTCAGTCCTCCACTACTCTTAGGACTACTGGAAGGGGTCAAGGAAGAAGAAGAACATAGGCAATGAGAGGAAGTAGACAGAAAGGTAGGGTTTCATGACAGAGAATAGGACATCACCTCAGAGGCCTGGGATGTCAGAGAGGTAGTCAAAGCAATCAAAGATGATGAACTAGATTAGTTGCTTAGAGGATGAGCAACACATTCAGCAGGGGGTGATGATGAGCCCCAAAAATGGGTAACTTTATGGGCTCATTTTGCCTATTATTCTCATTTAATCCACCATTCTCTATATTTTTATGCATGCTTTTGAATATATTTATGTTAATTGAGTGAATGGGAATAGTCACTTGACCACAAAGTCTAATACGTGCTTATTGCAGATTTTTGGACATTTTTGGACCAAGATCAGGCATTTATGAGCAGATTGGTAGCCAAATACGAAGGAACAAGGCTGAGGATTTATAGGAGGGGTGTCTCTTGCACTAAATGACCCCTTCCTCGAGTTCTCCACCATCAGCTTGAAGTTCAACAACCCACCAAAGATGATTTCAAGGGGCAGCCGAGCAGGTCTAGTGAAGTGGCTGATTAACTGCAGTTTTGGGCAGCCAAGCTCCTAAAGTTAAGGAGGACTATTGGGAGTCCTCGTTTGCATAAGTAGGAAGGCTTCAAGCCTTGGTAGTTTAGCTATTGAATAGTTTATTTTTGCACTTTAGTGCAGCTCTGCATTCAACTCATTTTCGAGCTCTTTCTGTAAACAATTTTGTGACATGACTATTATTTTTTGATCAATGAAGATGAATTCCACTTTGCACCAGCTCTGAGCTTTCTTAGTGTTGTAGGGAAAAGTATCCGATTCGGATGACCCTATCCCACTCTAAGGGTGATAGTACCTCAGCAACAACTGCAAATAAAACTACTTAAGGTTTACTTCTTTATGAGAGCAAGAGAGAATGAAGAAATGCACTAACCGTTGCCTTGCGCTTAATATTTGCTCCAATCTCTTCTCTTTGCTGCTTGCTCCTAGCTCTTTGCTCTTTTGCTGGCCCAGCTACAATGAGATCCTGCAAAATAATAAAGAAGGAAACTACAAGAAGCATGCATTCATAACTGATTCAAGGATTAGCATAAATCAAATATACAATCATCACAATACATCATTGAAACAAGTGCATATAGAAGAACCTCAATAGCTTTTATTAATGGAAGAAGTAAAGTTCTGAGAAGGTTACAACCATTGAAGGCCCCAATCCAGCAACACCTCCCAGCAGAAAGAATCTCTCCTCTTCACCTCCTTCAAGCAATCACCCAATAGTTCTATAGTGAAACCAACAGCATATCATTACTTTGCACAAAATTCCAGCCTCTTGAGCTCATAGGAGAGAGCTCAATATATAGATGGATTGAGAAAGGATGAGTCAGCTTGCAACTGATGTGTAGCTGCCTTGTGTCCTTTCTCTCTTCAGTTGATCTTCAGTTCTTGAGTCCACTTGGAGAACCTTGCTTCCACTTGGAGAAATAGAGCCTCTGACTCATCACAAGGCGAAATCCCTGATCCAAGTGTCATTTTTGGAAGATTCCAGAGCAATGACTCAGTGTGCCACTTGTCCCATCTCGCTCAGCGCAGGTGGCCTTTGTTCTACCTGCTTTGCAACGCAGGTACACCATGGAGGAGTTGAGTTTCAGCGCAGAAGCCTAGTGGAGCACCTGCTTTGATTTCAGGATTGCTTGTTTTTGAGTGTTTTCAGGTGGAGAACTGATCTGAGAGCTGTTGGTTTGCTGACCTTGTTCCTCTAGGGGTAGGAACATCATGTTTAGGGACTTTGGATCCCTTGGATTATTGACAATTCATGCCTGATGTTGCAAGGCACAAAATTGTCTATAACAGATGCCCCCTAAAGTATGAGGTCGTTTATCGGGTGAAATGCTTTATTAGGAGGATCCGAAGTTCATTCAATCTGCTGAGAAGTGTCCTGTAATAAGATACAATACAATACATTATTTTTCATTCTTTTTCATGATCTAGCTGAGGCAGGCATTCCCATGCTCAGCTTTATAAATTCATTTTGGTACATAGCATAGATGATCGTCTGATGATAGACTGATAATTCTCTGCTGAAATTATCATCCTTTGAGAAGGATGATCATCTGCTGCAATGATGTACATATCAAATGTCTTTATATCCTGAATATATATCGCAGCCCGGATGGATGAAACTAGATCCGGGGTCTTCAATCTCTTCCGATCTTCACTCGATGTACAAGTCGATCCATGTGAGAATTTCTTGAAGTCGAACATGGAAAGACATCGCTTGATTACCGGTCAATGATGTAAACCGTTAACTAGCGCGAGAGGAATCACCGATAAGGATGATGACCCTCAAGGTACAGCAGTACAATTCACATGGTGGGAATAAAGGACTTGGCGTCGACCACCATGCAAAATCTTCTGGTCGAAGGTCATTGATGTATACCTGTCGCCGGAAGTGAGAAACTTGCCATTGAGGCATGCAAGCTTCAAAGTACTGAAGGGGTTGTTCCTAGATCAACTCCTTGGATAATGAGCTGATGTCGACAAGGAGCGATCCGTCAAAGGAGGGCCTTAATGAATCCCACATCAGTGACACGGAACGGAGCTAGTGATTGTGATGAGGTGAAAAACAAACTGTGATGTATGATTCAGGGTGGCGGTCATGAAATGGATGAAGGACAATGTATGGCAGTGGATGGGACACGGTTGACTCTTTGCAGAACAACATCTCTTGAACATATAACGAAACTGATGTGATGGATTGGTAGCATTACCCAAAATGTGGATGGTGTGGCGAGGACCATGGTGATGAGACCGGTGAATGAAACAACCCAACCCGATGTGATACGGAGGACAAAGTGTCATGTTCAAGAGCGACTTGCTACCATTAAAGCTGTGAGGTTCTCCCAATTTTTCCCCAGTCATTGCTGACCAGTACCTCTTTATTTTTATCAAGCTTGAGGAGGATAACATATGCTTGTTCTATAACCTGCCCTTCGGGCAAGCCCATCGCTATGTTTTAACGAGCCTAGCGATAGGGAAACTCGTTCTCGTCTAAAGACAAGTTTGTCGCTATTTAATGAATTTAACGAGTCTAACGACAAGGATAACTCGGTCCTTTTCATTTTTAGAGAGTCTGAAAAGGTACATAAAGTCAACTCCAGAATTCCTTTTTCGTCATCTAATCCCTTAAGTCCGAAAAAGTATAAAACAATACAGAAGGGATGAATTTTCGATTGCTTTAACGAGCCGAACAAAACAAGCGCTCGATCTTTTTGTGCAATAATCCCTCAGGTCCAAAAAGATTAAAATCTAGAGGAGGGATAGCTCTTCCGGTCGTTTAACGAGCTGGAAGGCCAAAACTCGGCAAAATTTTCATATTTTACGAGTCAGGAGAAAAGAGCTCAAAGAAGACTCGTCTTTTGAGGAACGAGTGATAAACAGGGATGGCAGCAGATTCCAGGTACAGGTTGGAATTTTCCAATCACGGCAGTGTCACAAGGATGGCTAAGTGAAATCACTCTTCGCAACTGTTCCTCAAAATGGGTAAACAAACATATGGAGATGAACGATTGGCCAAATGAACGGATGGAGGTGAGACTGCAAGAACACGACCAAGGGCTTTAATATGGCTGTCAAAGGTTACATTTACCAAGGTTATTTACCGGTTCATTTTTTCTGGGTGAGCTTGAACTCTAGGGGAAGATTGCTCACAACTTATGTTTATTTTTTAACGAGCATGAACTATGTGCTAAAACTGCTCGGATCTTGCGTTTATTTTTTAACGAGCATGAACTGTGTGCTAAAACTGCTCGATTATATGGTTTACTTTTTGATTTTTTTACCATAACTAGCTTCTCTTTTTCACTGATAGCACTGCATTTTCAAATTGCTGCAACAAACTAGTTAGAAATGAGTAATATTTACTTGAAAATGAGATTAACACATTAATATTTACCTTGAACTACGTAAAAAAGCAAATAAAAAGGGTTTTTACCTCTCACTTTACCATTTCATTTGCATTTTGCTTGTTGGAGCTTTGGAGGAGCCTCTTTCCCCTTGATTTTCATCAGCTGATTCCGGGAGATTCTGCGGACGATTTTCGGCGCCGTTTGGACCAGGTAGGAGCTAAACCTTAGCTCTTCATTTTCATGGTTTCATTTTCCTGTTTTATGCCTGTTTTGCTGTTCTATTGAGCCTCTGGGGTTTTGCCAGGGCGCCCTCTGATCAGCGCAGGTTCCCCATTCGAAAACTGCGTTGGGATTCAAGCTGTTTGAAGGCAGCTTGTCCCCCAACACAGGTAGTACACTGGGCACCTGCGTTGGGGCATAAAAACAACAATTTTTCACAGATTTTGATGAAATTTTCGCCAGTTTTTCATCAATTTCAGGAGCTGACTCATTCTCTTGTTTGTTTTGCAGGGATTCTTGATCAAGATGACCCTAACATGGCAAGAACGAGAACATGAAGAAGAAGATATGATTGCCCTTCATGATCCTGTTACGGTGGGCGCATTACGAGACTGTGGTTTGCTGAAGTTTTTCCGTATCTATAGCATGAGAGCACAAATTTCTCTACTGCAGTATATGCTTGATGCTTGGGATCCTGTTAACCAAGTATTCCAGATCAGGAACAAACCTATTCCATTGACCGTGACAGATATTTATTTCTTGACTGGCTTGTCAAGGCGGGGTGCCCCCATTTCTTTATCAGGTACAGTTCGGGGGAATGATTCTGTGAGAGATTATGTCCGCCAGTACTGCAGGGAGGGGTCCCAGCCGAGCAGAGACGGCAAGGTGGTTATCCGTGATGTTACTAGCAGGCCTCTCAGGTCCATTCTGTATACTCTTGGTAGGATGGCTGGTAGCGCATCTTTACATGTTGCCAACAGGTCTCATATGCAGCACGCCTTGGAATGTCTCCAACCGAAGATCTTCAACTGGAGTGATGCGGTGCTTACTCAGATGAAAAATCAATTGAACAAGGTGAAGGACGGGAAGCTGAAGAACTTTGGTTTTGGTTCGATTCTGACTACCTTCGCCTTGGAGAAGATCCCTCTGATGCAACCTCAGTACATTGATCTCGGAGTGCCTTCTCCTACCGAGCCACGTATGCAGCGATGGGTCGATCACATGTCCAGACATGCAGGTCAATCCCAGATTTCTTTCAATGCTGCTTTCTTCAGGTGGTTCGATCGCCAGGAGATGGCTTTTTCCGAGTACCCATATGTTGGTATGGATTTCCGGGGTGATCCGGATATGGTACTGCCAGACGGTGCTCAGTGGGATGCTACTGGTAAGAACTTCAACCATATTACTGTTCATTGTTTTCATTTATAATGTTCTTGTGCTTTATTCTATCAAGACTTTAATTGAACTCATGTGTGCTTGCAGATGTCGGTCCTGTTCGTCCGGCAGTTCGTCTGAGACCACCTGTTGCTGCTCCGGCAGAGGAACCTGCTCGGAGAGTTATTATCCGTGATCTTAGCGATACTGAGACCCTTACAGCTGTGCAGGGGCAGGTTGAGAACCTTACCCGTGGTCTTCCGGATGTACAGATTGACGAGTTACCTTTACCGATGCAGCAGCATACTATCGGTGTACCTAGACGATGGACCCGTCTTCTGCGTATGATAGCACAGACTGTGGCTTACTATCAGGAGCATCACTAGGCTAGGGTGCCCCCTAGCACTTTTGAGTTTTTAGGTCACATGACCAATTTTGTCTTGGTTACAGAACGTTATGTATGAACTTTATGAACAGCTTATATATATTTTGATTTTCGATTTTCATTCTGGTTGATTTGGATGATTCATATGTACACTTTTTATGATGTGTCCCTTTTATAAATGTTGCAGATGTCTATCTAACACATAGTTTGCTAATGAGTCAGTTAATGTGTTTAAATTTCTTGAAATATGTTGATATTGAATTGAATCAAATCGTCTTTCCAAGATCTTTACTCTTAGGAACATGCGATAAATAGCTGGATTACGAACAGAATATATGCCATTGAGTTGTAGTACTACGAGCTGTGAGTCTAGCCTGACAATTAGTCGGCGTATGCCTCGTGTGACGGCATCAGAGAGTAGTTCTATCAACGCGCTATACTCAGCGATGTTATTCGTTGATTGCCCAATACATACACCTCTGAAACTTACTAACTCGCCACTTGGATAAAAAATGGCCCATGCTGCAGAGGATAGGTTCCGCGAACTACGACTCGCTCCGTCGGCATATCCAACACATGTCTCCATAAGGTTCGACATCTGCAACGAATGAAAAAGGGGAATCACTCAACCAGAACAAGAACTTTGGCGAAAACAAAATACAACAAAAGCATGCAGGTTACTATTTAAGCATAGTAACGCTTGAGGTACAGCCCGTTCCGGGGCTGCGCCAGTGGAATTCCGTCGTAATCTATTAACTCGTAGGCTCCTTTTGCTAACACTCTTTTAACAATATAGGGGCCCATCCATAATGAATTGAATTTACCTGCTCCTAATTTATCGGATTCTTGGTCATAAAGCAAGACCAAATCACCTTCTGAGAAGACACGGGGTTTGACATTTTTGTCGAACTGAGCCTTGACTCGTTTCTTATGGGCTTCGTTAGCCAAAGCGGCATCACGACGGGTTTCATCCAAGTGGATTAATTCCAAGAAACGAGCCTCTTCTTCCGAAGTTCCGGGGAGGATATCAATTGCGAGTTTAAGCGACGAAATTTCACACTGGATCAGTAAGACTGCTTCTAGACCGTACACCAATTGGAAAGGTGTGAATCCAGTTGCGTTTCTTACCGAAGTTCGGTAGGCCCACAAGGCTGCATAAAGGATTAGGTGCCATCTTCTTTTATGAACTCCGATCATCCTTTGCAACATACGCTTCAGGACCTTGTTGATTGCTTCAACTTGTCCATTGGCTTGTGGATAATACGGAGTAGAGCTGTCGTGAGATAGCCCTAGTTTGGCAGCTAATTCGACCATCATGTGATTGTGGAAATGCGATTAATGATCTGTAACTATAGCCTGGGGTACGCCGAACCTGGCGACTACGTGATTGAAAAAGAATAGGGCAGCTGTTTCACCGGTATTGTCCAATGTAGGCATCGCCTCGGCCCACTTGGTAAAATAGTCTACTGCGACTATAATATACCCATGCCCCCCGGTCGAGGTGGGGTTACATTGCATGAAATCGATGCCCCATTTGGCGAAAGGCCCAACTGCAACTATTGGTTGCAGGGGTGCGGGCGGTCTTCTGGTTTTGCTATCAAAGATTTGGCAGGAATGGCAACTTCGGACTGCGATTATGCAATCTTTGAACATTGTTGGCCAAAAATATCCTGCTCTTAATATCTTTTGGGCTGTAGCAAAACCTGATTGATGCCCTCCACACGCGCCTGAATGACACTCATTCAGGGCTTTTTCGGCCTCTTCATGGGTGAGACACCTCCTCAGAACTGTATCGATACCACGACGGTAAAGGGTATCACCGACGATCACGTAGTCTTTTGCTTGGTATCGTATACGTTTCTGTTCGGAGTGTGAGGTGTCTGGCCGAAACTTTTGGGTTTGGAGATAGATAATTATATCTCCATACCATTCATCGCTTGCAGATATAAAAAATAAAGTCTCGTCCACGATTGATTCCTTGGAAGTTTCATCGTTGGACGACGATGGGAGATCGCATAATAATTCTGCGAATACCAGAGCTTTCTTTGACTTGGATTTCACAAATTCCAGATCAAACTCTTGAAGGATCGCTATCCATTTGGAATACTTGCCCCCAGCAACTGTCGCGACAGTATATAAGTCATGGGGTTGCAATCTGACAGAATGGTAGTTTTCCTAAAGAGGATATAATGTCGAAATCTCTGTACCGCTTGAACAGCAGCAAGCTCTAGCTTTTCAACGTAAGAATATTTACTTTCTGTATCATTTAAGTTTTTACTTAAATAATATACAGGATGTTCAACTCCATCGACTTCTTGAACTAAAACCATCGCAATGGTTGTATCCGCTGCAGCTAGATACAGGTTAAAATCCCTAAGATAATCCGGGGCGTACATTAATGATGCTTTTACTAGAGACTCTTTCAAAGCGTCAAAGGAAGCTTGCGCAACCTGGTCCCAGTCGAAGGGTACATCTTTTTTCAAAAGACGTGTGTAACCTTTAGCAAGTTCTGCGTAATTTGGAATGAACCTCCTCAGAAAGTTTGCTTTCCCTTGGAGTTTTTGAATCTGAAGCAAATTTGAAGGTGGAGGCAAATTGATGATTGCCTGAACCTTACAGGGGTTGAGACAAATCCCATCTTTAGAGACTACAAAGCCAAGTAAATGACCAGAACCGACGCAAAACACACATTTGTGTGGATTGAGTCTTATCTTGTAGTGTCGGCAACGTAGAAATATCGCTCTTAGATGCTGCAGATGATCAGTCCGCTTTCGCGAATGAGCCGGAAGATCGTCGAGATATGGTTGAACAATGCTCTTGATGTCGTGGAAGGCATAATTCATAGCCCTCTGAAAAGTCGCCCCTGCGTTCTTCAAACCAAAGGGTAATTTTCGATAAGCGAATGTGCCCCACGGACATATAAATGCAGTCTTAGACTGGTCCTGTGGGCGGATATTAATTTGATTATATCCGGAGAATCCGTCCATAAAGGAAAAGATTTCACATCCGGCACATTCATCAATTATCTGGTCGATGAAGGGTGTAGGGTAGTTGTCCTTTGGACAAGCTTGGTTTACATCCCTATAATCGACGCACACTCGTATTGTTCCTTGTTTTTTCATAACAGGAACAATATTCGATACCCAATCGGTTAGAGGAACCTGGTAGATGAATCCAGCATGGAGAAGTTTCTCAACTTCTGCTTTAATGGCAGCGGCTTTCTTAGGGTGCACCTGTCGAAGCCGTTGTCTTACTGGTTTGACATCAAGATACATTTTAATTTCATGTTCAACGATACTTGAGTCGATGCCTGGCATTTCATCATATGACCAAGCAAAGACATCTCTAAATTCGTGAAAGAGAGTGTTATATATTTCCAGTTCTGAAGGGGAACAACCTTTGCCAACATGAATATTCTCTACAATACCTGTTTTGGTCGAGATATTTATGGCTATAGTCTCTTCAATATTGGATAAGTTTCACTCAGAATCCACCGTGTTTACAGTATTTGTTAGGAATTCAAAGACTGAAGGGTGGTAAAGATCTTTCTGAGTATCTTCTTCGTATTCCGGAAGAAGGGAACGATGGTGGTGATCATTCCATGGTGCCCCCTCAATCATCATTGATTGCAAGATTCCTTCGTCAGTCCCATGTACTTTCGACCAAGGATCTAATGGGGTACCATATTCTCTAGATCTATCTACCCAAACGCTCGAAGAGCGCTGATTGGGATTCGCCTCCCAGGCATGAAACATTGATTGCTACAATATTTCAATGGGGCTTGGTGGCAAAACCATTGCATGATCCATAGCGACTTTGCCTTCTGTGTCTTTCAAGGTGGATACCATATTGCATGTTGCTACAAATGGTACATTTCCTATGCAACTAGGAGGTGGTAGCGCGAAAGTTCCCATCATAGTGGGATCTTTCAACAGACCTACTCCAATATCTTGAATCGACCGGTCGCTGCCATGGATCATGGGAACGCTTCCTGTAACTTGTGAACCATTAGGGAGGAAGTTTTGTTGATCGACGACCGTAATCCCTCCTTCAAAGGGGAATGCGATCTTCCTAAAATAAGTCGACACAACAGCTTGCATGGCATAAATCCATGGCCTTCCCAGTAGGATGTTATAGTCAAGATTGCCATCAATGACTTCAACATCTATTTCTACTGTTTTGCCCCCTAGTTCAACTTTCAGGTTACTAAGGATACTGTAAGGGGTATATATCCTTCCGTCGAATGCTTTTAATGTTGTCGATGATCGCGACAAGGTTGGAGATCCTAAAGTTTTCCAGCAACTCATCGACATAATACATGTCGATGCCCCCTCATCAATAATCGTTCTATGAACTGTTTTGTTGAGGGCTTTCACTTGGACGAGGAAAGCTAGTTGAGCTGGTAACTGAGGATCATACCCTTTGTGATCAAAGGATACCAGATTGGAATCTTTAGGATCCACCCCACCAATTGCTGATAACAATGCCTGCCTTTGGGATGGGCAATGTTGTAGTACCTCAAGAGTCGACATAGCAGATGGCGATTGTGCCAAATCTTCCACTATGTTATAATGCTGTGCCGCTCTGGCACGAGGATTAAATGTAGACTTGTGTACTACTCCCTTTGGCGGTTTTATCGTTAATTCGTGCGTGATGGGGGGTACAACTTCTGCCGAAGTTGTTGTCAAACTGCTAGGTTGATCTTTACCTTTATCGTTCGACACCTGTGGATTCCCGTAATCTTTGTTCCTTATCGAAATCAAAGCATCATTTTGCTGTTTTGAAACCGACAACATAAGCACTTGAGATGGGGAAGCGTTTCCACTATCAACCAGATTTTGACCTGGGTTAGGAAATGGATCACTTGACACAGCTGAGGTATGCGGACTCTTAAAGAACCTCTTTAGCTCAGCTTTGAATGGGCAATTCTTAGTGTTATGATCCTTGTCATCGCATATTTGACATGGATTCGGTTTCCTATTCCCAGGAGGGTTCGAAGAATTTTTCTTAGGGGATGACTCACCTTGTTTATTCTTCTTCCCTTTGTTTTGCTTCTTCTTGCTTCCTGGTTGATTGGTTTCTTTGCCTTTATCTGTCGATACGGCATTTACTTCCGAAGCAAGAACTTCTCCATGCGCATTTTGATTCGAATCCTTACGGGCCTTCTTTTGATTGGTCCTTTTCGGATTCGTGTTTGCCGTGCCAATCACGCCATCGCCGGCATGAGAGTCACTATTTGATTTAGGAGGAGGAGGGATTGAAAATTCTGGTCTAGGGGCGTCTGGTATTTTGTCATAGAGCGTGCCGGACTGAGTATATACTAAGTCCAAATATTGTGCACGAGCAATAACCTGCTCTTCTGTTACGACTCCCCCCTTTGCCACATCTTCCGTTATGGCCGGAAGTAACGACTTTATAAACCACTCAGCTAAAAGCTGATCAGGAACGTATGTTTTAACCATTCTTCGTCGACGTCGCCACTCATGTATATGATCTGATATATGAGTTGCGGTTGTCTGTTTGAAGTTAGTCAATATCTCTGTTCCCGTTTCATACCTTATCGGTAATTGAAAGTGGGTTAAAAATGTCGTGGCAAGGGAGCTAAAATTGTCGAACGAAGCTCTTGGCAATTCTATATACCATTTCGCCGCTGGACCTGTCAATGTCCTCTGAAAGAGGCGAAGCCTTATCGAATCATCATTTAAAGTGTTCGACGAACACCATAGATGAAATGTCATCACATGATTCGACGGGTCTTCACCTGGATTTCCATTGAATTTAGGAATGTCGGATGGGAGTTTGTGCGGGATCACTGGCCACCATGGGGCGTAAGCAATTGGATCATTGGTTAACCGATGTAAATCAGGCAACTCTAAAGTCGCCACGAATGGTAACTGTTGATTCAAGTTAGGGGAAGCGTATCCAGGGTACGATGGAATCGCCTGAACAGTTGGTCTTTGCATACCAGCATAATGGAGTTGATGTTGGTATGACTGATACGGTTGATGGACTTGACCACCATAAAGTGGTTGATTTTGACCATTTTGGATATATGGTTGTCCAGTATTCGCAAAGATTTGCTGTTCAGAACCTTGGTACACTTGTTGGAATTATGGCTGTTGGTATTTCACTATCCACGGTTGCGATACCATGGGTTGTTGTGCTATACTAACCATTGGACCAAGATGTGGGGTGATTGTACCCGATTGTACTTGTGTCGCCCCACTAGTAGGAAATTGTGGTTGGGTCGCAGGGTCAAGGGGCTGTTGCATGAGAACCTGAGAAATCTGAGGTTGACATACAACAGCCATCGTTTGAACTTGCGACACGGTTACAATAGCCGGTGTAGTTGGGATGTTCGTCACAGGTACACACTGTTGCATAGAATATACAACTCTTGGTGGCTGGGATAGCATAGGTACCCAACTACTCGTTGCAATTCCACCATAACTTGAATAAGGTTGAGAACTCCCATATGGATACCCTCCCGGAGGGGATAATGAAAGGGCGTACTGCCCCCCATACGGTGGTAATCCAGAACTCAAGGCAATTGATTGTCCTGGAGGACTGGATGGCCTAAATTGATTCCCAAAAGGGTCAATTTGTTGAGTCTCACCATAAGAGTTACCAGACATTACTCCGGAACAAACAAGAACAGACCATACTGCCGAGATAGTCCCTTGGTGGACTCCTTCTAGCGACTGAGAGCTAGTTGGGACAGATGGTATGCCGGCGAACATTGTTGGATTTGCAGCAGGTAATTCTGCCGTCGCCGTGTCATTTGACATAGTCCTAGATGTCGACGGTTGTTCAGACATTTTGAGTCTATCCAATTGATTGCCTAGTGATTCTACAGGAACTTCCACTGGTGATGGACAAACTTCTGTTGTAGCAGGAAATAGAGTGACCCCTACTCCAAAATGAGTTGGAGTGGATACTTGCGGTTCCTCTATAATTTCCTCTATCGCAATCAGACCAGGTGGAAGAGGAAGACCGTCAGGTCCGTAATAGATTTCCGGTGCCGAAGAAGGGGTTGTATCAACAGCGACAGATGTTTGAGGAACAAAACTCTCTGGACCAGTTACAGATGGAACTGGTTCAGTTATACAAGTATTTGCCCCTAGACTAGGATCAGTATTACTGTCCTTCTGCGGCGGTTGAACTTCTTCTATAGAGGCAGGGTTTCCGGAAATGTTTGGAGTAACCAGAATCTCAGATGTTGTTGGAACACTTGTTCTAACTTTTAAAGGAGATTTTGAACTGGTTCGACGAGCTCGCTTTGTCCGGACTGTTTTCGATTCCGGAGACAAAGACGGTTGACTCGCAAGCCTCCGAGAACGACGGATATTCAATTGACTTTCTTCCACGATTGCGGATTACTCGATCAACTAAAATATAAAGGGGAAAATTTGCGTTTCCGATTTGAATGAATTTTATTAGACGCTTTTAAACATAACTTTGCTTTTTCATGTTTTAAGAGTCGAGAAAAAGCTAAAGATGACTCTAGTCTCCTTCGATGTATTAACGAGCCCGAAGTGACAAATGCTCGGTTGGACTTTTTCAGTTATAGAGTTTGAAAAAGGCCAAAAGAAACTGCTCTGGAGATCTAGGCAGAGGGTGTGCCAAACCTTTCGCAAAACCACGGAATACGTTTTACGGTACTTGTGGTCAATCTTCGTGAATTCTGTGTTCACTGCATTGCGATCAGTAGGGCGGCCGACACAGCTTCCTAAGGATAAAGGATATATGCCTATAGGGGTCTCCCAATATATACTCGACGGTACGTGGGAGCACAAGTCCGTATTAGTGCCACCGACTCTCAGGAGGAATCACCCACCTTCGTAGAGATCGACAGTCACTACGTTTAACGACGCCGGAACACGTCTCTAGCTTAGACCTCTATGTGTTTGCGTTATGTTTCAATGCGTTGTTAGGTTCATTCAGTATATTTTAAGTTGATCTTTTTAAAGTTTGCCTTTCAAGGTTCACCACGAGATGTATATGACAAAAATCCTAAATGCAGCCTAAGATGAGAAGCAAGCTTTTTCAAATCTTTTTGACTGATGAAAATCTTAACTACTGAGGGAGAAGAAAGGCAAATCTTTTCACACAGTTCATACAGCACAAACTAATGCACTTTCTCCTAAATCATCATGCAAACCTTTTTCAAATGCAAAATGCACAATGCATGTATTTTCTTTTCCCTTTCTTAATGTTGATGTATTACAAAAAGAAAGTTGTTATTTAACTTTGATTTCGATTTAAAGCGAAAACAAACAAGCTTGTCCAAAATCAAAAGACGCCTTAAGATTTACTTGTTTAATCACTGGAAATACATGAAATCAAACCATAATGACGAAAGTAAAAAGACTAATCAGCTATGGATAGCAAACAAGCTAACTCTTTAGACCAGCAAAATGCCTAACACAGGTTCAGATCTAAGAGGCCAAAGCAAGACTAGTTCACTTTCGTTATGGGAAATTGTAAATGATGTAAGAAATACAAAAGAACAAGTACAATTTCGTTATATAACAGAGGCGGAATGATGGCAAGTAAGGTTGGTTTCAGAACAGGTACAAGACTGGTAACTGGCTGCAAAATCTATAGTGAAAACAGGCAAGAAAAAGGGAGGAAACCCCAAATGCACAAGGCAAAATTGGGCCAACGCAGGTGCTGCATAGCCAGTTTGGCTCTCAGCGCAGGTAGCCCCTTCGGGACCTGCGTTGCAAAGCAGGTAGCCTGTGTACTACCTGCTTTGGAAAACGAAAGTTGCGTTTTCTCAGTTTCCGGGTCACAATTTTCTCAAAAATTCACGGTTTTTGCTCAAATCAGAAGCTATCAGTCAAGCACACACTAAGGGATGACAAGGAAGATGAAAAGCTATCACTAAGAGCTTACAAGGATCCTTGTAGATCATCTCTTCAAATCATGAACATGCTCAGAAATGAGCTAGAGTAGCTGCCCTCTACTTCGCTTTTGATATAGTCAAAAGCTTTTCGATTTGGTACTCTTTTGTTCAGGAAATGAATAGCAAAATACTACAAACAATCAAACAGATACGATCCCCAGTGGAGTCGCCAGTTTGTTGTAGGGAAAAGTATCCGATTCGGATGACCCTATCCCACTCTAAGGGTGATAGTACCTCAGCAACAACTGCAAATAAAACTACTTAAGGTTTACTTCTTTATGAAAGCAAGAGAGAATGAAGAAATGCACTAACCGTTGCCTTGCGCTTAATATTTGCTCCAATATCTTCTCTTTGATGCTTGCTCCTAGCTCTTTGCTCTTTTGCTGGCCCAGCTACAATGAGATCCTGCAAAATAATAAAGAAGGAAACTACAAGAAGCATGCATTCATAACTGATTCAAGGATTAGCATAAATCAAATATACAATCATCACAATACATCATTGAAACAAGTGCATATAGAAGAACCTCAATAGCTTTTATTAATGGAAGAAGTAAAGTTCTGAGAAGGTTACAACCATTGAAGGCCCCAATCCAGCAACACCTCCCAGCAGAAAGAATCTCTCCTCTTCACCTCCTTCAAGCAATCACCCAATAGTTCTATAGTGAAACCAACAGCATATCATTACTTTGCACAAAATTCCAGCCTCTTGAGCTCATAGGAGAGAGCTCAATATATAGATGGATTGAGAAAGGATGAGTCAGCTTGCAACTGATGTGTAGCTACCTTGTGTCCTTTCTCTCTTCAGTTGATCTTCAGTTCTTGAGTCCACTTGGAGAACCTTGCTTCCACTTGGAGAAACAGAGCCTCTGACTCATCACAAGGCGAAATCCCTGATCCAAGTGTCATTTTTGGAAGATTCCAGAGCAATGACTCAGTGTGCCACTTGTCCCATCTCGCTCAGCGCAGGTGGCCTTTGTTCTACCTGCTTTGCAACGCAGGTACACCATGGAGGAGTTGAGTTTCAGCACAGAAGCCTAGTGGAGCACCTGCTTTGATTTCAGGATTGCTTGTTTTTGAGTGTTTTCAGGTGGAGAACTGATCTGAGAGCTGTTGGTTTGCTGACCTTGTTCCTCTAGGGGTAGGAACATCATGTTTAGGGACTTTGGATCCCTTGGATTATTGACAATTCATGCCTGATGCTGCAAGGCACAAAATTGTCTATAACACTTAGGAGGCTATAGCTCTTGGGGTTGGGCCCAACCCAAGTGCCCAGTACCTCCTCTGTGTACTTTTATTTGTTTTTCTTGCATTCATAAAATAATTTTTGTTATATAGGTTAAATCTTGCTTTGTTACTTAAGTTGTTTTCGATGATTAAGATAGTTGTTCTTGTTTCAGGTTGATTTGAAAGTTTGGTAATAGAAAAGATCAACAAAAAGGCTACCAAGCAGTGCTTGATCTAATTTCTTCCTCCTTGGGACCATGAATTGAGACCAAGGCACTCTTGCTGCCACAAAAACATTGTTTTTGCCTTCCAATGCAATTGCTAGTGTTAGATTTCGAGTTGGAGAAGTTGATATCAGTTGTGTTTTCATGCTTAGATCTATTCTTGCTCAGTTTACATAGCGTTCTTGCATGATTTCCTGTCTATAATTTATATTCATCACGATTCTGGTTTTTAGGTTAGATTAGGTCAAAATAGATAAATCTATGTTTTTTTAGTCTTTGCTTGGATCAGTTTTGGGAAAGTAACATGCAGAACACCTATAATAGATTCCTACCTACCCTTCCTCCATCATACAAGTTCCTGCTCTAGTCCTTCGCTCAAGATTTCTTTCCCTCATTCACCACACTTAACTAACTTTCCTTAATTTTGATATTTTTTTGCAACATTGCTTTCTTCATCCTTGAACAAATCAAACCATCTTCAGCACTTATGAGCTTCATTTACCAGGTCCTAAACCTCTTAACATCCTTATCCATCCTCCATTTCCACTTTCTCACCGTTTTTCCACCATCAACCCTCTAGAAACCACTTTCGGCCTCTTCCTATAGAATTTCGTGTAGAATTTCCTATAGATCCCCTGCAGACTTCCTGTAGAAGTTCATGTGAGCAATTTTTCAAGATTTGATCACCGTGAAAATCTCCAGAAGGGTGCTAGGGAACCCTTAGATCCTCTCCACACCTTCCCAACCTCCTGCAAATGCCCACTCCATCTTCTTTCGCCAATAAACCTCTGCATAGTCAAAAATAGTTTAAACACATGCATAATAATTCTGCATAAAATTACTCAAAAATACAAAAAGATGCTCTTTACAATATTTTCCTTCAGAAGTAGCTTAAACAAATGCATTTTACCTTTCCAGGAGTCAATGGCATCCATTTCAGCAGCTTTCATCTCTTTTCTTGCACAAGTAGGGTTAGTCAGTAAAACTAGTGTTTTCTAGGGTTTAAACTTCCTTTCAGCTTTCATCTTCTTTCTGCAAGTAGACCAGCGTCTTTTGAGTTAGATTTTGTCCATCACAGTTAAAATATTCTTCTAAGAACTCATAGAAGTTGGCTTAAGCTCCTAGTGAACTTGTGCTAGCTGATCAAGTGACAACCTGCAGTAAGAGCTAGTACTTGTGCATATAGCATCGTCGCTTCCAAGTTTGTTACGAACTACCGGGTTGATAAAAGTAAAGTAGGGAGTCCCAAGAGTTGCAGCATCATTGCTGCAATACTAGAGCTCACCATCTTCCTATCGACTTCAACACTCTATCTAGGAAGACAATCCAGAAACACATTCAGTTCCTTGGTACTTGCAGACATTAGTGGTAAGTCACCTTGTGTTTGATCAGGGGTTCTCATTATTGGCTCTTGCTTAAGCAATTCTACGAGTTTTCAATGACAAAAACATCTTTCACACTTGTTAGATTGTATTGTGTATCTTGGAGACCATCACCATTATTGGTGGCCTTCCTCGCATCTATTAACGATCTCCATTATGGACTGGTAATCAGATGATTTCGTGCATGTTAGACATCAACACATATATTCACATGTATCGATCTATGTTGTTCGATGAAGCAGAAATCAAGACCTTGGATAGAGGCTTGCATCACTCACCTTTGCTTCCTCTCCCAAGTTGCGTATATTGTTTTTTGGAGATAGCTCATCAGAATGATCCTATTATGACACTGGATCCGCATTGTGCTTATCGGCGGCCAACATCGTCATATCTCTTTTATGAGAAAATCACTCTGACATAGCTACTAAGCATGGGAATGCCCGACTTAGGACATGATTTTAGTTGTTTTATATATATGTGTTGTATTAGGTTTCCTGTACCACCCGAAGCTCTGATCCTCTCTCTCTTTTTGTTAAAGAAGGAAAATAACAGTTACGTAAAGTATTTTGGCCATTATTGTAGCCTCTGATCTCACACTTTAGGGGGCATCTGTTATACAACAAAATGACCCCCTCATCATCTTAGAGGGGAAAGAAATGATAGCTGAAGAAAATACCAAAATGACAAGCCTTTTTTCCACACTAACACTGGCTAAACACTAACAACATGCTTTATAAATCTTCTTTGTAAGCCTAAGGGAATGTTAGTGACCCTACTAACTCTAGTTGTTGGTTTGGGAACAACGTTAATGGATCCTAATGAGCATCTAGAGGTCAAAGGAGCGAACTGACTCATAAATATCTCTATATTCCCTCCTAAATCCACTCAGAAAGTCAAGGAAACATCTCAAGTTCGACCTATTTGTGGGATTTCTAAATCCTAATGAAGGAGGCAAATGGTAAAGAGCTGAAAAGCATGGCAACATCATTGATTTTACCTTAAGAGACTCATGGAGGAACTTGGCAACCCTAATTCAATTTCTACATAAGCAAAGCTAGGGCTATGGTGATAGAGGTCAGATCATTTGAATGGATAGCTTAATTGATTGTTGAGCATAGTATGAAATCTAAGCATAAGAAGTTAGTAAGAAAGGAGAGAGAGAGAGAAGATGGAGGGGTAAGGGAAGGTTGATGCAACAGATGGTTGTAATCACTCTTCTGACATTAATATAGAACTGTTGTTGTACTATCTACTCCGTGGTGTTGGTACTATCATTCATTTACTTGTTTGTCCAATACCTTTTAGCATGAGTAGCTTAGCTATGTGTAACTAGATGTATTTTATGTATTCATGATTATGGTTGTCTCTTCTATGTGCAGGACTTGATCTAGAGATGGCTCAGGGGACTTCCACCTAGCTACATTGTACCCTCCAGCAAATCTACACAAAGACTTGACGTAATCAATGTGTCTTTCTTTGATAGTTAGTTATTGTTTATGGACATGCATGTAACTTTGTGACGGCTGCAGATAATCTTACAATCTACCAAAGGTCTCGGGAAGACCTTTGAGGGTATCTCCATTCTCCATACACCGTGCATTTTATCCTATAGCAAAGCTATCTCGCCAGCAACAATGGGGATTCATTATGACTCCTTGACTATTGGATCCTACAAGGGGTTCAACAATAGCTCATAAATTCACACCTGATAGGATGCATCAGATGTACCTTGGTCCTCACTCTCATTAATGGTGATGGGCCTCGCATTGGTTAACAATTGACCTTAATGGGTAATCCAATGAGATCATTGCACATTCGACATCAACACCTCCATTCATGTGCAATGAAATGTACAAAAAGGGGAAGAAACAGTTTCCTGCAGAAGGATTTCCTGTAGAAGTTCAGCAGTTGTGGTTCCATTTCCTATAGCAACACCACTGATTTCCTGAAGAACAAAGAAAAGAAAGAGCATATTCTACAAAACCTAAAAAGTACTAGTCACTTTTATTATTAATTAAGACCATGAACTATACAATTGTGCATATGATGTGATTTCAAGGTGGTTTATCATTTCAAGACCAAGATCAGTCAGCATATAAGTACTGGACCGTTGAAAGGTAAGCTCGGTAAGGTACAATTAGTGACAGGATGCTTAAGGTAAAAGGCAATGATACTTTAATTCATAAATTTTGCATGAATCTAAGTCATGGTAACCCTTGTGGAAGAAGGCGGCTATGATATGTTATGTCATAAATCGAGTTCCATTCTCGACCATCATTGCTTTGACACCTCCTTTGGCTATCTTTTCAATATGTATCCTGCAGGATGGATCATGATGACAATCATGGTCGTGTTGTGAGTTTTTTAAAAATTGCCATATTTTCTAAATACTTCCAAATTTAAACTATCGTTGTTGAGTTTTCTTTACTGTGCTAAGTCTTAGAGGCATATTTGTGAGTTGAATCAATTATGTTCTCTCCTATCCTTAGCTATGTTGAACATGCGTTATGTTTTCAGGTTTGAACCTTAGGGTCTCGTGCCATTGGATGCTGACCCTCGAAGTAAAGAAAGACTGGAGAAGGTAGGGTGGCTACCTCTGTTTCTAAAATTTAGTGGGCATAATTTGGAGGTAACAAATTCCTTTGCTCTAAATCTAAATGGCGACAAAGTGCAGGTGGGGAATGTTCAATTTAGGTTGACAGAGGAGCTAGTAGCTCGAGCTTGCGGCATCGCATAGGAAGGGGAGTGTTGGTTCAAGAATCAGTGGTTTAACAAAGAAATTTGCACACCCTTCCTCCAGAAATAACATGAAAATACTAATTGGAGAAAGGGAATCCCACAGGATTTCCTTAGAAGTAAGTATCGGCACCTTTTGTTTTTCCTGCAAAAATACATAATCTTTGAAGGCTGATTTCAACTAGCATTTTTGTTTCGTATGCGTCTTCTCGGGCACTCACGAGACATGCCTTTTATTTTCCCTGCTATTTAAGAATGTCCCTTATGAAAATATCCATTGCTGCCAAGGAAAGGGCAGCCCACATAGAGGAAAACCTCTATCGACATGGGTTGATAAAAAAATATCATGACAGAGGTTCTTCTGAAGAAGAATAAAACATGGGAATAATTCTTGTTAGATAATTACTTCCTGGAGAATGAGAAGCACCCTAGTTCGTAAGAACCTAAGGAAGAAGACCCAATAGAAAAGATGAAAAATAAACCCATAACCCATGGTCCGTTGACAAGAGAGGAAGTGGTGGTGACTAGGGAGACCATAGGGAAAAATTCAAGGTTGAAGGGCCCTTCTACCCCTGCCAAGCACTTTACAATAAGCCAAGCTGCGAAGCTGGCAACAGAGGAAAATGCAGAGGAAGGGGTACTCCCAATTAAAACTAATGAAAAGAGTAAGAGGTCCCAAGACCTATCTAAAAGGAAAGGGAAGGTGGAGTCCACTAAATTTATTAACAATGAAGAATTGGAGGCCACGCTCTTTCAGATTTCAGAGTTGTAGGAAAGAAAAGAGAAAACAATTGGAGAGGAAATGAGTTTGCCCTAGTCCTCTCAAGGACAACATGACGGAGAGGTAACTTCTAAGAAGAAACGATCCCAGAAGGAATTGGAGGAAACCATTGCTGAACTTTCTTTGTCTGAGCGAGCCCTTCTAAAGGAGAATGTAAGCCTGAGGGAAAATAGCCTATGCACGTAGAATGATTATGATAATTGGAATCAGAAAGAAGCTCGGATAATGAATAAGAAACAGGTCCAAATCGATCACTTGCAAAAGAAGAATGAGGAGTATCAGAATCTAGTTAGGGAAGAGTCCAACAGAGACCAATTATACCACTTGGATGTAGTAGCTACAACATACGGCATGGACTGATTTGTTTTTCCTAAGGATGCAACATTTTTTATTGCATAAGGGACATGCAAGAAACTAGGTGTGGGGGATATGTTGAGTCCTATTTTGATCATTTTTTTATAGCCTATTAAGACCTTGTTGCCCCCTTTTTGAACTTATTTTGATTCCTAACTACTCCTATTTCACTTATATTACCTATGTTTTGACCACGAGGGTGTTGTGTGCTCACAGTATGCAATTTATCTTAAAAAGTATTATTTTACCTTATTCTTAAGTATTTCTTGAAGTTAATCATTTCCTAATCAGATTATGAAGTTTGACTGATCAAAATCTTATGGAGATTAGTCTTGATTTGAAACAGCTCTGCAATTTCTTATAGACAATCATGGTCGCCGATTTCCTGCAGACACTCTACAATTTCCTGTAGATGCATATTTCCTATAACCACCCAGATTTCCTACAGTAGAATCAGTGGTTGGATATGTTCCACTTAATTTCAAGAAGAATGATAACATGGGTTTTATGAGGAAATCCACCTACATGGACGCTGTCCTATTGGCTGCTTCGAATTCATCATTGAAACCGCCCAAATCTTTATTCCTCTTCTCAATGGTCGTATTGGGAAAAAGCTCCAATGATGTAACGAAATTAGTTGGATCCATGCTTTCAATCATGGATAAAACTCAGCAGAGCTATTTTTTCATTTTTTTTAGTTATTGATATCAAGTAGTTACAACATAGTAATTTTCCTAATTCAGGAAAACATATGCCTTTAAACTTGTATAAATTTCATTATGTTTCATTTACAAAGGGGCTAGTTGGTTGAACATATTAGACTTGTACATCTCTGTAATAATTTTCAATGTCATGTTGATCTCCTAGTGTCAACTCCTTTAATAATAGAGGGGTTTTGAGTAAGGGAGAGCCCCCTTTGCTCACAACTCCATTATTTATAGTATTTGTATTTTTGTTGATTATTTTTATCCATCAATAAGTTATTTTCACAGCTAGTGTTTCTCTTTTCTAAATTTTGGTAGCATATGTGAAATGGTTGGATGAATAAGTTTATTTGATGAATGTTTTTGGAATAATTTAATCAAATTTGAACTTCTTGACTTTTTATGATTGTCTATTTGGTATTTTATCTTTTCTGGTCAACATCATCAATATCAAGAGTTGTAAAGGGATGATTGGATCCACTCAATAACATTTGTTTCCAAGTGTTGATGTAGAAAAGAGACATTAGGGTTGTGCATATGAATAGTTTAATTAGAAAATCACTTAAGGTATTAACCTGCATGTTGTCTTGATGGGCCCTGACCCAGGTTCAACGTTAGTCAGCGAAGCAAATCCCTACACTACTAGCCCTTTTGGCATCAATCCACAGTGCGTGGACTGAAGTCTCACCTGAATCAGTATGGGTGGATGCAGGAACCAATTTTATGCACCCTAATATGGTTGTGATGTCGTTTTTATACCCTAACCCTTCCTTCGCACAGACCTATAGGCCCTTTAGGCCTTATCAATGTACTTCTCTTATTCGTCCTTGAAGCCACCACAAAAGTCTATGATCATCCTTCGCGGACCCTAAATAGCCAATTCAGATGCTTACGTGCCTCTGTAATTATCCTTAATTCTGTGTCTACACCGATTAGCTTAAATATTGGGTAACTTCAACATGCATTATGATTATCGTTCGTGAACAGATATTTCTACCTGCATTCATAGACAAAGTAAAAAATACATAGATTCGCGCATCAATATAGCATTAATTCATAACCCCAGTATTCAACATAACATAATTGCAAAATTCATACATAGATATCTCTAGAATAATTCTCTTTACTGATGGTTTAGATCTTCAGCACAGACTCTAACTTCCCTGCACACACAACTGCAGGGATCCACGCACTCAGTTGCAGACTTCTACCCTACGCCTCTGTGCACTCAGCTGCAGAGCCTCTTTGTACACTAAGACTCTTCCCTCTTAGCACTCACAGACCCAAAAACGTACTTAGAACTCTACTAACTACTTGCGTTAGACTCTTCCAAGACTCCCCTTTTATACATTCCCATGGCCCGCGGACCAAGGGCAGATCTCATCAAGCTGACACAAACTATCTAAACTAAGGGTAGAAACCCTTTCTGACTATTTATATCTTCACACTCCATGGCCACAAAATGTAGATACTTTACATTCTTTATACAAAACTTGGGCCTTTAGCCCCAAAACTTGGGTTTTTAACCCCAAAATTGACCCCAGGGGACCCGTTCCCAATAAGCCCCCAACACAAATCTAGTAACTCACCCTGAGTCACTCGGCCAGTGTAGACATCTTGTCATGAAGACCTACCAGATCCACCTATACCACTCCAACTTTGGTGGTACACTCTCTTGCCGCCTGCTTCACCTGCTCGACTAGTTGCTCCGTCGCTGGCCCCGCACTGTCCACCTGCATTTTCTGTTGTGTTTCCTATGGACTAGCCAGTTTTCCTTCAATGTTGGCAGTGAGTACATAGGCTTCCTCCAACCAAGACCCCAATCTAGCCTATAGTACTGCCTCCTTGTGTTGAGCTGCATCCACCTATTCCTTTAATCCCTTCGCTTCCTGCAACTTCTCTAACCTTTGTGTTATGGCGACAGTGCACGTTATCACTTTAACCTCATCATATCTCTGTTGTAGCTCTCACGCCTCTATTTCTAGGCTTTGAACATTGGGATCCTCCTGTAGGCTGGTGACTACTTCGAGTGACTGCTCGAAGAGTGTAGCGCAATCCTTCACTGTGGCATCTACAACTGCTACTGCATCTTTGACAACGGTTGCGTGATGCTCTTTAACCTCTGGTGGAGTCAAAGGTTGGGCCCTCAACTCGAGCTTTGTAATTTTAAGGTTCAATTCAAATTGAACCTTAGCCAACTATTTTCTCACTTTTCACACTATGGTAGTGAGCTTCTGAATTCTCACATCCACTGGCGCATCTTTAGGAATATCCAGTTTTGGAATAGTCCTGCATGCCTCAACCACTACCTTGGTCATGTGCTCATTATTTTCCATGATGGCCTTAAGAAGATAAATGGTAGAATTCTCCAGTACAACCATCTAAGTGTTGTTCACCTTCTCCTCACTAATAACGTTCATGGCACACTGTTCCCGAGCCCGAAGTTCCGTGATCACACCATCTTGCAAGGTGTGAAGGGCTTCACTTAGAAGCATGGCCAAATTTAGACCAACACTCTTGAGGGTGCTAACAGTGGCCCTGTCATCTTCTACTTCTATAGTTAGCGCTCCATTTGGCAGCGCTATGTCCCAGCGATCTAGTGTGCGCACCATTTCTGCTGCTTCTAAAGTTCCAGTCACCAAACTAGTTGACGCTGCGTTGCTTCGCCTCACACTGGTCTGTACCTGTGATGCTTGGATCTGATGTGTGCATAGACCCATTTGAATGGCACCCAAGGCCTGTTGTTTCTGCTACTAAAACTATTGTAACAGTTCCGTAGTCGCATCCCTCACCACATCACCAATGTCATTCAAATCACCTTCTATCAAGGTGATTAGGTCGAGGGACATTTTTTCTGGCCTTGGACTTATTTCACGGCCCTACTTTCTCCTGCTCCCTATTGCACTTAACCTGGAATAGAGTAGTCTTTGGGTCTGCTCCTCCCTGTTCGGATCACTACTCTTCCTCTTCTGTCTCTGGGGAAGGATATTTCTAACTCCTATTGGAGTTGCGCTCCTCCACTTCTTCCTGCCCTTATGTCTGCTTTTTGGCAGCGCGCTCCACTTTGGCTTTGTCCTCGGCCTCTTTCTTCCTCTTTTCAACCAATTGTTCCATCTTTAGTCTTTCCTCTTCCTTCTTACACTTAGCTGTAGACTTGCTAGATCCAGCTATCAAGTCTGAGGCCATACACTACTCTGTTGGCCAACAGTCGAGGACCTCCGCGATTGCGTCGTCTGTGGCCAGTTATGGAAGGTCATACCACTTTTGTATCAAGGTGCTTCTGTGCTCACATGGAGACATGGTGGAAGTCTGCCTTGAACTCCACATACCCTGCCAACTGTTCGAAGATAGTTGGTGATAACCATGGTTTTTGGTTGATGACCATGTTGATACTCATATCCACCAAGATCCAAAATATCTTTCTATCCTTGACCCTTTGGGGGTCCTTGGTGGCCCAAAGTGAAGCAAACTTCACTGCTTCTCATAAATCTTGTGCAACCAAAGGAAACTGGCTATCCTCCGGTAACACCCATACAACCAGTACTATGGATAGCAACAACCATGCATAGTGAAAAGTTTTGCTCTGATCCTGCGCCTCTATGCAGTTCATGAAGAACTCGCTATAGAGGTAGTGTTCCCAGTTGAATTGTATGCCCTCCCTGCACTAGGCCATTAATGATATGACCAGTGCCAACACTTCCTTTGCACGACACTTCTTCATAATTTTCCCAACTAGGATCTGGGTGGCTACTTTGATCATGGGGTCAGTTATACTAGAAATGGAGTAGCCACGCGGCTTCTTGACGATCTTAAATTTGTCCTTCATTTGCTCGGTGAGGTTGTGCTCACTTGTCTTTCTTCCAAATTCCATGGCTAGATTTAATCCTGAATGTGGTAGCTGAGTGATCCTATGCATCAGCATGTTAGTGATTGGTATTGGTTCTTCTAACCACGGGCACCGATCATGCACAATGCATAGCACCTGTTTGATCACTATCATGGTTATGGGTGTGCGGTTGTAATGTGGAACCCATAGCATGTTTAGCAGTCTTGCCTTGTCCACCCCTTTTATCAACTTCCTTGGCTCTAGTGCAGTCACACCAGAGTCCTTATAGAAGACACGGTGCATGTATTGATCGGTCGCTAAGTGGGGAAAGCACTCTGTATCAGCCAGATCCCAATCCTACAACTTTAAATGGGGGACATGTGCCTGGCGTGGTCGTTCAAATGCGATCTTGTCTGGTAGAAATGGTGTTTTCAGTGTGACTTGGCTCTCATCAATGTCATTTGGGACCTTTTCCTTGCCTTGACGTGGAGGAATGCATTCGGGCAATTTAGAGATAGGGTCGGACCCTTCAACATCAATGTCTTATACCCCCATGTCAATGTCTTCCCCATCCATATTGATATCTTAAATGTCTTCTTCAGGTTCCAGGTCGACTACCTTGCCCTTCTCCTGTGCGGTGGGCTTTTCCTTTTGCAGGTGTTTTCTGGGTGGTGCACACACCGACAGTGTCACTTTTTTCTTATCTTTCTTCGTTTTTGGACCCTCTTTGGTCGACATAAGCCTCCGCCTGGGCGACTTCAGCGATTTGGGTACCTCTGAAGGTACTTTGACACTTTTTATCTCTGGGGCAACTTCCTGAGCTACCATTGCTACCTCCGAGGTAGCTCCCTTAGCTGCCATTGCTTCTCCAACACTCACGTCCTCTGCAGGCACCGACATGATGCTAGTCAAAAACTCATGCGTTTCCTTCAGCAACCTCTCAAATGCTGAACTCACTATCAAAGCTTCAAATTTCTCATGATTCATACGCACCTAAGAGCTCAACACCTCAATTCTCAAAATGCCAAGTGTTTTTTTCAAGGTATCCATCTGTAATTTATAGGCATTTTCGAATTCAAATCTGACTATTCCACCCAAAATTCATTCATAAATGCTAGATTGGTGGTAGAGTTTCAAATATATTGTCCTTAAATTCCAACTTAAATGTCACACCCCCAGTCCATTTAGCCATTTTTTTGTCGTCAAATCATGAACAGTGACCATAACGGTCACTTTCTGGCTTCCATTCACGGTCCCTTCTTCGATAGCACAGCTCCCCATGCATTTCTGCTAACACTGTGACATTCCTTCGTTCTGCGCAGTTGCCCAATCACACAACTCCACAACCCGGGAAATGTAGTTTATAGTCCTGCACCTCTTTTCAACTGCCTAGAGTGCTAAGACTGTGCTTCCATCATGTAGTCATCTAACCGGATCACTGGTGTATGGATTCAATGGCTTCCATTCACCTTTCTAGGGAAGGGTTCTCCATTTAATTTTACCAACTGAACTGCTCCACGATCGGTAATCTCCTTGATGACATATGGCCCGAGCTAGTGCATCCTAAATTTTCCAAGAAATTTATCAAACTTGCTGTCATATAATAAAACTAAATCATTTACCTTGAAGGTGCGCAGTTTGATGTGCCAATCGTGCTATGCCTTTTCGTGCTCCTTTTGAACTTGTTGATGAAATCTAGCTATAAATCAATCCTCTTCAAGCTCTGTTAGCTGCGTGAACCTCACAATCCGCCATTGCTATGAATGTTGCTATGTGTAGACTAGGTACAATGTATTCCATTGGCATCATATCTTAAACACCGTAAACCACCCTAAAAGGTGTTTGTCTAGTCAACTTCTTACAAGTTGTTCTATAAGCCCATAGCACCATGGGTACGCGCACATCCCAGTCATTTCTTTGAGCATTGCAAACCTTTGTTAGCACGCTCTCAAATATTTTATTAAATGCTTCCACCATCCCATTAGCATGCGGATGATATCACATGCTCTTCTGATGGTAAACCTGAAATTCCTCCATCATCGCACTCATCATCTCATTAGAAAATGCATACTGTGATTGCTCATTAAAATTTTTGGACAAGAAAACCTTGTTAGCACGTACTCAAAGAAGAATTTTGCTATTTTCACACTTGTATAGTCCTTCACAAGCTGCACCTCCACCCATCTAGTTAAGTACTCAGTCACGATGATGATGTACTGTGCACCCGTCTTCTTTCTTGGAGGTTGAATCAGCCCCACAAAGTCAATCGCCCACTTTTCGAACGGTTGTAACAATATTTGCAGATTTAGTGGCAGCTCGTCCCTTTGCGAGGGTCTGCTAGTCCTTTGGCATGCATCACATGCCCTACAATACATTTTTTAATCATTATGTAGTGTCAGCCACCACAACCCAACGCGTAGAATCTTTTGCATTGTTACTTTTCCTGCATAATGACCTCCCATGGCTCTGCCATGAGCCTCAGTGACATTTTTGTTTCGTTCAAACTCTGGCACATAACATCGCAATATTTCATGTGATCCCATTTTGTACAATTGCCCTACAATGACAGAAAAGTTTGTCACGCACACCACCAGTTCCTTCTTCTGTTGATTGGGATACCCTTCCGGAGCCATTCCTGTCGTTAGGAAATGTATAATATCTTCAATATGATTGTTCGTGATGCTCACTACAAAGACCTATGCATCAGGCAGTCCTTCCTCCAAATTAGTAGGCCCTTCTCCAATTCCAATATGCGACAGATGATTTGGTCCTGCATTCAATCGTCCTAGTTTCACAATGACTTCAAAATCATATTCCCGGAACAACAATAGCCACCTCAATATCTTCCCCCCCCCCCCCCCCCCCCCCCAACACAAGCTTGTTGACTAGGCATTTCAATGTAGAATGGTCTGTATACATCTTAAAATGTCCACCCAATAGATAATACCTGAAATTTTGGAGCGCGTACACCATAGTTAATCCTTTGTGCTCTATCATGGAATAATGTTTCTCAACTTTGGACAACTTCCTACTTACGAATGCTATAGGATGATCCAAGTCCCCTTCATCATCCTATGTCAGTACTGCTCCTAGCACAATACATGTTCTGTCCACGTGCACATGAAATTCCTTCTTCCAATCCGGGAAGACTAGGATCGGCACAGTGACCATTTTCTCCTTTAGCACATCCAAGCTCTTCTGACATTCTTCATTCCAACACAATGTAACATCCTTATTTAGCAGTTTTTCCATCGGCATGGTGATCTGGGCATAGCTCTGGATGAATTTCCTATAGTATCCCATATGCCCCAGTGTTGCACACAGCTATTTCACACTCCTTGGTGCCTCCAAATTTATTATGACCGCGATCTTTGTAGGGTCTACCATCAAGACTTGTCTGCATACCACATGACCCAAAAAAATACCAAAAGGGACACACAACAAACATTTTTTTAGATTGAGCATGATCTAGTACCTTTGGCACGTATCTAGCATCAAGCGCAGACTTGTAACATGGCTATTTACCAATCCAAACATTTCCCAATCATCAAATTATACCTTCAGAAATTTATGAATGAATTCCTTGAATGTAGCGATGACTACATGTGGAAAGATCGTCGACACATTCTTTAGCCCAAAAGGCATTACAGTGTACTGAAAGCATCCCCATTCAGTCACGAAGGTCGTCTTACTTCTATCGTCAAGTGCAATTTTGATCTGATGGTACCCAGAGAACCCATCAGTGAATGAATATGCTTCTTGGCCACCAACATTATCCAGCACCTCATCGATGAATGGAGCTGGGAAGGGATCATGCACGCATGCATCATTCAACTTCCTAATATCTATGCATATCCTTATTTCATCCTTCTACTTCTTTTCCTGAACAACTATTGGGCTCATCCAATTAGATTTTTCCATCGGTTCAATAATACCTGCTGTGAACATCTTATCCAAATCTAAGAAAACCTTTTCTTTATACTTCAGATTGAGGTGGTAATATCTTTGCTTCATAGGCTTTGCATCTAGTTTTAGGGTGATCTTCAAGACACCCAAGTCCCCTATTATCCCTTTTAGATCTAAAAACTTCGTGGGAAATAGATCTTGATATTCGTGGGGTAGTTCAACGACCTTATCGACTGTCGCATCATCCCAATAATCCCCAATCTTTGCAAACTTTGGCTCCGCCTCCCTGCCAATGTTGACCTATCTGGTTTTGAGTGGCTCGGTTATGTCTATTTTCTCTAGTTGTGGTCCCTCAACTTTGCGGTGACCTTCAGTCTCTGGAATATTAGTCTTCGTCAGGTCTTCATCTTCTTCTCCCACTGTTACATTGTAGCACTCCAGTGCGTGGCTCAGCTGGCTAGTCCAATAAGGTTGAATCAAATATTGAGGATCCTACAGTATCCTGAAGATCATTACCTTAACCTCCTTCAATGCTTCGTCAATACATTCAAACCCATCCTCAAAGTTGAACATCATCAAAAATCCTTTGCGCAAAACATCACATTCTTCAGTGCCATGGAGGAGTTCTGTCTCCAAGTACCAATTCATCGGTATAACATCCAAGGTATGAAAAAATACATGGACCCTCTCCGACTGAGGCTTCGCTCCATACACTTCAGTCCATCTGGCCAAACGGTCACTTGGATCATTTCTCCCATCATATTTTTCTATTAGTCGCACTTGTGGGTGGCCAAACCACACTCACATCATTTTTCTGTATACGTGCCAATCATCAAAATTGTCCTTATGTCTGCCCCACCATCTCGCAGGTCCAAGGCCTTGAAGTGATACTTCTATGGCACTTATCTCTCAAATGCATCCAAAAAGTGATCAACATCAGTTAAACCATCATAGTAAGGTAGATTCTTATCTTTGAAAATACACAGCACAACGACTTGGTCATCATATTACAACGCAGCGTAGATAATTCATGTAGTCAATTCTACCAGTGCTCCAATTCATTATCTAAACCTAATTTTTAGGAACTCTTGTGGTCCCATGCAATATGTCCATCTGCTGTTAGATTCACCCAATCCTGATCTCGCACCGTTATCTTATAAATCTTGTCCAAATCGTCATCACTTTCATAATCGCGGACTGGTTTAGTATATCGTGGTCCTTCTGCAGGGTCCAATGGCACCACTATGCAAAGTGAATTCTTCTCAAATATCATCTTCTATTCTTAAAATTGATTAGCCCATTCATGTTAGTGGCGCAATCGATCCCAAGGAGCATGGGGTAGGGATTGTTTTCATCGATAATTTCTATCACTTCAAAATCAGCAAGTGCGCTCGCGCCTTCAATATCAACTGTTACCCCCTGCAATCTCCCCATTGGGATGATTTTCTATTGATTCGCCATCCTTAACTAAATCGAAGACCATTGTAGTGGAGGTCTCCACATTCTCTTCCATGTCTATTTTAGAAAAACATTCACATCCGACCCGAAATCTAAAATTAATTGATCCATCTTGTATTCTCCTATTTGTGTAGTAAGCCTCATCTCATGCCCTATTCTCGTCTTATGCCTACCAATATTTTTTACTACGCACAGTCCATCAGTGGCATTTTCCTTCCCAATGCACATATTGATCAGCTCCTACAGTCCCTTCACACCCTTGTTATCATGTAGTAGTTTCATGCAGGTCTCCATAAACGTGGTAATCATGGACAAGTCCATTTCTTCATCCGGCTTCTCCTGACTCCCTGAGGTAGAGGCCTTAGCAAAAATTTTCTTTGCTTCCATAAATGTTTCCTTTGTGTGTTCTAGATCAAACTTGGTCTCCTTTTCTGGTGCTTTCTGGACCCACTCACCTTCTTCAGGCTGCTTCCCTTTATCTTCACCGGTCATTGCCCCAATCCGGAACACAATATTTACCTTAGGATCTTCCTGGCGAGGCTTAGCCCTCATCATTTGCAGGTTCTAAGTCAGTTGCTAAGTCTGCATGCCCTTCTCACATATATTAGCTAAAAATATAGGGAAATCCCTCGTTGCATGGTCAAACTGAGTATAATAGCGACATGACAGTCTCATGCGTAGTGTCTTGGTCCTCCACAATTGTAACAAATAACCTTCCCTTGACCTCTACTAGGTCCTCCTCCACCTCGGCCTTGTCCGCGCCCCTGATACTTGCCTCACGCTCCTCTAGTGCCTTGGTCTAGAGGCCGCATTTCATCCTGCACCCTATATGCAGGTGTCCTATCCTTCATTAATTTGTAACTCTAGCAATTGCACTCATCATGACCCACTGATTGACAGAAGTTGCAGAAGAGTTGTTGCGGTGTCTGTATGAATTTCTGCAGCAAATGGAAATTGTCTGTTGCATGTTTCCAAGCTACATGACATATAGCACACCATAGCTCTTCTAGAGCTTTCGACCTCAAAGGCACTAGTCCCCCTACTGCAACATAATTTATGAAAATCGGACAATGATCTTTGTCGTGTCCCTGGGTTTTGCACTTCAGGCACCAAACTTTTTCATGCACCTCAGGCCGAGTTTTTCTATCTTTATTTAGACTCTACATTTCAAGGCAAAGGTTCTGCAACTGCGCATGAATCTGCTGAACCCCGAGATTAGCATCTTGTGTTAGTGTCTCATGCAATCTCATCGCGATTTCCAGAGCTTTCGCCTAAGTCCCAATCTTTTGTTGTGATAGCGCAACCCTTAGACGACGCAGAAACGAGGCCACAAACCAATCGCAGTGCTGCCCATTAATCATATTCATGTTAGTCTCGTGGATCATACACTTCAATCTTTGATCCAAATCCTAGGGTGTCTCACTAGGCTTCATCATGATCTCTTTGAATCCCACAATTGATTGCACTTTAGACTTAGATCTACTGAATTCCTTATTCAGAGTAGTTTGGATATCTGCCAACACAGAAATCAGGTTACCAGTGCAATACTTAAAGTACCACGTTAGTGTGGGGTCTTGCAAAGCACTAACCAGTGTTTCTTTCTTCATTTGATCATCCATGATACCTTGAGATTCCCATACAGCCTTTGCGACAAACCAAAACTGGTTTGGATCTTCATTTTCCATGCCCTTGAAAACATGTAGCTTTATATAGCTCACCTTATTCAATAGTGGCGGAGGTGGCAGTGGTGTAGGCGAAGGAATATGCAGTGAAGGTGAAGATGGAGGCAGTGTGCGTAGGTGAGGTATTCACAGGAACCCTTGCTTTATAAACTGAACAATGCTCTGCAGAGATGCCTGTGTTGCTTCCTATTCAGCACTCAGACAGGGTTCAATTAGCGGGTTATATTCAAGGCCTATTCTTTTGTTGTTCCTGAGTGTCTTTCCACTTCCTATAGCCTCAAACATAATGGTAGCTGCATAACCCGCTTTTTAGACAAGAGCATCTTAATCCAAGTATTTAACCATTTTAAATACTTACCTCGCGACCCCTTAAAGAAGCGGCGCTCTTCTTCGCTGTAACTAACCGAGATATCGACTGTGAACTCTGTCACGAACCCTCCTATGATATAATCAATCCAATGATCGACAGTGCATGTGATCTTATCTTAAGAGGTTTGTAATCTCCACACTAGCTCCAGGGTTCAGACTATCAGACCATCAATCCTCCACCTTCCTTGGTCATCTACTAATTTCATGATCCACTCATACAACTCGACCAAGAAGGAACAAAAGAAGATCTCATGTATTTCTATGTACAGGTATCTATCCAACCACTATTCTTTCGTCAATCGCAAATTCATATTTTCTTACGCCGTGAATTTGTGGATCGTTCTATCCAACCAGTCTTTGATCTCTTTCTTAGTTGGATTCCAAGGATGCGACATCACACATCTTGTTATACAGATCCTGGTCTCGGCAACAGAACCATTTTTTGGCTTGATGGGCCCTGACCCAGGTTTAGCGTTAGTCAGCCAAGCAAATCCCTACACTAATGGCCCTTTTACCATCAATCCGTGGAGCATAGACTGAAGTCTCACTAGAAATAGTATGTGGGGATATAGGAACAAATATTCTGCACCCTAAGATGGTTGTGATGTCATTTTTATATCCTAACCCATTCTTTGCGCAGACCTATAAGCCCTTTATGGCTTATCAATGTAATTCTCTTATTCGTCCTTGAAGTCGCCGAAAAAGTCTCTAATCCTCCTTTGTGGACCCTAAATAGCCAATTCAGACACTTACGTGCCTCCGTAATTATCCTTACTTCTGTGTCTACAACGATTAGCTTAAATATTGGGTAACTTCAACATTCATTATGATTATCATTTGCAAACAGATATTTCTACCTGCATTCATATGACAAAGTAAAATACATAAATTCGTGCATTAATATAGCATTAATTCATAAACCCAGTATTCAACATAACATAATTACAACATTCATAACAGAAGTAAAATAACTCATACACAGATATCTCTAGAATAATTCTCTTTATTGATGGTTCAGATCTTCAGCACAGACTCTAACTTCCCTGCACACACAGCTGTAGGGGTCTGCGCACTTAGTTGCAAACTTCTACCCTAGGCCTCTGTGCACTCAACTACACATTCTCTTGCTATGCTAAGACCACTCACCCTTAGCTCTCACAGAATATCTAAACTAAGGGCGTAGGGGCCAAAAAATGTGAATACTTTACATTCTTTATACAAAATGTGGGCCTTTAGCCCCAAAACTTGGGATTTTAACCCCAGGGAACCTGTTCCCAAGAGGCCCCCAACACAAATCTGGTGACTTGGCCAGTACATAGATCTTGTCACGAAGACATCCCAGCTCCACCTGTACCACTACAACTTTGGAGGTTCACTGTGTTGCCTCCTGCTTCACCTACTCGACCAGTTGCTTCATTGCTAGCCCCGTGTTGCCTTCCTAAATTTTCTGCTATGTTTCCTACACACTAGCCAATTTTCCTTCAATGGTGGAAGTGAATGCATAGGCTTCCTCCAAGCAAGTCCCCAATCTAGCCTTCAATACTGCCTCCTTGTGCTGAGCTGCATCCACCTGTTCCTTTAATGCCTTCACTTCCTGTAGCTTCGCTAACCTTTGTGTAATGGTGACAGTGCACGCTGTTACTTTAACCTCATCATATCTCTGCTACAACTCCCGTGGCCTTGTTTCTAGCCTCTGCACATTGGGATCCTCCTGTAGGTTGGTGACTACCTCGAATGACTTCTTGAAGAGCACAATGAAATCCTTCACTGCAGAATCTATAGCTGTTACTACATCTTTGATAGTGGCCGTGCACTGCTCTTTAACCTCTAGTGGAGTCAAAGGTTGGGCCCTCAACTTGAGCTCTATAATTTTAACGTTCAGTTCAAACTAAACCTTAGCCATCTTTATTCTCACTTCACGTATTCTAGTAATGAGCTTCCAAATTCTCACATCAACTGTTGCATCTTCAGGAATATCCAGTTCTGGAACAGTCCTACATGCCTCAACCACCACCTTGGTCATGTGCTCATTCTTTTCGATGATGGCCTTAAGAAGATCAATGGTAGAATTCTTCTATACAACCATCTGAGCGTTGTTCACCTTCTACTCACCTATAACATTCAGGGTGCGCTGTTCTCAAGCCTGAAGTTATGTGATCACACCATCTTGTAAGGTGTGAAGGGCTTCACTTAGAAGCGCGGCCAAATTTAGCCCAACCCTCTTGAGGGTGCTGAAAGTGGCCCTGTTAGTTTCTCCTTCTACATTCGGTAGCACTATGGCCCAGGGATCCAGCGTGTGCACCATTTCTATTGCCTCCAAAGTTCCAGTCGCCAAACTAGTTGATGCTGCAATGCTTTGCCCCACACTATTTTGTACCTGTGACACCTAGATCTGCAACTCGCGGAGACCCATTTGAATGGTACCCAAGTCCTATTGTTGCTACTTCTCAAACTACTGCAATAGTTCCGCAGTCACATCACTCACCGTATCGTCAATGTCATTCAAATCACCTTCGGTCAAGGTGATTGGGTCTAGGGGCATTTTTTTGGCCTTGGAATTCCTTTACAACCCTACTTTCTCCTGATCCATGTTGCACATAACCTAGAACGGAGTAGTCTCTGAGTTTTATCCTCCTTGTTTGGATCATTGCTCTTCCTCTTCTGTCTCTGGGGAAGGAGATTTCTTACTCCTATTGGAGTTGCACTCCTCCTCTTCTTCCTGCTCTTCTGTCTGCTTTTTGGTAGCGTGCTCTACTTTGGCTTTGTCCTCAACCTCTTTCTTCCTCTTTTCAGCCAACTGTTCCATCTTTAGTCTGGCCTCTTCCTTCTTATGCTTCGTTGTAGACTTTCTGGACCCAGCTGTCAAGTCTAAGGGTGTGTGCCACTCTGCTGGCTAGCGGCTGAGGACCACCACAATTGTGTCATCTGTGGCCAGGTATGGAAGTTCATACAACTTTTGATTAGGGTCCTTCCATGCTCGCATGGAGACATAGTGGAAGTCATCCTTGAAGTCCAAATATCCTGCCAACTATTCGAAGACAGATGGTGATAATCACAGTTTGCAGTTGATGGTCATGTTGATACTCATCTCCACCAAGATCCAAAATATCTTTCTATCCTTGACCCTTTGGGGGTCCTTGGTGGCCCAAAGCGAAGCAAAATTTTCTATTTCTGGTAAATCTTACATGATCAGAGAAAACTGACTATCCTCTGGTAACTCCCATGCGACCAGTACTATGGGTAGCAGCAACCATGCATAGTGAAAAGTTTTTCTCTGATCCTGCACCTCTTTGCAGTTCGTGAGGAACTCACCACAGAGGTAGTGTGCCTAGTTGAATTGTACACCCTCCATGAACTGGGCCGCTAATGATACGACTGGTTCCAGCACTTCATCTATGCGACACTTCCTCATAATTTTCCTAGCTAGGATCTAGGTGTCTACTTTGACCACATGGTCAATTATACTACAAATGAAGTAGCCATGTGGCTTCTTGGTGAGCTTAAATTTGTCCTTCATTTACTCGGCAAGGTCGTGCTCACCTTTCTTTCTGCCCAATGCCATAGCCGAATTTAATCCTGAATGCGGAAGCCGAGTAATCCTATGGATCAGCATGTCAGTGATTGGTATTGGTTCTTCTAACCACAAGCACCCATCGTGCACCAAGCATAGAAGCTGTTTGATCACTATCATGGTTATGGGCGCACAGTTGTAATGCGGCACCCATAGCATGTTTATCAGTCCTACCTTGTCCACCCCTTTTATCCACTTCCTTGGCTTCAGCGCGGTCACACCAAAGTCCTTATAGAAAACACTATGCATGAATTGATCGGTCACTAAGTGGAGAAAGCACTCTGTATCAGTCAAATCCCAATCCTCCAGCTTTAAAGAGGGGACGCATGCCAGGCGCAGTCCTTCAAATGCGATCTTTTCTAGTAGCAATGTTGTATGCAGTATGACTTTTCTCTCATCAATGTCCTTTGAGACCTTTTCCTTGCCGTAGCGCAAAGGAATGTATGCAAGCAGTTTAGAGACAAGGTCGGACCCTTCAACGTCAACGTCCTCTGCCCCCATGTCAATGTCTTCCCCACCCATATTGATATCTTGAGTGCCTTCTTCAGGTTCCATGTCAACTACCATGCCCTTCTTCTACGCGGTGGGCCTTCTGTAGGTGTTTTCTGGGTGATGCGCGCATTGACGGTGTCGCTTTCTACTTATCTTTCTTTGTTTTCGGACCCTCTTTAGTCAGCATAGGCCTTGCCCTGGGTGACCTCAGCAATTTGGGTACCTCTACAGGTACTTTGACACTTGCAATCTCCGGGGCAGCTTCCTCAGTTGTCATTTCTACCTCTGGGGAAGCTCCCTCAACTGCTATTGCTTCTCCAACACTCATGGTTTGTGCAGGCACCCACATGATGCTAGTTAAAAGCTCATGTGTTTCCTACGGAAACCTCTCAAACGTTGAACTCACTATCAAATATTCAAAGTTCTCATGATTCATATGTGCCTGAGATCTCAACACCTCAATTCTCAAAATGCCAAGTGTTTTTTGCTGGGCAACCATCTGTAATTTATGGGCATTTCTGAATTCAAATCTAACTGTTCCCCCCAAAATTCATTTGTAAATGCTAAATTGGTGAAATGTTTTCAAAGATCTTGCCCTTAAATTCTGACTTTAAATGCCTCCTCCCCACTCCATTTAGCCATTTTTTCATCATCAAATCATGAACAGTGACCATAACAGTCACTTTTCGGCTACCCCGCATGGTCCCTTCTTCGATAATGCAGCTTCATGTGCATTTCTGCTGTCACTGTGACATTCCTTCATTCCACGCAGTTGCCCAATCACGCAGCTCCACAACCCAGGTAGTTTAGTTTATAGTTTCGCACCTCCTTTTAGCTACATGTAGCGCTAAGAATATGCTTCCATCATGCATTCATCTAGCCAAATCATTAGTGTATGTCTTCAATCGACTACCATTCACCTTTCCTGGGAAGGGTTCTCCATTTAATTTTACTAACTGAACTGCTCCATCATCGATAATCTCCTTGATGACATATGGCCCCAGCCAATGCATCCTAAATTTTCCTGCAAATTTATCAAAATTATTGTCATATAATAAAACTAAATAATTTACCTTGAAGGTGCGTAGTTTGATGTGTCGATTGTGCCATGCCTTTTCATGCTCCTTTTGAATTTGTTGATGGAATCCAACTAGAAATCTATCCTCTTCAATCTTTTTTAGCTGCATGAGCCTCTCCTCTAGGGCTCCACGATCTGCCATTCCTATGAATGCCGCTATTCATTGACTAGATACAATGTATTCCATTGGCATCATAGCTTCAACACCATAAACTATCCTGAAAGGCATTTGTCCAATCAGCTTCTTACAAGTTTTTCTATAAGCCCATAGCACCGCGGGTACGTGCACATCCTCGTCTTTTCTTTGAGAATTGCAAACCTTTGTTAGCATGCTCTCCAATATTTTATTAAATGCTTCCACCATCCCATTAGCTTGCAGGTGATATGGCGTTCTCTTCTGATGGTAAACCTGAAATTCCTTCATCATCGCGTTGATCGTCTCATTAAGAAAATGCATACCGCGATTGCTAATTAAAATTTTTGAACAACCAAACCTTGTCAGCACGTACTTAAAGATGAATTTTGTTGTTGTCATTCTTGTACATTCCTTCATAGGATTTGCCTCCACCCATCTGGTTAAGTACTCAATCGCGGTGATGATGTACCGTGCACCCATCTTCTTTCCTGGAGACTGAATTGGTCCCACAAAATCAATTTCCCACTTCTCGAAGGGCTGTAACGATATCTATGGATTCGGTGGCAGCTCATCCCTCTGCGAGGGTCTACCAGTCCTTTGGCATGCATCACATGCCCTACAATACATTTTTGAATCCTTATGCAGTGTCAGCCACCACAACCCAACGCGTAGAATCTTTTGCGTCGTTGCTTTTCCTGCATAATGACCTCCCATGGCTCTGCCACGAGCCTCAATTAGGATTTTGTTTCGTTCAAACTCTTGCACACAACGTCTCAATATTTCATCTGATCCCATTTTGTACAAGTGCCCTACTATGTCAAAAATTTTTGTCACACGCACCACTAGTTCCTTCTTCTGTTGACTTGTATACCCTTCTAGAGCCGTTCCTTTCATCAGGAAATGTATAATATCTTCAAAGTGAATGTCCACGATGTGCACTGCAAAGATTTGCACATTAGGCAATCCTTACTCCAAATTAGTAGGCTCTTCTCCAGTTTCAATGCGTGAGAGATGATCCAGTTGATGAGCCTCATCATGGGGTAATTATATGGTCCATAATTCACCTCCTAGCTTAGTCAAACCAACTTTCCTCATAACTTATTACATGTTTTTTATTATATTTTTTTTATGAGGTGAGTTACAGTTGGATATTATGCTTTGTGGACTAATATGCATTGAAATTAGGATTAAAGGAGAAAATCAAGGAATTTTGGCAAGCACTAAGGTCAAAACATGAATGGGACAAGGGAGAGGGATTGTAGGAGGTAAATCATCCTCATCTACTACTCCTCCATTTGCATATTCCTCCCTTCATCACATCAGCTCGGAGTGCAAATAGCAAAATCATGAAGACTAGACGGAATCCAGGCAAGTGAGGGACAAAGCACCAATTTATCTCGAGTTTGGGAGTCAAGCCTCCCTAATTTTAAGGAATTCATTGGGTACTTCAGATGTATAAGTAGAGAGGCCTAGGACCTTAGTAGGATTCATATTTTTATTCTAAAACTCTAATCTATTTTTGAGCTACAATACTTGTGAAAGTTCTCTTGATGTAATTTATTGTTTTGGTAATAAGAATGAGTTTTGTTTTGAGCCAGCACTGAGTTAACTTAGAGGGATGAAGCTCTTGGGTTAGGGCCCAACCCTATCAGCCAAGGCTCCTCTTTATTGTACATGTATGTTTAGTGTAGATTCATAGCTTCATTGTTAATTTGCTTTTTAGATGCATTTCCATTACAGGTAGTGTAGATTAGATTGGTTGTTTAATAGTTTGCTTCCATTTGTGCCTTATTTCAAGTAGCAGGTTAGCAAGGAGAAAAATGATCACCACAAGGTTTTTAGCAGGTGTCTCGGCCTCACTTCCTCCCTCTAGGACCATGACTTGAGGAAGGGACCCTTAAGCAGCCCCAAAAACATAGATTTCTAGTTCTTTTATGAGCTTTGCAGTTTGTTGTCTTTAATTTAGTATTTTGTTAGTTTTTCAAGGTAGATTTCATTGTCATATTTTTCATGTCCATTCTTATAGTAGATCTCATGCATAGTAGTTTCTTCATGCATAGTATAGGTAGTTGATTCATTAATTCTTCTTTTCTAGTTTATGAAAATGTATCTTGTTGCATAACTTCTTGGAAGACACACATGTTTTATGCAGAGAAAGTGCTTCAGGAGAAGACTAAGACTTCATAGCCAGCAACCACCTTCCACTTCATCCACCTTAGCCATCACTTGTTTTCACCATCACCTTCACTAGTTTTTCATCATTTTTCATAGAAATTCTCCCAAGCACATTGAGCGAATCTAGCCATCTATTATCTTGGATATTGACTCCTGAGTGATCCTAGACCTTATCTCACTCCATTCCACCCATCAAACACCTTTCCTAAGCCTCCCATCACCTCCAACACCTCATATTTAGCTCTCGGTTGTATCCTGTAGATTCCCTGTAATTCCTACAGGATCATCCTATAGGTTTCTAGTACATCATGTAGGTTTTCTTGAAATGGCCTGTTTTGCAGCCAAATTGATGGAAAACCTCTAGGAAGTCACCAAAAGCCTCCCAGGGGTCCTCCACACCATCCAACCATTTCATAACCCTTCCATCCATCCTAAAACATCCTTAATTCACCTTCCACATCCACAAAAACAATTAGTTGCATACATGATTTTGCATAAAAAAAAAAAGCAAAAACAGATTTAGTCAGTCTCTTTACTTGCACATTAGTGTTGTTTGATGCTTCTTACTTCTGCAGCTTAGATAGTAGCATTTTTTTCATGTTGATTTAGCATTTCTACCTGGCTTATCTTCTTAATTGGTTAATTAGGGAATGGTGAGATTTAGCATTACATGTTGACCTTCTTGATTAATGCAGTAGAGTAACTCTTTTAGAGTAGATTTACCTTTCTTCCATCAAATAATCAAGCTTCCTCATACTCCATAGAAGTCTGGCTTGGAACCCCAATGGTCTCTTGCTAGCTGAACAGTGACAACAGGTAGAACCATCACTTTTACTTGTGCATACAACACTGTCACCTCCAAGTTTGTACAAACCCCAGGTTGATAAGTAAAGATGGTAGCCCAGGAGTTGTAGCATCCTTGCTACAGTACTAGCACTCATCACTTTTTGGCACGGTTGCCGGGGAGGTGTCTGAGTAGAATGTGATTATTGCTTTCTTTTCTTCTATTTCTTGTCTTCAATACTCTGCCATTAGTTTATTTCTGCAAAAGCAATCTAATTGTTTCCTTTCTTTCATTTTGCATTTTCTGCTTTCCTTTCCATTTTGCAAGAAAGATTTCAATTTAGCAAGTAGCTTTTTCATTCTATTAGTAATTTTCATTCAATCATTAATTTCAATTATGCAAGTACTTTCCAAGTTTAAAAAAATACAAAACCAAACCGAGAATATTTCCTTTCATGCCATAGGAATAGGGACAACTTAGGGAAATTTTTTCCAAATACCCCCACTGCATCCAATAGCCAACCTTCCCTCTTCTTTTGTGGTTGTGAAATGGAGGAACCCTTAGGTGAGAAGCCTGACATATTTGAAGAGCCTACAGGGGAAGAAGAAGAAGAAGAACCCATTCCTACTGAACCAATGTATGAAAACAGAAATGACAGAGGGAATAGAGAGAGAGAGTTGAGGGTGCCTTCCCCATCAGGGAAACCAATGGGGACACTAAGATGAAAAATATAAGCCCCTCTACCCTACCTCATTTCCATGGCCTGACCACAGAGGACCTTGAAACTTTCCTATCTGAGTTTGTTGTTATATGACGAACCTATGACTATACAAATGATGAGCAAAAGTTAAAACTATTTCCATCTACCCTCAAGGATGCAACATTGTGCTGGTTCATGGGTTTTCCTAGAGATAGCATCAGAACTTGGGCTCACATGCAGCAGGCCTTTAACAACAAATATCAGGACTACTTTTAGTCAAAGGATACTAAAGAAGAAATTTTTAGGATGACCATAGGCAATGATGAATCCCTAGAGGATTATGAAGAAATATTTCAGCTTAGTTACAAAAGGTCCAGGTGCACACTTGATCTTGATTCATTGAAGTTGGTCCTGCTTAGGGTAGTAAGAGAAGATCTTCTAGATACCTTACATTTGTTAGAAGGAGGAGATATCTACCAATTACTCTATGAGGATATCAAGACTGTCTTTAGAAACCATTCTATGGAAGCTAGGAAAAAGGGTAGAGGTAGTCAAGCTATGGTCAGTACATTGTCTTCCAACTCATCCATCAAGGGTGAAATTGGAAACATGTTGGAAGATTTCAAAAGTGAGATGTTGCAAACCCTTGCCTTGCAAATTGACACCATGCACATTAAGAGGAAGCAAGAGGAAGAAGAGAGATTCTTGGCCATTTTTTGTCCTAGATGCATCAGGACGCATCCTAGGAATGAATGTCCATTGAACTCTATTGAAATTTGCTCGATCTGTGAAGAAAACCACTCCACAAACAAGTGCCCTTATTTTCCTGGACTTAAAGTTGTATATCAAGGGGCTGAATGGGTCACTGAATAGCTCTGCTACATTAACCAAAGGAGACATCATGGGCCTAGACCATACCAGTAGGGCATGCAAGGGTCGTCCCATGCATATTACAACCCCAACCAAACCACAACCATACCTTCTTGGGGACTACCTACCCATACTTACTGGTCTACACCCCCTCCTTGGTCCTATGCATCTCAGTATCACTCCCGGCCAACCAGCCAGTCATTTCAACCTTATGCTCCACCACAACCTCGGTGGAATGCATCACTCTAGGGGTGGAGGCCCCAATACAACAATGCTCCAGCTCTATTGCCTCCACCACCTTCCCAACCATAGCTTCTACACTCTTCTCCACCCAAGCAACCCCAGATGCCTACCCAGCCAAATCTGAACTTGAACAATAGGCAGGCTCTGCAAGTATATAGTAGAGAGACATCATATCCAACTTATGCTGTGGAAATACAAGAGATTAACCTGAGATCTGGGAGAGTTATACTAGATAACCAACCTCCACCTCTACCTAGGGAGGTTGAGGAAGAAAGAGAGGAAAGAAATATTAAAGTAAATCCACCCTTTCCTGAGAGGTTAGCCCAACCACTCCAGCCTACCCCAGAAGAGACTGAACTTCTGGGAGAATTGAAAAATCTGTGTAAAGATTCCACTTCTCCAAGAAATAAAAGATGTTCCTATTTACAATAAGTTGATTAAGGAGAATTGCTTCAAGTATCCAGGGAGGCAAAAAGGGGATCCCCCTACCATTATGTCATTAGGTAGCTGTCTGACTTAATGTTGGGATAGGTAATGTGTCCAAAATATTTGGACCCTAGAAGCCTTGTAGTGGATGTGCACATCAATGGCACCATTGTCCCACACACTCTAATTGATATTGGGGTTGCCATTAATATGATGACCAAGGAAACAATGCTCAACCTCAACCTCCAAGCTTCATGAAGGAAGACCACAACAGTTTTGCAACTTACAGACCATTCCACAGTAACCCCTGAGGGAATTCTGGAAGATGTCATGGTCTCCATTGACTCTTGGGAGTACCCTACAGATTTACTAGTTTTCTAGCCTAAGGCTAAGCTGACTGGTTACCCTCTCATCCTTGGGAGACCATGGTTGGCCACTGTCGATGCTTACATTAGTTGCAGAGCTAGGAATATGACCATCAAGAATGGGCATATTAATTTTAGGTATGTTCTATGCTAGAGCAATTTATTTAATTTCTTTTCCATATTAGCAATCACATAAACATAATGTAAACTACAGATAGAACATAAATATAAATCACAGAAGACAAGCTAAGACAAGAGGACACAAGATTTGGTGCAAGCCAGGGACAAACCCCACAATATGTGGGGAAACCCTTGATCAATTCTTCTTTTATGTTCTTCAAAGTTCAACAGAGAAAGAGAGAGAGAAATATAGTACATTTACGATAGAAGTGAACACTTTGACCTATCTAGATCTAGCATAGATCATTTCTTATAACAATGAGATAAATTGAAGACATTCTGCTTCAACTCATTCTATAAAGTGACTCCATCACCTATCATCGTTCTGCATCTCGTCCATTTGCTGCACCTGACTGTGTAGCACCATCATGCTGCATCATGCATTATCATGCTGCTCATGATCTCATACATCACGTTGCCCATACATCATGCTGCCCATGAGCTACATCATACTACCCATACATCATGCTGCCCATGAGCTACATCATACTGCCCATACATCATGCTACCCATGCTCCATGCATCATTGTGCTACCCATGCACATGATTACATTTACCATGATGCTCATACATCATGCATCATGCTGCTCATACTACTGCCCATTATGTAGCTCATCATGCTGCTCATAATACCCTTCTGTTGCTTCATTATGGAGGTCATATACATATCAGCCTTAGCTGCTTTGCTATGGCTTGCAGCCTAGCAAAGCAGCTAGGCTATAGTTCCACGCAATCCCATTATACACAGTGTATATATAACCATGACTGCCCAGCGTATAACCATTCATGAAGTTGTTGCGTATGATTCCACCTGCGTGTATATTTATTCTTGAATCCTGTGCCTCTATCCATGCTATGCATATTAGGGCCTGCGTATGTCCATGACTGTGTTCCATCATTCCCATATTGCATATTATATGACAGCGTGGTATATTATATGACCTGAGTGACTGCGTTGACTACGTTAAATACATATATGCCTGAGTTATATATGTTGCCTGCGTAACTGTATCTATTGCTGCGTGGAAGGAGTCTCTGGACAACGTATGAGTGTTTTCCATGCATTATATGACTAGCGCACTAAGATATAGTGACTGCGTGATATATGGCAGCATTCCATATTACCTGTGTGGATCATCCTTATCTGCAGCGTGGATATCCTCATGTGCCTGCGTGAATATGGTCACCATCAGCTGCGTGGATATGCCTTCATCATAGCGTATGGATTGTCTGCTCAGCATGTAGGGACAGCGTGGTAAGATTCTTCATTTGGACAATGTTTCTTTCAACTGTGGCTTCACCATGTTACTGCGGCTACCTTTTGTTTCATGACTGCATTATCCATGACTGCGTTATCTATTAGTGTATCATCACTGCGTGTAATATCAGCGTGAAATCCATGTAATATTGCGTGTAATATCTATTGCCATTGCTGCATGCTATTGGCAGCGTTCCATTGACCGTGAATCATGAACAGCGTTATGTGCGGCTCTTCAAGAGTAGATTAGGGCAACATATCACTGCGGCTTCCATGGCTCCCTTTTACTGCATCTTCCATCTACCCTGGCTGCGTATATGGCATCATGTTTTACTATGTATGCTATGCGTTAGAATTAGGGCATCATAGGCCAGCGTACATTTTCATGGTTACAAGCAGGCTATCATTGGCCCACTCTTCATCGGGATGTGAGAAAATATACTACTGAGTGTGATCAGTGCCAAAGGATGGGAAGGCCTACTCCAAGAGATGAAATTCCTCTATAGCCTCAAGTGACTTTCGAGCCATTTGACAAGTGGGGAATGGACTTCATTGGGCCTATTGACCCTCATTCCAAGCAAAAATAGTATATTATTGTGTGCAATGATTATTTGACTAAGTGGAATGAAACTAAGGCAATTAATGCAGCAACAGAGGAGAAGGTGGTTGAGTTCCTAAGGGAGAATCTATTCTACAAATTTGGGTACCCTAGAGAGCTGGTCATAGACCAAGGAAGCCATTTTTCCTCCAACATGATTGAATACATGCCCAACCATCACAAGATCAAGCATAGAACCTCCACTCCCTATCATCCACAAGCTAATGGGCAAGTGGAGGTGACCAACAAAGCACTGGAGGGCATCTTGACCAAAGTAGTAAGCAGCAGCGGGAAGGATTGGGAAAATAGACTAGTTGAGGCCACCTGGGCATATAATACCACATGGAAGACAACCACTGGATTCAAACCCTATGAGCTATTCTATCAGAAAAAGACCTTGCTGTCCATTGAATTTGAGTATAACACATTAAGAATGGAAGCCCAACTAGATATGGATCTCAGCAGTGCACAAAAAGAGAGATTGTTCCAGTTGAATGGTTTGGATGAATTCAAAATGCAAGCCCTCCTACATACAGAGGTAGTTCAACTTCAGAGGAAGATCTGACATGATAAAAATATCAAGGAGAAGCAATTTCAATAAGGTGATTGGCCATTTCTATATGATTCTAGGTATAAAGACTTCAAGGGCAAGTTAAGGACAAGATGGCTAGGACCTTATGTTGTGGAAATATGCCACGATAATGGTTCAGTGAAAATCAGAACCATAGAGGAAGAAGCCATTCCTTTGCTTGTTAATGGACACCGATTGAAAATTTACAAGACACCTTTATCAAAACAAGATTCCATTGATGATATCAATAAAACAGTGATGATAGTGGAGCAAGTTCCAACTCCTCCATCATCAAATCACTGAGAAAAAGAAAAAAGAATAACGACTCAGGTGAAACCTCCATGAGGCGTCCAAGTCCTGTCATTGGGTTGAAAACCTCTTGAGGCGGCTTAGTGGTGTCAAAAAAAAAAAAAAAAGAGAAAAAGAAAGATCCCTGGGTGAAAACCTCTCTTGAGGCACCCAGGGAAAACAACTAGGGTGAAAACCTCTCTGAGGCAGCCTAGTTGTTTTTCAAAAAAAATAAAAATAAATAAATCATGAAATTTCCATTTGTAGGTCAGCAAGAAGGACGGTTAAAGAGCAAAGGAGGATCACCAAGAGATGCCTATCACTCACATATTTATTCCCACTCATTACCACTCCTTCCTCCATCATTTCTGTCATTTTTTTCACTCCATTGCTTCAATTTACAAAGGGACTGTGTTTTCTACAGGATCCCCTGTATTCCTACAAGATCCCCTGTAAACCTACAGGATCATCCTATAGGAAATACAATGACCCGGAAATCCTATAGGAAGCAGTCCTAAGGCAAGTGAGTGAATTTCTAGTCTAATAAAATTCACCCTCTTCATAATTCAATCCCATGCCTTGTCCACCATCATCACCCCTACACTCACCATTTAAAAAAAATAAAAATTGTTTCAAGAGTTTTTTTCCAGTCTTTTAAAAAAGGGAAACAAGGAGGAATAAAGAGCATCTCGTAAGGATTCCTTTCTCTCCACACTCCTATTCCTTCTTTCCATCCATGTCACCATCCTCACAACCCCAACAAGAAGAATGATTAAAGAGTTTTGAGGGAGACGCAACTACAGGACATTTGTAGGAAATCCTGTAGTAGCCTATCGCACAGAATATGAATCATACCAGCAACAAGCCTTCAACAGGATGATCCAGGAGCTCCAAAGCAGAAGCATCATATCTTCAACCACATGTAACTACACAAACAAAGAAGCCATTAATAGACATCAAGAGGAGGAAGAAGAATAGCATGTAGCAAATACACACAGTAGCACCTCTAGTCTTCGACAACTACAGTATAGCATTGCAACCACAGTTAAGTATCTCGCTCATTCTCTCATATGCATCATGTAGTCAAAAAAATGTAAGGGTTATGAGATAGTTGGCTTATAACTGAAAAGGTGGCCAGTTAAATTGGCCACCTTCGTTTAGTCAGCACATACACAACAGGGTGTCCTCTCACACGTGGTTGCAGTCAAATCAAAGATAGAGAAGGATTAGGACAAAAGTGGTTAAAACTACAGATGTATAAGGTGGGAGATGATTACAAGGAGTGGGGAATGATGAGGTGGTAGTGGGGACCAACAATCCAAAAATGGAAACGTGCCTTTGTTGTCAGCACACCACCTCACCCTGAATCACCATAAGAGGAAATAAAACATCGTTCCCATGCATTCATGCATTTCACTTCCTCAAAACTCACTCTCTCAGGTCGCTCTCATACCTAGGCAACCCACCAGAAGTAAAACTCCATTGTTTTACTGTACATGAATTCTTACAGGATTGCACAGGAATTCCTACAGGATCATGCATAGGAATTCCTACAAGATACACAGAGACTGTCTATAGGATTGTCAGAGAAGAGTTTAGAAGGGATAACATGGGAGTTGGCCACTGCAAAAAATCTAACGAGGTATGCTCTGTAATTACATCCTTCTTTACAAGTAATTGAACCATAAATCCTCTAAGTTTGAGTGAATTTAGAAATTTGTAAGGCTATTACATACACAATCATCTCTGTTTGGTTCTAAATTTGAAATTGTCTCAAACCTCTCATCTCCTCAAACTTCACCAACAAGATGACAGGAGGGTTTAATAGGAGGGATCCCACTAACACTGTGAGAATCCAAAAACACCCCCAAATGCTTGAAATCTTCACAAGACATAATTGGATGGGGTTTTTCGAAAAATTCAGAGGGTATGATGATGGGGTGGCTCAAGCATTTTCTCTCTCCCTCACTCCACTCACCAAAATCCATGCCACAGTTGTAATAAGGGGCCTTTCTATATATCTCACCCCTGAGCTCATCAGCAAAGTCACCACACTTCCCCTAGGAATACCACAGAGGAAAGAAGACAAAGGAGATAGCCAAGTTTCCAAAAGAATTTTTTTTTAGAAGGTGAGGAACCCACTGAGGACAAAAATGGAGTAAGGAGAGAAAGTCTGCCATATCCATGGAATGAGGTAAGCTACCAACTTATAAAATACATTTCATGTGAGGGTAGGTGTAGTGTGGTATATGGCTATCATTTTAGGATCCTTGAAGAATTGAGATTTGGAGCAGAAACACCCCCTCACCAAAGGCTCAGCATACCATATTTCCTGCTTCAATCACTCATAGACTCAAGCATCAATGTGAAGGAGGGAAATTCCCAACATTTAGATCACCATGTGTTGATTAGGATCCTTATAGAAGATTCCCTCCAGAACCTCAGAACATGGTCAGTTTTCAGAGACATGCCAGCACAGGATGACATCAAAGCTCTCACATATGATGTTAGTCCTACTGTCAGTGAAGAGGAAGTAAAGCAGGAAGAGGAAGATACATAAGGAGATGAGGATGAGATGGATGAAGAAGGAGATGACACAGAAGAACATGATGAAGATGAAGAAGAAGAGGGAGAAGAGAAGGAGGATGATGAAGAAACAAAGGAGGATGTTAAGGAGGAAATTGATAGAGATGATTAATATCTACAAGAAGAAGAAGACAGGAAGGACATAGTGGAAGAAGGAAATGGAAAAGAGCGGAAAAAAACAAGGAGGAGTCACCTAGGGTGTCTCCAGAAGCCACTCAAAGAGAGGCAGTAGTTGCCCTCACTGCTCTTAGAACCCCAATCAAATAAAAAGTAAAAAGACAAAGGCAGACCCCATTATATTTCAGGACAAGAAAAAGCACAAGAATAAAATAGGGGAAACCCCAAGCAGCAACCAAAATTACTATTGTCATTGAAGACTCCCCTACACAAAAGGAGAAAATGCCTTCCCTTAATTCCCCTATCACCTATGTGAGAAGGCCTGCTACTAAATAAACTTCCTCCAAGGGAAAAGAAATCCTACAGGATACACAACAAAATTTACAGGAAGCAAAAATAGTCCTACAGGATACTCTGTTGAACCTATAGGAGGCACAAAAATTGGAAAGGAAGGTAGGGGAGTAGCAAGAAACTAAGAAAGAGGACCTAGAGATAAAAGAACCCAGCCCCCAACCTAACCTGGACTCGTATTACCAGTTTATTGAAGGAGGCAGGGTCATACCTCAAAAATTTTCCATCCCATTGTTCTTCGAGCTTGAGAAGGAGAGGGCCAAAACTCACTAATGGATGCATATTTCCAAATAAAAGGGGGTGGAAGACATTGGACACATGGAAGAGAAACTCAAGGAGATGGGCAGAGAGATAAGTGGCTTGTGGGACAAGGAAGCCATAATGAGAAATCAACTAGAGACAACAAATGCATGGTTGAGGGGATAGCTACAGGAAAGAGAGAATCAATTGATATATATGGCCAGTCTCTCTTTGGAAGCAATCCAGTGTAGGATTCTAGCTAAATCCTATGCTCTGTACCTCAAAGAACAGTGGCTAAAATTACAGATTAAGACCCTAGCACAGAGAGGCACCATGCCATTTCAGGACTACAACCAGTTTATTGATCTTTGTGATCAAAGTACACTAGAATATTGGGCCAAAATGGCTGAGTTTTATTTGCACAACATGGCCCTCACAGGCATGAATGTATGGGACCCTAATTCCAAGCTAGGATATTTACAATTAATGGCTTTGGAATCATGGATGAACCATGAGGAGTCAAGGGCTGCAGAGATGAAAAGGATATTGGTAAGAGAGAAACCGAACCTCTTCTAATCAGTGCTAAACAATCAAATCCCATGGCCCTCATCAGTACCCATAATTTGATTGCAAATGATCCTCAGCTAGCACCTAGATATCTTGCTTCCAAAAAGCAAGAAATTTCACATTTTGAGGACATGTTTAGGTTGCTAGGAGATGATAGATTACATGATTTCCTGAGGATATGGAACACATTTCCATACAACTTAAAGATAAGAGAGTATCACTCTCCTCAAAGGTTGAGAGAGGCACTAAATAGGACACCTATGTATAAGCAATCTATGCAAAGGTTGAAGGTCAATTGGATTGGCCTAAAACTCAGTCCACCACTACTCTTAGGGATGCTAGAAGGGAGGAAGGAAGAAGAAGAGAAGAGGCAGTGGGAGGAGGTAGAAAAGAAGGTAGGCTTCTATGAACAAGAAGAGGAGACAACAACAAAAGCATGGGATGTCAGAGAGGCCACTAGAGCCATGAAGGATATGGATATTCATTAAGTTGCTCAGTGGATTAGCAACACTTTCAGTAGGGGATTGATGATGAGCCTCATCATTGGGTAATTATATGTTCCTTAATTCACCTCCTAGCTTAGTCAAACCAACTTTTCTCATAACTTATTACATGTTTTTATTATATTTTGTTTATGAGGTGAGTTAGAGTTGGATATTATGCTTTGTGGACTAATATGCATTTAATGCGGGATTAAAGGAAAAAATCAAGGAATTTTGGCAAAGACTAAGGTAAAAACTCGAATGGGACAAGGGAGAGGGATTGTAGGAGGTAAATCCTCCTCATTTACTACTCCTCCATTTGAGTATTCATCCATTCATCACATCAGCTCGAAGTGAAAAAAACCAAATCATGAGGAGTAGAAGGTAGCCGAGCAAGTGAGGGACAAAGCACCAGTTTATCTCAAGTTTGGGAGCCGAGCCTCCCTAATTTTAAGGAAGTTGTTGGGGACTTCAAATGTATAAGTAGAGAGGTCTAGGACCTCAGTAGGATTTAGATTTGTATTGTAAAACTCTAAGCTATTTTCGAGCTGCAATACTTGTGAAAGTTCTCTTGATGTAATTTGTTGTTTTGGTAATACAAATGAGTTTTTTTTTAGCCAGTACTAAGTTAACTCTGAGGGCTGAAGCTCTTGGGTTAGGGCCCAACCCTAGTAGCCAACGATCCTCTTTATTGTACATGTATGTTTAGTGTAGATTGATAGCTTCATTGTTAATTTTATTTTTAGATGCATTTCCATTACAAGTAGTGTAGATTAGATTGATTGTTTAATAGGTTTGTGCCTTATTTCAAGTAGTAGGTTAGTAAAGATAAAAAGGATCACCACAAGGTTGTTATCAGGTGTCTCAGCCCCACTTCCTCCCTCTGGGACCATGACTTGAGGAAGGGACCCCTAAGTAGCCCCAAAAACACAGATTTATAGTTCTTTATGAGATTTGGAGTTTGTTGTCTTTAATTTAGTGTTTGGTTAGTTTTGCAAGGTATATTTCATTTTCACCTTTTTCATCTCCATTTCTGTAGTAGATCTCACTCATGCTTTCATTCCTTTCAACAACTTTCTTCATGCATAGTATAGGTAGTTGATTCATTAATTCTACTTTTCTAGTTTAAGAAAATGTATCTTGTTGCATAGCTTTTTAGAAGACACATGTTTTAATTAGAGGAGGTGCTTTAGGAGAATACTAAGACTTCATAGCTAGAAACCACCTTCCACTTGGTCCACCTTAGCCATCCCTTGTTTTCACCATCACCTTCTCTAGTTTTCATCATTTTTCATAGAAATTCTCCCAAACACATTGAGCGAATCTAGCCATATATTATCTTCGATATTGACTCCTAAGTGATCCTAGACCTTCTCCCACTCCATTCCACCCATCACACACCTTTCTTAAGCCTCCCATCACCTCCAACACCTCAAATTTAGCTCTCAGTTGTATCCTATAGGTTTCTTGTAATTCCTACAGGATCATCTTGTAGGTTTCTAGTACATCATGTAGGTTTTCCTGAAAATGCCTGTTTTGAGGCCGAATTGATGGAAAACCTCTAGGAAGTCACCAAAAACCTTCTAGGGGTCCTCCACACCATCCAACCATTTCATAACCCTTCCAGCCATCCTTAAACATCCTTAATTCATATTCCACATCCACAAAAACAATTAGTTGCATACTTGATTTTGCATAAAAAGAAAAAAAGCAAAAATAGATTTAGTGAGTGTCTTTACTTGCACATCAGTGTTGTTTGATGCTTATTACTTCTGCAACTTAGATAGTAGCATTTGTTTCATGTTGATTTAGCATTTCTGCCTAGCTTATCTTCTTAATTGGTTAATTAGGGAATGGTGTGATTTAGCATTACATGTTGACCTTCTCGATTAATGCAGTAGAGTAACTATTTTAGAGTAGATTTACCTTTCTTCCATCAAAGAATCAAGCTTCTTCTAACTCCATAGAAGTCTGGCTTGGAACCTGAGTGGTCTCTCGCTAGCTGAATAGTGACAACAGGTAGGACCATCACTTTTACTTGTGCATAGAGCATTGTCACCTCCAAGTTTGAATGAACCTCAGGTTGATAAGTAAAGCTGGTAGCCCAGGAGTTGCAACATCCTTGCTTCAATACTAGCACTCATCACTGGTCCTGCATTCAATTGTCCTAGTTTCACAATGACTTCAAAATCATATTCCCACAACAACAACAACCACCTACATATCTTCCCCCCAACACAGTCTTGTTGACCAGGATTTTCAATGGAGAATGGTCTGTATACATCTTAAAATGTTTTCCCAATAGATAATGCCTAAACTTCTGGAGAGAATACACCATAGCTAATAATTCGTGCTCTATCGTGGAATAATTTTTCTCATCTTTGGACAGTGTCCTACTTACAAATGCTATCAGATGATCCAAGTCCTCTTCACCGACCTCTGTCAGTACTGGTCCTAGCTCATACATGACGCATCCACATGCACATGAAATTCATTCTTCCAATCCAAGAAGACTAGGATCAATGCGGTGACCATTTTCTCCTTTAGCACATCCAAGATCTTCTGACATTCTTAATTCCAACACAATGTAACATCCTTCTTTAATAGTTTTTCCATTAGCATAGTCATCTGGGCATAGCTCTTGATGAATTTCCTATACTATCCCATATACCCCAGCATTGTGCGCAGTTGTTGTACACTCCTTGGCACCTCCAAATTGATTATGACCGTGATCTTCGCAGGGTCTACCATCAAGCCTTGTTTGCATACCACATGACCCAGCAAGATCCAAAAACGGACACAAAACAAACATTTCTTCAAATTGAGCGTGATCTAGTACCTCTGGCATGTATTTAACATTAAGCGCAGACTTTCCACATGGTGCTTTACCAATCCAAAAACTGTCCAATCATCAAAGTATACCTCTAGAAATTTATGAATGAAGTCCTTGAACGTCGTGATGACTACGCGCGAAAATATCGTCAACACATTCTTTAGCCCAAAAGTCATTACAGTGTATGGAAAGCATCCCCACTCGGTCGTGAAGGTCATCTTACATCTATCCTCTCGTGCGATTTTTATCTGATGTTACCCAGAGAACCCATCAGTGAACTAATATGCTTCTTGGCCACCAACATTATCCAGGACCTCATCGGTGAATGGAGTTGGGAAGGGATCATGCACACAGGCATCATTCAACTTCCTGAGATCTACGCATATCCTTATTTCATCCTTCTGCTTCTTTACCTGAACTATTATTGAGCTCACCCAATCAGATTCTTCTACCAGTTCAATAATACCTACCATGAGCACCTTATCTAACTCTAAGTGGACCTTTTCTTTATACTTCAGATTAAGGCGGTAGGGCCTTTTCTTCACAGGCTTCGTGTCCAGTTTTAGGGTGATATACATGACACCCAAGTCCTCTATTATTCCTTTCATATCTGAAAACTTCGTGGGGAACAGATCCTTATATTCACGGAGTAGTTTGGCGACCTTATAAACTGTCGCATCGTCCAAGTAGTCCCCAATCTTTACAAACTTCAGCTCTGCCTTTGTGCCAATGTTCACCTATCTAGTTTTGAGTGGCTTGGTTATGTCTGGGTTCTTTAGTTATGGTCCCTCAACTTCACGGTGACCTTCAATCTCTAGAATATTAATCTTCCTCGGGTCTTCGTCTTCTTCTTCCACTGTTACATTGAAGCACTCCATCGGGTGGCTTAGTTGGGTAGTCTAATCAGGTTGAATCAAAGCTAGACGATCATGTGGTATCCTGAAGATCATTTCCTTAACCTTCTACAATGCTTCATCGATACATTTAAACCCATCCTCAAATCTGAACATCATCAAAAATCCTTAGTGCAAAACATCCCATTCTTTAGTGCCATGGAGTTATGCCTCCAAGTACCAATTCATCGGTATAACATCCAAGGTATGACAAAACAGATGGACCCACTTCGGTTGAGGCATTGCTCCATACGCTTTAGTCCATTTGTCCAAATGGTCATGCAAATCATTTCTCCCATCATATTTTTCTGTTAGTCGAACTTGTGGGTGGCCAAACAACACTCTCATCATTTTTCTGTATATGCACCAATCATCAAAATTGTCCTTTTGTGTGCCCAACCATCTCATAGGTGTAGCGTGTGGCGCCCAGTCCAAGGCCTGGAAGTGATGCTTCTATAGAACTTCTCTCTCAAATGCATCAAAAAAGTGACCAACATCAGTTAAACCATCATAGAAAGGCAGATTTCTTACCTTTGATGATACACAATGCAACGACTTGGTCATCATATTATAGCGCAACGTAGATACTTCATGCAGTCAATTCTACTAGTGCTCCAGTTATTCATCTAAATATGATGGGTAGTAACTCTCGCAGTCCCATGTAATATGTCCATCTTCTATTGGATTCAGCCAATCCTGATCTTGCACCGTTATATTATAAATCTGGTCCAAATCATCATCACTTTCATAATCGCGGATTGGTCCAGTATAGCACGGTCCTTCTGCAGGGTCGAGTGGAACCACTACATAGAGTGATTTCTTCTCAAATATCATCTTCCACTTCCTCATATTGATTACCCCATTCATGTCAGTGGCCCAATCGATCCCAAGGAGCGTGGTGTAGGGATTGTCGTCATCCATAATTTATATCACTTCAAAATCATATAGTGTGCTTGCATCTTCAATATAAACTGTTACCCCCTGCAATCTCCCCATTGGGATGATTTTTTGTTGATTCGCCATCCTTAGCTGAATCGGAGACCACTATAGTGCAGGTCTCCCCACTCTATCCCATGTCTGTTTCGGCAAAACATTCGCGTTCGACCCCAAATCTAAAATGACTTGATCCATCTCGTATTCTCCTATTTGTGCAATAAGCCTAATCTCACACCTCGTTATCGTCTTATGCCTGCCATTCTTTTTGACTACGCGTGGTCTGTCAGTAGCATTTTCCTTCCCATCACACCTATTGATTAGCTCTTGCAGTCCCTCCACAGCCTTGCTATCACATAGCAATTTCATGTACGTCTCCAAAAACATGGTAATCATGGACAGGTCCATTTCTTCAGCTGGCTTCTCCTAACTCCCTAAGGTAGAGGCCTCAGTCAAACTTTTCTTTGCTTCCATAAATGTTTCTTTTGCGCGTTCTACATCAAACCCGGTCTCCTTTTCTGGTGCTTTTTGGACCCAGTCACCTTCTTCAGGTTGCTTCCCTTTATCTTCACTAGTTGTTGCCCCACTCCGCAACACAATATTTACCTCAGGATCTTCCTCGTGAGGCTTAGCCCTCATCATATGCAGGTTCTAAGTTAGTTGATAAGGCTATGCCCCCTTTTTGCGTATCTTATCTAACAATATAGGGCAATCCTCCATCGCATGTTCAAACTGAGTACAATAGCAACATGACAATTGTGTCAGATTCAGGCAGTCTCACACGTAGTGTCTTGGTCCTCCACAATCATAACAAATAACCTGCCCTCGACCTCTACTAGGTCCTCCTCCACCTCGGCTTTGTCTGTGCCCCTGATACTCGCCTTGCACTCCTCCAGTGGCTTGGTTCAGAGGCCACGTTTCTACCTACATCCTATATGCAGGTGTCCTATCCATCATTAATTTGTAACTCTAGCAATTGCACTCATCATGACCCACTGATTGACAAAAGTTGCAGAAGAGCTATTGTGGTGTCTATACGAATTTCTGCAGCAAATGACAATTATCTATCACATGTCTCCCAGCTACATCACAGATGGCACACCATATCGCAAGCCCTGTACTTGACGCTGCTAGAGCTTCCAGCCTCAGAGGCATTGGTCCCCCTGCTGCAACATAATTTGTGGAAACTCGATAGTGATCTTTGTCGTGCCCCTGACTTTTGCACTTCAGGCACCAAACTTCTTCGCACACCTCGGGCCGAGCTATTCTATCTTTCTTTAGACTCTGGATTTTGAGGCAAAGGTTCTACAACTATGCATGAATTTTCTGAGGCCCCAAATTATCATCTTGCATTGGCATCTCATGCAATCTCATCGCAATTTCCAGAGATTCCACCTGGGTCCCAATCTTCTATTGTGATAGCACAACCCTTAGATGAGGCGGGAGTGAGGCCACAAACCATTCACGGTGCTACCCATCAGTCAGGTTCATGTTAGCCTCATGGGTTGTACACTTCAATCTCTGATTCAAATCCTAGGGCATCTCACTAGGCTTCATCATGATCTCTTTGAATCCCACAATTGATTGTTCTTCAGACTTAGGTCTACTAAATTCCTTATTCAACACAGTTTGGATATCTGCCAATGCAGACATCGAGTTATCAGTGTAGTACTTAATGTACCACGTTAGTGCATGGTCCTGTAAATCACTAACAAATGTTTATTTCTTCATTTGATCATCCATGATAACTTGAGATTCCCATACAACCTTCGTGACGAACCAAAACTGGTATGGATCTTCATTTCCCATGCCCTTGAAAACAGGTTACTTTATAGAGTTTGCCATATTGAATGATGGCGGAGGTGGTAGTGGTGTAGGCAAAGGCATATGTGGTGGAGGTGAAGATGGAGGCGGTGTGGGTGGGTGAGGTATTCATGGGAACCCTTGCTTTATCAACTAAACAGTGCTCTACGGAGATGCTTGTGTTGCTTCCTCATCGTCACTCAGAGGGGTTTCAATTAATGGGCTATATTCAGGGACTGTTCTTCCCTTGTTCCTGAATGTCCTTCTAGTTCGCGTATCCCCAAACATCAAGGTAGCTGCATAACCCACTTTTCACACAAGAGCATCTTAATCCAAGTATTTAACGATTTTGAATACTTACCTCGCGGCCCCTTGAAGAAGCGACGCTCTGCTTCACTGTAACTTTCTGAGGTATCGACCGCGAGCTTTGTCATGAAACCTCCTATGATACGATCAAGTCAATGATCGACAGCGTGCACGATCTTATCTTAAGATATTTCTAATCTCTGCACTAACTCCGGGGTCCGGACATTTGGACCGTCAAGTCTCCACCTTTCTGGGTCGTCTGCCAATTTCATGATCCACTCGTACAACTTGACTCAGAAGGAACAAAAGAAGATCTCATGGATTTCTATGTACAGGTATCTGTCCAACCACTGTTCTTTTGTCAATCACAGATTCTTGCTTTCTTGCACCACGAATTCATGGATATTTCTATCCAACCAGTCTTCAATCTCTTTCTTAGTTGGATTCCAATGATGTGACATCACACATCTCGTTATGTAGATCCTAGTCCCGGAAATGGAACCATTTTTTGGCTTGATGGGACCTGACCCAGGTTTAGCGTTAGTTAGCCAAGCAAATCCCTACAATAATGGCCCTTTTGGCATCAATCCAGGGAGCGCGAGTGAAGTCTCACCCGAATGAGTATGGGGGATGCAGAAACCAAGTTTCTGCACTCTGAGATGGTTTTGATGTCATTCTTATACCCTAACCCTTGCTTCGCGCAGACCTATAAGACCTTTAGGGCTTATCAATGTACTTTTCTTATTCCTCCTTGAAGCCTCTGCGAAAGTCTTTGATCATCCTTCGTAGACCCTAAATATCCAATTCAGACCCTTATGAACCTCTGTAATTATCCTTACTTATGTTTCTACCCTAGTTAGCTTAAGTATTGGGTAACTTCAACATCCATTATCATTATCGTGCGTAAATAGATATTTCGACTTGTGTTCATATGACAAAGTAGAATACATAGATTCATGCATCAACATAGCATTAATTCATAAACCTAGTATTCAGCATAATGTTGGGCATGGAATCCCCCCACAACATGTTTTCGGGCTTAAATCCCAAGTTTTGAGTTGTTATTATTGTAAAATCTCCGCGAATTGCAGGCGCAGAGCACAAATTATATGTTAGAGTCATAAGGTTGTATGCCCTAAGTTTTGAATGTAGTGTTAGCCTACCCATGGTCCACAGACCATGGGGTTGTACAAATAGAGCGAGGCTCTAAGTTGTAAAGGAACGAAGGAATTGAACCAATGGATAGAGTCTAAATGATAGCGAAGCATAGAGAAAGAGTCTAAGTGTCTTGGGTCATAGTAGTAGGAAGAGGCTCTGCTACTGAGTTTGTAGAGGCCTAGTAGAGTCCGCAGCTGAGTGCACAGACCCCTGCAGCTGAGTGCATAGGGTAGTGTTGAGTCTGTAACAGAAAGAAGAAAATAATAAAGAGAAGTTTAATTTGAATCTTGTGTATCTATTCTGAGTTATTACATGTTTAATATTACTTGCAATTATACTATTTATTTACTACGCACACTTACATGAATTTTGAATACTGTTAAGAATAACTAAAACTGTATAAATAAGTTCAGTTAATCACCTAATATCAGCTACGAGGAGGAACTTTGGTAATAACACTATTTGAGCCTCGGGTAGGGCTGCACAAAGACAGCATCTCGGGCTGCGAGGTACAGGTAAGTGGGCGTAGTGACGTACACGCGGGATTGAACCGTGCACCACTTGAAATCATCAGACATCTCTAGGGTGCGGAAATATGGTTCTAACACCCTCCCATACTACTTCAGGTGAGACCTTAGTCCGTGCTCCATGGACTGTTGCCGAAAGGGCCAGTAGTACCGGGATTTGTTTGGCTAAATCATCTCTGAACCTGGGTCAGGCCCCAACAAGCCAAAAAATGGTTCCATTGTCGGGACCGGGATCTACATAAGGGATGTCTGATGTCGTGTCACTGGAATCCAACAAAGAAAGAAATTGAAGGGTGGTTGGACAAGAAAATTCATGAGTTCACGGTGCAGGAAAACAAGAATCTGCAAGTATCAAAGGAACAATGGTTAGAGCGCTACTTATATATGGAAATCCATGAAATTTTCTTTGCATCCTTCCCCTCTGACTTGTACAAGTGGATTGTGAGGCTAGCAAATAGTCAAGGAAGGTGTAGGCTTGACAAACCGATTTTGTGGACTCTTGAATTGGTGTGCAGACTAGAAGCATCAGAAGATAAGATCGTGCACGTTGTGGACCATTGGCTCGATTGACTTATAGGGAAAGTTATCACTGAGTTCGTGGTAGATATGACCGTCAGCTACAGTGAAGAGAAACGTTGCTTCCTTAAGGGACCACAAGGTAAGTACATTAAATCTTTGAATTCCTGGATTAAAATGCTACTGTGTGAAAAGCGGGTTATACAAATAAATTAATGTTTGCGACTACTCAAAGTGGGAAGATCTACAGAAACGGAAGTAGTGAAGAATTAGAAACTAGTCCCTTGATTTCACCCTCACGAGAGAGCAAGGAGGAGCTCACAAACGCTTCTCTGAGAAGCGCGATCAATCTGATAAGGCAGTGAATTCTGCGCATACCACCCCCACCTACACCACCACTAGTTTCACCATCATTACCCCCATCTCCACCCACACCACCTCTGGCACCACCACAATTCTATATGGCAAGCGCGATCAAACTACCGGTATTCAGAGGAGTAGGAAACGAAGACTTGTACCAATTCTGGTTCGTAGTAAGAGCAGTATAGGAAGCACAAGGAGTCGTAGATGACAATATAAAGAAGGCTACTCTAGTAAGCGCATTGCAGGATCATGCACTAAAGTGGTACATTAAGCATTCTAATGACCTTCCAAACGCAGGGATTGCAGATATCCACGTTGCGCTGAAGAGGGAATTTAGCAGGCCAAAAACAGAGACACAATTGATTATCGGGTTTAAGAAAATCATGATGCTTTTCGGTGAGACCCCATGGGATCTGGACCAGATACTAAAGAGTATGATTCATGAATCCAACATGATCTTGACAAATGGATAGCATCGCGCATGGTTTGTAGCATCACTAACACCACATTTAAGGATGGTGCTGTCAAAACAAAAGTTATCCACCTAGGCTGAAGCTTTGGAGATTGCAATGAGATTGCACGAGAACCCTATACAAGATCCTAGTCTGGGATTGTAATAAATCCATGCACAACCGCAAAATTTGTGTTTAGAAATGCAGAGTTTTAAATAGGACAGGACATCTCGGCCAGAGGCGCGCAAGGAAGTATGGTGCCTAAAATGCAAAGGCTAGGGGCACGAAAAGGACCACTATCTAGTTTTCATGAATTATTTGGTAGGAGGAGGGATGATGCCATTAAGACCAGAAGCACAAGTAGGCCGCGGCACCTGCATTATTGTGCGCGATTTGTCAGATAGGGGGAAAACACACTACGGATAATTTTCACCTATTGCAGAAGTATATGTAGACGTCCAACAATTGTTCTATAATTTCTGTAGGTCGGTAGGCCATGATGAGAACACCTACAGAAGTTACGAGATGATGATGGATCAGACCCCTACCTATAGAGTGCAGACTGAAATGCGAGCCCTCAATCCGAATGTAGGAATGGTGCGTGCTCGATTTCAAGGGTGTAGACAAGGTCGAGGTGGAATGGGACGAGGAAGGGGTTGCAAACAACTAATATGTTACAATTGCAGAGGGCTATGGCACTATTCCTGCGATTGTACAAATCTGGCGAGACCATAATGTTTATACTGTACCCAATTTGATCATGAGATGGAGGACTACCCTACACTGATAGCAAGGTTGTGTGATAAAGGAGTACTCCAACCTCCCCCAACTCAGAACCTACAAATGATGAGGTCTGAGCCACGCGAAGAGGACCCAAATGTAAACATAGTGCTTTGAAGTGGTATCACAACCGGAGATGACAAAGGTAAGCAACTAGAAGAAAGTGCGTGGGTTCGCAAGGCTCCTACAAAGGAACCTGAATTTGATTTGGAGCGCGTGAAGGAGACATTCATGGAAGCTAAGAAGAGCTTCACGGAGGCCTCCACTTCAGGTAGTAAGGATCAACTAGAACCAAGGATGGATCCTTCAATGCTCACTACCTTTCTAGAGACATGCATGAAAATATTGTGCAACACCAAGGCTGTAAAAGGACTGGATGAACTTATCACTAGCTGTGCTAGGTCAGGAGAACTGAGCGTAGTCCGGAAACTTGGAAAGCATGCATTGTGAACAAGAAGGGAAATGAGATTGAATGTGAAAATTAGAGAGTACGAAATGGATCAAGTAATTATGGATCTCAGATCAGACGCGAATGTACTACTGAAACAAACATGAGAATGCATTGGCAGGCCTGCTACAATGGTCTCTTATTCACACGCTACAATGGTCTCCTATTCAATTACGAATGGCAAACCAGCAGGAGATATTACCCATGGGAAGATTGCAAGAAGTAACAGTGGATATTGAAGGTGCGAGCGTGCTGGCAGATTTCGAAGTGATAGAGATTATTGATGGTATCAATCCCTATCCCGCACTACTAGACATAGACTAGGCCACTGATATGAATGGAGTCATAAATCTGAAGAAGTGCAAAATGATTTTTGAGAAAAGGTGACTACGCGTAGCAGTACCACTAGATCCTGTCGAAGGAGCGTGAGACACTAAACCAGTTCGCGATGATGATGGTGATGATGATCTCGATTGTATTTATAAGATAACTATGAGAGAGTAGGATTGGGTGAATCCAACAAAATATGGTATGATTTTGTGGGAGCACAAAATCTCGTGCACTTTGGATTCGTACGAAGAAATAGAACAATGGAAGAATCGGTTGTGCGAAGTAACAATGCTCAATTGCAACATGATGGTTAGATCATTGCGTTGCGTGACAATGGAGATAAGGGATCTACCTCGATACGATGGGTTGACTGCGGTGGATACATTTCTAAACAAATTTGAGATCGAAGTGCCAGAATAACAGCATTTTGACACTCTGAAATGGGCACTATGCACTACACCTGCAAGATGGTGGGGTACACATCAGAAAAGCTTTGAGGATTGGTGCGAATGTAGAAGGATGATGCGCCTATGATTTGGGAAACCACAGATGTGGCTAGTAGAAAAGCATGAAGGATAAGATGATCCACGTACACACCTTGTGAAATGGACCAAGGCCTATGGGGACGAGCCATAGCCTAAATGGGTGCATTTGTTCTGTCATACCCTAGATGTTATACCCATGAATTGGTATACTAAGACAGAGCTTTGCCATAGTACGAGAAAATGGGATATTTTGCGTGAGGGATTTATGTTAACTTTCATGTTTGAAGATCGTTGGTGGGATATTGTTGATGATGTGCTACAAGCAGTAAAATCAGTTATCATCAAAATACCTCAGGAGCTAATAGACGTGCTTCAGCTAGAATGGGCAACACAGTGGGATTGTGTGCTAGAGTGTTACAATGTAAATGTTGAGGAGGATGATTAGGACCCACAAAATATTAACATTCCAGAAACAGAAGGCTACCGCAAGGTTCGAGGACCCTTGATTGAGGACCCTAATATCACTACGCCGCTAAAAATAAAGTAGGTAAACATTGGAATGGAGGCGGAACCAAAGTATGCAATGCTTGGAGACTATTGGGATGATGCCATGGTAGATAAGGTCATGGAGTTACTTTGCAAATATCAAGACTTATTCCCGACCAAAATTACGAACTTAAAAGGGATCGTTGGCAACTTAGGAATGATGAGGATCACCCTAAAACCCGATGTGAAGCCAGTCAAGCAAAGGCCTTACCACTTGAATCCTAAGTACAAGGAAAAGGTCCACATAGAACTAGACAAAATGCTCGCAGCCGGAATTATTGAACCAGTGGAAGAATCCGACTGGGTGAGTCCTATGGTAGTATAGGAGAAAAAGCAGAAGGGAAAAATAAGAATATGTGTTGACCTCAGAAAGTTGAATGATGCCTGTGTGCATGATCCATTCCTGACACCGTTCATAGATGAGGTATTGGAAAATGTTGGCGGACAAGAAGCATACTCGTTCACGGATGGGTTCTCGGGGTATCACCAGATCAAGATCGCACCAGAAGATAGGAGCAAAACAACCTTCGCAACAGAATGGGGATGCTTTCAATACACCATCATACCATTTGGACTGAAGAACACACCAGCCATTTTTTCACACATCATTGTTGCTGCATTCAAAGAATACATCCACAAGTTCCTAAAGGTCTATTTGGATGACTATACGGTCTTTGGATTGGTTAAGCACCATGTAGAAAGCTTACGCTTGATGCTGGATACTTTCCTAAGACACCAAATTCCGTTGAACCTTAAAAAGAGCACATTTCTGGTCCCCTTTGGGAACCTATTGGGACATGTGGTCTACAAACAAGGGCTAATGGTCGACCCTATGAAGATTGTTGTTATTCTAAATTTGGAAGCACCGTGAAGTGTTAAACAGCTACACACTACTTTGGGACTTACAGGGTACTATAGGAAGTTCATCAAAGCTATGCCAAAATAATAGCACTGATGGAAAAGCTATTGAAAAAGGATGTTATATTTTGCTGGAATGACGATTGTATGAAGAGTTTGGATGTCGTGAAGGGGAAATTGACCTCCACTCCAATCTTGATCTTCCCAAAATGGGATGTGGAGTTTCATGTACATGTTGATGCATCGTGTATTGTGTTTGGAGTAGTACACAAACAGGAGGGCGTAGAGGGTGTGGATCCACCAGTGAGCGCGAGGGGTTGGCAATGGTGTACGCACTCCAAAAATACTGAAATTATTTTCTAGGAGGACATTTCAAGATGTATATCAGCTATTCCACACTGAAATACCTAGTCAATAATCTTGTGTTGGGGGGGGGTGCATATGCAGGTAGCTATTATTGTCCTAGGAATATGATTTTGAGGTCGTAGTCAAGCCTGAACATAGGTCCGGATCATTTATCACACATTGAGACGGGTGAGGAACCCACTAATTTGGATGAAGGACTACATGATGTGAAGCTCTTTGCGATGCACGTCGCAGACGGGTACTTCGAAGATATAATCCATTTTCTGACAATAGGGACTGCGCCAAAGGAATACTCCATCCAACAAAAGAAGGAATTGGTGGTGCATGGCAGATTTTTTTGTCATCACGGGGCACCTATAAAAAATGGGAAATGATGAGATATTGCGAAGATACATAACTGAATTTGAACTGAGTTAGATCCTCACAGAAGCATATGGGGGCGCTATAGGAGGACACTATGTAGGACGCGTGACAACACAGAAGATTCTTCGCATAGGGTTATGGTGGCCAACCCTCCACCAGGATTCGAAAGCGCAATGTAAGGCTTGCGATATATGTCAAAGGATGGGAAAACCATCGTGGAGGGATGAAATACTGTTAAATCCACAAATGACACTATATTCGTTCAAAAAATGGGCAATCGAATTTGTGGGATTGAACAATCCTTAGGGAAAGATGGGTGCGCACTACATCATCACCACGATGGAGTACCTGACACAATGGGTAGAAGCACAATCATTCAAAGACTGCACGGCCAGTACAGCTGTGAAATTTTTGTTCGAAAACGTGTTAACCCAATTTGTCTGTCTGAAAATCTTAATGAGTGATCGCGGAACGCATTTCCTGAATGAAACCATCAGCACGCTCATAGAAGAATTTGAGGTGTATCATCAGAAGAGTACACCTTAACACCCACAGGTGAATAGGACAGTAGAGGAATTCAAAAAAATACTGGAAACTATGCTAACAAAAGTGTGCAATGCGCAGCGAGGTGATTGGGACTTGTGCATCCCTGCAGTACTATGGGCTTACAGAGCAACGTGTAAGAAACTGATGGGACAAACCCCTTTTTCGGTTAGTCTATGGCATGGAAGTTGTCATGCCAATGGAATACATCATACCTAGTCTGCGAATAGCAACACTCACAGGGATGTCGGACTGCGAAGCTCTGGAAGAAAGACTCGCACAATTGGAAGAACTTGAGGAGGAATGGTTCTTGGTAGGTTTTCATCAGTAGGTTCAGAAACAACGTGAAAAATCTTGGTATGATCACCATATTAAGGTGCGCACATTCAAAGTAAATGACTTAGTACTGCTATACGATAGTAAGTTTGACAAATTTCTGGGCAAATTCAAAATGCATTGGATAGGACCATATGTGCTTAAGGAAGTCACAAACGGAGGCGCGGTCCAACTCATCAATTTAAATGGAGAACCCTTCCTAGGCAAAGTGAACAGTAGCTGCTTGAAGCCTTACACAGGTGGGCCGGCTATCTAACTAACCGAAAAAAGTACAGTCTTCGCGTTTTAGAGAGCTGACCAAGGACATGGGACTATAAATACATATCGGTATGGTTGTATGGGAACAAATTAGTTACAGAGGTCTCAGAAGAGAGAAAGTAGCAGGCTCAGCAAGCAGCAACTCAATGTGTTGTAGACATCAAGACTATTTGGGACCAGCTGGAGGGACTCCGCAACAAGATCACCGCGCTAACAGAGTGACTCGAGGGTGATTCATGATGTTTGTTTTGGGGGCCTGTTGGGCATGGAATCCCCCGCAACATGTTTTGGGGCTTAAAGCCCAAGTTTTGAGTTGTTATTATTGTAAAAACTCTGTGAATTGTGGGTGCGAAGCACGAATTATATGTTAGAGTCATAGGGTTTTCTGCCCTAAGTTTTGAATGTAGTGTTAGCCTACCCATGGTCCATGGACCATGGGATTGTTTAAATAGAGCGAGGCTCTAAGTTGTAAAGCAATGAAGGAATTGAACCAATGGATAGAGTCTAAACGATAGTGAAGCATAGAGAAAGAGTCTAAGTGTATTGGGTCATAGTAGTAGGAAGAGGCTCTGTAGCTGAGTGCGCAGAGGCCTAGTAGAGTCTGTAGCTGAGTGCGCAGGGTAGTGTCAAGTTTGTAATAGAAGGAAGAAAATAATAAAGAGAGGCTTTATCTGAATCCTGTGTATCTATTCTAAGTTATTACATGTTTGATATTACTTTCATTTATACTGTTTATTTACTACGCACACTTACATGAACTGTGAATATTGTTAAGAATAAATAAAAGTGTATAAATAAGTTCAGTTAATCACCTAATATCGGCTACGAGGAGGAACTTGGGTAATAACACTGTTCGAGCCCCGGGTAGGGCTGCACGAAGACAGCATCTCGGGCTGCGGGGTACGGGTAAGCGCGCATAATGACGTACACGCAGGATTGAACCACGCACCACTTGAAATCATCAGACATCTCTGGGGTGCGGAAACCTAGTTCTATCACCCTCCCATACTACATCAGGTGAGACCTGAGTCCGTGCTCTACGGACTGTTGCCAAAAGGGCCAGTAGTACTCAGATTTGTTTGGCTAAATCATCTCTGAACTTGGGTCAGGCCCCAACAAGCCAACACATAACATATCACAACATTCATAACAGAAGTAAAATAACTCATACACAAATATTTCTAGAATAATTCTCTTTATTGATATTTCAGATCTCTAGTATAGGCTCTAACTTCCCTATGCACACAGCTGCAGGGGTCGCGCACTCAGCTGTAGACTTCTACCCCAAGCCTTTGTGCACTCAGCTGTAGAGCCTCTTCCTATGCTAATACTCTTCGCTCTTAACTCTCACAGGCCCAAAAAAGTACTTAGAACTCTACTAACTACTCACCTTAGACTCTTCTAAGACACCATTTTTATACATTCCCATGGCACACGGACCAAGGGCAGATCTCATCAAGTTGACACAAACTATCTAAACTAAGGGCGCAAACCCTTTTTGATTGTTTACATATTCGTGCCTTACGGCCACAAAATATGGAGACTTTACATTCTTTATACAAAACTTGGGCCTTTAGCCCCAAAACTTTGGATTTAACCCCAAAATTGACCCCGGGGGACCCATTCCAAATAGGCCCCCAACACAAATCTGGTGATTCGCCCCGAGTCACTCGGCCGATGCAGAGATCTTGTATCAATTTATACAAGTTCAATTTTTTTTATTTGTTTATTGGGTTGTCAATTGGCGGGCCGGGCACCCAAGGTTTTTTTTATTTGTTTATTAGGTTGTCGGTTGGCGGGCTGGGCACCCAGCGAGTGTGGGTTTAAACCTCGCCGACCCATTATAATGTATGGCCATTTGCCATTTTTATTTATATGAACTATATATAATATGATAGTTGCAGAGGATGGTGGGGATGGTGGCTTTCCACCCCAAATTTATTATTATTTTTTATTTTTTAATATAATACGGTAAAAAATTGTCGACCTATTTTTAAGGGTTACTAGAAAGTTTAAGTAGACGATAATTTTTTCAGTTCCGACCATCACACAGTTCCAAACTATTTCTTAGTTAGTGGCCTCCAAATTTATTTGGACCTCAATATTTAGTGAACCTCCAACTTTAGTTGGAGCTCTACTAAATTTAGCAAGTGGGTCCAGGTTGACTAAAACTTTGACTGTGAATATCTTGAGCATACTAAGTCATATTTGAGTCTCGTCTACATTGTTGGAATTTGGACAACGATTTCTTCGATCTATTCCTATTTTTAATAAAATATGAAGACTTTGATTTTTCATCCTTTTCTAGAGCCACCTAGATGACTTTTTCCGCAAGAAACAACTTTTTGGAAACCTGAATTAGGTAGAGCCATGCAACTAGAATTATCAAAGGATTCTGCAATTGGTTTTCTAGTGGAAAAAAAAAAAAACTCTTTTATGCCCTTCAAAACTTCAGCAAGATGAGCATCTTCACTTGAGAAACTAAAGTCAACATGTAGTTGATAAGTCAACTAATCCCAAATAAAATTTTTCCTCTTCATCTTCTTTTTAAAGTTCTAATCCTTATGGAATAGGTCCCAAGGTATGAATAAAGTAATGTACCCATAATTTAGTAGGTACTTTATTCTTCTCCCATTCTATAGTACAATCATGGACATGTTTCATGGAGCTGGTATGGCCTTGATACAATGAGAAAACTCAAATTCCCTTTTCTAGTTTAAAAAATATGCATATGACAGCATCTTTGTCCCTTTCCTAAGATGAAAGTTGATTGCGATGAGTAGCCCTTTTCCTAACAGGAGTAGCACATTATGCATCAAGGGAAACCTTTGCTTCTACACAATAGTTCATTGAATATCTCATAAAAAATCACCAATAGGAACAAGATTATCAAATATAGGATAATTCCCTACCTCTGTACCAATCCATTGAGTTTTCTTAATGGTTTCACACCTTCAAGAGTATAATTCATGGTCTCCCTGCTACCAATATTCTAACAAAACCTCTGAACCAGCTTCAGTGTGCTAAAAACTTTTCCAATTGAGAGAACCATATATTATAGGATTATTATAGTCATCCTTCTTCCCTATAGTTAGCTGATATAGTTGATCCAAGACATTAGTCTCTTCTGCATCATCAATGGGTTCTATGTACCTAGAACCCTAATAAGGATCCAACAATTGAATAACCTAAAGTCCATCTACCTCAAAAGTCTTAGTCTTCCACTTTAGATCAATGATGACATAATTCTCAAAAGCCCAATCGAATCCCAGTAGTACTAGATATGGGTCTTTATCCTGAATAATTTCAATGAATTCAAAGTTGGAATGGGTCTTTACACCAATAATATGTACTTCCAAATATTCTAGATGACCAATAGGATGGATTCAACATTGATTAGCCATTCGCAATTGCATCGGTGGAAACACAAGCTTAGGATTCCCCAATACCTCCTAATTATTCCTTAGAAAAATGTTAATATCAGATCCCAAATCTAGATTAGTGTCTTTGATCTGATACCCATGAATCTAACCATCGATGTGAAACTCTCTCTCAATTCTCCTCTTGTTGCCCGACTCTTCCAATGTGTTGCTCTAGAAATTTTGCAGGGATGGGGAACTCTGATAACTCTTCATCTTGCATGAAGCCCTTCAACTTCTTTTGCAACTGTTGGGAAAGATTTTCATTGCTAAGAATACCAAGAAATAGCAGAAACCACATGGTGACATGCTAAGTTGTCTGTCCAAAAACTCAAGAGCTACCTAATGGTCTCCTTTCAGGAACTGAGATTTGATCTCTTCCTGATCACGAAACAATAGGACTTCTGGAGAAATAACCAATTTCTTTAAAAACATCTCCAACCTCATTATAATATATCTTATTCTAAATGGGATCATATTGAGTTGGTGATGGATATGCTTTCCTAAAATGGGGTTGTTGTGACCTAGCTTTGTCCTTACTAGTCCTTGTCCCTCGTCGAGTAATATTATTGATATTTGGTTGTTGAAATGAATCCACACTCTGCAATTTAGAATTTATTAACTTTGATCCCCTTTGACAATTTCACTCCTCGCATCGAGTGATCAAATCCAGACAGCCTTCTATGGCATTGATATCGATCTGATAATGTAAACACCAAGGACTCCTATGTAATGAACAATCTCAAGCTACATGGCCCACTTGATCACAATTATAGCATATGACCATACCTCTTCCTCTAGTCCTACCTATGTATGCTCCAACTTCTCTTCCATGAGATGAATCATTTACTCAAAAAGTAATGCGATCCAATCGATCAACCAAAGCATTCAAGGCCCAGAATTGGTTAGTATGATGTGTGGGAGACCCAAAAAACTCGCAAAACATAGAGTTAGGGACATTTGAATATTTCTATATGATATGACATAATCAAGGAGAGTGACAGTAATAGTGCCATATTTCACAATACTCTTTCGAGGATGTACTTTGTTTGTTTCGAAACACATGGTACTAAGTATGTCCTTGAAAAGGATCACTAGTTGAGACTTTCACAAGGCCTCAAAAAGGTCTTGCATGAGGAAGGGATCCTAGTGGTACATTAGAAGGTCTTGTACCTTGTAACCTCAATAAATTTGTAGCATGATGCACCTCCGTATGACAGATTGTACACTTGACTTGCAATCGACTAGATTTGGAAGTATTCATGTCCTTGAGCCTTTAAGTTAAATCAATAATTTGATGTTGTAGGCCAATTATAGCAGGATTTCCAGAAGTATAAATTTCTCTAAAGTCATTAGGATATCCTCCCATCACTTCGATCTTCATGGATTACTGCAATGTGTCTTGTATAGTATCATTTTTCTGTTTCCTTACGAGATCCTCATCAATGGAAATAATGCTTTGAAAAATAATTCCTTTTGATGTTCTAGATGAATTAAATAAGTCAACTTCCCAACAACATATTTGAATCATTTCATATATTCCCACATACTTTCACCTTCTTCTTGGTTAATATCCCACAACTCAACCAAGCCCTACTCCTCGAACTCAAGTAGTTTAAACTCCTCAATGAATTATTGTCTAATCATATCCAAAGTTAGATTTTAAACTGTCACTAACCATTGAAAAACCACTAAAGATCTATATGTATCAATTTGGTTTGGAATTCATTCACTTTAGAGTATTTTGGATTTTTCCTGGATCTCCAAATAACTTCAAACATGTACTAATGTTGTTCTGCATCCTCATTTCCTTAACCTTAAAACTTAGGATATCGAGTAAATGATCCAGCTACGTTCCTAGCTATTGGAGTATGACCAGGGAAAGCTAATATAAATCTTCTCGAACTAGGTCAGGAATAATTTGTGAATTTTGATTGACTACTACTATAATAACTACTATATGAATACACCATATGAACGCTATGGAATTTAAGAGTCTTAACTAACTTGGAAATGAAACTTAGAAGGTTTCGATAGGGTACAAGGGGAAGGAAATGGAGAGATTCAACCTTGCTGCTACCTTGCAGACTACTACCTGTAGCAGAGGAATCATCCTCATGCAACAATCTTCTCATAACAAAGTGTATTTCTTCATTAGTAGTAGTATTTGGTTCAAAAATCATAATCATCTATTCCTGTGTTTCTTGTGTTCAAGTGTCATTCACTTCTTTATGGACCTCACTATTCCTATTATGATTCCCTAACTCATCTCCTATATCTCCCTTTCTTGCGCTAGATATTTCTTCTTCTCCCATTGCTTCATTCCACAACTCTGGGTTGCTCATCTCCCCTATCCACAACTCTGGACTACTCAACGTTTCACCTATCTATTGTAAATCCGTTTGCCTTCTCTCAATGTTGTGCAACTTTTGTTCCCTCCATTCCTCAGATATATAGACCCTCTTGATTGATCTAAAGTATCATGCATTTCGAATCTCCTCCCCATTCACTACAACTCTCTCTCAACTTCTTCAACTGGTCAACACCTTCCCTAAAGACCCCAACCCCGGTACAAGGGTTTTATGCTACCATATTAGATTGAGGAAATTGAAGCATATCTTTCTTCTACCATGAAAAAATTAATCCACAAAAGGATATCCTTCAACAATTGTCCTCTTAACCTTTACACTTTAGAAAATTAATGGTGATTATCTGTAGCAAACACAATGATATATCCTTCCAATATAGCTTGTACCCAAAATTTGCTGGCCTTGGTAAGTTTGTGATCTAACCTATGTAAAGCTATTAGATCAACTATGGTCCAAGTTTTGAAAATCCGACTAGCACTTCCAACACCGAAGGAATGTTGCAAATTGTTTAACCAATGATACAACTTCTTAGGGAATTCACACCAAAAGATCTCATATTTACTATATTTGAGCTTATCGATAAATGTAGGAATCGAGATTCTCTTCTCACCATTCATGAATACTACTCTTGATGATTTAGTCAATATTATCTAAAACCCCAATTAGTTTTTGATCCTAGAAATAAAACCATTTGTTGGTGAAAATATTAATTATAGAAACTCAAGGTTCTACTGTAGTGTTCTAACAAAGATCCCATTGTAGTCTAACATAACTTCAACTCTTCAAGGGAAGAAAGTCTTGCCCAAGGTTTTTCAAGAATTATGTGTGATGATTAGAGTTTATATGGTGATAGAACATATTAAATTAGTTAAAACATGTATTTCACTTATTAAAAAATACAGATTGGTTGGAGAACCTTTGTGCAAGAAATAAATAATCACATTACACATATTATTGACAAAGCATCTCAAAATTTTGAAGTAGGCACCTAAATACAAACACATCCATACATAAAACACGATAGAGTTCCTTGAAATAATCTCATTTTATTATTATCAATCTTGATCAATATTACATGTACAGATCTGCATTGGCTTCATTAAATCTATTAAGAATCTCTCCTAGGATCCTCATTGCAAACACAAAATTACAATAAGGTTCAACATAAATTACATTAGCAGACTATGGGTCCTACTTCCAACAACTTGACAACCTTCTATTATTTCTCTACTTGCGTAACTTTCCTTGCACACACACACACACACACACACACACACACACACATATATATATATATAGCTTTTAGCCCATTGATCTTGTCTAGCTTAACTGTTTCTCACTTAATGGAGGAAACTCTAATGTAACAACCCTGGTTAAAAATCCATGTAAAAAAAATATAATACCATGGTCATGGGACATGTATTCCTAGCGAAATGGTGGGAAAAACATCCTAGTGGTTGTTTATTTTAGTTATTATGGCTAAAGGAAATTGGCAAACGAAATGGAAAAAGATTTGGAAAGGAAAAATGGCATTTTTTGGCACATTTATTTATGAAAATAATGGAAAATGAAGAAAAGAGAGGCCTAATTAATAAAAAGGCTTCTGAGGATTAGTTGGTAACCTTTTATCAGTTTATTTTTGGAGCTCTCTCATTATTCTCTCTCTCTCTCTCTCTCACTCTTGGACACATATGTTTCTTGGAGCACTTTGGTATTGGATCAAGAGAGGAAAAGAAAGAAAGAGGTAGGAAGGAGAATCAAGGAAGAACATGATCAAGGAGCTACAATAATATTCTTTGCTGGTATCAATTTACTTGTGTGATGTCCTTGCTAGATTTGTCATGCAAGGTATTACATGTGATTATTTGTTGTTCTAGCATGGGTTTTTTCAGGTGTGACAATGTTTTCAACCTAGCCTTGCCATTTTTCAATAGCCATGTTAGTGATGGGATTCTCATGTTTCGGTTGAGATGGATTGCCAGATGGATTTGAAGTTGAGTGAGGTGGATCTTTGAATCATAGAACACATGGACTAGTAACCCATAAACCAGACTGTGGGTTGCAGTAAATATGGATTTTGTGTTACCTTGCTGGGCCGAGGAATCCTCGACCGGTGAATGGCGGGATATGCAGTAAAGTCTAGAGGTGGGTGCTCTCCATCAGGCCTAGTAATCCTGGCATGTGATATGTGGTAAATACTTGAGAGTGGGTCTCGGTTTAGGGCCTAGTGATCTGGCATGGATTGCGGTAAAGCTTGAGAGACCAAGAGACAGGCAAATTCCTCACGGTGTAGGTGGCGAAATCTGGTGGCATCCATGCTTGTTTTGCCTAGTGATATGGTGGATATCATCGTAAAGATGGTTATTACATGTTTATTGTTTTACCTAGTGATTCGATATGGATTATGGTAAAGCCTAGTTTCTATCGATGAGGGTGAGGTGGTTTAGCATCGAGATACCCTGGTTGGTTTTTTTTTGTTTGAGTCGCACATTCATGCCTGGAATATGGCACAAGGGTGAATGGCTGAAGAGAGAATTGGCTCATCCATTTTATGGTCAGGTGGAATGTGGTAGTCCCATACTAAGTTGGATTTTGCATTCATTAATAAGAGGTTATCTCATTGATATCTTATGTATAAATGTATTGGTTTATATGTGGAATGTATTGCTGATGTATCCTTGATATTTTTTTTGTTATTATGTTGTTTATAGGCATGTATTTTGACAGTGATGGTATATAGCTTCCATCATGTTTTGATTGGTAAATGAATGAACAATGTATCTATGACCTAATAAACGATAATCCAACTAATGATATAAGGGAACAATGCTCCTTAGTGATTCTCAGATAAGTTGGAGACATGTATGCTTAAATATGTTATTTACACCTATAGATTACATACTGGCGATATGTTTGATGAAATTCCTGTCATAGCTAGTAGGGGTCCTGTCAAGCCCTTCATTAAGTCATTGCATTTGTATCATCAATCCCTTGTAGGAATTTATAGGGTAAGTTCCTCAGATAGAGCACCAAAGGACACCACTCACAAACAAATCACAGATCAATATACCAGTATTCTTAACATGGTTAAAATCATCAAAGAAGGAAATAGTCCACAGCCTGAGCCAACGTGGCCACTTTAGGAAATTTATTAATGTAAAAGAAAGAAAATTTACATAATCCTCTCATGAATGGTCACCCTAAAAATGTACAGGTTTTGACCTCGTAAATAAATTACCTGCATATGAATTCTAAAACACAAAAAATAAACAATGCAAGAGCATAACACATAAAACACATATACACAGAGATTTTCCCCTGAATCCCAAAACCAGTACTACCAGCTTGATTTTTCATTATTTTCCTTTCAATGTTACAATAAATATTTATACATGCCGAAGCATCCAACACCATGGACCGAAAAAACCATCGCGTCCAAAACTGTGGACCGAAAACCATTGCATCCAAAACCATGGACCAAAAACCATCACGTCCAAAACCATGTGCAAAAATCATGCACAAAACCATAGGTAGGTCCGCCCAACCTAGCATAAGGTCCAAAACCAAAATTTTCCAGGGTGCTACCCCAGTCCCCATAGAGTGGCGTTACCTGTACCCCTCAAACCCCCTGTGACTCCCCCTGCTACGCAATTGGCCCAATGAAGGGGAGGCTCCACCCCCCTTCTAACCCCCAGTTAACTACGGTGGCTAGTCATGGAAAGAATATAACACAACCCAACAAAATGACCATCCATGCTCTTTAAATAGAGATCATGGAAAAATCGAGTGTTAAGCCTTGGATCAAGTGTCGGTAATACTGAGGAGAGAAATAACCGTCAGATCACTTCATGTCTAGAACATATTGTGACCGTCGGATTGTAAGTTATAAAAGTACATAGTAAAGAAACACACTTTACCTAACTCTACACTAGACGAAGTTATACTTAACTATTTCCTATGTGTCAGAATATCCTAACATCCACCCTTAAGAAAAAATTGGGATGGGATTGAAGGATGTACAAATATGACACAATAGCAAAAGGAAGGAGGCATTAGAGCCTATCCCCCCTTAGTGACAACTTCCTGAACTCCAACCATAAATTGAATTTTAGTAAACTTCCCCTATTTGAGAGCCTTTGTAAAGATGTCTGCAACTTGATCATCAGTTGAACAATATTGCACTTCAAGAACTTGGTCATGAATGAGCTTTTAGATGAAGTGAATGTGTAGTTCAATGTGTTTTCTGCGCTAATGTTGGACTAGATCTTTGCATAGTTGAATCGCACTTTGACTATCACACCAAAGTGTAGTCGGATGCTATTGTTGAAAGGCAAACTCTGACAGGATCTGACGAAGCTGCAGGGCTTCCTTACTAGCTTCCACGATGCTGCGATACTCTTCTTATGCTAAAGAAAGAGAAATGGCACTTTGTTTCTTACAAGCCCATGTAATAGGTCCAGAACTAAGAGTCAATACATTACCTGCAGTAGACTTCAGATCGTCAAGGTCACTAGCCCCATCAAAATCAATGAAACCAACCAATAGAGGAGATGATTTTGCATTGTAATGAATCCCAAACTGAACTGTACCTCGAACATAACGAAGTATTCTTTTAGCTGCTTTCTAATGAATTTCATGTGGGGTTTTCATAAACAGAGCAATAAGGCCAACAAAAAAGGAAAGGTCAGGATAGGCATGGGTCAAATACAAAAGTTTTCCTACAAGATGACAATATAAGGTGGCATCAACTTCAGGGAAAGTACAAGTGACTGAAAGTTTGGATCCATACTGAAAGGGAGAAGGGGTTGGCTTATAGTCTTCCATGTGAAAGTGGCGTAGAAGATCACAAGCATACTTGGTCTGGGAAAGGGAAATACCTTCCTTGGATTACAAGACTTGAAGACCAAGAAAATAATGCAACTGTCCTAAGTCTGTCATTTCAAACTAATTTTTAAGGTTGGACTTCACATGGTTTATAATGTTGGTATCACTACCAATAAGGATAAGATCTTCAAAATAAAGAAGAAGAATGATAAGATACTTACCCACTTTCATGGTGTAGACAGTGTTCTCATAATGACACCTAGAAAAGCCAATATCTAAAAGAAATCTATCCATTTTGGCATACCAAGCCTGAGGGGCTTGCTTGGGACCATAAAGGGATTTCTTAAGCTGAAATATAAGGTTGGAGTCTAATTGTATAAATCTAGGAGGTTGTTCCATATAGATTTCTTCATGCAAGTCCCCATGCAAAAAGGTAGATTTAACATCCATCTGATGGACTTCCCATTTGAAAGAGGTAGCAAGGGAAAGAACAAGGCAGATAGAGTTCAGTTTGGAAATAGGGGAGAAGGTTTTAGTATAGTCAATGCCTTCAACTTGTGAAAAACCCTTAGCAAAAAGATGAGCTTTATGTTTATCAACTTTTCCATCTGGTCCATACTTGGTTTTGTAAACCCATTTGCATCTAATAAGTTTTCGTCCCTTTGGAAGAGGAACAAGATCCCATGTATCATTCGCCAATAATGAGCAATATTCTTCATTCATAGCTACATCCCAATTTGGATGGCCTGATGTTTTTGCAAAGGTGTTAGGATCATACTTCGCTAGAGCTTGAGCTAGTAAAGAAGAGGCTTTATCAATCTAAGAATGAGCATGATGATAATCTGTAGGATCACCTGCAAGAGCACCTGCTACATCCTAAGTAGCGCGAACCCATTTTGGAAGCTGAGGAGCTAAAGGAGGATGCTGAGAAGGTGGGGGAGGATTTTCATCCTCACTATCATCATCTAAAGAAGAAATATTTTCAGAAGTACAAGTGATAGAGAGAGCTCGCACATTCGCCGAACTAGGCTCTTAGGCCGTTATATTTTCAGCAAACTTTACATCTCTTCTAATGATAACATTTTTGGATTTAGGTGAAAGAAGTCTATATCCTTTGACATCTTCAGAATATCCAACAAAAATACATTTTTTACTCTTAGGTTCTAAGGATTTATGTTTCTCATCTGGAATATGGGCCCATGCTTCACTTCCAAAACCACGAAAGTGACTGACATCTGGTTTAATTGAGGTCCATGCTTTTTCTGGAGTGATATTCTTTAAAACCTTAGTAGGAGTGTGATTTACTATGTAATTTGCATAGTTAACTGCTTCTGCCCAAAAATTAAGACTAATTCCTTTAGATTGAAACATACAATTAACCATTTCCTTTAAGGTGTGATTCTTTCTTTCAGCTACACCATTTTTTTGTGGAGTATATGGAAAAATATATTGCATTTGAATTCCATGCTTAGTACAAAAGTTGTTGAATTTGTTGTTAACATATTCTCCACCATTATCAGATATTAGCTTAAGAATTTGATGTCTAGATTGTTTTTCAACAAAAGGCCTTAAATGCAAAGAACATGTTAAATACTTCACTCTTGAGTTTTAAGAAATATATCCAAGTCCATCTGGAGAAATCATCAATGGAAGTTAAGAAATACTTGTAGTCAGAGAATGAAACAACTGGAAGTGGACCACATAAATCACTATGCACAAGATGTAAAGGAGCTGAGGCATTCTAAGAGGCACGTTTTACAAAACTATCTCGATGATGTTTTTCAAGTACACATACAGAACAAACACCATATCTACAAGATACCATAGGAAAACCTATCACCATATTTTCCTTACATAGATTTTGAAGGGAGTGTTAGTTTAAGTGACCAAATCGCTCATGCCAAAGTTTGTTCACTTCATCATTATGAGCAAAAAATACCGAGGGAAGAGTTGATGACCCAAAGTTGTTAAACTTATACAACCTTGTAGAATCATCAGTAATGCTAGTAGCTAAAATCTATTTAGGATCTCTTAGGTCCTTAATTACAACATCGTGAGGTGAAATTTCAACGGTTTTACCTTCACTTGAATGATTTATCTAATATACAGATAGAAGGTTCTAGGATAAGGTTGGAACACATTATACATCATTAAATTGACCATTGTCTAGATGAACAGTTCCAGTCCCTACAACACTAAGAGATCTATCATCACCAACATATATATTTTTGGTGTTACAATCATTTAAAGAAGAAAACATGGCTTTGTTTTTGGCCATGTGATAAGAAGCACCAGAATCAATGAGCCACTTATGAGAATGAGAAGAAGATGATACATTTAGTGCATAACCAGACCGAGATGCTTAACAACCACATGTAGAAAGTGTTACTCGTGAAGATGAAGTTGAAGTTGAAGAGTGATCCAAATGGATGTTATGCTTCTTCATTGTTGCTTCCAATGCTTCCATCTTCTTAAAGCATTTGGATTCTAAGTGGCTATCTCGATTACAAAAGTTGCAATGTCTATCGATCTTCTTCCCTTTGTTTTTATTTGCCCTACAATTTTGTTGAATTGATTTTTCATTTTGAGACTGAAATTTCTTAGGACCCTTGTTTGGTTTAGGACCATTCTTTTTAGGATACTACTTCTTAGGATTCTTTGAATTTGGTTGTGGATGGGTGGCTAAGCCTTTCTTAGAAGAGTTTCCAAGATTAAGAAGACCAAGAAGTAATATTTTTTCTTGTTCTCTTGTTAAGGAATCACAAAAGGCATCAAAAGAGGGGGACTTGTAATCTTGTCCTTGAGAAATAAAGGCTTATATAGTAGAATGGAAGGTGGAAACAAACACAGAGTAGGCTGGTCCCAACTTAGTAAGAATGGAATAGATAAGGCTACCATCTTTTTTCTTAACCTTAACACCTTCCAAGAGAAGTCTAAGGGTCTTGAACTTAGACAAAAAATATTCAATGGAAGAAAAATTATTGGGGTCCAACATAAGCAACTCATTTTCGAGTTGATGCGCTCTAATTTCATTTTTAATTCTAAAAACTTTAGTGAGTTGTTTCATTGCTTCATTAGGGGTATGAAGTTCTGCGATATGGAATCTAAGGTCTGGTGAAATAGACATCCCTATCAACCCACATGCTTGATATTTCCTATTCTCCTATTTGGCTACCTTACCTTCATATTTAGGTTTAGTTTCTTGGCCTGAGACTATTCTGTAAAGACCTTTACTTCTAAGTAAATCCACAATGTAGGACCACCATTGGAAGTAGTTGGTGCTATCAAGAATAAATTGGCATGGAATTTCCATTTTAACAGAAATTGAAGCTGTAGATGTTGAAACTAAGTGTTCCAATGTAAATATCTTGAAAAATTAGGCCGATTAAAAAAAAATGGCTCTAAAAACAGCTTCCGGATGAAGAAGTTATGGCTTTTTAAAGAAAATTTGTTGAAGATATTAACGAAGTGCGTGAATGTGCGGAAGTGAATGATAATGTTATATTTTTAAACAAAATCCCCCTACCTTTCCACATTTAATCTAATTAGTTCACTTTAAAAAAAAAATTTATGTGACCCACTTTTATAAATAAGTGAAAGCCACTTTTACAATGGTACTTTATGAGCTACCCACTAAATTGTAACTTAAATAGAAGATAAAGAGACTTTAGAATTATACGTGACTCACTTTTTATAATGGGTGAGAACACTTTTACATAAAGTAACTTAAAACATAAGTTACATGTGCTTTTTGAAAAAGTAACTCAACAAAATGAAAGACTTGAACTCAAGACCTCTATTCTCATAAAGTAACTTTGGACCAAGTGAGCTAGCTTAAAATGTTAGTAATTTTTTGAAAAGAGGAAGGGGTTTTTTTATTTTTATTTTTTTTTTTGGGAAATAGGAAGGAGTTTTTTTTTAGTTACTGAAGCTTTGGGGTGCATGCTTACCATGAAAAATCTCTTTTTTCCTACAAAACAGAAAAACTACACAACCCAACACAGACATACAAAAAAGACGAAACCTTATGGCTTGAAGTTAGCTTTTTCCAAAAACTAAATACTTTCCTCAATGTTTCTGATTTTTCGAGATCACACTAAGGCACAGTAGAAAAGAGCATATGCATGAGAAAAATCCTTCATTTCTGTTTCTAATTTTCCCAGATCACATAGAGTCAAAGGGCAAAGAACATACACATAAATGAAAGGTATAGATCCGGTAATAAAAAAACAAAGAGCTAAATAAATCGAAATAAACAGAGAGATGAATAACTAAAAGTACAAATAAACATTATATACCTCCAGATCTTAAAAATGACGTAGCTAGGGCTACTGGAAACCTTTTCACGTGAAACAAAAGGGCTTCTGATGAGTCCCAAAAATGGATAATTATTTGGGCTCATTCAACCTCCTAATTCGACTTAATCCACCATTCTCATTAGTTTATTGCATGTTTTTGATTATATTTATGCTAATAGAGTGAATTGGGTTAGTCATTATGCCAACAAGTCTAATGTGTGCTTTGTGTAGCCTTTTTGGTTAATTTGGAGACAAAATCAAAGGTGTAAATGAGCACTTGGCAGCCAAATTCGTGGGAGAAAAAGGGAGAGGATTTGTAGGAAGGTGTCCCCTTCATTTATGGGCCCTTACATCAAATTCTCCACCATCAGCTTAGAGTTCAAGGGCCACCAAATCAATTACCACAAGGGCAGCCAGGCAAGTCAAGTAGGACTGCTGTTAACTGCAAGTTTTGGGCAGCCGAGTCCCTAAAGTTTAGGAGGACTATTGGGGTCCTCAATTTGTATAAATAAGAAGGCTTAGGGCCTCATTTTGGTTAGCCAGTAGTTAGTCACTTTGTAGGTAGAACTTAGCTAGTTTATAGTTCGATTTTAGTCAGTAGATTAGCTTTGCTTTTAGAACATTTTCAAGTTCTCCTTGTGGATAGTTTTTGGAATGTAACATTTCTTGCTCAATAAAGATGAATCCAGCTTTGCACCAGCTCTAAATCTCTCTTAGGAGGCTGTAGCTCTTGGGGTTGGGCCCATCTCAAGCGCCCAGCACCTCCTTTGTTTACTTTCATGTGTCTTTGCTGCATTCTTAGAATAAAATCTGCTATTTAGATTTAAATCTTGCTTTGATATTTAGATTGCTTTTGATGGTTGAAGTAGCATTTTATTTTTAGAATAGATTGGGAGGATAATAACATGAAAAAAGCTCCAAGAAAAGGGTCAACAACACTCTCGATTTCACCTCATCCTTATTGGATCAGGGGCTGGAATTGAACAAACAGTGATGTCCCAACAAAAACACTAGTTTGCTTGACCATGCAATCCTTAGTGTACTGTTTTCATTTGTAGAAGTTAGTTATGGGTTCAGATATCTGAAATGTTTCTTTGCATGATTGATGTACATGGTTTTCTTTCCAAATAAAGTTGTTGTTCATTCATTTTATTGACAGTTAGATTAGATTAGCTAGGACTTTGATTATTTGTAAGACTTTGTTGATTCGGTTAAATGTACACCGTGTAGGGCATATCTACCACTCTCTCATCCACCTAAGCTTCATCAGAGCCAGCTGTTCCATCTCCTAGCTAGGTTCCTCATCTCACATCTGTCCTCTTGCCCACGTAACCCTACCTTTTTGTGCAATTATTGTTTCAGCCTTCTTTGAGCCAATTTAGCCATCTACACCTCCTCACCACTCCATCCACCAGTCCCTGGGCCACTTCAGACCCCTATCCTACCTCCATATCCATTCATGCATCTTCCCTCACTCACCCATCCTCCAAAATCTAATTTTTAAACATCTTGTAGAAATTTCTGAACATCCTGTAGAAATTCTTGAACATCCCGTAGAACCCCTGCAGACTTCCTATAGAAGCTCACAAACGAGGTTTCTTGATAGCCAAACTTTGTGAAACTCTATGGAAGGGTGTCAGGGACTCCTTAGACCCTCTCTGGACCTTCCCGACCTCTTCCAAGCATTTCTCCTCCTTGATCCACCCCTCCACAGTCAAAGAACAGTGAAAGCATATGCATGATGAAACTGACGACTTAATCAAAAATACAAAAAGATGTTTTCTTCAGATAGAGGTAGTCTAGACACATGTATTTTACCTTCATAGAAGTAATGGCATCTCTTTCAGTAGTTTTCATTCTCTCCTTTGCATCAGTAAGACTAGCTGGTAGAATTAGGGTTTGCTAGGGTTTGCGTTTTCCTTCAGTTGTTCAATCTCTTTTCGAAAATAGATTAGCTTCCTTCGAGTTAGCTTTCATCCATCAATTAAAAAGCTTCTTCTAAGAGCTCATAGAAGTTTGCTTAAGCTCCTAGAGGACTTGTGCCATCTGACCAAGTGACAGTTGCGGCAAGAGCTAGTACTTGTGCATACAACACCGTCGCTTCCAAGTTTGTCACGAACTACCGGGTTGATAAAATTTAAGAAGGGAGTTCCAGGAGTTGCAGCATTATTGCTGCAATACTGGAGCCCACCAAGTTCCTCAGTGGAACAGATGCTCCTAACACAACAGAGCAGTCCTCATGGCCTAAAAGCAGTCAGAAATAGTAGATCTAGGAAACAACAATTGCATGCACTTGTACTAGCTTCGGATTTGGATCACCAATGGATGCGACCCTTAAATAGCTCTGATACCATGTAGGAATTTACAAGTTAAGTTCCTTAGATATAATACCAAAGGACACTACTCACAAATAGATCACTGATCAATACACCAGTATTCTTGATGTAGTTAAAACCCTCAAAGAGGGAAACAGTCCATGGCCTGAGCCAGCGTGCCACTTCAAGAAATTTTTTAATGTAAAAGAAAGAAAATTTACATAGGCTTCTCTCATGAACGATCACACTACTAATGACCCTCCATGCTCTTTAAATAGAGATCATCTACTGATCGGGTGTTAAGCCATAAATCAAGTGTTGGTAACACTGAGAAGAGAATGAACCGTCGTATCACTTCATGTCTATAACATATCGTGACCATCCGATTGTAAGTTACAAAGGTACATAGTAAAGAAACACACTTTACCTAACTCTACACTAGACCAAGTTATACTTAACTATTTCCTATGTGTCAGAATATCCTAATATCCCTTGTTATATTTATGTTCTGAAGTTGTTATTTAATTCTCGGCAGTGACCTGGGCTCTGGGCCTAAAAAAGTGGCTCAAATCCCAGGGAAGCTAGCACAACATTGATAAAAATATTCCCTAAACGGTGGCATACCATGCTATGGGAGCATCCAAAGGCTTCTTGACATAGGCATGCCCATATCATGGGAGCGTCTGGGGGTTAATTGGTATAAAAAATCAGTGGGACCTAGGGGCTAATTACCTAAGTTTTTAGGATGGTTCCTGGGAGTCGTGTAGCTTATGTGGAAGGTGTGTCTATTGTGTTATATTGATTCCACTTCCTTAAGGTCACATAGTAAGTTGAATCCCATCAAAGTAGCTTCTTGTAACATGTTTACCCTAGTTGTCAGGTTACTTGGGTAAATGTGGGAGGACGGTGTTATAGAGTGGTATCAGAGCATGATTCACCCCTCAAACTACATGGGCAGTGTGTTGGCCATGTATTCATATCAGTTGCATATGTTTTCCTTATGCTTGTAGTCCATGTGCTTGTTTCATTTGCATGGTGTTGATCATGGTTGTAGTGATGTCGCCATGTGAAGGTTGATGATGTTGTTGTTGGGATGCTTTAGTCATGAATGCATGTCAATTGTATATGTATTTGTTATGCATTCCATTATCCATATGTTATTATGCATGCATTTTCATGGTTATATTTATGCATGTATAGTAGGTCAAACATGCATTGTGAGGTCATTGTATGCATTTTAGGTCATCATGATGTTGTTGGTTGTTATGATGTTGATGTGTTGGTTGAGATAGAGCAGGATATGTAGATCACCAGAGCAAGATTGCAGCACTAAACTTCGGGGTAAGAGTAGATCGTCATATAGGTTTGTATGGTGGGCATGCAGGTATGTGGTTAATGGTTGTTATAAGAATTAGGGTTACTTATATACTTGTCATTTTATTATTTTTATGGTTACATGTATGATAAATTCTAGTTGATTAATGTAGTCATATGCACATGTGTCAAATAGTCATGAATGATAGTAACCTATGGTTGTATGCATTGTTATTGTAATTTTACGATAGTTAACTTGATGATTATGTTATATGTTGTTGATGAGTATGTTATAGGTTAACTTGTTGTTGTTATATGATAGTTAGCTTGATGATTACGTTATATGTTGTTGGTGAGCATGATATATAACTTGTTGTTGTTATATGCTAGTAATTTGAGGATTAGGATTATTACATTAATATATTGATGTTATATGTATCATGCTAAACTGGATTGGCCTATGCAGATGGTTAGGGTTATTACATTCAGGTATGCTTTGACTTATTTGTGACAATGTGTTGTACTAATATAGACCGATTGTGCATATGTGATTGCTATGCATGAATGACAATTGTTTATGAGCTTATGATGTGAACATGTTAGCTAGTTACTGTTATGGATTTCATGATCTTATTTATGTTTGAGTTGATGTGTTGTGAAGTTATATCATGCTAATCTAGATTGATTGTGCAGATACGATAGCCTCCCTTGAGATACATTAAAGTATGAGTTTTCTTATATCGTCTATTTGGTGTTTTAATGTTTGAATATGTCATTTATTTGGTGTCTATTATGTCGTTTATATGTTGTCTGAATGTTTGATTACTTGAATGATATGAGTATGTGTCTATAATATTTTTATCCAGAATGATCTTGTTTTAAGATGGTTGTACTAATATATATGTGTTGAGATAGTTGATATGTACTTGAGTGTAAGTAGGTGATAGTTATAGCATTATGTATTATGACTGATGAATGTGACTTGATTGTTGAGTATGACATGGTTGTTAGACTTGGTAAAGGTTGATTTCAAATTAATATGCATGATGTCTTGATATTTGGAAAGAATTTGTAAGGAAACATGCTTGGTATTAGCTTGACAAGGTAATAGTTGATATGTTTATATAACTAATAGTTGGGTGATGTGGCAGTGCATAGTAAGACTCAATTGCAGCAAGGAAAAGTTAAAAGAAAGGAATTGGGTGAAAATTCCTTTGGCTATGTTTGGAACTGCAATTCCAAACAAATGAGTGCTTTGAATACAAGAAGTCTTCTTAACCTTGAATTTATCTCACATTATGAAGATATGTGTTATATTCATAAATATGTATTTGATAGGTGTAACAACTGGTTCTAATTATGGCTAGATGTGGTAAAGGATTGGAGTCCCTTGAGAGATGGCATGGATGTGTTTAGTTGCAAGCAACATGCTTGGAACAACAAGGTAAGGTAACTTGTGTATTGTTATGTTTATTTATGCACTGTGTTTATGGAAATATGATGCAGGGGATTGCATGGCAAAGAGATTTCCATGAAATTCTGAAGAAAGCTCAAGTTGAGCTTTCCTTTTGAAGCACTGGGAACCATGGGGATTGAGTCATGGTGTCCATTGAGAGTCTTATGCTTTTGGCCTTTTGTGATTTGTTGAGCTTGATTTTCAGTTTTGTTTGTGTCTTGTGCATGGCCATTCCATTTTGTTTGTGATGTCGTATTGCTATTGGTTTTCATGGTTTTATTATTGATTGTTGTTGATTCATACATTTTTATGTTTGAGAGCCTTGGGAAGTGGTTGGGAAAGAGGAAATTTAATGGAGCTCAGGGAGAGTTGAATGAAACCTAGCAGGTAATTGAGACTCAAATGAAGCTCGGTGCATGAGTAAGGGAACTTGAAGGTAAGAATATAACAATCTGTTGGATCGATTCGTTCCATTGGTGTAAATGGGTAGTGGAAGTACACTCATGAGAAAGGTAATAGGAAAGGTCAAGTAAATGGATATGAGCCATCAAATGCCTTGACTATGCTAGGAATGATTGTTCTCAATGTTGTGCATGGTGTGCACAAAAAAAAGGAGTTCTCTTAACCTTGACCTTATGCTATATGGTAATTGTGTTATGATCATGATTACGCTGATGTTTATATATGTATACATGTATGTATGTCATGTCTGATAGGGTCATCGTGGATCATGGTCATTTAATGCTAATGTTTATATGTATATATGTGTCTGTATGTCATTGTTGGATAGGATCATGATTGTTTTATGCTAATGTTTATGTATATGTATGTATGTTTATATGTATCTATGTCACTATATGTCAAGGTGTCAGGGATCATTCTTGTGGAGGAATGATTGCTTATGCAGGTGATTTGCATGACGAGGTTCCTAGTCTTATGGGGAATAAAGTAGGGAGAGTAGGACAAATATATAAGGTTAGTATCATGTGGATATAATTGATATTATATGTTTGTATAAATCCTATGTTTATGCTACGACAGGGAACTTTAAGGGATACATTTGTGAAATGAAAATGGTGTGGTATGTAGCATGTTGAGATAAGCATGGGTAAGACACTGGAAGCAAGGTTACTTGGTAGAGACAATGTGGTTTTTTATGTGTCGTACTACTATTGTGTATATGTTGTATATGTTGTACATGTTGCACCTATGATGTTCCGCGCATGTAGTGTTGTGTATATATAGTGTGTGTACATGTTGTTTATGCAATGTTATGTAGAGGTTGGTACAAATAGTGTTGTGAGAATGTTGCATATGTAGTGTTGGGTATATATGGTGCTATGTACATGTTGGATATGCGGTGTTGCATACATATTGTAATGTGCGCATAGTGGATATGGAGTGTTTTGGGCATATGGTGTTGTGAGCATGTGGTGTCGTGTACATGTTGTACATATGGTATTGTGTGCAGGTGGTGTTGTGTACATGTCGTGCATATGGTGTTGTGTACATGTGGTGTGTTATATACCTAGGGGGGATAATATGGAGTACAAACGGAGGTACCCAAGGTAATAATGTAATAATGGGATGGGCCATAGTAATAAATAAGGTAGTTAACCGATATCATGTAAGGAACCACAAGTAGTTAGTAATAATGTAATGGTCCCATGGTATTAGTTCGATGGTATGAGGGAAGCATGGTAATGACCCATGGTATTGTATGTATGAGTCCTATATAGAGGCTAGAGACTCCACATGGAGAGATGTCAAGGAATAATGTCAAAGATTATTGTATGAACAGGCATATGGCTTGTGGAGTGTTCTCCTTCCTTAAGGAGTGAATGTATGGTGTTGCCCTACCTTAAGGGTTTTGATATCAATAAAGAAACATTTCTATCTATTTATATCTTGTTATTTCTTGGGGTTTATTTGCATTATCTTATATTTTTATATCAAATCTATAACAAGTGGTATCAAAGCTATAACAAGTGGTATCAGAGCACTTTCTTGGGCAAAAGTGGAGAATTTTTTATTTTTTGCAGGAACTTTCTGGGGCGGCGAGTTTTCCGATTAGATTTATACATTTTGGGGAAAAATATGCGAAATATAATTGCAAATCTGGATTCCTTGTGAAAAAATATCTGATTTCAAAAAAAAAAATCGGCTGAATCGGAGTCCAGATGAAGGAGATATTGCTGATCTAAAAATCAGTGGTGTTGCAGATATTTTTCGGGGCAGAGAGTTTTTGACGGAGATCTGGATGTCCTAGTGCAAGATCTATAGAATATAATTGTAGATCTGGATTCTATGTGAAAAAATACCCAATTTCAAAAAAAAAAATCGGTCGAATCGGAGTCCGGATGAAGGAGATATCACTGATTTAAAAATCCGTGGGGTTACAGACAATTTTTCGGGGCAGTGAGTTTACGGCAGAGATATGGATGCCTTGGTACAAGATCTGGAAAATATAATTACAGATATGGATTCTTGGTGAAAAAATACTCAATTTCAAAAAAAAAATCAGCCGAATTGGAGTCCGGATGAGGGAGATATCGTTGATTTAAAATTAGCTCTTTTTTGCGGAAATTTTGATGACGGTGGGAGAGTTGCAGCACATATCTAAAATTCCAGTGCCTGTATCAGGATTTATATCAAATGGGAAGATGCAGAATGGTTGTTCCATTTCCAAAAATAGGTCATAATAGGGATTCTGAGCAATATTGACTAAACTGTGACATTTTAAATTTTCGCCAATTTTTTTTGTGATGGCGGGCCTAGATCAGAGTTTGAGGGACTTGTATAAATTTGATGGCTCTCATCCAGCCAAATGGCTAGCACAAATGGAGAAATATTTCAAATTGAATTACGTCTATGATGATGAGACTCAGTTGAGTGTGGGAAAAATGTACTTGGACAATGAAAGATGGCAATGGTGGCAAGGGCATCAACGTTGCTATGGAAGGCCCTTAACTTGGGACACATTCAAAAAAACTCTTATGGACCACTTTGACCATAAATCTAATCTTGTGGATAAGCTCACACAGACAGACACACAGCCTAGCAAAGATTTTACTTTTATAGGAAAGAAGGAAACCAAGAAACCTAAAGGGTTATTTTCTGCTGGTATCTCCTTATTGCAGGTTCATGGATTGATTCAGAAGGAGAAGATCATTGTTTCTATAAATCCTAGTTGCAAGCATAATTTTATCAATGTTAATTTGGCAAAAAATTGCAAGTTCCGGAAAAACACATTGAAAACACACAAGTGGATGATGAGGATGTTCAAGTGTATAAGGATTTGAAGATTTCTATGGATAAGTATGTGTTGCATGGTGATTTTTATACTTCAGAGACGGATGATATGGATGTTGTTTTCAGATATCCTTGGATGGAATCTGTGGGTACTATCAATGTTAATGTGCAGAAGAAATTCCTGAAGCTTTGGTATAAAAAGAAGAAAATACATTACAGGATATTTCCATCTATAAACAGGAAGAGTACATGGAGGCTGAAGCAAAAGATGTTCCAGAGACTGACATATCAGATGATGAGCCTATGATGATCAACAATCAAACACAAATAGAGGCTGAAGTAGAAAAGGTTACAGGTGTTGATACATCAGATGAGGGCTCAGTGATTGAAGTAATATTGGAAGATAAAACACCACAACAGGAACCACAACATGCACCAGATAACAATCAGGCTCCAGTAAGGCGTGAATTAAAGAAAAAAGACACTATGGGTTAAAACTTCCACATATCATCACCCACATCACCCCGCAAGACAACAACCAACAAGATGGCAACCAATTAGCTACAAGGACAACAACCCCCACAGGACAGATAGAGAGGAGCAAAGATGGAACCTACTACACATCAACACAGAAGAGCTACCACGGTCAACTTCCATCTCAAGCGAGCGAGGCACCAGCAAGATTGAGGGTTCACCTTTCTCTTGGATGGCTAGATGCACGTGCATGGTACCAGTGGACTACTCTTTTGAATAGATCTTATTATTTGTGTTCTTCCCATGTTTCGGGGACGAAACATGCTAAGGGGGGTGGAATGTTATATACCTAGGGGGGATAATATGGGCTACCCAAGGTAATAATGTAATAATGGGATGGGCCATAGTAATAAATAAGGTGGTTAACCCATATCATGTAAGGGACCACAAGTAGTTAGTAATAATGTAATGGGCCCATGGTATTAGTTCGATGGTATGAGGGAACCATGGTATTATATGTATGAGGCCTATATAGAGGCTAGAGACTCCACATGGAGGGGTGTCAAGGAATAATGTCAAGGATTATTGTATGAACAGGCATATGGCTTGTGGAGTGTTCTCCTTCCTTAAGGAGTGAATGTATGGTGTTGCCCTACCTTAAGGGTTTGATCAATAAAGAGAATCATTTCCATCTATTTCGATCTTATTATTCTTGGGTTTATTTCTATTATCATATATTTTGGGTTAGATCTATAACATGGTGTTGTGTATATGTCATGCATGTGGTGTTGTGTATATGTCATGCATGTGGTGTTGTGTATGTCTAGCATTGTGTACACATTGTATAGGTGGTATGATGTACATGTGGCATTGTGTACACATTGTGTAGGTGGTGTAGTGTATAGGTGGTATTGTGTACATGTTGTACATGTGGTACTGGTGTATATGTGGTATTATGTGTATGTCATACATGTTGTGTTGTGTACATGCAGTACTATGTATGTGCATTGTGTAGTCATGGTATCGTGACATGTGCATGTGATATATTGTACTCTGTGTACATATATGTATTGTGTTGTACATCGGGTGTAGGTGTATGTATTGTGTGTTGGTGTACACAGGATATAGGCGTATGTATTGTGTTGTGTTGTACACTGGATGTAGATGTATTTGTGGTATGTCAAGTGTAGGCACATGTATTGCATGGTTTTCTATGTGGTGTGTGGTTTTATGTGTGTGAGGCACACTATGTATATGTGCACATGGTTGAGGAGCATGAATTGGGTGTTTGTAGGGTGTGGCAACCGATCTGGGGTGCATACAAAATAAGGACAAAAGTAGAAGCTAAGGATTGATTAAAGGATAATTATCAGTATTTTATTTCAGTTTTACTATGGATGTGATTTATGATTCTAGTCTATGATGATTACATGTGATCTATGATTTTGGTCTATGATGGTTACATGTGATTTATGATTTTGATCTATGATGGTTTTTTTTTTAGCTAACTTGATGATTTGGTCAAAGATGATAGTTTTACTTGTTGTGACAGGAAGCGAATGGAATTACAAGTGTACCTTGTTGACAAGTTACCAATGAGGTATGATGTGAATTTATTTCAATTTATCTTAAATCTAATGGAAGTTATATGCTTGGTATAGGGGCTGGTTACTTGAGAGGTTGGGATGGTTCTTGAGAGTCTTGTTGCTGATGTGGAGGGTGTGTATGTTGTGTTTCCATAAATTCCACTTCATTAAGGTCACATAGGAGGTTGAATCCCATCAGAGTAGCCTCTTGTCACATGTATACCCCGATTGGCTGGTTACTTGGGTAGATTTCGAAGAATGGTGTTACAATTAACCATATTGATGGGATCAACAATTGCTTGGTCCACATTCACTTTATTATTTCAATGATAACAACTCGATCCTTCCTTTGCGGACTTGGAAAATTCCAACATAACCATTTGGTCCTTCACTTACTTCTTCCATATTACCCATACACTTTTTTAGCTTACACTACCCATTATTCGCAACCATATTTTTACCAAAATTTTCCAAAAAAAATAAGGACCCAATAATATGCATGGGAGTAATAGTGGTAGAAGGAATATCAAGGAATTTCATTGAAAATATGACCATTAAATATGAATTATTGAACACACCCACATCGAAATTCACATATCTTGAAGGGATGTCACCAACAAATGGCACTATAGTTCCCATAGCAGTTGTCCTATTCATTATGAAATAAGAAAGCTAATCATTTGTAACTATCTTGCCTTCATAGAGAAAGAAAAGAACACAAAATATTGATGACAGGACAATAGTCATAGCATACAACTAACTATGTCCAAGGAACAAATTATATTCAATTGGAGCATCAACTACTTATAAATCAACTATCATGGTTTTTCCTCCAAGATCATTAGCGAATGCATGGATAAATCCATTAGATAAAAAGGTATGAGTTTCAAAGTTTTAGAGTTTGGTGGTTGATTGAATGAGTTCCAAAGAATGATATGAGTGGAGGATCCTTCATCCACAAAAGTGTGATAAATATCCATATTAAGGACATGAATGAAGATCTAAAAGGTTACCTAATGGGATATCTGATACCTACTTGCATTAACATCAAATGTAAAAAGGTTATACTCTGAGGGATCAACCCTTTCGATAATAGTCAACAAGGCTTTGTATTGCTTAGGATACTTTTCAAAACCTTTAAAGTAGACATGGCACATGGGGCTTGGTCTAAATTCTCAACAATATTGTAGTTTTAGGAAACCCTAGCATTAGTTTTGTGTGTTGACAAATAGAGAACACCATTATATGGGTGGATTATTATCTCCAAAGGCTTATCTATTATGAGAGGTCCATTGGATTGAGTGGGTATGAATGAGTCCTTAGTAAAATAACTACTCTTTGGAGTTTCATAGTTTTTTTCTCTTGTATTTAAGTTCACTACCTCATTGCACATAAGGATGTGCAATGGGCCTCCTTGGATATTTGGCCCTCTTGATTCCATAGTTTGATGAGGGGGGTAATTTGTAACCATTTATTGTTGTTGTTAGGTGAGGAATGGATTGGTCAAAACAATAGGCTACTAAATATAGGGATACTGCACAGAGAGACGATGAATCTCATCCATGCATGGGCACTCATGAGTTTCCTTGACATATTTTGCAAGGGAATTTTATTTTTTATTTATTTTGATTTGTGACCCCATCCATGTTGGTTTGGGTTTTTTGTGTCTCTTGAGCATTCTTAGAAGGTTTACTTTTCTTGTTATCTTTCTTTTTTTCACTAGGTTGTTTAGGATTATTTGGTTGTGTGGACTCAACAAGGTGTTTAGAAGACTTAGCTTGTTGAGAATTGGGTGTAGAAGCTAGACACTGATTTGTGAGAATCATTTGGTGCAATTGAGCATATAATTGTCTCACAAATTCTATGAATATGGAACCAATCATACCATTAACATGTAGTCTTAATCTTGAATGGTGGATTAGTTGATGGTTAAGGAGCATTAGGAATGATGTCATATAATGTGCCCAACTACGAATAAATAATGTCAAATTGTGGGAATGCAAGATGGCTTGATCCTTAATTGGAACATTAGACATAGAGACATCCTTGCAAATTTGAGGTAGCAAGGATCAAGTGAAGCAATATTTAAGAAGTTGATCAATAATTCATCCTAATCAACCACTTACATCTCCTTTACTCATAAATGAATTTGGAAATTTGGGTGGAAGTGTCTTGCCTAAATATAGATAGAGGTTGGAAACGATCTCTTATCATGAAGGTAACTAAGAGTGATTTAGTAATTTTTTCACCAAGGTGCCATAGTCATGGTAGGATGCCTAATATAGTTTTATATACTAGCCTAGATCCATCTTAACTCTGGATCTATGAAGCATCAAGAGGGATCAACTTTATTTTCACTCTAAAAGAGATTTGCATATCAAGAGATTTGATCCCTCTCCACCCTTGGTAGATCCAAAGTTAAGAAGGATCTAGGCTAGTTTGATTCTACATGAATACCCTGGGTTCTCAATACCGTAGGCCATTTTTATTTTATTTTTATAGGGTTATTTTTATTTTGTTATTTTTATTTATTTTCTTGATTTTGACCAAGTTAAAATGTTTAAATTACATTAATATTTTTACATTGTAAGGAATTCCCTCTAAAAACAACTCTCCTCCCCTACCACCTGAGTGTTTTTGAGCCCTTGATTTTGATGTTAGACGATTGAAATAACCTCATCCATATGATTGAGGACCAATATTTAGTTACAATTCGAACATAATAATAGAATAACAAGACTCAATGCAACCCCTTCGCATTTATCCTATGTTCCTATGCTGTGAAAGTCCTCTATGGCTCATGCACAATCTAAGAAGTGGGTGTAGATGGGAAGTTTGTTTCGAATTACCTACTCAACTCATGAATTTGTTTAAACAAAACCCATGGATTTAGCAAGGATTCAGAGCAAGGAGGTCCTACAATTTGAAATCTATGGGATGCTGCAAACAAAGTTGCATTTGAAGCAATTATGGAAATTGACCCTCAATGGTTATTAGGTTTGTCATCTGCCCCAGGTTTTTCTTCTGCTCTACCATGGATATGGTAGATTTCTCTATTTCTAATGATATTTAGTTGGCTTTCTATAAAATTCACATATGATAAGAAATTTTTTCAAATCTCTCGTAAATGCATCATCGTGTACAACAACAAACCTCTTATATCCAGAGCTAAGTCCACCCTTAAGGACAATGAAGCTTTGCAAAATAGAAAAAAATTGGATGGGCTCATTGCCCTCAAAGATCTTAAGCCTGAACCGGTTGTGCTTTCAATGACTCGACCATTTTACTCATTAGTGATAGGCTAGTAGTTCTTTCTTCTGAAACACTCCCTTTTTAAATCCAAGTGCAAAGCAGGTATTCTTCCTTTTCCTCTCCAGGATAAGTGTATCACATAATATAGCAATCACCACTGTAAAATTTGCATTGTTCACTCGATGGCATAGGCAATTTGTTTTTACCATTTACTCATCAAACTTGAAGATTACTAGTACAATCAATAAATGGTTGATTTTCCTCTTTTACTGGAGTTGCTTTGAGAAGGCTCTTAACATTAAATCCTTGTCATTTCAGCAAGGTTGCTACTTTGCCTCTTCCATTTTCAGATATAGTTGTATATGTACTTTGAGGCCATGCATCAAAATTTGATTTAAACGTGATAGTTTCAAATCCTTCCATAATACGAGTTACATGAGCTTGCTTCAAATTTCGCTTAATGGCAATCAACACTTCTGCGGCTTAGCTTGCTTCTTTTCTATCCTCAAGCAACGTGTTCCTACCCATCTAAATAAATATCTCAATTCTGCAATCTAACATGAATCTCTTGTTTGTGTTCAACATTTCTCTTGTCAATGAATTTCCTTCAATGGGTTTTGCATGAACTTTTGTATGCATAATAGCTTTGCTGGAAGAGCTTCAGGTTGTGATTCATTTTCATTGCTGGACTTTTGGCAACAGGAGCAAAGCCACCAAAACAACTCCAAAACTCCCTTGTCTCGGGATTAGCTACAAATTTTCCATCCTCAATTGTAGCCACTTCACACTTCCCATCATGATAATTATCTCTGATATATTGAACAACCTCTAAAACTTTAGCCTTCTCTTGAGAGGATGAGTTGGATCCATTAAACTGAAATCCTTTGGATTTTGTATCAAGAATAAAAATGTCATCATGATTTAAAGATGACCAAGAATAAGGCACCTCTGTCACATGCACAACATGTGTTCCCTTGCATGCAAATAAGTAAACTGAATATGTTTTCTTCTCGACATGTTTGAATCCTGAAGCAACACCACCTTCTTTCAGTATGATGCAAGGCTTAAAATATGATAGAAACTTATATGTTTCATGTCATTGACTCTCTCTATGTTGCACTGCATGTCCTTCAAGAGTTGCATCCAATTCAATAGTCTTGATGGCTATTGCACCAGCTTCATCCTTACTTGTATCTTTGCCAAGCCAATAATGGATATCATAGTGAAAAACACCACTTTTTAAAGTTGTTGTCTTTCGCAGCTCCATACACCTGTTCTGCAGTGGAACCTATGCTCTAATTTGTTTTTTGGAACTGTCTGATATTCTCTTGGCCTCATTATGAGGATCAAGCCTAATACTACCTGTTGCTTTGATCCAATCATAAATAACACCTTGAAGGGATGACATTCATTTTACATTTCAATACCACTGATAACTTTTGTGGTAGTGACCCCTCTACATCTTCAACCCGATGATGTAGCCTAAAAGGTTACAATATCTGGTTCAATTGTTGAATTATATTAACTTTATTCTCAATTTCAAGCCAATCATCTTCAAGGGACTGAGAAGATGGCCCATCCCTTTCAAAGGTCTTTGAGAACCAGTCATGAAAAACATTGCGATTGGAAAATATCTCAAGTAGAAGAGGCCATGGTTCCTACAAATCATCTATAGATTGTTCATGACATCCATGTCTAGAGAATTTGACAGTCATTTTGATTTTCCTTTGTTTCTTTTCATGTATTTTGTAAATTAAACTTTGTTGAAGAGCTAAAATATGTTTTGGGGCTTAGTGTTGAAGAACATTGAGCAGTTCACATTGCTATAAGAATTCCCACTGTATAATTCAACAGACCATCATCAAATAACTCGAAGTCAATCCACAGATTACAATCAAGTACACTCGTGCTCCAATAGTGGATAATCGGTTCAACAATTCACATAACTACAGTAGTTCATGCGACATTATAAATTCCAACAAAGGATAGAATCTAGACCGATTCTTATATTCAGTGCACCTAGGGCTTGCAACATCATTTACAATTTTCAAGAGAAAGTTTGACCTACATTTTCAAGAAAAGATTCATACAATATTCAAGACCCAACAACTCTAGAAGATCGACTATTATGGAACCCGAAAGTTTCAACTCTAGGAGTTACACTTACATTTTTCAAGTCAACGAGACACTGTGAACATCAAAACATTGCACAGCTCCAATAACTAAAGTATTTCTTGGGATCTTGCATGTCCTAAATATAAACACCATGATTTATGGGTTGGATCATCTCTTCACACTAAGTTTCCTTATTTCTACAAATTTTCAAATCACAACATATTATTGATTCTAATATGTCTAGTTACAAATAATTTGCACTTAGATTTTGAAGATTGTGGGGCTACCTTCTATTATGATATCTCTGGTGTAGGTTTTTTTTTTTTTAGTTATTGCTTTCAATTCTAATAAAAAATTGTATTTATGTTCAAACTTCAAATATAGTACTTACCATGGCGAGTGTGATATTGATTGCAGCAACTAAATCACAAGGATCCCCTTAACTAGGAAGTTTATGTTATGATGAGAGATAACCCAAAAGCGTTCGAAAGCAATGCAAAAAATGCCATGGCAGGAGGTTATGTGGGATCTACTTATTTCCCAAAATACTAGTAATTTTTTAATGTGTTCAAACTTTATGATGTGGTCCAGCAAGCTATTTTTTGTTCTTTTGAATATAGTTGAGCCAATGTTAATGTCTCTACTTCGAATGCATTATTTTCAACATACATGTTATTTCTATTGATTATGTTTTGCTATAATATTCAATCTCTATAGATGCAAGGATTTCTCACATTGTGAAGGATGAGTAGCATTTTAAAAGTGCACAAAGTATTTTACCTTCAACAATAACATTAACAGGCTAGTACTTAAATAGCATTCATGGACTCTGTTAGTGTCAGTCTTTCCAGCCTTCCTCCAGTGATCAAATATGCTCTTACAAAGTGGTCTCAGAGTGTCAAGGTCACATTTTGTCATTTCAGTGAGTCTTCAAGCAAAATTTGGTCACTAGGCATTAGGTCTAGGGTTTGCTTTCACTCCTTCTAAAGTTGTCCAAATGTTGGTCCATGTCACCATTCAGCTGATTTTATCATCATTCATAGGGTTTTCATTATCATGTCAGTGTCTAATGTGTCATTTTACACCTTGTTCATGCTTCAGTTGCACCTAGGCAAGGTCATTTCCCTCTCCTAGGGTTTTGAAGGCAATTTCTCTTGGACGGTCAAATCATTGGCAAAACTTGTATCCAGATGTTCATACACCTTCCCCTATCCTTCATATACCTTATCAAATGCTTCCCATCACTGAGATCCCCCAAAATCCTCATTTTTGCACAAACCCTAGTTTCTAGCTACAACCTGGCAATTTTCTAGGTTGGGCCTGTGTTTTGGCCTTTTGGACCCCTTCCCCTCACTCAATCTCCATGATTCCACTTTCCCCTGCTTCTTAACATCCCTCCCCACTCCCAAAAATTTCCCCAAGAATTTAGAATCCCCCTATCCCCTTCATTTCGCTTCATTTCCACGAAATTGCTTGCTTCACACATCGGGATCAGTCTCACTCAAAAGCCGTTTCAGAGCAATAAAAAATGAATTTTAGAAAAATGAGAGAGGTTTTTCTCCATAACATGCCAAAGAAGAATAACCTCCTTCACGTTTTGCACAGGTGTCATGGTTTTAGAGAAATGTCAAAATTACAATCGCTAGATCCAAGGAGGTTGGCCAAGGCACTAAAACGACGGAAAAGGCCCGATCCACTCCAAATTTTGGCCAAAGCCTCTTTGACTGAGCATGGTACTTTATTGGGGACTCCCAGCCCAAATTTCAAGAAATTTGGAGAAAATTTTGTCAATTGTGATTTTTTTGTGCCAAACACAGGTTTTCTTCACCAACAGGTCGCGCGCCGCGCGCGACCTATTCGATGGGCAACTCCATTTCGGGAAAACTCAGCATTTTTGGATTTTTCATGCAAAGATACACCTGCTCAGCAATTACCAAGAGATTTCATCAAGTTTTGAGCCTCCAGAAGGTCAAAAAACATGCAAAAAATGACTTGCTGCCACCTTTTTGACACACAGGAAGCAGTCTTGGGAGATTGCAATTTTGGAGGGGCAAATGGCCACCAAATTCAGAAATTCCGCTTGGGTTGGAAATTAGACATCCAGACCTTTCGAACAAGCCCACGTTTGCCTCATTTGGACACCTGGACGTGCCTCAAAAGCAGCTCCAAAGGTGCATGACCTGTTCAGGATCAGGGCGCGACCTGTTGGGCAGTTTTCACAGAAATGCACCTACAACTCAGGAATTCGCCCAACTTTGACCAGTTTTGACTTGTGATGGGATTTTTCACCCTCTTTGATGTAATTAATGTAATTTTATGATGTCATGGCACTTATTTATCTCTTCTAGAAGATTCATTCATAAAAAGTCAAAAATTTAATGAATGAATTGGTTTCCTAGCTTATAGAGGCAAGTTGTTTTGACTGCCTAGATTTTATTGCTCAGTTTAGAATTGGTTGAAACAGATCCTAGAAGGATGAGATCGACCCCTAGAGGCAAGGGAATGGTTTGACTTGCCTATATTATGTATTTTCTTAGTCATTTTCAGAGGTTGGAGAGGTTGGACTCTTGAGGGAGAAAGCTTCTATTGTATTACTCATTGTATCTCTGCAATTTTGGCAAAGGAAGAAAGACCAGGGTTTTGCAGTCCTTTTTGGGATTCCTGTGGTTACATGTATTGATGGTGTGTTTCTCTTTTTACTTGTAAGTTTTTTATGTGAATCATCTTCTTACTTTTCCTTCTACAAATTAGGCAAATGAAGTGTTAAAGTAGAATTCATGATTGCCATGCTCTACTTTTAAGTTTGCTTAATATTTATGTTTTCATTTGTCTAAAGAGAACTCTTGAAGGTTTCTTGCTCTCTTTAGCTCCTCACCAGTCATTCCTATCCATTCACTTAATTCAAAGGCATCAATACAGTCTCCTACCTTGCCCCAAAGAACCCCCTGCAAAAACTGTGTCCGATCCCCGCACCCAGAATTGTCTTTCCCCAACTTTCCACCAAAACCCTAAAAATCCCAAATCAAACCTTTTTATCAGTTTACTAGCCTAAAATTAGTGTTCTTTATTGGTTATCTCTGCCTGTTGAAGATCTCTGCCGAGATAGACTGGAGAGAGCCCTCTCCTGCCCCGTAGGGCTAGCTACGAGGCTAAGTGGTTTGATGTTGCCTTGAAGTTTACCTTTCTCAGCCTGAGGTGAAATTTCAAGTGCTAACAGACTCTATCATACAAACTTCTCAGATGATAATCACCATTATGCATAATTGTTTCTATTGATCTCCTTTGAGTCAAACTTTTTAAATTATTCAAGAAAGGCATTGCTTGCTTCAATCAACCACTTTTCTACTTTATGATAGAGATGATTTAACTATTTTAAATTATTTGTATCCTATTAAACTATGTTACTATTTTAAACCAGTTGTATCCTATTAAACTATGTTAATTATTTCTAAAAACTTCATTATAATATTTTTTTTTCCATAGAAAGTTGAACTTTCAATCATTCTTGTGTAGAAAGTTTGCTATCAAATGCATGATAGTTAAACAGGACACTCAGAATCCCATTTATTGCATCGAATCTCAAATCTCTTTGATGTTTATAAGCCTGTAGTATTTGTTTCTAATGTGAAAGCACTTCGAATAGCTAATTTTTTATCTCTGTGTATTAAATAAAAAATTATTTCATATTCATAAATGTGTGATGGCGCCTATGGATCGCTGGTCAAATATGATGGTGGGATGGCATGTTTGGATGATGGCTCCATCTCAATATAGTTTAAAGAGAATACCAAACTACAGAAATACCAATTGAGAATCCTAAATTGAGTAGGAATGTAGACCTAGAAACAATTCCGTGTTCTCCAGAAGTTCAGGGACCTACTGGAGGAAGTGTTGAGGATTTTCAGACACGTTGTTGACAATGCTTCAGAAATTCAACATGCTACAAGCTTCATATCAGTGGAAGCTACAAATTCAGAGGTAGTGACATTGTTAAATGTTGAAATGATGGATCAAGATGGGATTAGCTCCAAGGTTGTGCTTGATCCTAAATTTTATGTTCAGTTAACATCTCTTAGAGATGCTTTATTGAATTTTGATTTTGCGAGTAGCATTCCTAGCATTCCAAATATCCCAATACCTGGTATGGATTGAACCTTTTTTACCTTCTTTCAGAATATTTTGAATCACTCGGTGTTGTTGACAAGAAGAAATTGACAATATAGTTCTTACTCTTGAGGATGTTGCTGAAGATTTTTCCAAGTTCTTGTACATGTAACAATTTTTCCACCAGCTACTACTCAGCCTTCTCAGCCTTCTCCATCTTACAGTTTTTGTATGCTTGATGGTGGACTACATTCACTAGGATCAGATGAATGAGGTTACCATTAGCATTTGACACAACCATATTCATTTGTTTAACTACCCTAGTCCTTGGTTCAGGATGGTGTTTAATCCCCACAACCCTTTTCCTGCAAACCTGCAAGTTATTTGCTGGAGAATAAACAGTCGATTCCAAAAAGTGAACAAATAAAAGATTTTCAAAATAATTCAGACATTTTCCCTACCATTCATGAAAACTATATTGTGCAAAATTATCTAAGCTCTATTAGTGATGAAAAATATCCATTTTCTAAGAAAAATGAACACTAAATGAAGGTATATGATGCTCTTTGTAGTTCCTCACTTCGTTCTTTTGATCTGTCCTCTCCACCAACTCCCAATACTATGTCTTCAAGATTGTTTACTCCCTTTTCAAATGGTAATAAATGCACGAGTCTCTCAAGCAGTGAACCATTTACTTACTTTAGCAATGGTGCATCTGATGGATTTTTCAACATTATGCCTGAACTCAGTGGTTCAAGTCAAATTAATGGTGCTAATGATGATAAGGATCTCTCATGGATGCTTGAATTGCTAGGGGTGATCCCTATACTAGAGCTAACACAACCAAAATATTTTACATGTAAAGAACTAGCTTCTTGCTTTGGTGTCAGTCTAGCTATACCCATAATTTATTTTCACAATGTTTCGGAAGGAGATATCTTAGCTAGTCGCCAAAATCAGGATTCTCAGTTTTTGTATGGTGAAAATTGGTATGGTTGTGCTTGACAAAAAATAGAATATGATTCTCAAATTTCAGGTGGTTCAAGCTGTTATTATATGTCTGAAAAGGCAGGACCCAACAATTTCTCAGGTGATTTTTGTTATAATGGTTTGTTACCTAAAGGTTTTGGATATGGTGAGGATTATCAAATTTCAGTTGGGTCACAAGGACCTCCAAAAGTTTCTCCACTACTGAATGAATTGTCACTTCAAAGATATGCCACTGACAATGGACACTTTCAAGGATTTAATAACTCACATGAAACTGTTGCTTATGATTTAAGATAGTTGAATAACATTTTGTTTACTATTTTTTATCTTCAATGTTTTTTTATATGTCACGATGCTTCTCGAATTTATGCCTTATGATGTTTCCTTTGCAACATCTGGTGCAATTGCTAGTTATTTATGTTCGAATTCGGGCTTCTCTAATCCATATTTGACAATTGAGGAAAACATTAAGCAATAATCACATAAGAGAATCTTTATTGATGTGTTTCAATCTAATATATAACATTAATTACTTAGATCAAATTATATTAAATTATATTAAAATCAAATCAAATGTTAAGTTATGGTTAGATATTTAGTCAAATATTTAGATTAAAATAAGAATAAAATTAAAAATATTTTTTTTAGTCAAAATCATACTTAAAACATGGAGTCAAGACCCTAATAATAAAATTTCTTGAATAATCAATGAAATAATAAAAATTCCTTGAATGATCAATATAAAAAACAATAAAAATATAATTAAAACGAATTAAAAATAATAAAAATCCCTGAATAATAAAAATAAATAAAATAATAATATAAAAATAAAATAAAATAAAGTTATTAAATAAATAAAATAAGAATCAATGCAACAAACCTATAAAATCGGCAATAAAAATATAAAATTAAAAATAAATTAAATTAAAATGAAATGAAAAATAAATTCAATTAAGTTAAAATTATTAAATTAAATTAAATTAGGAAGACAGGGCAGGGACCCAACATCTGTTAATTTTCCAACCATCATCTCTATTAAGATTACTAGGCCTTCTTTTGATTTCTAAGGCTTCCCTGAATTTTCGATGATGGAAATGACTAATTCTAGCAATGACCTGGGTCTCTTCAATGCATATGTGATGTTTAGTATTTTCTTTATGTTCATCCAAAGCTGAGGAACGAGTCCTACCATTCGTGAGGTTAGTTGCGTGCTCATGAATCATTTTATTAATTGAGCAACCACTCTCACATATGTAGGGAGCCCCACACGAACATGGGATGTTATAAACACCTTTCATATTCATAGGGTCCACCAGGTCTTTAATAGATCTTAGGGAGCTCTTGATGGTATTTAAAGGACTAAAGGTTGACGGAACCTTATGCTTCCTTAGGATCCTCACAATATTATCAGTGATCCTTGGATAAATAGGAGATGCACACCTGAAAATCGATCATGGGTTCTTTTTTAATCTTAGGACCTTTGTCAACTTTAAGGAAAGCCTTAAGACATTGGTGCCTACTGTACCCATTACTATTAAAAAAAATTAAGGAGATGTGTTTTCTCATCATCAAGATGGTTTTCATTAGAAACTCTTAAAACCAGAATTGCTAAAGTGTTGAGAACACCAAAATTTTGAGGACGTCGAGGAAAGACAGAATTCCATTGCTTTAATTTCAATTTCTATTTTTATTTTTATGTAATTTGAATTAGTCAAAATGTTAATCATGACATGACATCTCTACCATAGTGGGCCAGAGGTCCAGAGAAGACCTCGCCTTACAATAAAATTAAAATAAAATATTTTAATTTTGAAATAAGTTATGGTTTTTTGGAAAGTGGTACTCATAATCCATGTTATTGGCCCATGGTATTGTAACAAAGCCTATTTACAAGTTAATAATATCGATGGTAAAATGGGGGTGAATATCTATGGTTAAGAATCTTGTTATATTGTATGTTTATTGTAAGTATTAAGTTTTAATTTAAAAAATGTTATAAAATTAAATTTGATATCTATATATCTATATATATATATATATATATATATATATATATATATATATATATATATATATATAGATATATATATATAGATAGATAGAGAGAGAGAGAGAGAGAGAGAGAGAGAGAGAGAGAGAGATATTAAATTGAGTTATGGTTTTTGGGTATGTGGTATTGATAAGCCATGGTATTGGCCCATGGTATTGTAAAAAAACCTATTTAGAAGTTAATAATATTCATGGTTAATAATTTTGTTATATTGTAAATATTAAATTTTTATGGGCTTATTAATTAAATTTAAATAATGATTATTTTAAATTATATGGTAAAATAGATGTCAATTTGCATAATTGAAAAAAAGAACCAGAAGAAATCACATTGGATTGATTGGTTGATGGGTTTCTAACCAACCAATGTGGTTCAACATCAGGAAAAGATGTTATTTATAAGTATTATTTATAGGCTTCATCAAACTTATAGATGAAATGACCTTTTCATGACATTTTTTCTAGTTAATTTTAAGCAAAATCTGGCATAAATTTTTAAAAACTTGAGTTTAGGTTCTCTATTTTGAGTTTAAGTTCTTTAATTTATAGAATACAAGTGCCCTAGGGGGTTTTTCAGGGTGTTGAAATTATTTATGCATTCATAAATTTGTTTTAAAAAACAAAATATCACATTCTTTCTCGAAATTGTTTTGCAGATTCTAGTGAAAATGTTTATTTCGTCTAAAATGTCTATTTCATTATAAGTTAGACTGAACCTTATTTATATGTTATATATTTTAATGTGATATGTATATTATGATTTTCTTTTATAGAAAATATTGTTTTTAAATTTATTAATAAAAACAAAATTACAATATAAAAAAGTTGAATTTAAAAGATATTTATCTAACATCTAATATCTACACATCTATCCTACACTGGGTTGTAGGGTGCCTCTCGACGCAACCACTTCTCAATGTCACTTCTTAGAGTTCGCTAGAAAAGCGACAAACAAATACTATGGTCCACTAAGGAGTTGGATGAACACCACATGTGGTATGTGGTAATGTGCATGGTTAGGTTCTCTCTAAACTTTCCATTGAATTTAGGTATTTCTAAAGGTAACTTCACATGAATAGGTGGCCACTAAAGGTAATGGTATATATAGTTGTTGTGAGTTTACCAAAATCTAACAATCAAGTAAAGAAAGAAATAGAAGTTGGTTATAATCAAACAAATTGGGAGGTAGAGACGGGCCTCCAGATGGACTATATGGTCCCGACATAGCATAATTTCTACAAGAAGGAATAAAATTGAAGGGATTAGTAGTCCCACGGTATTGATTCCCTAGACTAAGAAAAGTGGTAAAAGGATTATTTCCCCAGGGGGGATTTCTTATGGGGACAAAGACATACTAAATGAATGGCTTCCAATGGGACTATATGTAGATAAACACAGGATTAATGGTGAATGGTATTAAGTTGGTTCAATTCATATGTAGCCTTTTATAAAATATTATTAGTAACTAAATTACTTGATGAAGGTTAAATTTTATTTGTCAATGTGAGATAGTCATGATATTTCCAAACATGGAATAACATAAATGTGTACATGTAAATGAATGGATGTTATATTGAGTATACTTTCACTTACAATTGAATTAATTAGATTTCCACTCACTCTTCCATTGTTCTCAATATTGAAATTTATATGAATAACCTATATATAGATGAAATTTTTTACTAGAACACAATATAATAGTTGTGTTGTCATCTACTGGGTTTCAAATAACTATTTGAAGTACTTATTTATTTCCTCTTTACTGCATATCATTCTAAATTATAATGGTGGCAATTCTATAGGTAATGTGAATCAGTAATAGGCATTTTGAAGTGTTTTAATGCAGAATAAACAGGGAGTAATAATTATCCAATCAAACAAACCAAAGTACATGTGCCCTTTAATCTACACCTATAATGAGTATTGGAATTAATAAAGTGAAATTCCATAATTATGGGGTTAAACAATAGTGAGATAGACTAAACCAATGGAAATGGAACACGACATAAGTAAATCAACTCTCTCCATAGATGTAGAGGTATGCATTATTCATTACTTTTTTTTTGTCTTGGAATTATTATATATTTACATCAATTAGGTAATGGCTAACCAATGTTTAGAAGGGTCACAATACCAAACTTGGTTGCCTCCCATAATGATTAATTCATGAGATAATACAAATTGGAGCCAATGACTTATCCTCATGACAATTCAACTTTAACTATTTCGTCTCCATTTTCTCTTTTTTTTCATCAAACTATAGATCAAATGCATAAACCCATCTCCCTACTAGCGATTGCTTAATGCTAGCAAGAATTTTGATATTACCGAGGTTAAAAACTTAACCACCCAAATGCTATACCTAAGTGTTCCATATAACTAAGCACTATATTACTTAGCACTTACCAAAAAAAAATGATATTAGAGTTTCTAATAAAAGGCCATTTGCTTCTATCCTAGTCTAATGGAAAAAACAAAAGGGAGAAATTCCTATCACTTCACATCACTGGACACAAGGGATTCAACTATCCCTTACATCGATGGTCAATCACACCAAATAAATAAAAGAAATAAAACCCAAAATGTTATGATCTGATGTAGTTTGTCATGATATGATAGACTATGAATGACATCAATATTTCAGTTACTCAGGCTCATTAACTAATGGTGGTAGAACGCTATAGTATTGGAAGAATAAGAAATCCCATTTAACTAAAAATATTAGTATGGTTTATCCTAGTGTGATATATTGTCAGTTTATAATAATAATTCAGTTACCTAGGCTTATCAAATAACAACAATGGATATTGGAATATTCAAAGACTCGAAATTCAACATAAAAAAGTCTCAATATGGAAAGTCTCTGGTGTGACAAACTATCGACCAATGGAAATATTCCTATCATAATTATCCATTAGTGTTACATAGTATTTTGTCACACCTCCTGTACTTCCCTGTGACATATGCCGAAGTGGCAAAAACATGACCATCATGCAGTGTACTCATTTATATATGCATTTCATATGCTTCCTAATGTTTTGATTGGAAAATTCTTCCCCTAAAGGAAATAGCTCTAAAACCCTACTTTGAGAATCATTGCCCTTAAGAGACTAAAACCAGTGATGATTGCCTATTGCACTATACTTGACCCGTGATGACATCACTCTGTTCACTTGTATACCTGCGATGATCCCAAAAATGTAATTTTCCCAAAGAGAATGAGAAGCCTCATGATACTAGAAGCTTCCAGAGCAGCGAGTTGGAGGTTGTTCGACAAAGATGAGGTCGAATTCTCCAAACTTGGCCTCTTGGTCTTATCCCTATGAGTTACCTCCTTGAGATAAGGGCCTACTCCTATCTTTAGAGAGATCCTAACTCCCTTTCCCATCCTATATATTCATCATCTCCCATTCCCAAATGGTTGGTCTATGTCTATTTTCACCCTTATGCTAAGATTGTACTTGTATGCTACTCATTTGACTTGGAGAAGGAGTGCTTGGAGAGCTTAGCTTGGACTTGGATATTAATTTCAAGGAGATCCTATCAACATCAAGGCTTGGTTGTATGCTTCCCCTTAGTTTTTATTAATATACAATTGTTGGCTCATTTTCCATTGATGTGTATGCTCACGTATCATCTATCTTAACATTCCTTGATCAGTTAAGTAGGTCGCCTTTGAATATGTTGTTTGTATTTGCATGCTTTTTTGTGTCTTGATCTCGTTTGTAGGTGCATAAATTATGTGAGCAGTAGAAATGATCCTGCGACGCAAGTGATTCGATATCTTCAAAAAAGGATGAGTTGATAACATCAGAACAAGGTAGGTCATCTTGTTCGTCTCTCTTTTCAATTGTAACTTAGGAAAGTGCCTCATAGATTGTCACTTAGGTTTCTAGACCCACACATTGGGATAGAGGGATCATCTCTGTCTGTAGAGAGGATTTACCTAGACAACAAAATGGAAACTCCACTGGCGAACCTATGATCCTTTCCTTTCAATCCTTCATCCCGCTTTTGTGTTGAGTTTGACCAACCATTTTCTTTTAGGCTTGTTAGTTTGTCTGTAACTTTTTTCACTTACTTGTGATTGCTTGAAGGTTCTTTATTTTTTATGATCTTCACGATTTTTTGGTTTTATTTCATCTTTCTTGACTATCGTGGTTTTCTCTCTAACAGTCACAATGACATCGCGGATGTTTTAATTACAATTGCAATTATTGTTGTTTGCCCTATGACAGGTGCGATGATCCCAGAAGTTTAATAAAATTAGGGTTTTTCTTCTTGAATTCAATATTTTTCCTTCTAGCAGTGGTTTTTCAGTGTGATTATAATGTCATTTTCTTCATTGACATGTTTTTATAACTGCAATTGCCTCTTACTTTGGTTTAAGTGTGTTTGAAGCTTGATTTTCTTTCTAGGGTTCCTAGGGTTTCTAGCTCACCCTTCATTGACTCATTGGTCTGTTCTTCAGAGATCAATTACCTTTGTTTAAAGAGACTTTTTGCGTCTAGACACCCTTTGCAAGTCACTTTTGGGTCTTTGGTATAAATTTCTTTTCATTAGTGTTGAATCAAGTAGATGCTTTGAAAGTCACTTTAGTTCCATTGGTGAGCAATAGATTACAAAATTGTTTGTTTTTTATTGAATCGAAAGGAAGTGCTTGTTGTTATTCTTGTGTTTTGGAAAGTGAAATTGTATATCATTGAAGTATTTTTGAAATATTTCTTGCATTCAAATAAGAAAGTGAAAGATATTTTCATGACTATTGAATTGCTTGCATTTTCTTCGCTCTTTTGCACTAGTTTGCATTGATTGCATCTTTAGTGAAAAGGAAAAGATTTTCATTTCTATGGCATTACATTTTTTAGTAGAATGAAATATTAGATTTCATTTTATTACATTGAAAAGTTTTTATTGATGCTTTTGGATTGTTTGATGAATTTATTGGTTGTTTCTCTTCCTTTGTTAGAATAGCCTTCATTGGATGAAAAGTTTCATTTTCATCATTTATTTGCATTCTAGGAGCAGGTTACATCGTTGAGCCCTCAAAACTGAAACTTAATTCAAAGATAAACTTAAAATTTACATCAATGAATCTAAGGAGCATTTGAAACATTAACGTTCATACTTAGTGTTCTAGGCTAGAGACGTGTTCCGGTGTCTATAAAACTTAGCAACTGTCGTTCACAATCCTCTTGCATTAGATAGTGCTAGCAGAGACTTGTGCTCCCCATAACGTCAAGTATATAAAGGGAGACCCTCATAGCTTGCAAACCTTTATCCATAAGAAGTTGAGTCTACCGCCCTGTAAACGTGATACACCGAACACATCATTCAGGGAGATTACCTTCACATTTTCCAAGTCCTTGGTAAATTTATTTTCTAAGGTGTATATTGCAATTCACGGTTACTTGGTACTCCTTTTTGCCTAGAATTACCTAAGTAGTCATTCAGATCTTTCATGACTCCTTAAATTTGAAAATATCATCCATCACTTGTCCTTTCAAGCTTTCTAAACCAACGAAAGCCACTAGAGTCACCTTTCGTCCTTTTCTCAACTCTTAAAACATGAAAAGGAAATTTTTTTGTCTCTAAACATAACTGCCCATGATAACATGTCAAACCCATGCAGTTGCTTCTTGGCCCAATCTTGTGTAAATCAGTGTAAATTTTATTTTTAATCAGCTCTCAACAAATCTCCTTTCCTTTCCTTCTCTTGAGAGAAAGTCATCATGGCTGAACCATTGAGTTCACCCCAAAGTTCCCCTTCATTGTCTAATATTGAAGGGTCTTCACAAGGTGTTCACCCGGAACTTCCTTAGTCACTTTAAGTTCAATTTTTTGAACTTGGGAGTGTCCCAAGCATTCAGCCCCTTGCTTGTCATCCACCACCATTAGATTCCTTGTCACTTCAAGAATCTGATCTAGAAACCCCTGAGAGTCTATATAGGTTTGTCTTATATCAGTCGAATCTGTTATTTGATCATGTTGTGATATCTCCTCAGCATCCTTATAGTCCTTACGACTGTCCTGGTGTTCCTTTGGAGTTATCTCCTTGTACATCTCAAGTTCCTCCTCACTAATTATTTCCACCCATGGATTCAGAACATGAGATCCCAACCTCTTCTCCGGGTCAGTCAGAGTTTCTACTACTCATACTCCTCATGTCGATGATGAACAAGGGTATGAATTTCCTCCATAAGTCTTTCCTTTTACATGAAGAGTCTCATCTCACACACTTCCTGAAACTAGTGGGCCCATGTTTCCACCTGGTTATACAACCCTAGCCCAGTTAGTTTCAGGAACTCCTAGTGCTTCATCTTTGTCTCAAAATCCCATTTTGTCTTCCAGTGCCATCCCTAATTCTGGTTCGTTTATTTCAAACGCGACCTCTCAAATATCTGTACAAACTACTGTCATCTCTGTTCCCATTGAACCTACAATTCCATCGCAACCTATACTGTCATTTCAACGGTCCATTCTGGTACAAATGACTGTTTCAGGTCAGGTTTCAATTAGTTCTTCCACCCCTCCATTAAGTGGATAGAATGTGCCACTTCCTAGGGGGGAAAATTCAAACATTCCTCTTGTATCAGGTGAAACCAATGTGAGTGGATTACAAAATCACATGGTTGGTGTTAATCAACCTTATTCTGGTGGTATTCCTAACTCTGTTGGTTCATCCAAGCCGGGTAATATCAAGTATCAACAGCCTTATATGGCTCAAATTCCACTCTAACAGTCTTATGTCCCTTATGGTTCGCAAGCCTTGGTTAATCCACCTTACACTCCACAAGTAGGAGCTTATGTCTAGCTTGGTCAATCCATTATTCCTGGTGGATATGATCAGATTCAGTTCGTAAATTACCAATACCCTCAATGTATATCCCAAGGAATTGTCCAACAACCCTTGCAACAACAAGGGAAACTCTTGCAGCAGCAAGGGCAACTGTTAGAGCAGTAAAGGAACCTTTGCAACAATAGGGGCAACCTTTGTAGCTGTATCAGCAGCCTTTGCAGCAGCAAACTCATTTTGTTCAGCAACCTACTCAACCCTTGTATCCATAAGGCCAACCTTTGCAGCAACAAGGTTAACCTTTACAATAGCAAAGTCAGCCTTTGCAACAACAAGGTCAACCTCTACAGCAAGCTCAATATGTATATCAACAAGGTCAGCCCTTGCAAGCACAAGGTTAACCATTGCAATAGTAGGGCCAATCTCTTCAGGTCTAGGGTCAACAGGTCCAACAACCTTACAATCCGTATGCCACATATAATGCTTATCAACAGCCTATGGTAGGTCAATATCAGACCTAGCCTGGACAAAATCCACCTTATGGTCAAGGTAAGCCTCAGTGGGGACAAAATCAAATCCCATATGCTCAAAATCCTCCAATGTGGGGGAAAACTCCTTACCAGCAAGGTTGGAACCCACATTTTGGACCTCCTCAAAGACCCTACATGCCATTAAATCCACAATTTCCATTTTTGGCTATGTTGGAACTACCTGATGTCTCGAGGCTCAGAAATGATCCTATCTTTCATTCGCCTTACTGGCCCTGCAAGCCCATGTGATGACATATCACTTATTGTGCTCTTCAAATTCATATGTTGATGATTCTATCTATCTCCCCTTCTTTCAGAGGACCTTAACAGGTGTTGTCATAAAATGGTATATCGAGTTGCCTCGAGCTACCTGTGTTGACTTTAACTCTTTAGCTATGGCCTTCCTCACCCACTTCCAATTTCTGGTTCAATATGAAATCGGCACTCATTTTCTCACATCCCTGAGGCAAGATATTACGACCCACATTTTTGATCATATCCATGAATGGATATGTTGACATCTCCTCATCAAATTTGAGATTCCTGATGAGTTTTTAATCGAATGGTTCACAAAATCATTTATAAACAAAATTACTGCAGATATAGCAATGGGTGGATGGGTTACTGAGGGTGAAGCTATTGCACATGCTCAGTATCTAGACTTAGTCTATTCCCAATCTGGCACATTATATGAAATGTTGCCTGATGCTCCAAGACCATCTTCGGATGTAGCAGCCTCAATGTCTCCTAATGTACCACCTGTTGATGGTGTAATTGGTTCAATGTCTCAGACTTCCACTAAGAATTCTTCAAAGCAAAAATTAGTTTCAAACACTAGTTCCAATAATCCTTCGAAAAATTCATCAAATCCTGGTAAAACCTCTCAGGTACATGTTGTTTAGTCTCTCGCAGTAGATAAGGGCTCAAAAGGTAAGAAACAGGGTAAAGGTAAAGCCAAAACCAATACCCCGAAACAGGATCCACCCAAATCATCTACTAATGATGCTTCTAAACTAAAGCCGAAATATCCTTGCCTCATCTATGAGGAAGACTGTTATACCAAGGATTGTCCCTGACGTACTAAAGTTAACCGCTTATTGAAAGGGCTTTGGCTATTTTGGAAGAACATTTTCCATCTCAGTAGACACAGTTGGTAGACCAACTTCAATCCTCTGCCTCCTCTGGTTCCCAAGTTTTCATGATGCAAGTTTCGTCGCCTATTTTTATTGCTACACAAACAAAGGATTATCACAATCCACAAAAGAAGATGATGGAGAAAGAAGTCACTAATATACCTTCTACTTCTACTCCATCTAGTTCTGGTCCACTCCATATTGAGCATCCTAACAATGAGTCTATAATCCAACCACCTCCCAAGGGTGTACTTCGGAAATCATCTTATAATCTAAATGCTAGAGCTGCACAACATTATAATATTGTTGAAGATTTAGCTCAAGCACCTTTGATGATGTCTGCTTTGGAAGTTCTCCAAACATGTCCAACGTAGTGGAAATCATTGTTGTCTGCTACAGGTGCTATTGATCCTGTCGATTCAAGTTTAATTACCTTTGATCTTGAAAACCGTGTTGTTGGTCTTCCTCATTAGATTTATTTTCTAATTCAAGTTATCATTGAAGGAAAGATAACTAATCAAACTATTATTGATGAAGGTGCTTCCATTTTCATAATGTTTGTTTTGTGCTGGAATTCCATTGGCTCTCCTCCTCTCAATCAGTCCCCAAACACTTTGGAGGAATTGATGGCAGAGGCTCCCATCCATATGGTATTCTCACAAACTTGCTGATCACATTGGAAGGAAAGATCGTTGAGCTAGAAGTGGAAGTTGTAGATGTGAATCTCAATTACAGCCTTCTTCTCGGGTGAGTTTGGACCCACACTATGTTTTGTGTGGTTTCTTCTTTGTTCTGGGTGCTCCGTTTTCCTCACAAAGGAAAAATTATCACTGTCTACCAACTGTCTTTTTTCTCTTTCGGTTCATCGAATGATAATGTCCCATATGTCGGAATTAACGAAATTCCTTATGAGAGTGTGGGGGTAGGTCTTTTCAAAGATTCAACTTTAATGGGTACTTTTAATCTCCCACCTCTGAATGTCACTTCGATCACTATGATCTAGGTTTCTATAGATCCTTGGATTATTCCTACTCCCGATAAAATTGATTCATTTGGTGATTCTATGTCGTTAATTCCATTAGAGCAAGACTATCAAGAAATTTTCTTGGCTTCAATGGCCGCTTCAACAAGTCATGTTGTTTTCAATATGAACCTAGATACTTTTGTGCCATCTCCTTGGCTTGTTTCATGGGATTCTCTAGATTCTTTGAATGAGACATTCCCCATCGACAAGAGTATCGATGAGGTTATGTCTCTGGATGAAACTCCTTGGAACGGTCTTCATCATCGTTATTCATTTCTTCACAACCTCAATAAGATTCCTTCATGTCTTGAAGTGTTCGTTTCTCATTGCCCAATGCATCCACTTCAAACACCTGTTTTGGTTCACAAGGTCTTGTCTGAGGGTAATATGGGAAACATTACTGCAACTATGACCCTTGACATTTCCATTAAACTTGGAATTGTTGAGAACATTCATATTGGGGTGTCCTATTCTCTTGATGAGATCAGGGTTTACACTAAACATTTCAAAGAATTTCGATATTTATTCACACAGTCATATGAGGAAATGCCTGGTATTGATCTAACAATAGTGGTGCATGAAATACCTACCTATCCTAGTGCAAAGCCTGTTCGTCAACGACTTCATCCTATGCATCCTCGGAAGGCTGCTGCTATTAAGGTAGAAGTGGAAAAGATTTTAAAAGCTAGTTTTATCTATCTAATCCCATTGACAAATTGGGTGTCTAACATTGTCCATGTTGCTAAAAAGTAGGGCACAATTTGCGTCTATGTCAATTACCGCGACATCAATCGCGCATGTCCAAAAGACAGTTATCCCACTCCGTTTATCGATCAGATCATCAACAAGTGTCATGGTAGTGAGATTTTCACGTTTATGGATGGTTTTTCTGGCTACAAGCAGATCAACATCTCACTGAATGATCAACATAACATGACCTTTATCTGTCCGTGTGGCACTTTTTCCTATAAGAAGCTTCCTTTTGGTTTAAAAAATGTTGGTGCTACCCTCCAGAGAGAAATGTCTTATGCATTTCATGATATTCGACAAATTGTTAAACCTTACCTTGATGACTTACAACCTCATTTATCTAAGCATCATGACCATTCGGACCACTTAGGATCCATTTTCCTGTGATGTCGACATTATAACATCCATCTTAATCCACACAAGTGCATTTTTTGGGTTGAATCTGGTCGGCTCTTGGGTTTTTTTGTGTCCTGTAAAGGTATCTGAATCAATCCTTTAAAAGTTGAGGCTGTTGTGAAATAACCCCCCCACCTCTTTGCTTCAATTGCAAATCCTACAAGGAAAGGCTAACTTTCTTCGTTGATCCATTCCTAACTATTCTGAAATCGCCAAGGGTTTTACTCGCTTTCTTAAGAAGGGGATCCCTTTCATTTGGGATGAAGTTGCCCAAAAATCCTTCGATTCTTTGAAAAACATGTTTATTAGTGCTCCTTTACTACATCCCCCTTATTATTGATGCGATTATTTCTATACTTGGCTGCAACTAACAGTACCATTGCTATGATGTTGGTTCAGGATGACGATGATGCCAATGAACATGTGGTTTATTATTTAATCTGAAATCTCCTTGACATTGAATCTCGATATGCCCATGCTAAGAAGATTTCCTTGGAAGTAGTCCATGTTGTCCAAAGATTTTGTCATTATATCCTTTTATGGAAAACCATGGTGATTTCCTATTGCAACCCCATGAACTATATATTGACTCATTAATTACTCGAGGGGAAATACTCCAAATGGATCGTTATCCTACAGGAGTTTGATTTGGAGTTTACTGCCGCCAAATCAAAGAAATCACTTATTTTTACTGAGTTGATATGTGCCCTTCCGTCTACAAGCACTTCTACTAATTTTATTGAGCAGATTCCTGATGAAACTTTGTTTCTCATCAGCACTCTTAACCCGTGGTATGGAGATATTATCATTTATATTCAAACCCAAACCTTCTGACCTGAGATGTCTTGATCCAACCGATGCCACATCTGGCATCAATCCCAACCCTATTGGATTCTTGGTGATACATTGTACCAAGTCAGTCTGGAATCCATTCCTCACAGATGTCTAACACTTGAAGAGGCTGAATGGGTCTTGAATGACTGCCACTCTAGTGCTTGTGGTGGTCATATGTTAGGCTATGCCATTGCTCAAAAAATCCTTCGGGTTAGTTATTTCTAGCCTTCCATCATTAAATATTGTATTCTGGTTGTTCAGAAATGCCATGAATGTTAGAGTTTTATCCGCAAGCAGTGTGCCCCGCCAACGCCCTTACACCCAGTAGTTATCGTTGGCCCATTCGCTAAATGGGGCATAGAATTGATGACATGTAACCCTCGCTCAGCTGGGGGGCATGGATATATTATCATCGTCATCGACTAATTCACTAAATGGGTGGAGGCGATGCCCACATACAATGCTGATAGTATCACCACTACTCATTGCCTCTTCAACCACGTCATATCACATTTTGGTGTTCCTCAAGCCATTGTAGCTTATCATGGATGAGATTTTCATCATTGCATGATGGCAGATCTGACTGCTCAGTTGGGCCTTCGTCATGATAGCTTAAATCCTTATTATCCATAGGCCAATGTCCAAGTCGAAGAAATTAATAAAGTTTTAATTACTATGCTTCAACGCACCATTGGGAAGCATAAAAGGGACTAGAATACGATGTTATTCTCAACTCTCTGGGCTTATAGAACTTCCGCTAAGATGACCACTGGATTCACTCCATTCCAGTTGGTTTATGGTTTATAGGAAACTCTCCTCATTGAATGTGAAATCCCTTCACCCAAATTAGTTTTGAAACTTATTCCTAATACCTCGTCTGAAGAGGATCAACTACTCAACCTTGAGAGGCTGGACGAGACCCATCACATTGTTTTGTTGGTAATCGAAGCCCAAAAGAAATGTTTCAAAGCTCATTTTGATCAAACCATTTCTCCTCGCACTTTTTCTGAAGGTGACCTGGTCCTCCTTTATGATTAGGCTAATGATAAGTTAGGCGTTGGAAAGTTCGAACCTATGTGACATGGGCCATATATCGTCAAACATGTTTTTCAAAAAGGCACCTATGAGCTAGTTGATTACGAAGGAAATGCATTGTCACAGTCCCGAAATGGGTTGTATTTGAAAAAGTATTATGCGTGAAATTCGTGTAATGACTTTTTGTACATTAGTGTGTGAATTCATTAGTGTGCGCTTTTTGATTTTTGGTGTGTTTGTTTGCTTTGCAGACATGTGTTTTTCTGCTTACCTTGTGTTCCACTCGGTTTGCATATGTTGTCAAGTCATGATCTCAGTTTTGTTGACGGTGCTTGTTGTAGCACACAGAATTTGTCTTCTGCGGCGTGGGCACTCTTTGCCCCAGATGGCGAGTTGATTGACTTACAAGTTATATTCCTTGATCGAACAAATAAAAATATTGTCGAATATAGTGCATTCATTGAACTATTATCAGAAGAAGTTGTGTTGGGTCCCTATAATACTAGTGATTACCCCATTAATATTGTATTTGTATCCCTTATTAATATTGTTGTGCCCCTATTGTACCCATATTGTTATTATTGTGCCCCATAGAATCCCTCTATTGTTATTTTTGTGGCTTTATATTATTATTGTTAGGTCGGCTGGGTTATATTGTGACTCCTTAGACTCCTATATATAGAAAGGAGGTTTTGTCATTTGAATCATCCAAGAATTGCTCATTTATGTAATCTAAAGGAGGTTTCCCCCTCGAAGAGGCTGAATTCTAAGGCGTGGATCTCTCTTTTCTATCTTTTTGTGAGCTGGTTTCATAACATTTGGTATCAGAGCTTTGGATTCTAGGGTTTCGCTGCTCCAAATAGGTCATCGTGGAATTTTTGCTATAACTTTTTTTCTACGACGTTTCAGAAGCTAAAAAAAACCATTTGAGAAGAAATCACGCTGAATCTCGAGTCCGAATTTCAGAGCTATTCACACTATATTTGTGGAGATATGATCTGAGGAAGTTGGTCTTTTTGCAGACTCCTAAATTACATTCCAAATAGGTGACATGGGGAAAATTGTCATAAATTTCTCTCTGAGCATCGGATTGAAATTTCATAAGAAGGTACAGAAAGGGGACGAACTGTAGTTTCTTATCTATCTTTTTTAGATCCAAAGGTCGAAACAGTGACTCGTGGAACGTCGTACAAGTTCGCTCTACTGAACTAGTCTATAATCAGGTCATATTAGGAGATTGTGCATAACACTTACTTCGAGAATCCAACTTGGATCAGACTGGTGGCATTGGAAAGAGGACACAGAGGGCTACTATAGGTCACAATTTCAGAACTGGATGATCCGAAATTACAGAGATACATCAGATTCAATATCAAGCTTATACAAAGTGGGAAAAGGTGTGTAGTTTTTTTTAAATTTTTGCATAAGCTTGGTTTGAAAAATTAGTTTGAATCGATAATTGATGCCCTGAGGAAAGAAAATGAAAACACCTAGTAAGCAACCTAAAAGCTATAGCATGACTTATGAAGAAGAGGAAGAAATGCAACATGATATATCAAAATTATGAGACCAAGTGCAACAAGTGTCACTTGCACAAAAAGCAACAGAATCTAAGATGGATGGTTTAAGGAAAGATGTAGAAGCTAAGATGGATGGTTTAAAGAAAGGTGTAGAAGCTAAGATGGATTGTTTAAAGAAAGGTGTAGAATCTAAGATGGATGGCATGGAAGCTAAGATGAATGGCACGGATGCTAAAATTGATGGCATGGATGATAAGATGGAAGAATTGAAGATAAATATGAATAAGTTGCTACAAGAAATGGTCACTAATGGTGAAAGGGTAGTAAGGGAAACTCATGATGAGAACAAAAGAAATGTTAATCATGATTCCATAGACTCTAATGTTGGATCGAAGACCCACCATATTCCGAAAAATCGATATGAGGAAGTTTGATGGCAAGGATCTCGCAACATGGATATTACAGATGGAGCAATTTTTCGATCTCAATAATGTGCAAAACACACAAAAGGTACGTATTGAAACTTTATATTTGGAACCAAATCAGTTTGTATGGTATCAATGGCTTTTCTCTCGTAAACATATTATCACTTGGGCAATTTTTACGGAAGAATTGATAGCACATTATGAGGATACACTTTTTTTAGCCAATTGATAAGTCTCAAACAAAAGGGTTCAATAATGGAGCACATTGAGGAGTTCCAAAAATTGAACATAAAGGTAAAAATATTCTAGAGGAGCATAGGATTGATGTGTTCATAGGGACTTTAAAGGATAATATCCAACATGATGTTCGCCTTTGGGAACCTGATTCATTAGAGAAGGCATTCAATTTAGCAAGAAAAATGGAAATCAAAATTATGGCAACCAAGAAGCATACCACTCACAACTATAAAGATGGAAGTGTTGTTGCCCCTAGTCTTCCACAACCTATAAGGTTGAAACCACAACAATTGGAAGAAAAAAGAGCAAAAGGGCTTTGTGATAGCAAATACACTAAAGGTCATAAGTGTGCTGAGAAGAAATTATTCTACATAGATTGTGAAGAGGAAGAAGAAAAGGAGCAAGAAAGGTCAAAAGAAGAGGATATACTCCAGGAACAAAGCCTAGATAAAGAAGAAATGAATCTGACCATATCTTGTAATGCATTGGCGGGAATTACCACTCCTCAAACCATCAAGATAGAAGGACAAATCAAGAAGAAAAAGGTAATAGTGTTGATTGATTCAGGAAGTACCATGGGAGAATATGTATTGACTAGCCCAATGCTTTCCATTCCAATGGGAGGTGCTGATGTTGTACTAGGAGTCCAATGGCTACAATCCTTGGGTATAATAGCTTTTAAGTTTCAAGAACTTTTCATGAAATTTTCTGTGGAAGGAAAGGAAGTTTAATTAAGGGGTATTGTAGGGAAACCGAGAAAGATAATCAGCTCTAACGTTATGACAAAGCTTCTAAAAAAGGAACAAAGAGGTGTAATTTCACAATTATGTTCACTAGATGTTTCCACATTGGAATCATCTATTTCTCCAGATCTCCAAAAAGTCTTTGAAAATCATTCCAAGGTATTTGAGACTCCCAAAGGTCTCCCACCTATTCGTGATCATGATCATGCTATTCATCTAATTCCAGGAAGTGTTCCTCCAAACATCAGGCCGTACAAATATCCCTATGCCCAAAAGAGTGAAATTGAACGTATGGTTGCAGAAATGCTAGAGGTTGGTATAATTAAACTGAGTCAAAGTTCTTTCTCTACTCCAGTAGTATTGGTGCACAAGAAGGATGGATCATGGTGCATGTGTCCAAATTATAGGGAGCTCAACAAGCTCACTATTAAAGATAAGTTTCCCATTCCTGTCATTGATGAATTACTAGATGAATTGCATGGATCAATTTACTTCACCAAGTTGGATCTTCATTCAAGATATCATCAAATCAGAATGAAGACTGAAGACATTCTGAAAACAGCATTTAGAACTCATGAGGGTCATTATGAATTTTTGGTCATGCCTTTTGGCCTTACCAATGCACCTTCAACATTTCAAGGTTTGATGAATTCCATTTTCAAACGATTCCTTAGAAAATTTGTGTTAGTATTTTTCAATGATATACTAATCTATAGCAAGTCTTGGAAGGATCATGTTGAAAATGTTGACAGGGCGCTGCAACTATTGGAGGAGAAACAATTATATGCAAAAATATCCAAATGTTTCTTTGGAGTACAAGAGGTGGCATATCTGTGTCATATTGTATCTCATGAAGGAGTTAAGGTAGACCCTAGCAAAATTAAAGCCATTAAGGAATGGAAAATCCCCACATCCATAAAGCATCTGTGAGGATTTCTCGGGTTGACAGGGTATTATTGCAAGTTTGTTAAGAATTATGGGAGAATAGTAGCACCTCTAACAACATTATTGAAGAAAGATGCATTTTCATGGACTCCAAAAGCAACAAAGGCCTTCGAGCATCTTAAAGAGGCAATGTGCCAAGCACTGGTCCTAGCTACACCAAACTTCACAAAAACCTTTATTGTGGAATGTGATGCTTCAGGAAATGGAATTGGTGCTGTTTTAATGCAAGATGAAAGCCCATTGCTTTTGAAAGTCGTCCAATCAAGGGAAAGTTTTTACACAAAGCTATTTATGAGAAGGAAATGTTGGCAATACTCCATGCACTTAAGAAATGGTGACCCTACCTAATGGGAAGACACTTCAAGGTAAAAATGGATCATGATAGCCTTAAATACTTTTTAGAACAAAGATTATCCTCTGAAGAGCAACAAAAGTGGGTCACAAAGATGTTGGGTTATGACTTTGAAATCATCTACAAAAAAGGGAAGCAAAATGTGGTGGCAGATGCACTCTCAAGAAAGGATGAGGATGTGGAAGCATTTTTGTGTGCCATTTCTATTATCCAACCAGATTGGATAAACAAAGCAAGGGACGAATGGAAGAATGATGAAGAAGTGTGGGCACTTATTCGAAAGTTACAACAAGACTCCAGTACGTCTGACACATTTAGCTGGCAAAATGATTTGTTGTGGTACAAAGATCGCTGATACCTCTGTAAGAATCCCCAGCTAAAACAAAATATTCTTATGGAACTGCACACTTCTCCCTTAGGAGGGCACTCAAGATTTTTAAAAACTTACCACAGGGTTAAGAAGGAATCTTTTTGGGAGGGTCTTAAATCAGATATTCAAAATTTTGTGGCAGAATGTTTGGTTTGCCAACAAAATAAAGTTGAAACAATTAAGACACTGGGTCTATTACAACCTTTATCCATTCCAAGCCAACATTGGGAGGAGGTTTTCATTGGATTCTATCACAGGTTTACCCAAGTCTGAGGGAAAGAGTTTCATTATGGTGGTAGTTGACATTCTTACCAAGTATGCACACTTTTGTGCATTATCACATCCATTTAAAGCCAGTACAATTTCTACTGCATTTATGGAAACAATTCAAAAGCTACATGGAAACCCAAAGATTATTGTAAGTGACAAAGATCCCATTTTCACTGGAATTTTTTGGACAAAATTATTCTCTTGTCTTGGTACTCAGTTAGCTCATAGCTCATCTTATCATCCTCAATCTGATGGGAAAACTGAGATAGTAAACAAATGTTTGGAAGGATATCTTTGTTGCTTTGTATTTGATAAACAGACACAATGGGTCAAATGGTTGCCTCTGGCTGAATGGTGGTATAACACTTCCTTCCATACAACAACAAAAATGACCCCATTTATGGCACTTTATGGATATCAGCCACCATCCATCACATCATATTTAAGAGAAAATTCTAAGGTTCAAGCAGTGGAACATCACATCGAACATCAACAACAAGTCCTCCAACTCTTAAAGGATAACCTTGTGTTGGCACAAAACAGAATGAAACAACAGGCAGATCAACATCACAGTGAAAGAAGTTTTGATGTAGGTGATTGGGTATTCCTATGGTTACAACCATATAACCAAATGTCCATCAAGAAAGCTAAGAAGGATAATAAATTATCACCAAAGTATTATGGTCCGTACAAGGTGTTGCAAAAGATTGGTACTATGGCATACAAATTGGAGCTTCCTGCAGCTTCTCGATTGCACCCAGTTTTCCATGTTTCATGTTTAAAGAAGGTTATAGGAGACAAGCTCCCAGTTCAAACAATATTGCCAGAACTTGATGAGGAAGGAAGAATTATATTGGAACCAGAAGCAGTCACAGAAACAAGAACTCGACAGTTACGAAATCGATCTATTTCGGAGTATGTTATCAAGTGGAAGAACTTATCCGCTGAAGATTCCACATGGGAGGATGAGAATTTTATACAAAAGCATCCATAACTACTGAAGTGTTGAGGACAACACTTTTTTGAAGGAGAGGGGCATGTTGGGTCCCTATAATACTAGTGATTACCCCATTACTATTGTAGTTGTATCCCTTATTAATATTGTTGTGCCCCTATTGTCCCCATCTTGTTATTACTATGCCCCATAGAATCCCTCTATTTTTATTTTTATGGCTTTATATTATTATTGTTACGTTGGCTGGGTTATATTGTGACTCCTTAGACTCCTATATATAGAAAGGAGGTTTTGTCATCTGAATCATCCAAGAATTACTCATTTATGTAATGTAAAGGAGGTTGCCCCCTCGAAGAGGCTGAATTCTAAGGCGTGGATCTCTCTTTTATATCTTTTTGTGAGCTAGTTTCATAACAAGTTGCCCTTTGCATTAGAGATTTAGTTGTGTTACAATTAAACAATCATTATTTGGTAAGAAATCCACAGATATTCTGTATATATCTACGTGTTCGATTACTACAAAGAAGTTTTTATTTTATCACATATCAACATATTCCACGCAATTTGAATACATTAAGAGATGCATTAGCAAACTATGTTCTTGATAGACATTTGTGTAATATATAAAACCACTCACATCATCATGATAGATGGACACATAAGTAGAAAATAAAACATGCATACATACATACATACATACATACATACATACATACATACATACATACATACATACATACATATATATATATATATATATATCTTGATCTTGTCTGTCAGAGTGTTTACATCAAAATCTAAAAAAAAAAGTGTTCTAACACACTTGGCTTTCAAATTCTTGAAAATGTGTAAAATTAACTAGAAATGTTATCAACCCTCGTGATGCTCATTGTAGTATGAGACTGCTCTGATCACTCGACCTAACAGTAGACGCAGTCTCACTGGTACTCCTACATTGTGCATATGCCATTGTAGTGGAACCTCGTCTATGGTATCATACTCTAGTATCCCCCAGGTAATCACGTCTAGGTTGCACTCCATATCTACCAAGGGGTCTATGCCTTCCTCATAGTCAGCACCTACTATCTGATGGGCTTGTCATCGTGCTATTCTAGACATGTTGGTCGCCTTTCCAGTCCAACATCTGGACATTTATCACAAGTTACATCTCAGTTACACTTTTACAAAAAATTCATAAAACTTGAAAAAATTAAAAAACAAGTTTCACCTGCGTCAGTCCACTATTCTCCCAGTGGCAGAGGTAGATCTGAATCCCATCTGAAATCCATGACAACATAAGCATAATTGTCTATAAAATGTAGTTGGTGACATAGCCAACCGAAAAGCGATGGAGGGAAATGTATCTGTTGGCCCCCTCTTCCTCGGGGCATGAGTTGACTCCACCACACTAGCCTCGCATCCTGGGGGAGAGGATTTGGTACCTCTGCAAATTGGTTCCAAAACAAGGGCACCCACTCTAAGAAGAAAGAAACCAATATTGAATCGAAACCAAATTATTTTAGGTTCCCTCATTTACCTTTGGTTAGTTGTCTCTTCATATTTTCCTGTAGTCCTCCACACCAGTTGAATACTATGGGAGTCATACAATCTACTGCATACCGGAATTGTGACTATGAAGCTTCGAGGAGAGCTTGCATGCCAGATGCATGAGCTATGGTGAACACGATAGTTCTCTCGGGAAGATTAGTAACTGTTGTTTTCTTCACTTTCCCACCCATGTTCATATCTGAACCTGGGAAATGTCTCATGACTAGACTACTAGTACATTCACATCCTCAACGAGATCCAAACAGTTGGACTCTCTCCCCCCTCCTAGACAATTTGGTGATGAAATAAATATTTGATTCATCCAACACTAGCTCTTGATATTTAATTATGAAGTGATCTCAATCAAAATCCCATAATCTGATCAAATACATTAGCAGCTCCATCTGAGCTCTTAATCTTGTGGTCCTGAAGAACTTTAGCAACCCACAATTTCTCAAAGCATTGATACATTCTAGATCTTGGGCTGCCTGGTGGTCTTTGGCCTCATGGTCTCTTTCTTTCCATTCTAGAACCATTATCTCCTACAAAACATCATTAAACATAAAATAGACACTTTTTCATGGACCAAAATCAAGAATTTTTTCTTTAAAGAGGGTTTTTATTCAAAAAATCATGCCTCGGCGCCATCGTGCCTATTTTTTTTAACAGAGTGATGTCATCATGAGGGCCTTTAGGCTCAAGAGTGATCATTGTGGGTCTAATGAGGAAACCCGCGATGATCGCGAACATGATTTAAAAATGAAAATCCTCCTACTGACAAGAAAAAACTACATGAAAAAGCCTAAAAATACAATGAAATGCAAGAGTACAGGCATAGCTCTTACCTGTTGCAGATGGTTCGAGGAATGATGCACTGGATCTCCCACACTAGTCATTTGAAAATAGGGCAAAATAGTGCACAAATGCTCTCTCAAAATTTACTTTGGTGAAATGGTAAAAATATTTTTACTTGTGAGCTATTTATAGCTTTTGAGTTCATTTTTTGCGATATTTTATTAATATCTTGATTGTTTCTAAATATTGGTTATAGGTGTATTTCCTTGTGCAGTGATAGGTACTTTTTGGTCAACACGTGATTATCATAGACTGATTCAAATGAGTTTTTTTTTTAATCTCTTTTTCAGACACGTTAAAAATAAATGAAAAAGGAACCCCATGGAGTCATATTTAAGCCTGTTCTTGACTCTCAAAACATGAAAAGATTGCCAAGCACTTTTCATGCCCTGGACGCTACCGCGGATGATACCTGTCCTTCCCTCTTAGCACTTACCATTGCAGATCCTTTCAATTAAATGAATTGACATTGTCTTAGTATACGTTTACCCCTTTTCGGTCTGAGATTGACTATTTACGAAAAAGGTACACCTTGGTCGATATGGTCAAGAGGTTCTCTCGAATATTGTTTTCTACCTTTTCAGGTTTGAGGGACAAATTATGAAAAGGGACATGATGGAGTTTTATTTTTCGTCTCTTTTTCAAACTCTCTAAATATTAAAAAGACACTGAGTTGTTCTTACGTCGAACTCGTTAAAATTTTATAATGAAAGACTCATCGCCATGATGAGATTGAGTTTCTTCTTCCTAGGACTTGTAAAACTTACTAGGATGGATTCATTAGAAGAATGAAATTACATGAAAAGCATATTCTATCCCCTTAAAGCTTCTGATAAAAATAATTGGGATACTTGGTAGAAATAGCGGGGGGGGGGGGGGAAATGAAAATGAAACATCCTTTGTATAGGAAACATGTCGCTCTTGAACATGACACTTCTGCTTTCGTGTCAGGTTTGGGATATCCTCACTCAATCACTTGTCCTCCCAGGTTTAGGAGATCCATCTTTTCATCACATTTGACTATCCCATTTTGTCATCATGACCTTTAGTCCTATGTTGAGCCAAATGCTGCCACACTCCGAAGTTGTGTTGCGAGTGTTCAAGAGATTTCCTATCTGTAGTTATTTACCTATACATTGTCTGACCCATTGTTACAGTCTTGGATCTTATTCATTTCATTCCACTTTATTCCTTGTTTCATGTCGATTATGGGGGACTCATCACTTCCCTCTTTCGATGCGTCGCTTCCTGTCGACTTTAGCTCATTATCCAGGAAGATGATTTAGAAACTCCTTTTCAAAACCTTAGAGCTTGCATGCCTTAATGGAAAGTTCTTCACATCTGACGACAGGTCTTCATCATTGGAATTTGATTGGATGATTCCATGAGTGTTCGACTTCAGTTTCATTATCACATTCATGGATTGTACTGTCGTTCCTTGAGAGCCATTGTCATTATTGGTGGTTTTTCTCGTACCTGTTAACGGTCCACATCATTGGCTGGTAATCAAGTGGTTTTCTAGCATGTTCAACTTTAGCACATTCATTCGCATGTTAGAATTCGTATTTTGATCGATTCGGGATGGTGCGCAAGACCTCGAGTCTTGTCTGATATGACTCAGGTTGTGTGTAGTTATATGTTATTCATGATTGTACACATGTTTCTACTATACGGATGGTTGTGACCATACCGTGGGACCTTACTTTTATAATGATACTTCTATTGGATGGCTACGACCATACCTTGGATATTAGATTCACAAATTATCCTTCTCTTTTGGGTGGTTATGCCCATACCATGGAACCTTTCATATAGTCCTTATCATTCGAATGGTTGCTTCCATGCCGTGGATTCATGTTTTGATATTAGATATGTATATTATTATGCCTCCTTGATTTGTAGGTCTCCTAGCAATGTTTTTCCTCATCCTTGCAAAATCTCATAAAGCATCTCAACAACCACTTCTCGTTCTGCCTTCATGCTTTAGGGGGCATCTGTTACACAGTATTTTTTCACGCCTCCTACACTTCCCCATGACATACGCCAAAGTGCCCGAAACATGACCATCATGCAGTGTACCCATTTATATATGAAGTTTAGATCCTCCCTAAGACTTTGATTAGAAAATTCTTTGAGCTTTCCCTTAAGGAAATAGCTCTAAAACCCTAGTTTGAGGATGATCACCCTTATGAGACTAAAAACAATGATGATCACCTATTGCACTATACTTGACCCATGATGGAATATCTTTGTTCACTTGTATACCTGCGATGATCCCAAAACAGAAATTTTCCCAAAGAGGATGAGAAGCTTCGTGATCTTGAAGCTTCTAGAGCAGCGAGCTCAAGGTTGTTTGACATAGATGAGGTCGAATTCTGCCATATTGGCCTCTTGGTGTTATCTCTATGAGCTACGTCCTTGAGATAAGGGCCTACTCCTATCTTTGGAGAGATCCTAACTTCCTTTCCTAGCCTATATATTCATCCTCTCCCATTCCAAAATGGTTGGTCTATGTCTATTTGCACCCTTATGCTAAGATTGTGCCTATATGCTACTCATTTGGCTTGGAGAAGGAGTGCTTGGAGAGCTTAGCTTGGACTTGGATATTCATTTCAAGGAGAGCCTATCAACATCAAGGCTTGGTTGTATGCTTCCCCTTATTTTCTATTAATATAGAACTACTAGTTCATTTTCCATTAATGTGTATGCTCATGTATCATCTATCTTAACATTCCTTGATTAGTTAAGTAGGTTGCCTTTGAATATGTTGTTTGTATTTGCATGCTTTTTTGTGTCTTTATCTCTTGTGTAGGTGCATAAATGTTGTGAGCAATAGAAACGAGCCCGTGATGCAAGTGATTCGAGATATTCAACAAAGGATGACTTGATAGCATCAGAATGAGATAGGCCATCTTCTTCGTCTCCCTTTTCAATTGTAACCTACGAAAGTGTCTAGTAGATTGTCATGTAGGTTGTTAGACCCACTCATTGGATTAGAGGAATCGTCTCTATCCGCAAAGATGATTTACCTAGAAAAAAATTAGTTGATGATGATGGACTCAAAAACCTCTTGACATTGGAGATATAGATGGTATAGAAACAATTTTCATAACCTAGTGACTAGAAGGCTTTGGCATGGTCTAGGAAACATTACTTGACACCTCAACTAGTTAATATAATTGATTAGTGGCTTTTTAGGAAAGGAATGGAATTGATCAATGTATACATGCCATAGTTTTGATTAGATCGTTATGCATCATTCGTTTATTTATATATATATATATATTAAAAAATTGTGTCAATGTAACCCTATTGAAATATAATAAAATATATTTATACATATAAAAAGGACAAACGTGCATCATGGAGTATAAAACAAATGTGTGTGGTTTTTCTTGTGGGTGCCTGACCCAAGTTCAATGTTAGTTAGCCAAACAAATCCCTACACTATTGGCCCTTTTGGCAACAGCCCGCAGAGCACGGATTGAAGTCTCACTCGAAACAGTATGGGGGGATGCTGGAACCAATTTTTTTCACCCTTGAGATGGTTGTGATGTCAGTTTATTTTAGCTATACTTGCCTACGTGAAAGTTGCTTAGCCCTCTATTCCACCCTTCAGTACCTTCGCGAAAGGATACAATCGGCTGTCATGCAGCCCTAACCAGGGGTTGATATACTTTCACGCTTGTAGGGCAGCGAGCTATGATATTTCCCAAACCAAGCTAAGTATCTTACTTATCTAATTAGCAGATCTTAGTTAGATTTGTGTAACAGATGTCTTACTTTCATTCACTTAACCAATACATTCACATATATTCACACATCATATAAGAATTATAAGCGAAATTCATGCCTAACATAACTAGAGGCATAAACAAGAAAGGAAGACACAAAATTGTAGAATACTTCTCTTTATTGATAATTTCGAACAATTACAGACTCGACCTACCCTGCGCACTCAGCTGTAGGGGTCCATGCACTCAGCTGCAAACTTCTAGGCCTCTACGCACTCAGCTGTAGAGCCTCTACCTATGCTACGACCCAAAACTTAGACTTCTACTTCAGAGCTATCTCTTATACATGTTCGATCTTCTTCATTGATTCCATTCCCTGCCTCTAACTACTTAGAGCTTAGCCCTATTTATACAATCCCATGGTCCACGGACCATGGGTAGATCTTCTACAGCTAACATTACATTTCCAAAATAAGGGCAGACAACCCTATGACTCTTTAACAACTACACGCTCCATGACCATAGAAAGCGGATTCTTTACACTTGGATTACAAAATTGGACCAAAATATGGGTTTTAAGCCCCAAAACTGCACTTGGGGGATCCTACGCCCAACAGGCCCCAAGCACAAACATCATGATTCACCCTCGAGTCACTCTGCAGGTGTGGAGATCTTAGCGCGAAGACCTCCCAGCTGTGTTTGGATCACCGCAACTTCAGCAGCACACTGAGTGGCCACCTGCTAGACTTCTTCCGTGCGCTGCTCAGTGGCTACTGTTGAACTATTGCCCTGAATCTTTTGCTAAGCTGCCCGCGGTTTTGTGAGCTTTCCTTGAATGGAGGCTATGATCACATAAGCCTCGTCTATCCATGACTGTAGGCACACTTTTAAGATCGCTCCTTTGTGCTGAGCAGCATCCACCTATTCCGAGATGGCTCTTGCTCTCGTCTATGTCCTTCGACACCTTAGATTTACCCTTGCGCGGAAGAACATATTTAGGTAACCTGGTAATATGGTCCTCACCCTGGGTTTCAACTTCCATTTCCACGTCCTCCTCATCCACCAGGATTTCTTTAGATTCTTCATCATCGGCCTCTAGATTAATGGCCTTCCCATTTTCCAGCAAGGTGAGCTTGGTCCTCTGTGGGTTCCTTAGTGAGACGCGCACCGGGATAATAGCCTGCTTATCCTTCTTCTGTCCCAGCGTTCTGGGTGATTTAGGGACCTCAACTATTACTCTGGTGTTCTCTGGGGCTTCTACTACCACAATTTCCAGCGCGACCTCCTCCGCTGTCACCACTCCTATGTCCATGGCTTCTACGGGTGTTGACATAGCATTATTCCACAATTCTTGCAGTGTCTTTGGTAGTTGCTCAAACAATGAATTCTCTTTCAAAGTCTTAAATAGGTCTCAGTTCATATATACCTAAGAGTGCAACAACTCAGTTCTCAAAATGCCAAGTGTTTTCTGCTAGATAGCCACTTGTAATTTATAGGGCCTTTTCAATTCAAATCCAACTATTCCCCCCACATTTGGCCCATTATTGTTAGATTGGTGGCGAATTTTCAAGAATATAAACTATAAAGTTCACCTTAAATGCCTGCGGCCCACTCCATTTGGCCTCAAGCTGACCATCAAATCATGAATATTGACTTTAACGGTCACTTTCCAATGGACTTGCACGCTAGCGCAACTGTCCTCGTGTTGCGCGGATCCTGTGACACTTCGCTGCTTTGCGCAGTACTAAAATCGCGCAGCTCTCCAACCCGTGTAGTGTAGTTTATAGTCTCGTGCCTCCTTTCAGTTGCTTGGAGTGCTAAGAATGTGCTTCTTTCGGCTAGTCAGATGGCTGGGCCACCTATGTATGGCTTCAAATGACTTCCATTCACCTTTCTTGGGAAGGGATCTCCATTTAGGCTCTAGTGCCTCCTTCCTTCTCCTATTGTGTCATATTTGTAAATCCTTCAATCCTATCCCAAGTTGTTCTTAAGGGGGGATGTTAGGATATTCCGACACATAGGATATAGTTAAGTTCAACTTGGTCTAGTATAGAGTTAGGTATAGAGTTAGGTAAAGTGTGTTTCTTTACCGTTGTACATTTTGTAACTTACAATCCGACGGTTCATTCTCTCCTCGGTATTACCGACACTTGATCCGTGGCTTGACACCCGATTGGTCCATGACTTCTATTTAAAGTGCATGGAGGGTCATTGTTCGAGTAAACCGTGCATGAGAGAAGCTTATGTAAATTTTCATTCTTTGATTAATAAATTGCCTGTAGTAGCCACGTTGGCGCAGGCCGTGGACTGTTTCCCTCTTTGAGGGTTTTAACCACGTCAAAAATACTGGTGTATTGATCTGTGATCTGGTTGTGAGCGGTGTCCTTTTGGTGTTCTTTCCGAGGAACTTACCCTGTAAATTCCTACATGGTATCAGAGCTATTTGAGGGCCGCGTCCGTTGGTGATCCAAATCTGAAGCCGGTAGAACTGCATCCGACTGTCGTTTCCTAGATTTGTTGTTTCTGACTGCTTTCGGGCTGAGAGGACTGCTCTGTTGTGTTCGGAGCATCTGTTCCAGTGAGGAACCCCTTTCGTTTCACGCGAAAAGGTTTCCGGTAGCCCTATCTGCGTCATTTTTAAGATCTGGAGGTATACAGTCTTTATTTGCAGTTTACTGTTATTTTCTCTCTGCTTATTTCGGTTTCGGTTTATTTAGCTTTTTTTTAACCGGATCTATACCTTTCATTTCTGCGTATGCTCTTTTCCCTGCGACTCTGTGCGATCTGGGCAAAACAGAAACAGAAAGGAAGGATTTTTCTCATGCGTATGCTCTTTTCCCTGCACCTTAGTGTGATCTCGGAAAATCAGAAACATTGAGAAAAATATTTAGTTTTTCGGCTAAAGCTAACTTTGAGCCACAAGGTTCATTTTTTAAATATCTAGTTTTTTGGCTAAAGCTAACTTCGAGCCATAAGGTTCGTTTTCTTTGCATGTCCGTGTTGGGTTTTGTGTTTTGTTTTTTGTAGGCAAAAAGAGCTTTCTCAAGGCAAGCACGGAAACCAAGGCCCCCCCCCCCCCCCTCTCTCTCTCTCTCTCTCTCTCTCTCACATTTTTTGTATAGATCAATTGGCTCAAAGCTATTTTAAGAGAGTAGAGGTCTTGGGTTCAAGTCTCCATTTTGTGGGGGCGGATTTTTTCATTTCCGCACATTCGCGCACTTTGCCGGCAACTTCAACAATTTTTTTTCAAAAAGCCATAACTTCTTCATCCGGAAGTCTTTTTCAGAGCCGTTTTTTTTAAAACCACCTAATTTTCGAGATCTATCCATTGGAACACTTACTTTTAGCATCTTCAGCTTCAATTGTTTTTAAAAAAAATGGAAAGTCCATGCCAAGTCATTCTTGACAGCACTAACTACTTCCAATGGATATCCTACATGGAAGATTTACTTAGAAGTAAAGGTCTCTACAGAATAGCCACAGACCAAGAGAAGAAACCAAAAGATGAAGACAAGGCTGCAAAATGGGAAAATAGACAAGATCAAGCACGTGGTTTGATAGGGATGTCTATTTCTCCTGATCTTAGATTCCATATTGCAGAACTTGAGACTCCTCATGAAGCATTGGAACAAATCACTAAAGTTTTTGGGATTAAAAATGAAATTAGAGCCCATCAACTTGAAAATGAGTTGCTTACATTGGATCCTAATAATTTTTCTTGCATTGAAGATTTCTTGTCCAAATTCAAGACCCTTAGATATCTCTTGGAAGGTGTTAAGGTTAAGAAAGAAGATAGTAACCTTATTTATTCCATCTTTACTAAGTTGGGTCTAGCCTACTTTGTATTTGTTTCCACTTTCCATTCTACAAGGGAAGCTTTCATTTGTCAAGGAAAAGACTACAAGGCCCCTTCCTTTGACTCTTTTTGTGATTCTTTAATAAGAGAACAAGAAAAACTCTTACACCTTGGTCTTCTTAATCTTGGAAACTCTTCCAAGAAAGCGTTAGCCGCCCAGCAGCAACCAAATTCAAAGAATCCTAAGAAGTCATATCCTAAAAAGAATGGTCCTAAACCAAACAAGGGTCCTAAGCAAACTCAGCCTCAAAATGAAATATCATTTCAGCAAAATGATAGGACCAATAAAAACAAATGGAAGAAGACTGATAGACATTGTAACTTTTGTAATCGAGATGGCCACTTAGAATCTAAATGCTTTAAGAAGATGGAAGCCTTGGAAGCCGCAATGAAGAAACATAACATCCATGTGGAGCATTCTTCAACTTCAACTTCAACTTCATCTTCAGGAATGGCACTTTTTGCATGTCGTTGTCAATCATCTCAGTCTGGTTATGCATTAAATGTATCTTCTTCTTCTCATTCTCATGAGTGGCTCATTGATTCTGGAGCCTCTTATCACATGGCAAAAAACAAAGCCATGTTTTCTTCTTTAAATGATTGTAACACCAAAAATATATATGTTGGTGATGATAGATCTCTTAATGTTGTAGGGACTGGAACTGTTCATCTAGACAATGGTCAGTTTAATGATGTATTATGTGTTCCAACCTTATCCTGCAACCTTCTATCTGTATATCAGATAACTCATTCAGGTGAAGGTAAAATTGTTGAATTTTCACCTCATGATGTTGTAATCAAGGATCTAAGAGATCCTAAACAGATTCTAGCTACTGTTATTGCTGATGATTCCACAAGGTTGTATAAGTTTCACAACTTTGGGTCATCAAATCTTCCCTCAGTATTTGTTGCTCATAATGATGAAGTGAGCAAACTTTGGCATGAGCGATTTGGTCACTTAAACTATCGCTCCCTTCAGCATCTATGTAAAGAAAATATGGTGACAGGTCTTCCTATGGTATCTTGCAGAGATGGTGTTTGTTCCGGATGTGTACTCGGAAAACATCATCGGGACAGTTTTGAAAAACGTGCCTCTTGGCACGCCTCAGCCCCTTTACAGCTTGTGCACAGTGATTTATGTGGTCCACTTCCTGTTGCTTCATTCTCTGGCTGCAAGTATTTCTTAACTTTCATTGATGATTTCTCCAGACGCACTTGGGTATACTTCTTAAAACTCAAGAGCGAAGTATTTAACACATTTTTGGCCTTCAAAGCCTTTGTTGAAAAACAATCTGGACATCAAATTCTTAAGCTAAGAACTGATAATGGTGGAGAATATGTTAAAAACACATTCATCAACTTTTGCACCGAAAATGGAATTCAAATGCAACATACTGTTCCATACACTCCACAACAAAATGGTGTAGCTGAAAGGAAAAATCGCACCTTAAAGGAAATGGCTAATTGTATGCTGCAATCTAAAGGACTCAGTCTTAGTTTTTGGGCCAAAGCAATTAATTGTGCAAATTATATAATAAATCGCACTCCTACTAAGGTTCTAAAGAATATCACTCCAGAAGAAGCTTGGAGTTCCATTAAACCAGATGTAAGTCACTTTCGTGTTTTTGGAAGTGAAGCATGGGCCCATATTCCAGATGAAAAGCATAAAGCTTTAGAACCTAAGAGTGAGAAATGTACTTTTGTTGGATATTCTGAAGATGTAAAAGGTTATAGACTTATTCCATTTAAGTCCAAAAATGTTATCATTAGAAGAGATGTAAAATTTGATGAAAATAAATCGGCCTGCGAGCCTAGTCCGGCGGATGTGCCACCTCTTCCTATCTCTTCTACTTTTGAAAACATTTCTTCTTCAGATGATGAAAGTGAGGATGATAATCCTCCCCCACCTTCTCAGGATCCTCAACTTCCAAGATGGGTCCGTGCTACTCGGGATGCAGCAGGTGATCTTGCCGGTGATCCTACAGATCAGCGACGTACACGTTCTCAGTTTGAAAGAGCCTCTTCTTTACTGGCTCAAGCTCCAGTAAATCATGATCCTGACACTTTTGCAGAAGCTTCAGGCCATCCACATTGGGAAGCAGCTATGAATGAAGAATATCATTCATTGTTGACAAATGATACATGGGATCTTGTTCCTCTACCAAAGGGACGCAAACTTGTTAGATGTAAATGGGTTTACAGAACCAAGTATGGACCAGATGGGAAAGTTGATAAACATAAAGCTCGTCTTGTTGCTAAGGGCTTTTCACAGGTTGAAGGCATTGACTACACTGAAACCTTCTCCCCTGTTGCCAAAATGAACTCTATCCGCCTTGTTCTTTCCCTTGCTGCCTCTTTAAAATGGGAAGTCCATCAGATGGATGTTAAATCTGCCTTCTTGCATGGGGACTTGCATGAAGAAATCTATATGGAACAACCCATTGGCTTCATCCAAACAGACTCCAGCCTTGTATGTCGACTTAAGAAATCCCTTTATGGTCTCAAGCAAGCTCCTCGGGCTTGGTATGCCAAAATGGATAGCTTTCTTTTAGAATCTGGCTTTTCTAGGTGTTATTCTGACAATACTGTCTACACCAAGAAAGTGGGCAACTCTCTTATCATCCTTGTTCTTTATGTTGATGATCTTATTCTTACTGGTAGTGATCCCAACCTTATAAACCATGTGAAGTCCAGCCTTAAAAAGAAATTTGAAATGACAGACTTAGGACACTTACACTATTTTCTCGGTCTTCAAGTCTTGCAATCCAAGGAGGGTATTTCCCTTTCCCAGTCCAAGTATGCTTGTGATATTCTTCGTCATTTTCACATGGAAGACTGTAAGCCAGCCCCTTCTCCCTTTCAGTCTGGAGTCAAACTTTCAGTCTCTTGTACTTCTCCTGAAGTTGATGCTACCTTATACCGTCAACTTGTAGGAAAACTCTTGTATTTAACCCATACTCGTCCTGACCTTTCCTTTGTTGTTGGCCTTGTTGCTCGTTTTATGCAAAACCCCCGTGAAAGTCATTGGAAAGCAGCTAAAAGAATACTTCGTTATGTTTGAGGTACAGTACAGTTTGGGATTCATTACAGTGCCAAAGCAGCTCCTCTATTAGTTGGTTTCACTGATTCTGATTGGGCTGGTGACCCTGATGATCGGAAGTCTACTGCCGGTTATGTCTTCACTCTTGGTTCAGGACCTATTACATGGGCTTGTAAGAAACAGGCTGCCATTTCTCTTTCATCAGCAGAAGCAGAGTATCGTGGTGCCGTAGAAGCTAGTAAGGAAGCCTTGTGGCTTCGTCAGATCCTATCAGAGTTTGGCTTTGAGCAGCAGCATCCAACCACACTTTGGTGTGATAATCAAAGTGCCATTCAGCTATGCAAAGATCCAGTCCAGCATCAGCGCAGCAAACACATTGAACTACACATGCACTTCATCAGAAAGCTCATTCATGACCATGTTCTTGAAGTGCAATATTGTTCAACAGATGATCAGGTTGCAGACATCTTCACAAAGGCTCTCACAGAGGCGAAGTTCACTAAACTTCGATATATGCTTGGAGTTCAGGAAGTTGTCACTAAGGGGGGATATTCTCTAGTGCTTCCTTCCTTCTCCTATTGTGTCATATTTGTAAATCCTTCAATCCTATCCCAAGTTGTTCTTAAGGGGGGATGTTAGGATATTCCGACACATAGGATATAGTTAAGTTCAACTTGGTCTAGTATAGAGTTAGGTATAGAGTTAGGTAAAGTGTGTTTCTTTACCGTTGTACATTTTGTAACTTACAATCCGACGGTCACGATATGTAGTGATCCGACGGTTCATTCTCTCCTTGGTATTACCGACACTTGATCCATGGCTTGACACCCGATTGGTCCATGACTTCTATTTAAAGCGCATGGAAGGTCATTGTTCGGGTAATCCGTGCATGAGAGAAGCTTATGTAAATTTTCATTCTTTGATTAATAAATTGCCTGTAGTAGCCACGTTGGCGTAGGCCGTGGACTGTTTCCCTCTTTGAGGGTTTTAACCACGTCAAAAATACTGGTGTATTGATCTGTGATCTGGTTGTGAGCGGTGTCCTTTTGGTGTTCTTTCTGAGGAACTTGCCCTGTAAATTCCTACAGTTCCACCGTCGGTAATCTCCTTAATAACATACAACCCCAGCCAATGCATCTCAATTTTTTTGGGGAATTTATCAAACTTACTATCATACAACAAAACCATATTGTTTACCTTGAATGTGTGCAGCTTGATTTTTCGATCGTGTCACATTTTTTCACGCTTCTTTTGGACCAGTTGATGAAATCCTGCCAAAAATCTTTCTTCTTCAAGCTCATCCAACTGCGTGAGCCTCCCTCCCAGGGCTCTGTGATCCATCATACCTGCTATCACTTAAGAATACTAATGCCAAAATTTCTTAATTTAGTTTGATGCATTACACAGGGATTCATACAATTACAGACAACAACACAGTGGCAATGGTTATTATCAATCCAAGCAACCCATGCGGCACTACTTTTACCCATGATCATTTGGCTAAGATTGCAGAGACAGCTAAAAGTAATTACTCTTGGGAGCATATCAAAGAAAAGGATGGTTCCTGATTGGCACAACAGATATTCCTGATTGGTGTTTTGTGGAGGCATATGGAAAGAATGGGAAAAATGTTCACACTGAAGCACCTTCAATAGAAAATACGCCCTTGACCGCATTCTGCCTTGTGTAGATGTGGCAACATCTGAACAATCTTTAAATCAGAGCAAAATAGTGAACATTTAGTAGACCTTATGAGGAGGATGTTGTCTTCATTGCCAATGATTGGCATACATCTCTTCTTCCTTTTTACTTGAAGATTCTTTCACAAATGCCAAGGTTACATATTGCATACATACCTTGAAGAATGGGGTATATATATATATATATATATATATATATATATATATTCAGTTTGAAAAGCTTCAAAGCACATGAAAAGAGACATTTGAAGATAGAAAAAGGCTCAAAATGAAAAATTTTGGTTCAAAGCTGTGTTTTTGTAATTACACAGCACGCTACGAAACTGCTGTAAGTGATGCCTAATGATCAGCAGTTTCGTAGCGTGCTACGAAACTGCTGTAGGAGCATATTATGAATTAGTGGACCAATTTTGAGAGACAAATGGAAATATTTTCAAAGGGGAATCTCTGCAAAAGATCAATTACAAAGTGTCAACATTCAGCAAGGGCAAAACAAGTAGAAGGAGGACATTTTTGTTGAATTCTAAGCTACATGTTATAAAAGTGGAAATTGTTTCATAGCTAGATGATGCTTCAGGAAGCATTAAAGGAGATATTTGTATTAATTCAAGTGTGGGATCAGATTTCATGGTTGATTTAATGCATTTCATATGATTAAAGAGACAGCATGGTCAGCAGAAGGATTCGAAGAGGAGCATAAGAATGAAACTCTAAAAAGGAGGAGTTTTGTTTCCCTGTTTTTACTAGTCAACTTCTAGAAGCGTTTCTGAGCATTTGAAAGCTTATCTCTAAAATGTGAAAGAGGTTTTCATTCATAAGATACTGAAATACAAAAACCTCTTCCACTTTCTTCAAATCCATTATGATTTGAGAGAAATGAATGATCAAACTTGCGCTACGAAACTGCTGTAGGTGCAAGTTTTTCACAGGCATATTTCTCTGTTTGACACCTGTTTTTCAAAGAAATATTCTGGACGGTAGGAAAGGTGTTTCAAAAAACCAAGAGAGGTTTTTGTTAAGCATGTATTGGTTCACAAAAGCCTCCTTCAGTTTTTCCAAATACATTGTTTATGAGAAGTTATGAGCTCTGTCCCAAGACCTATTTTTCAGCCAGAACAGAGCAAGGGACAGTTTCCTAGTTTCTAGGAACAACAAAAGGATGAGTCATCAAGGGCCAACTAGAAGGTTATGGGCTTCATCAAATTCGACTTCATGGATTTTTATGTGTCAAAAGGAGTGTTTAATGCTTAGATAAGGTTGTTGTAATCATGATAAGGAGTTACACTCCTAGTTGTATTAGGTCTCTACGACTGCTAGTTAGGTGTCATTTGCATTTAATAGTTAGTTTTGAGTGTCATTAGGTGTCAGGTCAGGTAGAATTTGAATTTTCCTCATCCTAGAAGAGGAATCTAAGTTGTGTAAAGAGCTCTATATATAGCAGAAGAGCTGATGTACAAGGGGTTGGAAAATTTTATGGAAAAGCTTGTATTTGGCCTATGTAAGACTCATTTTCAGTAATACATGCTTGACTTTACTTCTCAGGATTCATGAAGGATTTTTTATGTCCAGAATATGTGATGTTTTCCTTTTCTTAATTCTTACAGTGGTATGGATGTATAATCACTCAGAATTCACTGAATGTGCTCTAACTTCCTGTATACATTTTGAAACTGTGTGGTCCCATATGAGTTTATGTTCTGAATGTTTAAATGCTGAATGCCCTGACTTCCATGTAGGATTGAGTTCATTGTTATATTGAGGTGTTGTTGACTCCATAAGCCCAATGGATAGTTTTGTTTAATGTGTTTCCACCATTCATATTTTTCACAGTTGTTCTATAAGAGTTAGCCATCTTATCTTTAATCAAAATCATTAATCCATCAAGAGAGAGCCCTCTCAGGTTGAGGAGGCTAAGCCTCAGCCTAAAGTAGGTTGAAATAGTTACTTAGAGTCAACCTGACCAGCAGCCTATCAGGATCTGATTTTGAGATAACATTTTGGTGCATCTGCCGGGAGCCTGAAGTCTATTCATTCCCGAAATTAAGAGGTTGAACTTCTGAAGGTAGCAGGAGCTCAGACATCTATTTGAGGCTGCAAAACTACCTTGGCGACTCCACACATCGAATAAGAAATTGGAAGGTGACTCCACTGCTAGAAGATTAGTAGCTTGATGAAGTTTCAAGATGAATTCCATTGCAAGAATGAATGCCAGGTATGCTCCTATGAATCGGTCTCATATCCCTGGTTTTCCAAATCCTATGCCAAAGGTTGATTGGTTAGAGGATCTTCCGATATTAAAAGATGAAAAGAAAGACAATGCTGCTCTTCATTTGGTTAGGTTTCATATGCATGTACGCAATCTTAAGGTTCACTTTCCTGAGGATTGTCTCATGAGGATGTTTATGACCACTTTAGAAGGAAAAGCATGGTCTTGGTATAAAAGTTTGGGAAATGGTTCATTATATTCTCTTGCTGATTTCCATGATGTGTTCTATGACATGTATAAAGAGTGTCATCCCTCCTTATTGTTGGTCAAAGATTGTTGTAAACATTCTACACGTTTTATTCAATATTTGGAGGATTGTTATGATGATTATGAATTTATGGATGAAGAAATTTTAGAGGCCTAATGATCAGCAGTTTCGTAGCGCGCTACGAAACTGCTGTAGGAGCATATTATGAATTAGTGGACCAATTTTGAGAGATAAAGGGAAATATTTTCAAAGGGGGATCTCTGCAAAAGATCAATTACAAAGTGTCAACATTCAGCAAGGGCAAAACAAGTAGAAGGAGGACATTTTTGTTGAATTCTAAGCTACATGTTATAAAAGTGGAAATTGTTTCATAGCTAGATGATGCTTCAGGCAGCATTAAAGGAGCTATTTGTCTTAATTCAAGTGTGGGATCAGATTTCATGGTTGATTTAATGCATTTCATATGATTAAAGAGATAGCATGGTCAGCAGAAGGATTCGAAGAGGAGCATAAGAATGAAACTCTAAAAGGGAGGAGTTTTGTTTCCCTGTTTTTACTAGTCAACTTCTAGAAGCGTTTCTGAGCATTTGAAAGCTTATCTCTAAAATGTGAAAGAGGTTTTCATTAATAAGATACTGAAATACAAAAACCTCTTCCACTTTCTTCAAATCCATTATTATTTTAGAGAAATGAATGATCAAACTTGCGCTACGAAACTGCTGTAGGTGCAAGTTTTTCACAGGCATATTTCTCTGTTTGACACCTTTTTTTCAAAGAAATATTCTGGACGGTAGGAAAGGTTTTTCAAAAAACCAAGAGAGGTTTTTGTTAAGCATGTATTGTTTCACAAAAGCCTCCTTCAGTTTTTCCAAATACATTGTTTATGACAAGTTATGAGCTCTGTCCCAGGACCTATTTTTTAGCCAGAACAGAGCAAGGGACAGTTTCCTAGTTTCTAGGAACAACAAAAGGATGAGTCATCAAGGGCCAACTGGAAGGTTATGGGCTTCATAAAATTCGACTTCATGGAGTTTTATGTGTCAAAAGGAGTGTTTAATGCTTAGATAAGGTTGTTGTAATCATGATAAGGAGTTACACTCCTAGTTGTATTAGGTCTCTACAACTGCTAGTTAGGTGTCATTTGCATTTAATAGTTAGTTTTGAGTGTCATTAGGTGTCAGGTCAGGTAGAATTCGAATTTTCCTCATCCTAGAAGAGGAATCTAAGTTGTGTAAAGAGCTCTATATATAGCAGAAGAGCTGATGTACAAGGGGTTGGAAATTTTTATGGAAAAGCTTGTATTTGGCCTATGTAAGACTCATTTTCAGTAATACATGCTTGACTTTACTTCTCAGGATTCATGAAGGATTTTTTATGTTCAGAATATGTGATGTTGTCCTTTTCTTAATTCTTACAGTGGTATGGATGTATAATCACTCAGAATTCACTGAATGTGCTCTGACTTCCTGTATACATTTATAAACTGTGTGGTCCCATATGAGTTTATGTTTTGAATGTTTAAATGCTGAATGCCCTGACTTCCATGTAGGGTTGAGTTCATTGTTATATTGAGGTGTTGTTGACTCCATAAGCCCAATGGATAGTTTTGTTTAATGTGTTTCCACCATTCATATTTTTCACAGTTGTTCTATAAGAGTTAGCCATCTTATCTTTAATCAAAATCATTAATCCATCAAGAGAGAGCCCTCTCAGGTTGAGGAGGCTAAGCCTCAACCTAAAGTAGGTTGAAATAGTTACTTAGAGTCAACCTGACTAGCAGCCTATCAGGCTCTGATTTTAAGATAACAATACCTATGAGCGCTACTATGCATAGACTAGGCACGATGTATTCCATAGGCATCACCACTTCAACCCCGTATACCAGTCTAAAGGGTGTCTGTCCCATTAACTTCTTGCACTTTGTCCGATAAGCCCATAATACTATAGGTATGCGTAGGTCCCAATCACTTCACTGCGCATTGCATACCTTGGTCAATGCAGTCTCCAATACTTTGTTGAACGCCTCCACTATCCCATTAGCCTTTGGGTGACAAGGTGTGCTATTTTGATGATAAACCTGAAATTCCTCCGTTAGTGCACTGATTATCTCATTCAGGAAGTGTGTACCACGATCACTCATCAAGATCTTTGGACATCCAAATCGCATCAGTACATGCTCAAATAAAAAATTTGCGACTGTCATGCCCATGCAATCCTTCATTGGCTAGGCTTCTGCCCAATGAGTCAAGTACTCTATCACAGTGATAATGTACCTCACACTTGTCTTTCCTTGGGGCTGAATAGGTCCTACAAAATATATTGTCGATTTTTCAAAACGTTACAATGTTACTTGTGGATTCAAAGGCATTTCATCCCTCCGTGATGGCCTGCCTATTGTTTAACATACATCACATGCCTTTCAATATGGTTTTGAATCTTGATGAAGGGTTAGTCACCACAACCCTGCACGTATAATCTTCTGCGTGGTTGCTATCCCTACATAATGTCCTCCCACGGCGCCCCCATTAGCGTCCATGAGGATGTTGCTTCGTTCAAACTTAGGTACATACCTTCGTAGTATTTCATCATTCCCCAACTTGTATAGATGCCTACCAATGATAAAGAAGTATGTTACGCGCACCACTAATTCCTTCTTTTGCTAGACAGATTATCCTTCCAGTGCAGTTCTAGTTTTTAGGAACTGTATTATATCCTCGAAATGTCCATCCGCGAAGCACACACAAAAAATTTGCACGTCAGGTAATCCTTCCTCGAAATTAGTGGGTTCCTCAGCTGTCTCAATGCGCAACAGGTGGTCGGGTCTCGCATTCAATCGTCCAGGCTTCACAACAACCTCAAAATCGTACTCTTAGAACAATAAGAGCCGTATGCAAATGCACCCCCCCAACACAGGCTTATTGACCAGGTACTTTAGTGCGGAGTACAGGTGCACCTGCTTAGGTTGGGGCTTTTCTCCATAGGCCTAAATCCATTTGGCCATATGCGCGCACAAATCATTCTGCCCATCGTACTTGTCTATCAATCACATCTTAGGCTTCCCAAATTGCGCTCACATCATCCTCCTACATTCATGCCAATCATCAAAACTCCCCTTGTGCGTACCCCACCATCTTCCGAGTGTAGCACGTAGTGCCCAGTCTAAGGCCTGGAAGTGTTGTTTTTCTGGTACTTCCCTTTCAAATGCATCCAAAAAGGTATCTACCTCATTTAGACCATCATAAGTAGGCAGATTTATTTCTTTTGACAACACACAGTGCAGTAATCGAGCCATCATGTTGCAATTCAGCGTAGTTACTTCGTGTAACCGATTATGCCAATGTTCTATTTCTTCGTCAAAATCCGAAGTGCAGGAACTCTCGCACTCCCATGTAATCCGCCCATCCGCAGTGGGATTCACCCAGTCTTGGTCTCGCATTGTTATCTTATATATGCAGTCCAGATCATCATCACTCTCATAATCGCGGACCGGTTCCGTATAGCGCAATCCTTTAGCAGGATCCAAGGGTCTTATTACGCGCATTGATTGCTTCTCAAAGATCATCTTTCGCTTCCTCATATTGATTACCCCGTTCATATCACTAGCCCGGTCAATTCCCAGGAGTGCAGGGTAGGGATTGCTATCATCAACAATCCCTATTACTTCAAAATCTTCCAGCATGCTCGCTCCGTCAATATCCATGGTCACTCCCTGCAGCCACCCCATGGGTATGATTTTCTATTGATTTTCCATCATCAGCTGAATCGGAGACCATTGCAAGGTAGGTCTCCCCATTCTCTCCCTTGTCTATTTCAGTATAACATTTGCATCTGATCCCAAATCCAGAATGACTTGATCCATTTCGTATTCTCCGATCTACGCGGTGAGTCTCATTTCATGCCCTGTCTTTGTCTTATGTTTTTTGATCTTGCAGACTACGCGCGGTTCACCTGGCGTGGTCCCAACATCTATTTATAAGTTCCTGTAACCCTTTCACAACCTTACTCTCGTGCAGTAACTTCATACAGGTTTCCAAGAAAGTAGTGAGCATAGAGGGGTCCATCTCTGTCTCCATTTTATCCTTGTTTACTGAAGTGGAGGTCTCAATGAAGCTCTTCTTAGTTTCCATGAATGCTTTGCTAGTGTGCCCCAAATCAAACTTAGCCTCTTTCACCGGGGCTTTGCAATCCCATGTACTATCTTGCGGCTGTTTTCCCTCGTCATCTCCTGTCGTGATTCCACTTCAGAGCACTATATTTATGTTCAGATCTTCCTCGCATTGCTCAGACCTCATCATTTGCAGGTTCTAAGTCAGTGGAGGTGGTAACTCCCCTTTGTCACATGTCCTAGCTATCAGCATAGGACAATCTTTTGTTTCATGATCAAACAGCGTGAAATACTTGCACGACGAGCACATTGGATTAGTGCAATTGCGGGGATAGTGTCCTAGCCCTCTGCAATTGTAGCAAATCAACTATCCACGACCTCTACTAGGTCCTCCTCTGCCTCGGCCTCATCTATGCCCCTGAAATCTTGTCCACGCCATCCCTGCATTCTAGTCAAGGTGCTGCATTTCAGTTTAAACCCTGTAGGCGGGAGCTCTATCCATAATCAATTCATAGCTCCTACAAGTACACTCATCATGTCCTACTGATCTACAAAAGTTTCAGAACAACTATTGTGGAGTTCGCGTATACTTCTGTAACATGTGGCAGATATCTATGGCATGTTTTCTGGCTATTTGAAAAAAACTGCACCACAAAGCAGGCGCTGCGCTAGGTCTTGCTTAAGCTTCTGGCCTTGAAGGCATCGGTCCTTCTCCTGCAAAGTAATTTGTAAAGACCGGGTAGTGGTCTTTGTCATGACCCTAACTCTTACATTTCAAACACCATACCTCTTCGCGTACCTCTGGTCGAACCATCTTGTCTTATTGTAACAACAACATTATTACTGGCTAGAAGAGCAGTACGTTACATGTAGTATCAGGGCTTGGTTCATGCACTAAAACCTTGGAACCATCATACGTTTCTACAATTTTATTTATTTATGTGATGAATTGATGTATAGGGAAAATTTTAAGAACAAAAATTTATCTTAAAGTTTAGAAACCTTGGTAAATATTACTAGTCCCTAATATTCAAAATGTAAAATGTTTAAGAAAATCTTCTAAAAAAATTGAAATGTCTAATAATTCTAGTCTTTATAAAATTTGGACAATTTTGAAGTAAAAATAATGTTATCCTATAAAGTTTGGGCGAATCATTTTTAGAAAAAATGGGTATTGGTGAAACGTTTTTAGGAAAGATGACAAAAAATTAGCCCATATGTGAATCATTAGCCCCTAAAATTTTCCTTAATGTAACTTGTTTTTTATTGTAATGGTAACAGGGACAAAAGATGAAGAAGGGGTAGGATGACAAGAGGCCACAACATGGTTCCACCTTCACAGTTAACATATGTCACCCCACCTATTTATGTGGATAATAATGCAATGTAGGAACAAAGTCATATTAAAGAAGTATTGAGCCTAACCATATCATTCCAACAAATGTTAGAAGCCTTCATGAATTAATTGGAGCAAGAGGAAGGAGGACCATTTGCTCTCGTTGAAGGGTTGCAAAATATGACTAGAAACAACATACATTGGGAGTTAGAAAAGTAGGAATTTCTAGAATTTTTAGGGTCCACGTCAGATGGACAAGCAATGGAACGATGGATAGAGAAAATGTACGTGTTTTTATTTGAGATACTACCCCTCAAACTTGATGGCAAGAATGAGTGTGTTTTAAATTAATTGAATTTCATTATTATGGTGGAAAACACTTTTACAAGAGTTGGGAATGGATATTTTAGAAGTGACTAGGGAATAATTCAAGGATAAGTTTAGAGAATGCTACATGTTAGAAGATTTTATTGAATGAGTTCAATTCCTTGAAATTTTTTTGTCAATCTATACTAGAATATGAGAGATGGTTTATGGAGCTACTTAAATAGACCCCACATTTGAACAGATAGAAGTTAAGAGTCAACAAGTTTGTGTATGGTTTGAACTTCAACATTAGGGATAAAGTAATAATTTTGATGTGGCACACCTTGCACGGGGTCATTAAATGATCCATTATCTTTGAAGAGGAAACTATGAGCAGTGGAAAAATTATACTGCCAAAGCCTATGGGTTCAACAGCATATGGAGAAGCAACAACTTCAACCCCTAGTGGCAACACCACCTATTATACAAATCATCAAGAGGGACTAGTCATTAACAATAAAATGTGGTTTATAGGGAACCATATCGGTCACCGGGACAAAATTCAACATCCATAATATAACGATCACATTAGACACAATATTATCCTCCCTACATAACAATTTTATTATGCACCTCAACATTACTCAGCATAGAGTTTGGTTCATACTAGAAAAATTTTACACTAGCTTTTAGTTCAAATGTTAATGGGATCCAAGCCCCTAAGATGGGTTTTCTTTAATTGTGGAGGCACACACTATGGGATGGATTTCCCTTAGTAATAACAAAATTATAACCCAACACAAAAATAGACTATAGTTGGAGACATGGGTAAGACCCATCAAATACATGTGACAATGAACAAATGCTAGCTTGAGCATAAATCCATTGTTATAAATAATACATGTAACCTTGTTGGTCTAATTTTATGGTATTTTTAGATCCTAGTGCTACTAAGTCCTTTATTTCACATATTTCATTATAAAAAAATCAAGCATGACATGATAGAAATCAGAATTTTAGGCATGTAGAATATGGCATGTAGGATGAAACAAAACATGGGAAAGTTAGTAAAGGATTGTGAGATCAAGATAAGCATGGATAAGACTAAGGTTTCTCTTTATGTTATGGTCCTAGGATCCTATTGTATCATAATAGGAATGGACTAGTTAGAAAAAAATGAGGTAGTTTTAGACTATAAGGATAAAGTGTTGCACTTCACTAATGATGACGATCAAAGAAAATATTTAGTATGCAAGAACAAAGGAGTGCCATTAATGTTCATTCATCAATACAATTGCTGACATAAAATGGAATTCCATTATATGCCATCACATTATTTAATGAAAAAAGGGATTTAGAGAATTTAGATAAGTATTCAATTCTTATTGAATTTGAGGATATTTTTCTAGAGGATTTACCTCGAGTACCTCCTGACAAGGAGATTGATTTTACCATTGAACTTAAACTTGGCACAAAACCTATTTCTAAAACATCATGTCATATATCATTTATTGAACTAAAGGAATTGTAAATCCAGTTGAAGGAGATTCTAAATTTGGGATTCATGTTACCCAATGTATCACTATTGGAGGTTCTAGTCATTTTTGTTGAAAATATGGATCCTTGAGGTTATGGATCGATTATGATGAATTAAAAAAGGTGATGCTAAAAAAATCAATATCCTCTACCAAGGTTTTAATGGCCAAAACTTTCTTCATCAACATTTGGGATACCACCTAGTCAAAGTCCCAACTTAGACTCTTTTACATTACAAATGGTGGTTCTGACTGGTTTATATGGGTTCAGTTACTCGCAATAAAAGTCCTAAATGGAGATTGAAAATGGATGGGTAAAAATGGATTGATTACTATAACAGAAAGCAAATAGGATTAACTAATATAATATCTAACGTATATCTATATTAACTAGGTTATATAAATGCATGTGTGATCCAAACATAACACTATAAGCATGAAAATAAATATTTCCATAATATAACAACAATAATCATAATTGAAAGGTATTAATTTGATTAGATAGTATAATCAAATTGATGTTTTACACAATCACATATGATAAAGTGCCAAATTGTTCAATATTCTACAAATAAACAAATCTAAACAAATCAATAGTGATTATGTTTCAATCAATGAAATCATAGCACAATGGGCAATATATATCAATCTAAATATATTTATTCCCATAAAAATAAATAGGAAATATAGTAGATATAAGTACCAATTCTTCTCTTGTTCTTTGTATACTTGAATAAAAAATGGTTTAGAAATATTAATAAAGGGACTTGAGTACAGTAGTGAAATTAAAGCTCTTTTAGCAAAAATTCAGAACCCTTTGCATGACTTCGAAAGCCTTATTTATAACATTTTTACAACAAGAGGGAGAAATTGAGTCTCCAATATTCTCTCAATTAAACCAAAACAAACTAAGCATAAAATAGTAAAATAGTTACAATTTAAAAATGGAAATTCCCTGTCGAGCCATTAGCCTACCACCATTGTTGATAAATCTCTAGAAGGGTTTCCAACTCTTGAGGGGAACAGGGCTTCACATCTAGATGGAAATTGAAAAAGCCAATTTGAAGAAGTGGCATCATCTAAGTTTTCAAATTGGTGAGAGTCTTGAGGACTCACTAATGACCATGAAGCTTAATTAGTAGTTTCCAATTCAACTCAAGGTCTACCTTAGATATTTGTTCAATCCTTTTACCAAACTCTACGTTATCATCTACCCAACTCCTTTATAGTGCTTCAACATATGGAAATGAATCCTCTTCATAATTTGAAAGTGAAATTGACTCCAAAAGAGGTCAAATGATGGAATGAGCAATAGAGCATGAGAGATCTCGAGTATCATTCACCAAATTCATGGCTAAATAAGTCTTGTCCTTCCAATTTCCCAAAACAATAGATTTTTTCATTTCATCTATCTTGGGAAGGTTCAGATGTACTATTTCTTATCTTTATTCCATTCAAGGAGATCATTCAAGTTTCATTTAGCCTCGTCATACTGAATTTCCATGTCGACCAATTCATCTACCAATGTGGAACTAAACTTGTGTTGCACCTTAATCAACCTTAATGTTTCACAAAATATTTGTTTCTTCTTGACAAGTTTCACATTAAGTTCACCAACCTCATGTTTGAACTCAATGAAATTGAAAGATTCTACTTTTTCTTTTTCTAAACTCTATTGTAATTCTTTTACTTGATTATCCCATTTCTTCATCTCCTCGGAGTGTTAACCCTTGATTACCTTGATTTTCACTTGTAGCTATGACTGAGATTAGGCCACTTGATATTCTAGCCATTGTATCTTATTATCCTTCTCCTGCAAAAACTATTTCACATGAGTCTATTTATCAATAGTAGTCGAGGCATATGCCCCTATATATTGTGCCAATTCCTGGAACTCTTCATGTGGGGTTGTAACAGAGCCTCTCTAGTCTAATTTCAAGGAAGCAGAGTTATGAGGAGATGCTTTAGTTTTTGCCTTCCTTTTCTTACTACTTTTCTTTATTTCCACCTTATGTTGAGGATTATAAAATAATTAAATAGGAGAAATTTCCTCAATATTTAGTTGAATCCCAACAGTAGGATGAGTGGGGATTATTTACACATTAACTTGAGTTTTCAATGGAGCTTTAGCAAGGAGGATTGAGTTTGTGAGAGAAGTATTTAAAGATTTAGGGGTGACAGGAAGTGTTTGCTGAGTGGAAACATTTGAGGTATCATCACCAAGGGCTTCTTTCTCCTTTATTGTTTATTTTTGAGCTGTTAGATTATCTAAATATTTTTTCCATTATTTGGTCATATCATTGAGTATAAGATTCATTGAAGAAGATTTGTTTCTCGAAGAGAGTTTCATTGGTGTGGAAATCTATGGTGTTGATTGCGATGTAGAATTGAGGGATTTTTCATCTAAACCGTCTCCCTCTAGAAGTTGAATAAAATGCATCGGTAGTGGGGATCTTCTGGAATCTCTAAAAACAATAATATGTTGGAAATTTTCCAAGGAAAATTTCTTGACTTGATAACAGATTGATTCATAAGTTAGGTCCTGGTAAAAAAAATCATTATGCCTAATTGTGCTCATGAACATAATTTTTGATATGTGCCCCATCAACTATATCTCAAGCCACATTGGAAGGATAAAACACTCTAAAAGGAATGGTGGCAAGTTTCAACTCATTAATAGCTAAGATCTCATTTTTAGCATGTCGATAATTAGCAATAGTGAATAGGCCAACCTATAATGGAAATTTAAAGCAAAACCTCTTAGAAGCTCTTTTTAGCTCGAGGGTTATTCCCATTCTAACGGTCTAGTAAGAAATTTCTCTTGCCATCATTTTATCAAGGACATAAAGAGGAAGAACATGAGGGATTCCATTTCTTCCCCAAATTCTGACATAGACAAATAATTCTTTGATGAAACAAGCTCCAATTTGCAACAAATCATCAAGACAAGCCTCAGACATTCTTGGGACTTTTGTGTCAAGGAAAAAATCATAAATAGGAATCATAACCAGATGGAAAATGTGATAAAGAATGTTTTGATATATGAATTGGAATGGGGTTGGCAAGTTTCCACTTCTAGCTGATTATTGAGAAATCAAGGGAAAAACAAATGTCTTGCATAACAAACTTCGACATATAGAAAGGTTGCACACAATCAATAGTCCTTGTCAACCAGAAATAAAGAATATGTTTGACCATATTATCTGATAAAATTTGGGCCCAGTCAAAGACATAGCCATGTGAGGCATTATCAATAAGAGGGACCCAATATTTTTGGAATTTTGAGTTATGTTTCATGGCATATAAGCGACAGAGAAAGGAAGAAATGTAGAAAAAATCGAGTGTGAGGGAACTACATATTTTCCTGTGGATTCTTCTTTGAACTTATTGGAGTTACACATCCACCCTCTAATCATTTGGGGTAACTTATCTTTGTCCCCTTCACACTCTTGTTTAACAAAATTCTTGAAAAACTGTGCATTATATTCAACTTGGGGTTTTGGTAAATGATACATACCATGAATGCTTTTAGTGTTGAAGAAGCCAATTGTGATGCCTTTGTGAGTATAAAAACTATTCTCACTAATGTTGAATTATTCCACTACCCATCATACCATATCTATGTATGGTAACAACCTTCAACATGGTGCGACTCTGTGAAGGTGAGACCTTGTGGCATCACCAATTCTTGTTGTTGAAGATTTTAAACCACCTTGGTCAGTTTTTGTGATAGTTCTTGCATCCTCCCACTCCTCTGGTAATTATTATTTGAAAAGTTCACAAATGGTATTCCATGATTTTGCTCCAGAGTCTGTGATATAAATTGTATCAGAAAAAAGAAAAGTTTCTAGAAATTTGTCATTAACATCCCATTTGAATGGGCCAGTTGATGCTTGAACAACAACTTTATTTTTTACTTTTGCCATATTATCCCGTTGGTGAGTGTTGTGTTTGAAATTCACTTGTTATACTGGATGGGACTCCTAAACCAAATGATGTGATGTCTAATTGGGACTCCATATCAAGGTGATCCCCTTGGTTGAGGGATTTCCATCATCGTCAACAAAATGGCAATAGAAGGAGGGTCAGATGACAAGGTGAGCCCATTGCATCTAGTTTGAATCTCTTATCTAAAATGGCTCATACACAAATCTTACTCCCGAGTTGTTTCTCCATGTTTCCCCTTATCAATTTTCACTCCCTGATGAGCCTCTCAATTACTTGTCCCAGTTAAAGTTTGATGGTGAGGATAAAACATCCATAATCAAGAAAATTTCCAATTTTCTTAAATTTTGTGGATCTTACGAAATCGATGATGAAGAGCTTGCTTTTTTTCTTTTCTTCCTCGCCCTTTAAGGTTGTCCTAATCGGTGGTACCATACGTTGCCACCTGCTTCCATCCATTCAATTCATCATTTCCTCAAGGAGCTCCATCAAGCCTTTGATAAGTATAACTACCAAGATGTTTGTGGAAGAATCAATCATTTAAAAATGAAACCTGATGAATCAGTTGAGGATTTTCTGATCAATTCTTTCACCTACGTTGTGCAATAAGAGTTTGAACTAGGATTTATTGAAATAAGAGTTTGAGCACTTGGTTCCTGTCTCTTCATACGATGAGCCTAAACCTCCTAATTTTCCTTCTTCCCAAACTCTTGTGAATCATGAGGCACCTCAAATCTCAGAGGAGGAGATTACTACCTCTTTTTTTTCTTTGTCCTCCTCCTTTTCTGGTGCCGACGAGGGTGCCTCCTTGCAGTGATTGTAAAATTGGTAAATTTGCAAATCAAATCTACAGTCCATATTCCCATTCTTCTTCCACTTCAATGGAGGAAATTCCAAAATGGCTCATGAAGCCTATGGTGAAGAATCACTCCTCCAATCCGCAAGATGATGTCACCATTCACAACTCTGGTCTCAAAGTTAATCAAGCTTTATGTTGTCCTCTATCATCTGCATATACTCACTCCTTGTACCATCAATCGCTTGATCAATATGCTTCACCATCTAGTTCTTCACATTCTATTGATTCTCAAGTTGCTGGCCCAAATTGTGATCATGTACAAAATATTCATAGTACCCAGGTAGAGCAATAGAAAAGTGAAGAATTTTCCAATATTTCCTCTCTGTTTCAAAATCTTCCATGTCAAAAAAATGAGTATCCATTATTGAATGATTCTCAATTTGCTAATCTCGGTGGGAAATACAATACAATATATTCTTTCAAACAACCACCAGCCTTGGCTAGTGATCATTCCAATGATGATAACTTGATTTCTGTATGTTGTGATGAATTCCCAAGCACATCATATGATCTTTCAATTCCTCATAAAGATTTTAATTTAGATCTAGAATCTCGTTCAGTCAAAGAAGATGTTCATATTGAAACTTCCTCTTCACCTCATTATCCCTTGTTTCCTACTGTTTGCAACACATCTTCTTGCGATAGAGATACTCCATGCTCTTCATTTTCTTCATCTAATGAGTTATCCCCTCGATTGACACAAGGTGGTGAGGTTTTCCATGATGAAATTGCAAACAATCAAATCATAGAGTACCCTTCCCATTCCTCATCATCTCTTCTCTTGCATGAAGACAACTCTTCAAATCAACTTTCTCATGAGATATCACTGATTCATTTGTCTTTGAATATGCTATCAGAAGAGCCTCTCCAATTGAGTAATTTGATTATTGAATTTGAAAAATCCAGTGAAACCTGTGACAGAGATGGCTACCATCTGGTGAGTAGTTTTGAAATCAGCAACAACAACTATCCTCAAACCATGCATGATCTGGTTCAAGCTTCAAAACGTGATTCTAAAATCTTGGAAATTTTCGAGACCTGTCAGGGAGTCGAGGCACTTCAACTTCCGTTGATGGTTATGTTAGGATCTCGCGAATTTGGTAACACCCCCCCCCCCCCCCCCCCCCCCCCGAACTAAATCAGATCTGGTTTCTCTTGTACAATCTGTTTATCTACATGGCTTCACTCAATGTGAGTTACCATGTAAAAAATGTTTGGTACCCTAGGTGTGACCCCTCATATTTTCAATATTTTTCTTATAACCAAATTCACAAATTTGTTGCAATTCATTCATCTTCATGCAAATCTCTCAAATCAAACACAGGTTGGGAATGTGCATCTCTCATAGATTCATGGAATTACGAAGTGGATTATCTGAAGCACTATCTTTGCTCGATGGAATCTTACTTATCGAATTTGTCCTTTAATGGTTAGCTCCTTGGTCTTCTTGTGAATTTTTTATTACAATTTTTTCCTCTCATCACACCAGAAATATTCTTGAATGATAATTAATCCACAGGATGTTACATGAATCAAGTCCTTCTTCATTCACCATGCCCCAATGGCCTCATGAATTTGTGGTACTAACATCCTTTTCAAACTCTTTCAATGATGATGATGCTTACACAATTTTTCCCCAGTTGCAGGAAAGTGCTCTATTATATTTGGCCTGCAAGGAAGTTGGTTTGATTGTTTAGAGAATTCACGAGATTGTTCGAATTGAGTTTTCTTCATTTATTGCAAACCTGGAATCTAATGTTTCAATTATCTCATCTAATCATTTGTCTGTGCTTGGTCATTGTCATTCAGCTTATCATTTTCCCATCAGCACATCAAAGGATAGTTATTTCACACCCTATGATCTTCATTGTTCAACATCTCTCTATTCAGATTTTTGCCAACTAGGTGAGGCACTTCAACCTTCACTGATGATTATGGTAGGTCCTCATTGTCTTGACATGACTGTCAAGTATGATGGGATCTATTTTTCTTCACACAGTTCCCATCGTCATCCCGCTCTTCAAATTGAAAATTCATGATTTTCAAGATTTCGGGGTTTTCAAGAAGACAAACATGAATTTTATGATCCAATCACTGAATGGCTGGAACAATCTTACCTGGAAAGATCTGTAGCAAACAAAAGTTTCAATATTTTCTCACGCTATCTAAGGAGATCAGTGTATATGAAGACACATCCGCAAGAAGCTTCAAAGGTTTGTTGAAAAATGGTATTCATCATAAAGGTAAGCATGTGGATTGGATGAAAGTATTGGTTGTGAAAAACCTTTATGCCCATAGGAAAGACCTTCCTTTCCTTGTGCAATTTGTTCACTTTTTTATCTTTTCCATTGCACAATGCTTTATATCATATTTAACTGTTTGTATCTTTGTGGATGTAGGTCGGGAACAATTATGGTGGCTTCGCTGGAAATTTAATTTTACGTGACCCTAACCTTCTAGATGTTAGGATAGGATTAGTAATAGTTGCATCTTAGATTTCCCTTCCTTGCACACATTTCTTGTGGCTTGTCCTCATTTTCTTATTATGCTTCTACACCATGCTTGCTTTATCCATTTTGTTCTCTTGTCTTCTAGTTCTGTTTCCTGGTTCTGTGTTTTCTTTATTTTGACTTGCTTTCTTCCTTTTTTAGTTTTCTCTTTTGTTTTCATTATCCAAATAATTGTTGTGCCTAGACATGTTTGGCTTCATACTATGTGTGTGGCTGAACTATACAAAGTCTTGTGACACCTCAACATTTGGCTAGCCATTTGTCTATCTCCTTTTTGTTGGTTACATCTTTTAGCCGAACTTCTGACGAAAAATACGATCCATCCATAAGGAGAATTTTGGTCCAGCCATGAACCCACATCTAGTTCGTAAACCTCAAGCCTATACTCGGTTTTTTCTACTTTGGTGTTCTCAATCTTATACAACTAGTAGAAACAGAGAAGGGGGGAAATATAAAGGAGAAAACAAAAATAAGAGGTCTCTGTATGCTTCTCTAGAAAAGCAACCTCTCATGTTCTCAAAAAGTCGGGATCCCTCTTCCACCCAAAAATAAATAAGTGTTGATGTACAATTCTCTTTAAATAAATAAATAAAGGCGAAAGAAAGGAAAGGCTTCATGCACAGAGAGATGAAGCAAGAAACTCCACCGGGGTGTTGTCCGAGCTCGCTAGCAGTGGAGTAATGCTTGTGTTCATGCATGACTCTGATGGGGTACTTTCTAGGCCTGCTGGCAATGGAGAAGCACGAGAGATGAAAAACTATACTCTGAAAATCTTAAGCTCATGAGCTAAACTATCGTTCCCAACTCGAAACATTATGACTATGATGAATATTATGTTTTGTTCAACTGAGAAGGTATAGAAGGGACCATGGTTGTTCGTGGGGTAAGTGAGAAGGCCAAGATAATTTCCACGATGAATCAATACCCCCTGAAGAACCAAGGCCCTACACGGATGGAGTTAACCAAAACAGAGAATTTGGATTCTACCAGTGTGTTTCCAAGTGTTGTAACGGCTGCAACACCCTCCAAAATTTTGGCCTACACTCAAATTTTGGAGCCTACTATGGATCCTGTGATCAGTCATTCCTTAGTCACTTATTGGTAAGCTAATTATTTCAATCTCCCTTCTTTGATATCAAGAGTCATTCATGCCTTTCTCTTTATATAGCAAGTGTCATCTTCGGGCATGGGATTTATTTCCTATCATGCAAATGGATGTTTTGGTTTGCTTCAAGGGGAAATATTTGTGAAAATGAGTTTTTCTCACCATATAGACATGTTTCACACTCATTTCCAAAGTTTCATGCACTATTACACAAGTGTCGTCATTATCCTCACAAAGTCTATTGTCAAAGCCACACTTGTTGTAAGCTACCACAAAGGTTGTTGCACTAAGCGAAGTGTGTTTTCATATGTTTTGGATGATCTATCTTATATCACTAAGTGTCCAAGTGTGTGGTCATAGCAAATTTATATCACTGTTCACATCGGTTCCACTAATCCCACACTTAGCCAAATTCCAGAGGATTCCTAGCAACGTAGCCTCATCCAACCTCTTGAAAATGCGAAAACTTGTCCTCTAGGGCCTCATCCCACAGTAGCCACTACTTGGTTGAACTACAAAAACATTTCCCTTGGTGGGCATTGTGTAGTCTTATCCCTCAGTCCAACCCAATCATTGAGCCTTCTCCCCCCTGACCTTATACCAATTTTGGCTGAGTTAGTGGATTATCATCCAATATCTTATACTAGGGATTTAGCAAACTGATGTCATCTTGTCATGAGTGGACCACAGATACATGAATTCTACCAGGCTATGGAAATATTATTAAGAAGGAGATGAAGAAGGACAACATGCTAGATGATACTTAAGGAGCTGAGGAGGAATGATAATCATCATATAAAAAGACCAAGGAAACCTGAGGAATGATAGAAGATCAGAGATCAACACCGTATGAAAAATCCATCTGATTCACAACCCTTTGGAGGGTAAGTATGGAAAACAAGGCACATCTCATAAAGTTGAAATACACCTCTTAGTGTAGTATGAATGATGGCTTATCATGTCATATCATTATATCTTCAATGAATTATATGGTTGCAAACATGTTGAGGGCCCCGAAATCGGGTCAACAACAAGGGGGATACCCACCCGGTCGGGAACCTGGTTGGCGGCTCCTTGCCCGTTTGGTGTAGCGGGTTCGACTGGGGATGATGGGACCAGCTTCCCAATCTAAAAAGATGTGTGTGTGTGTGTGTAGATTTTGAAGACACTAATCTAAAGGTAATTTTAAACTAATTTAATTCTAGACTCTAAACTGACTCTATGCTACTGTAATCTAACAAAAACAACACATCTAATCTATACTAACCCGGGTAATAATTCTTTCATTATGCGATCTAAAAAGATTTCATACAACAACTGGTAATAAAGATCATTCAGCTATCATAAGAATATAAATCAATTTAAGATGAACCGTTCTGCATAAGAAGTTAGGCAAAACAGTTGTGAACAGCATATCGCATAATCAGTTATTCATATGTTAAGCATAAACAAATGATTCCACCGTACAAAAGTGCCAAATGGTAATCCAGACATTCATACATTAACATATAAACAAATCAGTTGTATATCACTCTAAGAATATGAGCAGAAATTAATCAAGAGATAAAAGTACCATTTATGACTGATTTTACTCACAAACTTCAAGTAATAACGGTTTATCTCTACTTACTTCTAACATCTACTAAGAGTACAAAAGTGCAACATCAGTAGTAGACATTAAAATGCAAACATAAATAAATCTCGATCCATCCATTCATCAAAAACCCCCTCCGAGGGTGCAAAAGTGCATGTTCTGAGGACAAGTTTTTTGACAAATTTCCGAACCCTTCTCCAAATGCCATGAGAAGGGTTAAATACTACTAACTAATTAATCTTAATTACACAAATTTAGGGAACAGCTTCAAATGACCGCCCTTTTACTAAAAGCAAATTTATTTCTAAAAATCAAATCTAATTTCTAACCGTTTTTGTATCTGCTCCTTAGTGCTGTAAGCAATGCGCTGTTCGCCCTGAAAGAGTCGGCTAGTTGTCCTTTCCTTTTGTTCGAGCTTGAAAATTAGAAATAACAAGAGCTGGCACCTCTTTCTGACAAACTAGAAGATATTTTCGAAAACCTTTCTCTAGCTGGGTGTATTCGCTGTGCGTATACTTAGTACAACCCAGGTTCCTTTCGAACTGATTTTGCTGTTGCTATTTCGGTTTCCGGTCGTGTGAATGACTCAATGAGTTAGGAGTCGCGTTGTCTGGAAAATCCCTTGTATCGAGAATTGCTTCCGTTCTTTGTTCCAGGCTTTTCTGGAGCGTCCTCCTTCTTTTGCGTTTCTCTTTTTGCTTTACCCAGTCTGAGCTTCAAGACCTTTTGCAAACACGCTGCTTTTGTGCGCCTTTGACTCTGAGTCTTAGATAGTCTATTTTCATCAGCGCCTGTTGGGCGATACTCTAGAATCCGCGGTCTTTCTGCATGCGGCATCCATTTGCGGAGGCATCTTCTCTCTGTTACCCCATTGGCGCTTTCCTCTTTTCCTTAGATGTTTTCTGCATATAGATTTATATCAGTTACATGTCTTGCAATTTATGCAAAGAAGAAGAGAAATGACGAAAAGATTGACATGAAAGCATTAAGTTCTAATGAATGCGTAATTTTGACACTCATCATGATTTGACTCTTCGAAAAACGCGATACAATCATTCTTGGGTACTGAAGCATGCGATCATTAATTTCCCTTAAGGTGCGCGCTCAATTTTGGGTTTACCGTTTTATGTCGGAGAATTCTTGCGATGAGTCCTTTCTGTGATTGGAATCGTAGTATCGAGGACTGCGACGTCATTAAGTGTTATCGCAAATTGCCAATATCGCAGATCGCAGTTTTGTATGATCGCAGATCGCAGATCGCAAGATCGCAAGGTTTTCGCTTTATCACTCTGTGCTGCTTATGCGACATTGCGACGTGCGACGTCGCATATCGGCAGTCGGTGATTCCTTAGGTTTTCCCTTTTTGAGCGCTTTTAATGCACGCGACACGATGGGTTCTCGCGTCGCTCTTTTTCAGTGTATTTATGCGCTTTGGGAAAACGCTTCTCTCTACTTTTGCGACGCGATATAGCTCTTAGGGAGTTAATACAAAATATTTTTTAAACAAAATATTTTTTGGATTTTTGGTTAAGGGTCCCCCTATGCTTGATGTTATTACTAATATCAAACAAAGAGGGGGGTTGTTGGTGACCACAACAAAACACTGAAAGTTATCACATGTGTTTTTGCTAAGTGTTTTGCTCCCTTTCGCTTGTTGGATCAATTGACATCTCTTGGCATGTTTGACTGTAATGTCATGTTTGCAAGTATTTTTTGGTGGTTTTGAAGGTCGACCTCTGTGTATATAAGTTTTCCTAACCATATAAAAATATGTTGCACTCATGCATAGAGTCTTGAAGACTATCGCACAATGTCGTCACGGTCATCCTAAATTCTATCTCAAGTGTCGCACTTGTCACTTCTTGTTATGAGATAGTCACATAGAGGGAAATGATTTCTTGTTTCTCTGGTGATCTATTTTTTCGTGTCTTCAAAGCATGCTAATTGTGTGATCACAAGTTCAAGTTAATCAAAAATCTATCTTCCTCCCACACTTAGCCATTTTCCAAAACTCTTCTCGACTGAGCAACTCAGCTGCACTGAACTCTGACCGAGTTGCGCACTGCACAGTCTCAAACCTTAGTGTTGTGACCTTGCTTCCTAGAATAACATAGTGTTGTGAACTTTGAGAAGAAAGGAGAGAGTTGAAAAGGGTTTGAAGGCAAGGGAAAGGAGGAGCAAGAGGAGCTATCTTCAACCAAGTAAGTAAAATTTGTGCCCTTCTTTATCCATTATGCACTAGGTTATGTGGTCATGGTTGAATTTGTTGTTTGTTTTGAGTGTCATTGGTTAAAATGTCCTGGACTCAGTCATGAAAGGATGAATTTTTGTTTGAAATCTCCCAGGTGCTCTCATTCTATGGGCATGACAATGTACGAGGGATCCTGAATGCTCTCATACTACAGGCATGACAGCACCTCGGGACGAAATCTTCCTGTTACAAGACAACATCTAAGGTAAAAATAGAACTGTTACAAGACAACATCTAAGGTAAAAATAGAAAAGCAAAAAAAATCTTCCCCCAAAGTGATTTTGGTGTTTTATTGTGTTTTTCCATGATGCTCGTGACTGATAAATAATGTTTTTATGCAGAGATAACCATGAAAGAGTGGACAGAAATACAACATACCCAAAATGAGATTGAAGCCATGGGCCATGGGGCAATAATCAATGGCCTATGAGATTGTGGACTGTTGAAGCTTTTTAGGGTGCCAAGTATGACCATTCAAACCTTCTTATTGGCATATATTATACATTGGTGGGATGTAGCCACTCAGCAGTTTATAGTGGGTCTAGAGACTTTCACCATAAAAGTTTCAAACATATACTTCCTTACTAGTTTATCAAGGTGGGGGGCTCTAGTAGTGTTGTTTGGGGTTCAAAGTAATAGTGGGGCAACCATTGTAAGCATGAGGCATGACCATTGTAGGCCAGGTGGTCAAGAAGACAAGAGTAAAATCTACATAGAAGATATAGATGACCTGACACTACACACACTAGCGTATATTGTGACTCGAGTAGTAGGGACCCAAGCACCCCGCATAGTGACAATACCACAATTAGAGTTGTGTATCAGATGCCTAGAACCTACCTTGTTTAACTGGTGTGAAGGGATGTTGGCTAATGTCAAGGCTCAACTAACAAAGTTGAAGAGGGTGAAAACCCAAATATGTACCTATGGGAGTCTGCTAGTGAGTTTTTTCTTTGAGAATATTTCAGTAATGAGGCCCATGACATTGGACTATGTGGTCTATCCACCGCCTAGAGAACCCCGCATGATGAGATGGTGTTTGATCGTGCCACAAGATGAGAGTGTCCATACAAGCAGTTGGTTCCTAGATACCTGTTGGAAATGGTTGAGAGCAACAAACTTGCCGATGGATGATGACTTTGAGGGAGACCCAGACATAGTGTTTCTCTCTGGCGACTATTTTGACGAAAGAGATAAAAATATTTTGAATTTTCATGTTTTGTAATTCTTTTGGATTTTCGAATATTTAATTTTTTTGTTTTTGTTTTTGGGAACGGATACACATTTCATAAATATTGATTTGTTATGCAAATGTGGAGCCCGTACACCCTATAGGATATTTTCCATTGAGGAGACATGTACCACCTACCCCAAGCCCAAAAGTACTAGTGGAGGTGTTATAGACATTTTTTGGCACTGCAAACCCAAGCATAAATTTCCATAAACCAAGGGCTCCTAAGTCCCTAAAAGTGTTGTTCCAACCCCTAAATGAACAAGGTCAACTGATTACAGCTTCTCCCAGAAGTTCTCCATGAAAAACTACTCAGAACTGGTCAAAACTGGATCATTTCACCTGCTCCATAGGCAAAGTGTATTGCATCTCACCTAAGTACACACAGTGGGTGCGTTGCATTTCAAAAAGCCCTTCTATGGGGTGCGATGGGCGAGAAGAGACAAATGGAAGTGTCAATCCACGAGGTGGAGAAGCATGGAATCTTCCAGAAACTTCTCCCGTGACACTTGCCTCTCTTAATTCAACCAAGGATGAGTAAGAGAACATCAATCTCCAAGTGGAAGCAAGAACTATCAAAGGGAAGACACTAATCAAATCACAAACTTACTCATCTCCCTTACAGACATCTATATATGGATCCCTCATCCCAGAGATCCAGAGGCTGGAATTTTGCATCTTGTAAGGAATTGTTGTTGGTTTCTTGAGGCAACATCATAGTGTTGGGTGATTTAAGCTTTTCATGAGGTGAAGAAGGGCTTACTTGCTGAGAGGATGATGCTGGCTCAGAACAACTGGTTGTAACTCTCTTGGCTCTTTCTTGATTATCAATAACGCTATTCAAGTTTTCCTCCATACTCTTGTGTGATTTATGTTTTATGCATTTGTATGGTCAATTTACATCTGATCCTAGATTGTTTATGATAATAGATCCATGTTCTCGTATAGTGTTATGCTGCTTTGATTCTACAGGTACTCTTTGAAACTGGGTATACAAGAAAGCAAGTAGCAAAGGACTATCAGAAGAGAGAGGAATCAAGCAAGGAACCAAGCGCAAGACAGAGGTTGGTCTCCTTTATTCTTCTCTTATCTATCTTTCATAAAGGAAAACGGAAGTAGTTTTACTTTGTTTGTTTCTAAGGTAGCTACCCGCCTTAGTGGGATTAGCAGTTTTGCATAGACACTTTTCCCTGTAACAAAATGGCGACTCTGCTGGGGAGCGACTAGGTTGTTTGTTTATCTACATTTGTTTACTTTATAAACTTACAGACGGAGCCTGAAGTTGAGCCAGGTAGCCTTCGAACTGCATTTTCTCTCCAAATGCAAAGTAGATAAATGCCGCTTCAGTCAATCTCTGGGTTTTTTTTATGAATTAAACAACCGATTTACAAGCTTTCTAATTGCCCTCGTGGTGGCTCTAGTAACCTCCTTAGATCTACCCCTGTGATTGATTTATTGATTACCACTTGCTCGGCCAAAATCCCTGAACTGAACTGCAAACTATGACCCGGAACCCAAGAAAAGTCTCGTTTCTAGTCCAGCGCACTGTATGTTCTGCGAATCTCAAATTCAGCACACTTCCCGAGTGTAGTAGGTGCGCTGTATTTCAAATTCACTGTGTTACAGGTGCGCTGATCAGACTAGGCCTTGTTTCTGAATTTTGGTTTCTGTGTTCACTCTTTTCATATCTATTCAGGAGTTTTGCTTCCTGTAGTCAGTACACCTCTGTTTGAAACCCCTTTCCTTGCTGTTATTCCGCCTCCATTGTGCAAAGAACTGTAAATGTTTTTGTGTATTTGTTGAGTCATTTTCAGTTCTCCTTTGCAAAGAAGTAACGTAATTGTACTGTCGTTTCTTGATTTGAAAGTGTCGCAAGTGTCGTTTTCAATCATAGAAGAGAATCTGATTGCTCTTGATAGTCAATTACCCCGTTACTATTGTATTTGATCTGAATTAGTAGTTTTTCTAGTGTCGAAAGCAAGTTTTCATTTCTGAATCGCAAAGTGTTGTCATTGTCTTCATTTTGATTTTGAAAAGAAACTTGTTAGTAATTGTCACTTTGAAAAGTAATTCAGATTTGTGCATTAGCTTTCTTTTTATCATTCACATATTAAGAAGGCTGAAAACAAATACATGCATGTGCATTTGCATTTAGACAGTTTGATTGGTTTGATTTAGGACAGTGCATATAGTGTGTGCTTTTTTCTCTTTGTTGAAAGAATATTGTCTCTCTTTCCTTAGTAGCTAGGATTTTCATTGCACAAAGAAGATAAAACAACTGTTTATCATCTTGGATTGCATTTTAGGAATTGTATATCTACATCACGCGGTGAACCTGAAAGGAAAATTTCTTAAGCAAGATCAACTATAAAATAAATTTAATGAATCTAACAACGCTTTGGAACCTAACGCACAACATCTAGAAGTCTAGGCTAGAGACGTATTCCGGCGTCGTAAAGCCTGGTAACTATTGTTCTCATTGTTGGTTGGGTGATTCCTCCACTTTGAGACGATAAGTGCCAGTACGGACTTGTGCTCCCACGTACCGTCGAGTATATTTTGGGAGACCACAATAGGCCTAATCCTTTATCCATAGGAAGCCGTGTCTGCCGCCCTATCGATCCCAATGCACTGAACACAACATTCAGGAAGATTGACTACCGTACCGTAAAAAGTATTATACAGTTTTGCGATTGGTTTGGTAATCCCTCTACCTAGATTTCCAGAGTAGTCCCTTTCGTTCCTTTTCAAACTCCTTAACAGAAAAGGTCCATCTGAGCACTTGTCACTTTAGGCTCATTAAAAATCGAAGGCGACTAGAGTCATCTTTTGTTTTTTCTTGACTCTTTAAAATTGAAAAAACAAGTTGTGTCAAAGCGTCTAAAATTTATTTTAAACGGAATAATCATCACCTTTCCTACGTTGGTCTTAGATTGAGAAAATGGAGTCCTGTTGTGCCCTACAACAACCCCCCATTTCATATCATTTTTATTTACAAAAAATTAACATATGGAATGGGTCCCTTTTAAAAATTTTGGCATCAATGCTTGTATGTTCAAAAAAGGCTGGATAATCAAATGAGTTTTCATGTATTTAAGCCTTTTTGATATTAATGTTTCAAATAAATAATCTTTTGTTATTGCGATAAAGCAATCGCAAGATCGCATATCGCAATAACATGAGACATGCATTCAAATGGCATTTCGGTCTCCGCCGATGCGATATCGCTATCGGAGATCGGCAATGTTACATGCACACCAAGTAACGGCACATAACTCATGCCCCGACGCGACGCGATATCGGCAATCGGCTATCGGCGATACCTCATGTGGAACCGCTTTATGTTATAAATCCCGATCCGATGCGATATCGCTATCGGCCGTCGGCAGAATTCCATGCACTTCAGTAAGGCACTCGGTTCCTACCCCCGATGCGATGCGATATCGCAATCGGTAACCCCCAAACCACTTTATATGCACCTAGCTCTGTTTCCATGCACTAGCCCGATGCGATATCGCTTATTGGCTGTCGGCAGGATCTTTTGGTGATAATTGTGCAGCACTTATTTCCCGAAGCGATGCGATATTGCTCATCGGTGGTCAGCATTCTTAAAAAGCCATTATTTAAAGCTTTAATTTTATATTCATATCCGGTTGACAAAGCGCGAATCCCAAAATGCCATTAAATGCAAGGGATAAGGTAATGCGTGTGTATTTAAAAGATTTTGCCCCTTCGATTAACGAACACCAGCGCTTAACCGCCAGAATATCTGTTGCACGCTTAAGGGAGTCATTCACCCGGATAATGGTGTAATCATCACATTTAATGGGTAGCAGGCCTCAAATCACCATTAATGCATCTGCAATATCCTCTCAGCGATTGGATCTGCAGCCACTTTTGAAAATTAATCTTAGCACGCTTCAAATGATATATCTATCCCGCTGTGAAGTGTCATTGTTATTATGTTGTTACGATTTCTCTTGCAATTGTGTAGAATTCGTCTTTTGAGAGAAGCCTGAGCATGATGGGGAAAAGATCCAAGAGGACTACGGGCTCTGCTGTTACACCTGTAGCAGGGCAAGCTGCCACAGATAAGAAGAAAGGCCTCATTTCAGACACTACGTGCACTGGTCTTAACAAGACTACATGGCAGGGCACATATAATTTACTAGAAGCTGAGCAACCGGAAGTTTCAGTGACAGTGGCTACTGCGGACTCACTCAAAAAGTCCGATGCAACTCTCAAAGAGTTGGTCGATTCCTTTCTTCACAGAATAGCGGCCAGAGAGCAAGTCCTTCCCTACACTGATGTAGTGGGATGGGCAATCGAAGAAATTCCAATCATTGACAGAACATTCCACACAAGAGACGGACGGATTTTCGGGTCGTTTAAGCCAGAGCACCTAAGGCAAATGTATCATTTGCCTGAGCCAGAGAAAATCTACAATAAAGACTTCGTGGAGAAGTTTGCAGCTGAAAATGAAGTACCATCCGAGCCCATTCGGGATTGGAGGCAGAACCCGGCCAAACACAAGCACGAAAGCTCGGGTAAGTACTCCGTTGATTCTTTGGCTTCTCCCTATTGCTATGCGGGAATTATGATGTGTAGGCTATGGGGATTACATGATTCTGCCAATTTTGATATAGAAATGGTTCCCCTGATGGAGGCCGCTGTTAATAGTATAATCATGGATTGGGCCACCATTCTTTCTGATAAGTTGACTGTAGCTGTTCGGGATTTTAGAGCTAAATCTGTAGTCACCGAAAGGAAAATCCCCCCATTTTATTATAGTGCCTACATTATGGACACATTGTGTTTTAACTCTGAGTTTCCCATCCTCGGTTGGATATGGACCACCCAAGACCCTTCGCCCATTCATTTGTATCATCAGAAATTGTGGAAGTCCTCTTACAAGGACCATTTGTATCAAATTTGCAATGGTTTTATGGTTCCCATTCATTATTCCATTTTTGATCGGCCTATTCCCAAAATTTCCTATCTCGCTTCCTTCGACTTACCAGCTGTAGCAGGATGGTTTGGAGAAGAGAATTTTACCTATATTAGGGTTTATGGAAGCCAAGCCAAGCCGCATGTTCTCCCTCTATATGTTCCAGACAAACTGTTAGCCCGAGAGATCTCCTACCAAATTATGGCCGAGAGTGTAACCCAAACTCTCAAGAAAGAGAAGAAGAGGGGCTGGCCCCCTTTTCCCTTGAGGATGGGTGTTTTTACTCTGCATAATCTTCAGCGTGCAGAAAAGGAGGCTATAAAGATGCAAGCTTTATCCCTGCCCACTATGCCAGCCAGACTCTATGATCCAAGGAAGACTGCTTTCATTGCCCTAGAACAGGCCAAACTGACAAAGATTGACCATCAAGAAGATGAGTTTGATGACCTGTTCGTAGTTGCCGATACAATAAGCCAAACCAAACAGCTTGCCAGGATGAGATACAATGATGATAATTTAACTAATTTCAATAAACTTAGAGAGCAGAGGTTGCAAACTCTGCCTCTAGATTTATTGTCATTAACCTCAGCGTCCTCCTCAAGTGAACCTGGTCAGAAACAGACAAGCCAACCTCCTGTTATAACTAAGGAACAAAAGAAACAACAGGAGGAAAGGCAAAAGAAGCAGTAGGCAGAGAAGCAGAGGAAGGAGCAAATAGAAAAGCAGCAGAAAGAGCAGATGGAGGAACAACGGAAGAAGGAAGAAGAAGAAAAACAAAAGAAAGAACTGGCAGATAGGCAGAAAAAGGAATTGGCAGATACGTAGAAAAGGGAGCAAGAAGAGAAACAGAGAAAGGAGTTAGAGGAGCAGCAGCGGAAAGAGCTGGAGGAGCAAAAGAGGTTGGAACAAGAAAAGGAAAAGAGTAAATCCCAAATGGAGCAACACAAACAGACCTCCATAGATCCTGAATTGCTTAAACAATGGAATCAATTCGATTCCATTATTAGTGGAAAGGAAGGCTCCAAAGACACAGACACCTCTAAGACAAGCGACGCACCAGACACCACTTCTTCTCAGGTTCTAAGCGGAACCAGCGGCCCACCCACTTCAAAGGAAATCGAGGTAATCACCAAAGACCCTTTCGATCAGATTGTGCTCCAGGTGGAAGATATTCCTCCCCTCGACGTTTTCTACAGCCCTAGGCACAAAGCAGTTGTTATGCGCTCAAGGAAGAGACGAAGGCTTGATCAACCTTCCATCTTTCCTGAGCAAACAGTCACGGGGATTGTAGTCTGGAAGGAGGAATTGGACCCCTCCGATGATCTAACCAAGCTATCGCAGTATGCGGGAGCTTATTCTGCAGCAACTATTGATAAAGCATCGGAGGTAAGTCTTTTGTTAAAGACTAAGGACCAGGAGATTTGTGCATTGCAAGCAGAAGTAGCAGAGGCGCGAAACAAGGCAGCACAGGTAGAAGAGCAGTTGCTGACACAACAACAAGAAAACAATATATTTACCCAGCAACTGCAAACTGAAAAACAGAGGATTGACCAAAGCGCAATCTAGAAGCAGAAAGAATTAACGGAGGCATTGACACAATTGAGAGCGGCAAACGAGCTAATGACGAAGTCAAAGGATGAGCAAATCGCTCAACTGTTAGCACAGCTCGAAGATATCAAAGGCACCAAGAAAGTCGAAGATTTCAGAGCAGAGGCAGCTCAAATAAATAGTGCATTAATATCTCTAGTTAGACTCCTATGCCGACAAGTTACCGAGGTTGAGCCATTATGTGAAATATCTACAACAGTATGTAAGCAGAGAGAATGGGCCAGAAATGAGCTGGATCAAACCGAAGAAACTATAGCCGAATATCTTGATTGGCAAGATTCTGATGAGGGGAAGGCAGCGAACTTGCCTAGAATCTATGAAACATACAAAGACATACTCTTCACGGAATGGAACACTCAGATGATGAAAGCGGAAAGGGCAGCTTCAAGGTGTAAAATGATTGCCAACAATATGATAGATTTAGTCAACAATACACTCTATTTGGCCAACATGATCTCTCAGTGCACACCTGGAAGCATAACCACGGCAAACATGATTGAACAAACAAGTTATCATGAACTGGAGGAAAAGAGAAAGTTAATCGCTGGAGTAAATACTTTAACCTCCGACGCATATTGGCTCTTTCTAATCAAGCCGCACACTCAAAGGTCGGCTCTTAAGTGTTTAACAGATGCTCTCGAATGCCTGATCCCCGACATTAAGGATGCCACATATGATGCCCAGCTCACGTCGCGTCTCAACACTCCACCGGAAGTAGAGCCAATGCTGGCGATATGTCAGCTGAGGTTTAAAGGCAAAGAGCCCACCGAATGAAGCATTGCTGCCGACTGCCAGATCGCCAAAAAAAGATGGAAAATATTTATTGATGCCAATTTAATAGCTTTTCAGTTTTTTTAGATATTTAGATTAGATTAGTATTTATAGACCCTTTCATTGTTTTGGAAAGGGTCGTAAAATTTTGTAATAGACTTAAAGGCTGAAGTTTGCACTACTGTGCTTCAGCCTATATTCTTTTGTGAAACTCGACCGATAGTCCTTAATTTGATAAGAAGGCTGTTTTATGCAATTGCGCACTATTGTCTCTTGTTTGGAATGCTTTCTGGTTTGAAGGAAGGACTGCGACATAGCGATTAATACATCGGATTGTTAAACAGCTTACATGGTACTTTTATCTGCATCTGTTTTCTTTCCTCTTATATGAATTGCTGTGTTATTATTTTTGCTATTGTTGAATACATGTATGCGCTGTAACAGCAAATCTTCATTTCATTCCACTATTGGATGTTTTGTGATATGCCCTTTCTTTTAATCATGCATGTAGCAATGATATGAATGACAATGTGTAGTAATTCGCTATTATCGCTCTGCATAACTAATTATGCAGAGCAATCTTAAATGGTTTAAACATCTATGCTTTAGTGTTAGAGTCATCTATATGCCTGCCTTAAAGCACAGATTATCAAACGCTATGCTTTGAAAGATTGATAAGTCCCGGGATTAGATTAGAGTTAATATATTTCGCCGATAGTTTTAGTTGTTCGCTTATCACCATCATACATCATAAGTTACTCATCCATCCCACTTTTATCCATTATTGGGAAACTGGTCCCATTACCCCCAGTCGGAGCCACTATTCCAAACAGAAAAGGAGCTGTACTAAGGTCCAGACCGGGTGGTTTCCCCTTTGTTGTGGCAGCAATTTTCGAGGCCTCAACAAAATTGGCGCTAGAAGGAGGGCCTCAACTATGAATGGCACATAAGTCCAAACCTATAAGCCATTCCAAGAGTATATCCCCCTCCGAATCCCCTCGACCTTCTTATTTGCATACTGGTTCGCCGGTATCCAAACAAGGAGAAGGGGAATCAACTACCACTGCTCAAACCCATCATACCACAGAACAATTAGCTCTTGAATCACCTGAAGTCCAGTCTCTAATCCATAAACTTCAGAGCTTCTCGATATCACCACAGAAATCTGAGGTATCAGAAAGCAGTGCGACTTCGCAATTTAACCTCACTCACCCTCTCACCAGACTTCAGAGCGAAAAACTCGGTATTGAACCCACTGAGTTTTCTTTACCTAAAAGGAAAAGGGCAAAGAAAATTACTGAAGGATCTGATAGTGAAGAGCTTTCATCCACCTCCTTTGTTGCATTTTCTCCTCTGCGAGGTCAACCATCCACTCCCCCATTACAAATTGTCGTTCATCAGGGATCAGAAGCCTCAATATCCCAACCTATTCACTCCTCATCTTTGATCTCTTCCCATACATCTGGAATCCCAACAGTAGTGTCAACCACTGTCGCTATCATAATGGCAGACCCATGGACTAGGCCAGGAGCAGTCAACATGCCTGCACCATTGCATGATTTACCCGATGCTCCCGAAAAATGGCTGCCTAAATTTAATCCAGATGACGGGACCCAGGCTGAAGAACACATCAACAACTTTATGTTAGCAGTTAACCTAAAAGGAGTGACAGAACAAGATGTTGTTGTAAGACTCTTCCCTTACACCTTACAAGGATCAGCGGGATCCTGGTATTTTTCCTTACCTTCTGGTTCAATTACCAGTTGGAACACATGCCAAGAGCAGTTTCTCACCAAATATGGAGATGACAGGTCCTTAGCTACTTTAATAAACGACCTCTCCAATCTGAGAATAGAGCATAGGGAACCGATAAAGGAGTTTAATGCTAGATTTAATAAACTCCTGAATAAAATCCCTACCGCTTCTAAACCAAGTGAACAAATACGAAGCGAATGGTATATTACAGCCCTACCTACCAACATAGCTATTTTTGTAGACAGGGCTGGGAAACCTACCTTAGCTGAAAACATGAGAGAGGCACTTGCTGTTGAAAAGCGCATCAATGCTTTAGAAAAGAAAGCTGCTTTGGAAGATAGAAAAGCTAAAAAAGTCTCGTTTAAAGAAGATCCCAAGAAGAAAACCCCAAAGGACCCATATGACATGGAAGGTTTACAAAAGGTCCTTAAAACATTGTCTAACGAAATGGTTGAGATAAAGAAGCAGGTGGCCGAAACTTCAAACAAAAGACCATTTAGAACTTATAAGAAAACTGAATCAAAGCCGCCCAATGTTATATCTAATGCAGATTCAGACCAAGAAGAAGAGGAAGAGGAAACGACTTCACAAACCGATAATGAAGAAGAAGTAGCTGAATGCCACGGAATGTGGGATTTTATACTCCCAAACTCTGATACCGAGAATGAAGAAGAAGCCTTTCCGGTTACTACAAGAAGTAAAAGCACTCCTGAACCCACCCAGGCAACTTCAAAGAAGAGGAGCGCAGGTGCTACTATAGCAAAGGAAAAAGTTCCCCCAAAGAAGTCACCTGTAGTAGTTCCCCAAAACCATCCTTCAACTTCTAGATCTCCTTCAACATCTAAGACACTAGTGGTATCTGATTCTATGGAATATAACATTGTTGATGACATGAAGAAAACTAAGGCAAATATAACCATGTTTGAACTTAGCAAACTAAAGCACCAACAAAAGTTACTTCTTAAAGAATTAAATGTTGTTCCCTCTACTCCCCTTCCCAGTGCAAGAGCTTCCAACGATTCAGGCCAGCCTCCTGCAGGTATGGTTGAAATTACCGATTCAGTTTTAATCGGAGATAAATCAAATTCTCACACTCCACCCTTCCTGCTGACTTATGAGATTTATAATAGAAACCTGCACAACTGTTTAATTGATTCAGGGGCCTCATCTAATATAATGCCAACTTCAGTTTTCTCTAAGCTGAACATTGAACCCGAGAAGTCTGCCATTCATATTGTACAGTTGGATAGGACTAAGGTGCAGGTTGTGGGAGAAATTAATTCTGTAACCATCAGGTTGTCAGCCAACCCCAGAATTGTTCAGAGGATTGACATCTTAATTGCCGACATACCTGAATTTTACGGTTTGATTTTAAGAAGAGATTGGTCCGAAAAACTGCATGGGTATATTTCCACAAATTGGTCACATATGTGGCTTCCCTACAAGGGAAAGCCGAATCAAATAAGGATCGATCGGGAGAAGCATATGACCCACACAGTTACTGAATTTGAGCAAGAAAACCAACCTGTAGCATTCAACAACAATATTTTGGGGAACTATTCGTCAGAATCATTCTTTGGCAACTTTGTTGCCCAACCATCTCCTTTTTCAGTCAATCATTTTACATCTCAGATTGAAAATTTTTCACAAACAGATAAGTCCAGATGTTTTAATGATGCTGAGAATAATGTAGATATTTTTGTTAATACTCCTTTATTTTGGTCTTTATATTTTGATGGCTCTAAGTCCAGCGAAGGCTCAGGAGCAGGTTGCATTTTGGTTAGCCCGCAAGGAGAAAAGACAATGTTGTCTTGTAGGTTAGAATTTGAGTGTACCAACAACACAGCCGAATATGAAGCTTTAGTCCAAGGTTTATATAAAGCGATCGGCCTTGAAGTGCGATATCTAAAAGTGTTCGGCGATTCGGAAATAATTGTCAAACAGGTGAGAAATGCAATTCACTGTCTTTCAAGTCACCTCAAGCATTATCAATCGCTAGTACAGGATCTTACCTCACACTTTTCAGCCTTCAACATTTCTTCCATACCTAGGTCACAAAATTCAGCAGCCGACCTACTAGCCAATGTAGCTTCTAAGCTTCTACCTTCTGAAGACTACAACCTTGATAGATTTTCTATAGAATTACTTTTTAGGCCTTCAATTCCTGACAATGTCACCAATTGGAGAGTATTTAACCATGACGAAGATATCTTGCAGTTTCTAACTTCGGAAAAATCCTATGACAATCAAGTCATTGAGGAAGATGATCACGATCTGCAGATGAAACAAGCGCCTCAAGAAAATTCAATTCCCAAACCCGTGGTGAAGCTTGAAGACCTTTATGATATCAAAGACAGGTTTAAACCTGTAATTAATGCAAAGCTTCAAAGTTCCACCCTTAAGTTTGAATTAATAAATCTAGGCACTGACGATGCTCCTCAAAACATCAACTTAGGAATAGGACTTTCCCAGGAAGAAAAGGAAGCATTTATTAAACTATTGAGAAAAAACAAACATGTCTTTGCTTGGAAATATGATGACTTAAAGACATATGATACATCTATTATCCAGCATACCATTCCTATGCTTCCTGATCAGAAACCGATTCAGCAAAAGTTAAGAAAAATACATCCAAATTTGGAGGGCCAGATAAAGTCGGAGCTTAATAAGCTCTTGAAAGCCAAAATTATTTTTCCGGTCCGACATTCAAACTGGGTCTCTAATATGGTGCCAGTCAGAAAGAAAAATGGCGACATTCGAATCTGTATTGATTTCAGGAACCTGAATAAAGCAAGCTTGAAAGATAACTTCCCATTACCTACTATGGAGCAAATCCTCCAATCAGTAGCAGGCTCTGAATTGGTGTCCTTTCTTGATGGATTCTCCGGATATAACCAAGTTTTGGTTCATCCTGATGACCAACTTAAAACCACATTCAGAACAAAATGGGGAACTTATGCATATCAGAAAATGCCTTTTGGACTCATAAATGCGGGAGCGACATTCCAGAGAGCCATGGATATAGCCTTCAAAGGGTTGATTAATCGATCAGTAGTCATCTATCTAGACGATATTACTGTATATTCTAAAAAGAGATATAATCATTTGCATGACTTAAATCAAATCTTTCAGCGATGCAAAAGATATGGTATTTCTCTAAACCCAAAGAAGTCTTTCTTTGCTCTTGACCAAGGAAAACTCTTAGGCTTTATAGTATCCAAAGATGGCATTTATATTGATCCTGATCGGATTAAGGAAATTTATGAAATCCCTTTCCCACACAATAAAAAATCGATGCAGTCATTTTTGGGTCAGATTAATTTTGTCAAATGATTTGTTCCAGATTTCTCTCAAATTGTATTACCACTTCAGACAATGATCAAGAAGAATTCAGTCTTCAAGTGGGGATCAGAAGAAAAGCAAGCTTTTGATGTTATCAAGCAATCAATAATCAATGCCCCAGCCTTGAATACTCCCAATTTTTCTAATCATTTTACATTGTATACCGTTGCGTCCGATATATCCTATGCTGCAGTTCTCACGCAGCCAAATGCTCACAACTTGGAAGCACCCATTTCATTTTTTAGCTCAAATCTTCAGGGTGCCGAACTAAATTATTCCGATGTGGAGAAAGAAGCCTTTGCTGTGTTCAAAGCAGTCAAACATTACAGGCCCTTTCTTTTGAAAACTCACACGAAAGTTATAGTCCCTTTCCCGGCGGTAAGGCAACTATTAATTCAAAGAGAACTGGGTGAAAGAAGGGCCAATTGGGTCACAACGCTTCAAGAATATGACTTAGAAATAAAGCCAGCAAAGATTGTTAGGGGCCAAGGTTTTTGCAGGATATTGGCAGGAGCATCAAACATTCCTAAATCAAGCGATATGGATCAGACTGAATCAATCAATCAGATAAGTGTCACTGATTCTGAATCTCAATATGCAGATTTAATATTTTATTTGAAGAACGGTTATGCTCCTCCAAATTTATCTTACAAAAATAAAAGGGCCATTAGGTTAAAAGCGAAGAATTTCACTCTCATTGATGATGTGCTTTTTAGACAAAATTATGATTCTATCTTGTTAAGATGTCTTGAGAAAACTGAAGCTCAAAAGGTTTTACAGGAGCTACATGATGGGCCAGCGGGAGGACATTTTGGAGCAGACACAACAGCCCACAAAGTTATTCATGCTGGATATTATTGGCCTACTCTGTTTAGAGATGCTCATGAATACGTAAGAAAATGCTTCAATTGCCAAACTTCTAGTGGAAGACAACGAAAATCAGCTTTCCCTCTGCAACCTGTCAACATTGAACAACCATTTGAACAATGGGGATTAGATATCATTGGAGAGATTACTCCACCATCTTCCAAACAACATAGGTATATCCTCACTGCTACCGATTATTTTACCAAATGGGTAGAGGCTATTCCTTTGAAGGCAGCAAATTCAGAGGCAATCATCGAGTTCATAGACCAATTCATCATTACCAGGTTTGGTGTCCCAAACGCTCTCGTTTTTTATAATGCTTCCTATTTCTCAGGAAATGCCATATATGATTTCGCTATTAAGAGGGGGTTTAAACTGAAATATTCTGCTAATTATTATCCCCAGGGAAATGGTTTAGCCGAATCTACTAATAAGAATCTCATCAAAATTATTAAGCGAACTGTTGAACAGAATCATAGAAACTGGCACAAATCTTTAGTGTTTGCATTATGGGCTGATAGGATTACACAAAAGGCTTCTATAGGTTCCTCCCCATTTAATCTGGTATATGGAAAAGAAGCAGTATTGCCTACGAATCTTGTTTTACCCTCTCTAGCCCTAGTACAGTACATTGAAGAGACTCCTTCTTCCTCTATCCAACTTAGACATGACCAAATTCTCAAATTAGAAGAAGAAAGGGAAAAAGCCAGAATCACTCATGCCAAACATCAACAAATCATCAAAGCATCCTTTGATTTAACCTCGTCCGGTTCCAAACGCTTTCAAGTTGGTGACTTAGTTCTCAAATGGGACAAGGCCCATGAAGATAAAGGTAAGCATACCAAATTTCAGAAAATGTGGCTTGGACCATTTCAGATCTGTGAGAAGATAGGCCATTCGACCTTTTTATTGCAAGACTTATCAGGGGCGAGAGATTCTCTCCCTGTTAATGGCCTGATCTTGAAGAAATTCTTCAATTGAGAAGGTAATCCCTTCTCCTCTTTGTAGATTTGTCTAGTTTGTAGGATCAGTAGGAAATAAAATTGTAGAGTATCCCCATTGACCTTTTGCTTGGTTTGAAGAAGCTGTCTCGTAAAATAATATGAATATTTGCTTTTAGATAGTAGAACCCTCAACCAAAAGGAATAATTTCTAGGAAACTAGATATCTGTGTGTTCTGAAATCACAACCTAACGTTTTGGAAACTCTTCTCAAGAGGTAAAAGTTCTGTGAATCATTTTCGGTTTTCAAAACTGGTCTCAAGAGGTTATCCATTTTGAGATAGAAGCTGACCCATTTTCAGTATCTTCAACTCTTCACCTGTCATCCATCTGCTCTTAAGGAGAAAATTGTTCACCCCATTCGCTAAAGTTTATGGTTACTCAGAGTGTAATTCTAAAATATAAAAGATTAAAGATAAGAGGTCTTATTACAAGCCTGCTTACCATGTTCATAGGAAAGTAGTTTGACTGACATTACCAATACTGCCTACCAAAACAGGGTAATGGCTTGAAATTTCAAGACAAGAGGTCTCATCACGAGCCAGCTTGTTTAGTTAAATTATTACCAGTGAATGGCATTGTCAACAGCTGGCCACCAAACCAGGACAATGGCTTTTTATCTTATCAATAACAAAGAAGAAAAAAACAGATGATAAATAAAATATGGGAACATGTTTTAGATTCATTCTGTTAACTACACTCTTATGTGAATGGAAAAGTGAACAATACTATGGTTAAAAGGTATCCCTGTCGAGACTATAAACGTTTGCTGGCAACAGAGGCTCTACCTATGACAGAGGAGTTCATTATAAAAGCTGATTTGGGAAAGTTTTTGTTTTATCATTATAAACCAATAAAAGGCCTATTTTAAAGACTTAGGATGTATTTATTTTTCTTGAAGCCAAAAGGAAAGAAGTTAACAGAATAAGTTCACTTGGTTCAGAACGCGCGAATATCTAGTTAAATTAGAAGTTTTCCCTTCTGATTGAGTTTCTATTTTCAAAAAGTTTAAGTGTTTGCTTTAATTTTACAGATAACTGGTTCTTCCAGCGAATCGCCAATTGTTGTGCCCTACAACAACCCCCCATTTCATATCATTTTTATTTACAAAAAATTAACATATGGAATGGGTCCCTTTTAAAAAATTTGGCATCAATGCTTGTATGTTCAAAAAAGGCCGGATAATCAAATGAGTTTTCATGTATTTAAGCCTTTTTGATATTAATGTTTCAAATAAATAATCTTTTGTTATTGCGATAAAGTGATCGCAAGATCGCATATCGCAATAACATGAGACATGCATTCAAATGGCATTTTGGTCTCCGCCGATGCGATATCGCTATCGACGATCGACAATGTTACATGCACACCAAGTAACGGCACATAACTCATGCCCCACGGCGACGCGATATCGGCGATCGGCTATCGACGATACCTCATGTGGAACCGCTTTATGATATAAATCCCGACCCGATGCGATATCGCTATCGGCCGTCGGCAGAATTCCATGCACTTCAGTAAGGCACTCGGTTCCTACCCCCGATGCGATGCGATATCGCAATCGGTAAACCCAAAACCACTTTATATGCACCTAGCTCTGTTTCCATGCGCTAGCCCGATGCGATATCGCTTATCGGCTGTCGGCAGGATCTTTTGGTGATAATTGTGCAGCACTTATTTCCCGAAGCGATGCGATATCGCTCATCGGTGGTCAGCATTCTTAAAAAGCCATTATTTAAAGCTTTAATTTTATATTCATATCCGGTTGACAAAGCGCGAATCCCAAAATGCCGTTAAATGCAAGGGATAAGGTAATGCGTGTGTATTTAAAAGATTTTGCCCCTTTGATTAACGAACACCAGCGCTTAACCGCCAGAATGTCTGTTGCACGCTTAAGGGAGTCATTCACCCGGATAACGGTGTAATCATCACATTTAATGGGTAGCAGGCCTCAAATCACCATTAATGCATCTACAATATCCTCTCAGCGATTGGATCTGCAGCCACTTTTGAAAATTAATCTTAGCACGCTTCAAATGATATATCTATCCCGCTGTGAAGTGTCATTGTTATTATGTTGTTACGATTTCTCTTGCAATTGTGTAGAATTCGTCTTTTGAGAGAAGCCTGAGCATGATGGGGAAAAGATCCAAGAGGACTACAGGGTCTGCTGTTACACCTGTAGCAGGGCAAGCTGCCACAGATAAGAAGAAAGGCCTCATTTCAGACACTACGTGCACTGGTCTTAACAAGACTACATGGCAGGGCACATATAATTTACTAGAAGCTGAGCAACCAGAAGTTTCAGTGACAGTGGCTACTGCGGACTCACTCAAAAAGTCCGATGCAACTCTCAAAGAGTTGGCCGATTCCTTTCTTCATAGAATAGCGGCCAGAGAGCAAGTCCTTCCCTACACTGATGTAGTGCGATGGGCAATCAAGGAAATTCCAATCATTGACAGAACATTCCACACAAGAGACGGACGGATTTTCGGGTCGTTTAAGCCAGAGCACCTAAGGCAAATGTATCATTTGCCTGAGCCAGAGAAAATCTACAATAAAGACTTCATGGAGAAGTTTGCAGCTGAAAATGAAGTACCATCCGAGCCCATTCGGGATTGGAGGCAGAACCCGGCCAAACACAAGCACGAAAGCTCAGGTAAGTACTCCGTTCATTCTTTGGCTTCTCCCTATTGCTATGCGGGAATTATGATGTGTAGGATATGGGGATTACATGATTCTGCCAATTTTGATATAGAAATGGTTCCCCTGATGGAGGCCGCTGTTAATAGTATAATCATGGATTGGGCCACCATTCTTTCTGATAAGTTGATTGTAGCTGTTCGGGATTTTAGAGCTAAATCTGTAGTCACCGAAAGGAAAATCCCCCCATTTTATTATAGTGCCTACATTATGGACACATTGTGTTTTAACTCTGAGTTTCCCATCCTCGGTTGGAGATGGACCACCCAAGACCCTTCGCCCATTCATTTGTATCATCAGAAATTGTGGAAGTCCTCTTACAAGGACCATTTGTATCAAATTTGCAATGGTTTTATGGTTCCCATTCATTATTCCATTTTTGATCGGCCTATTCCCAAAATTTCCTATCTCGCTTCCTTCGACTTACCAGCTGTAGCAGGATGGTTTGGAGAAGAGCATTTTACCTATATTAGGGTTTATGGAAGCCAAGCCAAGCCGCATGTTCTCCCTCTATATGTTCCAGACAAACTGTTAACCCGAGAGATCTCCTACCAAATTATGGCCGAGAGTGTAACCCAAACTCTCAAGAAAGAGAAGAAGAGGGGCTAGCCCCCTTTTCCCTTGAGGATGGGTGTTTTTACTCTGCATAATCTTCAGCATGCAGAAAAGGAGGCTATAAAGATGCAAGCTTTATCCCTGCCCACTATGCCAGCCAGACTCTATGATCCAAGGAAGACTGCTTTCATTGCCCTAGAACAGGCCAAACTGACAAAGATTGACCATCAAGAAGATGAGTTTGATGACCTGTTCGTAGCTGCCGATACAATAAGCCAAACCAAACAGCTTGCCAGGATGAGATACAATGATGAGAATTTAACTGAGTTCAATAAACTTAGAGAGCAGAGGTTGCAAACTCTGCCTCTAGATTTATTGTCATTAACCTCAGCGTCCTCCTCAAGTGAACCTGGTCAGAAACAGACAAGCCAACCTCCTGTTATAACTAAGGAACAAAAGAAACAACAGGAGGAAAGGCAAACGAAGCAGCAGGCAGAGAAGCAGAGGAAGGAGAAAATAGAAAAGCAGCAGAAAGAGCAGATGGAGGAACAGCGGAAGAAGGAAGAAGAAGAAAAACAAAAGAAAGAACTGGCAGATAGGCAGAAAAAGGAATTGGCAGATAGGCAGAAAAGGGAGCAAGAAGAGAAACAGAGAAAGGAGTTAGAGGAGCAGCAGCGGAAAGAGCTGGAGGAGCAAAAGAGGTTGGAACAAGAAAAGGAAAAGAGTAAATCCCAAATGGAGCAACACAAACAGACCTCCATAGATCCTGAATTGCTTAAACAATGGAATCAATTCGATTCCATTATCAGTGGAAAGGAAGGCTCCAAAGACACAGACACCTCTAAGACAAGCGACGCACCAGACACCACTTCTTCTCAGGTTCTAAGCGGAACCAGCGGCCCACCCACTTCAAAGGAAATTGAGGTAATCACCAAAGACCCTTCCGATCAGATTGTGCTCCAGGTGGAAGATATTCCTCCCCTGGACGTTTTCTACAGCCCTAGGCACAAAGCAGTTGTTAAGCGCTCAAGGAAGAGACGAAGGCTTGATCAACCTTCCATCTTTCCTGAGCAAACAGTCACGGGGAATGTAGTCTGGAAGGAGGAATTGGACCCCTCCGATGATCTAACCAAGCTATCGCAGTATGCGGGAGCTTATTCTGCAGCAACTATTGATAAAGCATCGGAGGTAAGTCTTTTGTTAAAGACTAAGGACCAGGAGATTTTTGCATTGCAAGCAAAAGTAGCAGAGGCGCGAAACAAGGCAGCACAGGTAGAAGAGCAGTTGCTGATACAACAGCAAGAAAACAATATATTGACCCAGTAACTACAAACTGAAAAACAGAGGATTGACCAAAGCGCAATCCAGAAGCAGAAAGAATTAACGGAGGCATTGACACAATTGAGAGTGGCAAACGAGCTAATGACGAAGTCAAAGGATGAGCAAATCGCTCAACTGTTAGCACAGCTCGAAGATATCAAAGGCACCAAGAAAGTCGAAGATTTCAGAGCAGAGGCAGCTCAAATAAATAGTGCATTAATATCTCTAGTTAGACTCCTATGCCGACAACTTACCGAGGTTGAGCCATTATGTGAAATATCTACAACAGTATGTAAGCAGATAGAAAGGGCCAGAAATGAGCTGGATCAAACCGAAGAAACTATAGCCGAATATCTTGATTGGCAAGATTCTGATGAGGGGAAGGCAGCGAACTTGCCTAGAATCTATGAAACATACAAAGACATACTCTTCACGGAATGGAACACTCAGATGATGAAAGCGGAAAGGGCAGCTTCAAGGTGTAAAATGATTGCCAACAATATGATAGATTTAGTCAACAATACACTATATTTGGCCAACATGATCTCTCAGTGCACACCTGGAAGCATAACCACGGCAAACATGATTGAACAAACAAGTTATCATGAACTGGAGGAAAAGAGAAAGTTAATCGCTGGAGTAAATACTTTAACCTCCGACGCATATTGGCTCTTTCTAATCAAGCCGCACACTCAAAGGTCGGCTCTTAAGTGTTTAACAGATGCTCTCGAATGCCTGATCCCCGACATTAAGGATGCCACATATGATGCCCAGCTCACGTCGCATCTCAACACTCCACCGGATGTAGAGCCAATGCTGGCGATATGTCAGCTGAGGTTTAAAGGCAAAGAGCCCACCGAATGAAGCATTGCTGCCGACTGCCAGATCGCCAAAAAAATATGGAAAATATTTATTGATGCCAATTTAATAGCTTTTCAGTTTTTTTAGATATTTAGATTAGATTAGTATTTATAGACCCTTTCATTGTTTTGGAAAGGGTCGTAAAATTTTGTAATAGACTTAAAGGCTGAAGTTTGCACTACTGTGCTTCAGCCTATATTCTTTTGTGAAACTCGACCGATAGTCCTTAATTTGATAAGAAGGTTGTTTTATGCAATTGCACACTATTGTCTCTTGTTTGGAATGCTTTCTGGTTTGAAGGAAGGACTGCGACATAGCGATTAATACATCGGATTGTTAAACAGCTTACATGGTACTTTTATCTGCATCTGTTTTCTTTCCTCTTATATGAATTGCTGTGTTGTTATTTTTGCTATTGTTGAATACATGTATGCGCTGTAACAGCAAATCTTCATTTCATTCCACTATTGGATGTTTTGTGATATGCCCTTTCTTTTAATCATGCATGTAGCAATGATATGAATGACAATGTGTAGTAATTCGCTATTATCGCTCTGCATAACTAATTATGCAGAGCAATCTTAAATGGTTTAAACATCTATGCTTTAGTGTTAGAGTCATCTATATGCCTGCCTTAAAGCACAGATTATCAAACGCTACGCTTTGAAAGATTGATAAGTCCCGGGATTAGATTAGAGTTAATATATTTCGCCGATAGTTTTAGTTGTTCGCTTATCACCATCATACATCATAAGTTACTCATCCATCCCACTTTTATCCATTATTGGGAAACTGGTCCCATTACCCCCAGTCGGAGCCACTATTCCAAACGGAAAAGGAGCTGTACTAAGGTCCGGACCGGGTGGTTTCCCCTTTGTTGTGGCAGCGATTTTCGAGGCCTCAACAAGTCCACCGACCAAGGAGTTCCCCTTGGAGGAAATCCTAGTCCCTTCTCCTCTTGGGGAGATGTTGGTGCACCCCATATGGCCACATTGTCACTTCCAGGATTGACAATCGGCTTACCCGTATGGCTTTTCTCAACCTCCGTTGTTTAGAACACCGCAATTCCTGAACAATCGAGTCAACAACTAGACAATTCCAGAGTTACCCCTCAACCCTCTTCGTCCAATTCTTCCTCTCCTCCTTCCTCTTCTCTTGATGAGGCTGGTAAAGCCAAAAATCAAGTACCTGAAAAGAAGAAGAAAGAGAAGAAGAAGAAGGAGCTAAAGGCAAAAATGGGTAACCAAGTGTCGTCTAGCAAAAATCCACACACTGCACTGACCAGGCCTAAATTGCCATGTGTCATTTGTAAAGGAGACTACTATCATAGAGATTGTCCTTGCATCCCTCGGATCTTAAGGGACTAGTCTCCTCGTTTACACAACCCGATGTTGTCAACCTCTGATGATCATGTTGAAAGCACACTATCGACTAGTGAAAGTGAAGCCCCTGGACAAAAAGGAAAGTGCAAATTTCCTTGTAAACTGTGTGAAGGCGATCACACCGTCCACCGTTGTCCCTTCTTATACAAGGCTAAAAGAGTTTTGGACAATCGTCCGGTTTCACCGCTATGACTTCCTCCTGGATATAAGAAACTCTTGTCGAGTTCGTCACTAGTTGAAAATCCGACTGACCTGCCCAGGTGGTCGGCCGAAGTGTCTATCATTGAAGATAAACCATCTGAACCCATACCTGACGAAAGTCAAAAGGTCTAGGCGGCAGTTGACCCGGTCTTGCCTTCAGAGGTTCCATCTTCAGATGATACAGTCACTGAAGAGAACAAGGATGACACCGTCCAAATTCTTTTTGTAAACACAGACTTTGATGATCATGGGGTCAATTTTCCCATTCCTTTACCGCAGGAAGGAAGTTCATCAGAGTCGTACCCGGCCATCTATTTGGTCCCACCTCCAAGCAACCTGGTTGTCTCCTTCGACTGGAATGAACTGGGCAGATCCCGTTTACCGGCTAGTGTACCATTCTGAATCATTGCTCAAGTATATAGAATGGTTATGGTCGGTACCATCATAGATGAAGGGGCTTCTGTGAGTATCCTTTCCTCGACTGCTTGGAAAGCGCTTGGTTCGCCATTGCTTTTGCCTGAGATGAGAAATCTAACAGGCTTTGACAAAGGAACCAGTCGACCGTTAGGGATCCTTCCCAATGTGCCCATAACATTGAGAGGGAAAACCGTTCAAATACGTAATGATAGTCCAAGGACCCCTGGATTATAATCTACTCCTTGGACGAGACTATATTTATTGCATGGGAGCCATTGTCTCATCACTCTTTAGAGTAATGTGTTTTTCGCATGAAGGAAGAGTGGTCAAGCTCATAGACCAGCTTTCATTTCCCGGTTCACACATGGCAAATAGTCATATACCATCCCTGAATGGTCTTTTCATGCAAGGAATCTCTCATCAATCATGAGTACGTCCTCCTGATGAGTGCGAGTGATTCGGGGGACATGACTGAAACCCAGGGGGCATGCACCCTGGTCTGCTTCGGCAGGAAAACTTTAGGTATAGGATAGGTTCTCGTGAGAGATATATGACTAGTCTGACACTCCCATCCGTGATTGGAAAAGGGGGTTGGACTGGAATAATATTCCCTTGTCAAAGTTATGTGGGTGGAGGCATCTGTGCCACTCGCCTTTGTCTATTTCGGTAGGCATCGCCGAAGAAGTGTTTTGTTTGCGGTGCAGATAAGACAATTTTTGGTAACCTGAAAGAGATAAACCTTTCCCGATAAAACAAATGTTTTGTCGGTAGATTGAAGAGTGACCTTGAAACTCTATTTTATACCTGGGGGCATGCAAACCTTTTGGCGTGCAAGCGAAGAGCGACCATTTATTTTTTTAAATTTGTAGGTCCTCTAACCCTTTAAACTCGTAGGATTGGTCGTTTCCTAACTTGCATAAAGAAAGGATGTGGGGAAAGATTTGAAAATTTGTCGTTTTTATATATGAGACATCCTTATTCTACGACTAGATTAATCGAGCAGTTTTAACGTGGACTTCATGCTCGTTAAAAAATAAACATAAGCAATGAGAAAATGTTTCCCAAAGTGTTTAAGCTCAATAAAAAATGAACCAATTTCCGGTAAATAACCGTCGTGAATGTAGTACTTCAACCTTTAAAGCCTTGGTCGTGTTCTCATCATCACCTCCACTCTGTATTGAACGATCATTCACCTCCATTTGATTGTTTACCCCTTTTGAGGAACAACTGCAAAGAGTGATCCTATTAGCCATCCTTGTAACACTACCGTGATTGGAAAATTCCAAACCTTACCTGGAATTCGCTGCTACCCAAATTTATCACTCGTTCCTCAAAGACGAGTCTCCTTTAAGCTCTTTTCAACTGACTCGTAAAATATGAAAAGATTGTCGAGCTATTGGCCTCTCCATCTCGTTAAAGGGACCGAAAGTGCTATCCCTCCTATAGATTTTAATCTTTTTGGACCTGAAGGATTATTACACAAAAATATTGAGTGCGTGTTTTGTTCAGCTCGTTAAAAGTATCGAAAATTCATCCCTTCTGTATTGTTTTATACTTTTTCGGACTTAAGGGATTAGATGACGAAAAAGGACTTTTGGAGTTTCCTTTACGTCCCTTTTCAGACTCTCTAAAATTGGAAAGGACCTAGTTATCTTTGTCGTTAAACTCGTTAAAACCTAATAGCGACAAACTTGTCCATAGCAGACAAGAACGAGTTTCACTATCGCTAGGCTCGTTAAAACATAGCGATGGGTTTGCCCGAAGGGAAAATTATAGAACAAGCATATGTTATCCTCCTCAAGCTTGACAAAAATAAAGAGGTACTGATCAGCAATGACTGGGGAAAATTGGGAAGAAAACTTGAAGAAACTTTGTTGGTAGCAAGTCGCTCTTGAACATGACACTTTTACTCCGCATCCAAGTCGGGTTGGGTTGTTTCATTCACTGGTCACATCACCATGGTCACATCACACCATCCAAATTTGGGGTTAATGCTACAAATCCATCATGTCAGTGTCACCGATATGTTCAAGAGAAGTCACTCAGAGAATTCACCTCTGCCTCACCCGCTGCAATACATTTACACTCCATTCTTTCATGACCGCCACCCTGAACGTTATATCACCAGACCGTTTTCACCTCCCTTAAAATCATTTGCTCCGTTCCGTGTCATTGATGTGGGATTCATTAAGGCCCTCCTATGACAGATCACTTCTTGTCGACATCAGCTCATTATCCAAGAAGTCGATCTAGGAACACCCATTTCAGTGCTTTGAAGCTTGCATGCCTCAATGGCAAGTTTCTTACTTCCGGCGATAGGTTTACATCAATGACCTTCGATCGAAAGATTTTGTGTGGTGTTCGATGCCAAGTCCTTTATTCACACCACGTGAATTTTACTGCAGTACCTTGAGGATCATTATCATTATCGGTGATTCCTCTCGCACCTGCTAACAGCTTACATCATTGGCTGGTAATCAGGCGATGTCTTTCCATGTTTGAATCTAGAACATCTCTCACATGGATCGACTTGTACTTTGAGTGAAGATCGAACGAGATTGAAGACCCCGGATCTAGTTTCATCCATTCGGGCCACGATATATATTCAGGAAAATAATGACATCAAATGTACATTGTTGCTGCACAGATAATCATCCAATCAAAGGGATGATGGCTCTACCAGAATCATCAGTCTACACTCAAACGATTGTCTGTCCTATGTACATGAAAATGAATTTATAAAGCTGAGCATGGGAATGCCCGACTCAGCTAGATCATGAAAATATTATGAAGATAATGTATTTTATTGTATCTCATTACAGGTCTCCTTCCAGCTTGAAAGAACTTCAAATCCTCATGATAAAGCATTTCACCCGACATCAAAAAAGATTAACGACCTCATGCTTTAGGGGGCAACTATTATAGACATTTTTGGGCACTGCAACCCCAAGCATAAATGTCCATAAAACAAGGGCTACTAAGTCCCTAAAAGTGTTGTTCCAACCCCTAAATGAACAAGGTCAACTGATTACAGCTTCTCCTAGAAGTTCTCCATGAAAAACTACTTAGAACTGGTCAAAACTGGATCATTTCACCTGCTCCATAGGCAAAGTGCGTTGCATATCACCTAAGTACACACAGTGGGTGCATTGCATTTCAAAAATCACTTCTATGGGGTGTGATGGGCGAGAAGAGACAAATGGCAGTGTCAATCCACGAGGTGGAGAAGCATGGAATCTTCCAGAAACTTCTCCTGTGACACTTGCCTCTCTAAATTCGACCAAGGATGAGTAAGAGATCATTAATCTCCAAGTGGAAGCAAGAACTATCAGAGGGAAGACACTAATCAAATCACAAGCTAACTCATCTCCCTTACAGACATCTATATATGGATCCCTCATCCCAGAGATCCAGAGGCTGGAATTTTGCATCTTGTAAGGAATTGCTGTTGGTTTCTTGAGGCAACATCATAGTGTTGGGTGATCTAAGCTTTGCATGAGGTGAAGAAGGGTTTACTTGCTGAGAGGATTATGCTGGGTCAGAACAACTGGTTTTAACTCTCTTGGCTCTTTCTTTATTATCAATAACGCTTTTCAAGTTTTCCTCCATACTCTTGCGTGATTTATGCTTTATGCATTTGTATGGTCAATTTACATCTGATCCTAGATTGTTTATGAAAATAGATCCATGTTCTCGTATAGTGTTATGCTGCTTTGATTCTACAGGTACTCTGTGAAGCTGGGTATACAAGAAAGCAAGTAGCAAAGGACTATCAGAAGAGAGAGGAATCGAGCAAGGAACCAAGCGCAAGATAGAGGTTGGTCTCCTTTATTCTTCTCTTATCTATCTTTCATAAAGGAAAACAAAAGTAGTTTTACTTTGTTTGTTTCTAAGGTAGCTACCCGCCTTAGTGGGATTAGCAGTTCTGCATAGACACTTTTCCCTATAACAGGAGGTGGCAGAGGATGACGAGGAGCTACAAGAGTTCATGTGTAATTTGGAGGGTTTGACACTAGGATTTCCTCTAAGGAGCATGGCTAATACTCCCTAACACATGTAGAGACACACTGTAGGGGCCACGTCCTCCCACCATCGAGGCCTTCTCCAGAACATTTTGAATGCAGTGTTATGTTATCATGAGCACCACTTACTGGGATGGCAACACAAGGTTGTGTGGTTTTTGATATTTTTGCATATGTATGACAGCCAGGGCCTCAGTTGCCTAGTTTTTGAACTATGTACCCAAAATTTTTATAATAAAATAATGGCTTCTATGTGTTTTTCTATTGCATATGTACAATATATGTGTAATGTTTCATGTGAATGGTTTAAAATTTATGAATGTGACAAATGCCAATCTAACACATAATTAGCCAATGAATCGGCCAACCGGTTTTGGTCCCGAGGAATATGCACGTAATCAATATAATAAAATGAACACTCCAAGAGACGTACCCTCAAAAAGTAACGAAGAAGAATCAGATTCTTTACAGAATAGAGATGATTGAGCTAAGACACTATGAGCTGAGAGTCAAGCTAAACAATTAGGTGGTGTATGCCAAGACGACTAGCCTTGGTTAAGAGCTCAATGACAACACTATACTCGGCCACATTGTTTGTGACAGGGTGAAGACAAATACCCCCCGAACTCACAAGCTCATCAGTGGGTGAAAAGAGGACCCAAGTGGCGAAAGAGACATTCCGAGTGTAATGGCTTGCACCATCTACAAAGACTCTCTAAGGTAGTGAGGCTGTTGACATATGTTCATGAAAGACAAAACACACAAATTACACACAGAACCTAGAAAAAATAATGACAAGTAAAATCAAAACCATCACACTTACACCTATATACACTATGTACAAAGGATCGCGTAGATAAACTAAGCATATTAGTGTTTCAGATAGAGCCCATTATGTGGCTCCAATAGTGGATTCCCTTCATAATTAACTAACTCGTAGGCCCCGTTCTTAAGAACATGTTTAACAATATAGGGACCATACCACAACGATTCGAGTTTACTAGCGCCTAACTTATCATGTTCTTGGTCATAAAACAAAACAAAATCTCCCTTCGAAAAGATGCAAGGTCAGGTGGATTTATCATATTGGGCCTTCACTCTCTTCTTCTGAATTTCATTATTTACTAAGGAGAGAAGGCATTCTTCAGCAAGTTGGTTAAGTTGTACAAGACGTGCTTCCTCAGCTGAGGTGTTAGGGAGTAACTCGACAACTAGTTCAAGAGAAGATATTTTGCACTGGATAGGAAGAATTGATTCGACCCCATACACCAATTGGAATGGAGTAAAGCCAGTGGAAGATTTTACTGAGGTTTGGTATGCCCATAAAGAAGAGAATAACATAATGTGCCAGTTGGATTTATGTTTTCCTACCATCCATTGTAACATGGTTTTCAAAGTTCGATTAACAACTTCTACTTGACCATTGGCTTGAGGATAATAAGGTGAGGAATGTTCATGGCGAAAACCCAACTTGGTAGCTAATTCTTGCATCATATGATTTTGAAAAAAAATTCCATGATTAGTCACGATGCGTTTAGGTACACCAAACCTAGTGATGACATGGTTGAAGAAGAATAAGGTAGCATTATCACCATCATTAAGACTTGTAGGTATAACTTTGACCCATTTTGCGAAATAGTGAACGGCGACAATGATATAGCGATGACCATGGGTAGAAGGTGGCTTACATTGCATAAAGTCAATTCCCCACTAGGAAAAGGGTCCGACGAAAATGACTGGATGTAATGGGGTAGGGTGAACATGCATCTTATGAGAAATATTTGACATGGATGGAATTTTTGGACTATCGTAATACAATCTTTAAAAAGTGTAGGCCAAAAGTAGTTGGCGCGCAATATTTTCTTAGCAGTGGCAAGCCCAGATAAATGACCACCACATGCCCTTGCATGCAAATCATTCAAGACATTTTCAGCTTCAGTATGAGTAAGACATAGATGTAAAACAATGTCAATACGATGACAATAAAGAGTATCATCGATAATGAGATAGTGTCAAGATTGATGGCGTATACGTCGTCGGTCATCACGAGATAATTCAGGATGAAATCATTGTGTTTGGAGATACAACAAAATGTCATTATACCAAGGGTCAGAAGTACTAATGAGGAACAAGGATTCATTAGGAAAAGGATCCATGGCCATGGTTTCCTCATCAGTGGGAGGCAACTCAGCAAGAAGCTCGGTGAAAGCTAGGGATTTTTTAGATTTGGCAATAGAAAACTCCAAACAAAACTCTTGAAGGATAACAATCCATTTGGAGTACTTGCCCCATATAATTTTATGGCTAAGGATATGTTTCATGGGGTTGGAGTTAGCAATGATCATAGTCTTTCACAGTAAAATGTAGTGTCTCAAGCGTTGAACAACAAGAACGATTGTGAGATCCAACTTCTCAAAAAGGGAATAGTGAAGCTCGAGACCAATCAGGTCTTTTATAAGGTAATAAATAGGATTTTAACTATGCATAATGTCCTCTTGGATGAGGACCATTCCTAAAGAAGACTATGATGCAACGAGATATAACAGAAAATTATGGTTGAAATCAGGAAGTTTTAGTAAAGGTGTGGGAAGCAAAGCCTTTTTAAGGTCATAAAATGAACATTGGACTTGGTCATCCAAAATTAAAGGAACTCATTTCTTCAACAAGCACATGAAGCCTTAGGTAATGTGGGCATAATTAGAAATGAAACGTCATAAAAAATTGGCTTTTCCTTGAAGTTTTTGAAGTTTCCGATCAGTGCGAGAAGGAGACTGATTAAGAATCGCCTTGAACTTTGAGCTATCGACATGGATCTCATATTGTGAAGTGATGAAACCTAATAATCATCCAGATCATACACAAAAAACAAATTTGTCTGGATTGTTCCAAATTTTGTAAAAACGACATTGGATAAATACTTCTCGAAGGTGGGAAGGATGGTCCCCATGAAACAAAGAACGAGTAGTAAGATCATCGAGATACACATCAACGATGTGTTTTATATCATGAAATGCATAGGAAATGGCCCGCTGGACAATATAACCAACATTTTTAAGACCAAAAGGGAGTTTATGATAGGAAAACATACCCCAAGGACAGATAAAAGTAGTATTATGATGGTCTTCAAGTTTAATTTCGTTCTGATTATAGCCAGAGAAGCCATCCATAAAGGAAAAGATAGTGTTATCAGCACATGCATCAAGAATCAAGTCAATGAAGTGTGTAGGATAATTATCCTTAGGGAAGGGTAGGTTCAAGTCACGATAATCAACGCAGATGTGAATAGTTCCTTGTTTTTTATTGACAGGAACAGGATTTGAGACCCATTTCGTCAAAGGTACAGGATAATAAAACCGGCATTAAGGAGTTTTTTAACTTCAGCTTTGATAGTTGTTTCTTTACATGGGTTAACCGACCAGAGCTTTTTCTAAACAGTTTTAGCTCCAGGATAAGTCTTAATTTCACGTTAGACAATATGTGGATCAATGCCAGGCATTTCATCATAAGCCCATGTGAAAACGCCATGGAATTCTGTGAAAAGGGTGGCGTAAGTTTCAATCTCAAAAGGATTATAGTCAAGCCCAATCAAGATATTTTCCATGACACCTCGTTTCGTGGAAATATTAATAGGAATAGTAGCAGAAATATTGGCCAAATTCCCTTAAGAAGAAATGGTAAAAATCCACTGGAAATTAGGGGAAATATTGGCATTGCTAGCAATAGCCAATATTTGATGGAATATGTCCATATCCTCTACGTGTGGGAGAAAAGAAGAACGATGATGGAGAGCCCCCAAAGGATGGTCAACAATGGACATGAATTCTTGAATATCTTCATTGGAAAATAAGAGGAAGTTGAGAAAGTCACAAGAGGCAAGACAATTAATAGCCCAAGAAGGTAAGAAGAGATCAACAGGTGGTACCAAGGTATCATCACGAGACGCACAGGATGAAGAAGCTAGTTGGATGTCCTGATAAGCCAGCTCCATTGGACTCAATGGTGTAGACAAGCCATATTTATTAAGCTCAGATTTAGCAAGCACCACTTAAGGATAATCAAGAAGTGGGGGTCTACTAGTGTGCAAAGAGATCATGTGGCAGTGAGAAGTGGTAGGAGTAGAAGGCGTTTTGGGTGGAGGGAGTTGAGAAGAAAACCCCATAAGAGTGGAACTCTTGAAGAAACCAACCCCAACACTCTCAAATTGATCGAGGTGATCTCCCACGAGGGGTAAAAAATTCCCAATAATGGAAATCTAAGCAGATGGCACGCATAAGTCAAGTTGATCAATAGTGGAAATCTTTCCTTCATGAGGAAAGAAACACACATATAAAATAGACGAGACGACTATGATCATCACATAAAACTAGCTACATCCAAGGAGTAGGTTGTAATCTAACGTGGCATTGACAACTTCGACATCAACATGGACATTTTTCCATCCTAACTCAATGGAAAAAATTAGAAGAACCCCCTTGGGTACAAAGTTGTGTCCATTAAAATCTTAGAGAGTCGTGTTGGATGTGGTGAGCACTGGAGAGCCAAGAGCCTTCCAGCAAGATACAAACATAACACATGTGGAAGAGCCCTCATCCACCAAAGTGTGATGAATATTCTGATGGAAAATATGCACAATGATTAGGAAAGAAATCTGATAGGAAAGGTGAGGAGTGGCTTTATCGGCATTAAAAGCAATGATATTAGAGTCAGGTAGGTCAACTCTGGCAACGGGAGATAAAAAGGCTTTGTGATGCTGAGGACAATTTTGCAAGACCTCCAAGGCAAACACGACACAAGGAGCCTGGTCAAGATCTTCAACAATACTGTAATTTTGACTAGCCCTGGTAGAAGGATTGTGTGTCGTCTTCCATAGAACACCCTTGGGAGGGAAATAAATAGGTTCCATAGGCTTATCCAAAGTAAGAGGTCCAGTGGAAGGTAGTGAAGCTGATGAGTCCTTAGAGGTAGAACGCGATTGAGGAACATTGTAATATTAGACTCGCATAGTTACATTGACATATTCCTTGCACATGAAGATGGATGATCTATGAGAAGGATATGAATATGACCCATTATTTCCCTCTTCGTAAGGTTGAGGGGGTTGAGAAACCATCTGTTGTTGGGGTTGTGTAGGGAACAGATGAGTCAAAACAATAGTTTTTTGAGTAGACCGTGGTGAAATGAGCCTATGGACCTCATCCTTTTGAGGGAATTTGTGAGTAAGGTGGTCACCTTGACCAATTTTACAGCAGAACTTGACTTTATAGTGATTTTCACTGGTGCCCCCTCCCTGACTCTGAGGGTTGGGTTGAGACTCCTAAGAATTTTGATTCTTTTTCCTATTTCTCTTATTATTCTTTTTACCACCTTATTATTGGTTTTTCTTCAATTGAGTGGACTTCACCATGAGAACATCAGTGGAATGCTCAGGAGGAGGTGCTTTAATAGAGCTAGATGCGCTTGTTGGGGATTTAGATGTAATAATCAATAGCCCAAGTTGGGCAGTAAGTTGGCTCATGGAATCAAGAACAAACCCAATCACACAATCCACATGTGGGCCAAGAATAAGTTTTGGAGGGTCAATAGAAGGTCTAGGGGCATTAGGAAACACTTCATAGAGCATTCCTGATTGTGAATAGATAATATCCAACTATTGGGAACCTAGAATGGCTTGTTCCTCGGTAATAGCTCGAAACATTGACACATCCTTGGAAATCTAAGGTCGGAGAGATCAAATGAACCATTTATGTAATATCTCATCAGCTAACTTGGTTCTCACCAACCTCTTGTGACAATGCCACTCATGAATATGATCATAAATTAACGTGGCATCGTCTTGCTTGAAATTAGATAAGAGGTTAGAATCGATGTCATACCGAGTAGGTAACTGAAAATGTGTCAAAAATGTTTGAGTTAGGGAGGAAAAGTCACTGTAGGATGCAATATCTAACTCGATGTACTGCTTTGTAGCATCCCCAGTCAATGTACTTTGGAATAAACTAAGTTTAATAGAATCATCCACCAAAGAATTGGATGAGCACTACAAATGATAAGTGGTAATATGTCTGGATGGATTATCCCGAGGCTTTTCCTTCAAATGTGGGAATATCATATGGTAATTTAGTGGGCATGGGTGGCCGCTATGGATCATGATGGATGGGGTCATTAGTCAATTTCGCCAAATATGGTAAATCGAGAGAAGATAAAAAGGGATTTTGAAGTTGATTAAATGGGTCGTAGGTAGTAGAATCCCCTGACCAACCATTTGGTCCCCCCATATAAGGAGCAGAATGATGCACCTGCTCGTGAAGTAAAGGGTTTCCCTGACATAGGACTATTGTGGGCCAACATGACTAGAAAATGGATGCTGCCCCCCAAGGTAAATACCACTAGAGAGAAAGGAACCCAAAATATGGTTGTTGATTGGGTTTTACCCAGGGATAGAATAAGGACCACTCTGCCCACTAAGACCAACATAAGGGGGATAACCCATGTGAGAAATGGTACTGGCAGTGGGGTTGCACCCAGGTAAACTAACCCATCCAATAAAAGTATTCGTAGGTGGCACCACTCCAAAGAGTGAATTGTACAAGGTTTGTGACATATTGGAGGCCGCATTGCCCCTAGGCTCAGTAGGGGAAACTGTTGATCTCCCCCACATATAACTATAAGTAACCATGCTTAACTGAGGGACAGGAATAGTTGGTTGGGAAAAATTCAATGCAAAGACTCCTGAACCTATCAACTGACTAGGATGAGGTGCCATGGTTGGCATAGGAGATGGTGTGGGCATGGAAACATTCGAGAAATTTGCAACTGTCATAGAACAAACTAGTGGAATGCCCTAAGAAGAAGGGAGAGGTGTGGATAGAGGAGTGGGTATAACCATGCTAAGAGGTGGAAATGATGTCATGGTAGTTGATACTGCTGATGCAAAAGGTAAGGAAATCTTAGACTCTGCCCTAGGGTAAAGTACGAACAAAGGAATGTAAGCGTAGGCTAGTGTGGAACCGTTAGGGTTCATCCGCAATAACTCAGGTCCCAATGGATTGGTCAAAGGTGGGTTGGTAGGAGCAGTAGAATCATTTGCCAAAGTCTCTATAGAAATGAAATCAGTACCAGAAGGACCAGGTATGGAGTCCACGACTATGTGTTGGTCTAAGTCTTGAGCACCGAAAGACACTCTTCATGTAGGAGTAACAAGTCCACCTCGATCAGGGGGTAAACCATGAAGATGATGAGATCGTAAATGAACAAATTCAGCCATGGTGATAACTTATAATTTAAATAGAGCTATGTTAGTGAAAATGCCCTAGTGCCAAAATGACTAACTCAGACCAAATATCACACACTAGAAATGTCCTAGAAGATAGCACACGCAAATAAAACTACAAATAAGTTGGTGGTGGAATAGTTATACTAGCGACCTACTTCCCAACCCTTTTAGCTGTGAACTCGGACCCACCAAGAGGACTGAGAGAGTATGACTAATGTATGTCCCAGATACAGAGAAGATGACCCCAACTATTCACCTATGTATGAGCCCTAAGAAGATAGGCCACTATGGTCACCATGTATAATAACACGACCTGGGGGGCTAGTCATAGGACAAATCAACACACAAGGGCATGAAAATTAACCCCAAAAAGGAGCTAAGGCTTGAACCCCCTTGAGAGTTTCCTCCCAAGTGGTTCCCAAGTGATAATGAAACTGTTTCTGTGTGTGGATATTCCGCTATATCGCACCACTTGAAAATAAGTTAAATAGGTCATGTCAACCCATCTAGCTGAAGTGTGACCTCGTGCTTGACCCTCTTGTGAGAAGGGCTTCCTAGAACGCACTACTACAAATGGATTTAACTCCCTACCATAAGCTGCTAAGTTGATTTTGTAGTCCTAGAGTAGTTAACTCACACTCCTATCTCCAAGACCGTAGCCTAAGCTAGTGTTGGTGTACTACCAGTAAAAATAAAAGACAAATCTAGTTAACTTTATTACCACATTGATTTTAGTAGTTTTCGTTTACACAAGGAGGATGTAGCGTGAAACTGATATGGTGTGAATGACTCTTAGTTAGTCACCCTAATGCATCTATATGCAATTTTTTATTTTCACTTCGATGAATGCAAGCTACAGGAGGGTAAGAGCCTTTTAACACACCAATTCCTATTGTGATGCACCTCTTCACTATATTTTTTAGATGAAAATTATCCCAATATGTTATTAATGGTCCAAAACAAACCAAAAAGGAAAACCAAAGAAACTGAAAAGGAACCAAAGAAAAAACTCCCAAGCAAGAATGCAAACAACTCCAAAAGTGTCATAGCTACGAAAACAAAACCTGATCAAAGAAACATACTCAAAGTGATCAAATCAAAAGACAGAAGTGAAAGAGGGAGGGAAATGTCATCAAGCTAGGACTATAGTACAATGGCCCAACCAAGATGGTCTACAAAGGTCACAACATGACCCTAGAGGAAGAAAGGCCTAAAAACGATCAAATGAGAGTGATACAAAATACTTAAAACACACTCAAGAGAATTTTTCTAGATGACAAATGCACAACCAAAACACAACACCACCAATTGTGACAAAAATGACCCAAAGAGGAGAAAAAATGCTCAACAAGAGACAACAATAATCAGTAAAAATGAAAAACTTCTGACAATACGGCATGGATCAAGCCTAAATAGTTGCTAAAAATACCCAATCATATCTGGAAGTGTGATCTAGAGGTGACAATCAAAGCCTCAACCCCAAATAATCTAATGAAAACTTCAAAAACAAAATTAAGGGCTAGGAGAAATGGAATACTTTGGACATAAAATATCAGACGAGACACATGCAGTACCTATTTAGAAAAAAAAACGTAAATTGCACAAACCTCTAATAGATCAGTAAAGGATGAGAGGGTCTAAGCCCAATCAAAGATAAAAAATCTGCCTTAATGACAAGTGACTGATCTGAAGGAATCTGATAAACAATACAATATCTGGACCAAACCCAGGAGATGAATAGGGGGCCAAGCCTGAGCAGGAATAAAGATGAAGAAACTCAAAACAGATCAGGGCCTTTTCCGGGGCTAAAATCCCAGACCCCAGCATGGGCGGGATCAGGGCGTCCCAGGACATTCTCAGGATATCAAAAAGATAGTGTCCAGGGACTCTTGGACGTTCGGATAACTCTCTGTGAGAGAATCCGGGGTAAACTGAAAACTTCCCTAACAATTCGCACTCAAATCGAGAAATAGGAAGAACACACAGGCAATAACCTTGAAAATAACTCAAAAAGGTCATAAATATAGGAAAATCTCAAAAAATCAAGCCAAAGAGAAATCAATCAAAGTCAAAGGCAAAGCATACACAAAGTAAGAATGCTCTCATTAAAAGCACCACTTTTGTTGCAACTAAATCTACAAGGAGTTGTTGTTTCATGATCTTGTGTCCAAATCAGTTCACCAGATGGAGAAAGACAAGACCAACAAAACAATAGAGTGGTCCCAATCCCAAATGCTCAATCATGCAGTAAGCAGTCAGATCTACGTTGTAAAGAAAAGAGTTCACATCTAGAATCCTTGCATGTTGGGGAAGGGTTTTGAGTTTGGTGTAGACCTTGCTCTCCACTTGAGTGATCCAACACGTCAACACCATATATCTATCCCTACACACAATAACAGCGAAACAAAGACGATAGGTGATCTTCCTTGGAAGATCGTTAGATCAAAAGCAATAGATACAACCATATAACATGTTGAATACATTCATGTAAAGAAGGGAACATATGTTTCCATTAATTATGAAATATCAACACAATGCTATACCTTGACCTCCAATCTTCCTCTCCACAACCTGGCAAAGTTTCCCCACTATGCCCAAGAAATGAGTATGAAGAGTAGTAGACTAATGGTATAAGACCTCATAAGCTCACCCTGTTAGCAAAATAACAGCATAGGCTCATGATCAAGCTCTCAATACTAATTCTCCAAAACCAACTGAACCTCTCAAATGATCCAATATAAGTAGGCAGAAGAGAGGTTTCAGGAGGATGTATCTGGACGCTTAGGACAAAGAGAAGTCATAGAAAAATCTAACTATCAAGCCCTAGTTAGCTCTAATAGATGACAACTCGAACTAATCTCTTAGGGACTAAGGCATGCTAGAAGTCATCCATGGATGCTAGCACTGAAAGAAGGAAAAACATCCCTAGACACTCTCATAGAGAAGGCCTGAGAGCAACTAGGAGGATCTAGACACTCCCATAGGCTTTTGTGCCAGCATCCGAGGGTCAAACTGGAGAAAAATGAGCCCTAGTTCTGGAAAAAAAGTCAATCGTATTCAAGTACCAAGGGTCACTGACCCAAAGGGGTAAAATAGGCAAAAAAACACATAGGCTAATGTGTGTTTTTGCAGCTAGTAAAAGAGGGAAGCAAGCCTTCTTAACAACTCTCTGATGAAACTATGGATTTATAGCCTACAAGTACCTTGACCACAAAGTGTTTATGTAAATGATTTTCATTTATTTGATTAGTTTGAGTATGAATTGATTCAATAATTGATCCAAACTTAAACAGGAATGCAACAACTTACATATATAGTCACAAATACAGAGATGTAGTAGAAAAACACTTCATTTGATTAATAGAAAAATATTGAACTATGCTTACAAACATAATGGAAATAAGATAGTTCAGGCAATGATATCTTATCTCTGAGAAGAGATGTCATGGCTACATGCCTCTAAACTATGTTACAATGAAGCTCAAAGGCCTATTTATTATTAAGAAACAATGGAAAACCCTAAACATCCAAAAACCTAACCCTAGGAGACGAAGCACCAAAATGGTGGGCCCCATTTAGGGAAATTGGTACATCAACTTCCCGAGGTTGTAAGTTTGGCATACGATCTCTGTTTGGCTATCATAATACCTTGTTTCTAATATCTTAAAGAGAATGTTGAAAAAAATTAAGCAAGCTAGTTTGGGACATTTTTGGTTTCTTTGTTTTCTCTAAAAACGTTATTTAGGGCCTCAAAATGGCTCTGGAAGTTCAAGACCCGAAAAACTACCAAAAATAGTAAATTGTGGTATGATTAAGGAAACCGAAAAAATTAAAGATACAGTGTTGGGGGTCTAGGTGGAATAGGCAGGTGGCCACCAATATCCACCTGGATCATTCCTCGCCCCTTAGGAAGCAATGGTCCCCATTATGTTGAGTGCCTCCATGAGATCGGGAAACTTTTGTTGAACTTGGTCCCTGGTGAGCCACTTGCCTTGGTGAAGGAGTTGGCCAAATTTGACAACCTGATATAGTTACATATTTTGATGGTGAGTGTTTTCGATCTATGTGTCCATGGTTTGATCAGTGGTGGCCTATTCCATGCAGTTTTGGTTTAGCTTTGTTGGTGTGAGTTGTTCTGCAACGTCGGATGTGTCCAAAAATGGTGGAAGGTATGGTTGAAGGCGGTCTATATTGAACACTGGGTGCAGACCAAGGAACAGTGGAATGCTAAGCTTGAGGGCATTGTCCCCTACAACCTTGGTGATGGTGTATGGCCCATATCGAAGCGGGTGAAGCTTGCGATGGGGTCCAGCTAAGCGCTTATTCTACAAATGTAGCCAAACATTGCCGCCCACCTCGAACTTGTGTGGCACCAGATGTTGATCATGGCACTGCTTGTACTTAGCATTGGCTTTGTCGAATATATCATGGAGTTGTTGGCGAATGTATTGCATGCGCTCAATGAAGTTGTTAACACTGTCGGCTTTGGACTGGACATGAGTTGAATCTACCTAAGTAGCTGCAAATGGTATTGTTCTGAATGTTGGGAAAACTTGTTAATGCTATGCAAGCTCCCTCATCAATATTAAAAATAAATGTGTTTAGGATCATCTCATATTAACCAAAATGTAAGGAATTATGTGTCAAGTATTGAGTGTATTTTATGAGCAATTTATGAGGTTAACTAGCTTTTTAAACCACATATACAACAAGTAAATTGCAGAGATGTAAAACATAGCAACTCATAACACAAAGCTAATAAAGGAATTCACCCCCCCGGGCTACGTCTCTTTAGACCCGCTTCAATGGCTAGGCCCTCTTTGGACTAATGGTCAATTCTTTGATTACATGCACCTACAGTGCTCCATTGGATTTGCAACCTACTCCATTAGATTCAAAAGACCTAAAACCCCCAAAAATGACTATCCAAGATCTACAATTGGACTTCAGCTGATCTAGGCTTGACCTCCTCTCCTCGTGGCCCTAGGCTTCCTTAAAATTCAACGTAGCAAAATCACATACAAAAGTTCCTTTCTACCTCTACAACCTATTCCATTGTGTTCAGAGCATCCAAATCATCTAGGAATGACTCTTTCTAAGCTAAAATTGGTCAAAAATTGAAGAAGTTATGGTCTCTTCAGTTTTCCCTAAGAAAACTCCACCAAATCTGGAGAAACTCTAGTTAACCCCGCCAAATTTGGAGTAGTGCCAGATTTTTTGGACCTGCCAAAACTACTGCCAAATTAATCCGCAGTTAATTAAGGGATAAACATGGGTTAATTAATGTTAATCCACATTTAGCGCATTAACTGCGTGGTTAGTTATTTGCATCATCCTTTGGTTATGAGGTTGGTCACATGTCAAGGGGGCTTGCAAGTGGGGTTGGCCCTCTCCTCCCCCAAACTCGTTAGCACTATCACATGAAATACAAACTGCAACCATAGTATGTTAAGACCAATGGTTGTGGCATAGCGGTGGAGCATGGGGCTTGTGCAGGCGAGGTCGCAGGTTTAACTCTGCCGACCTACCAATAACATTTTACCATTGCGTACCGATTCTGTCAAGCCTTTGGGGAGGGACACGTGGTGGCCTCCGGGCTTGCCACATGTCACCTTCGCATTGGTCCTCCCCCATCTAATGAAAAATGCCAACTCACCAAAATGTATACCAATCAAAAAGCGCCACTTGGCATGATATTACTACCTATTGAAGCAAAATTTTGACCTGCACAGTCACCTGCCACGTCAGTAGTATGGACTGCTCACTAGGCAGGACTGTACTTTCTTTTGCAAAATTCCTTTGTTTGGAAAAGCGGAAAAAAGTCCCTATATTTCTCATACAAACTCTGTTTTGATTGAAATGAGTTGTGTTGGGATCGTATCACCAAGACAGACACAACTATTCAGTTTTTGAGTCATTCTGAGCACCTTGATTTTTGAGCAAATTTTTGCCCCTAATCTAGATTTCGATCGGGTATGGCCACATCAATGGGACATAATGGCTAAAATCCCAACCCTACCTGAAAGGGGTTGTGGCCCATTGAGTTGTGGAGAGCTCTGTTGTAGTTGTACTGGACATAGGGGAGGCTTTCATACCATGTGTGTGCATGCTTCAAGTTGTACATGTGTAGAATGTGTACGATCATCCTATTGACAACCTCTATTTGGCCATCAGTTTGGGGATAGAAAGTCTTGGACTTAGTAAGTTTTGTGTCCAACATCGACTAAAGACTTGACCAAAATGCACTCAGGAATCTTTTGTGCCAATCTAAGACAATGGACTATGGGATCCAAAAGTGTACCCACACTCACTCAAAGAAGAGCTTAGTAATGGCATCTACTGTGATACTCTTCTTGCAAGCTGCCATGATGGCCATCTTAGAGAATCTTTTGATGACCACGAAAAAACAATCATTGGTGTGCTTAGTAGAAGGAAGGCCCGGCATGTAATCCATGGAGACAGATTCCCATGGCTGACTAGGAGTAGGTAGAGGAGTATATAGGCCTTGCTCCTTGATCATTAGTTTGGCAATGGCATGTTGCAGGATCTAATGTACATCCCAACATCCTAACAAAGTTTAGGCCAATTAAAATACTTCTGCAATACCACCATTGTTTTCTCTACTCTGAAATGTCCAGTGACCCAACTCTAGTATGCCTCCCAAATCATATTGGCACGCTCACTTGAAGGAACACAAATGTGTCATAGGAGGCATAACAGTGCATCATAAAGGTGAAAATTTGGAACTTTTGTTATGAAATGATCTCACAAAAAGATAGAAAAGATAGATCAATGCCTTAGAATTCAGCCTCTTCAAGGGGGAAACCTCCTTTACATTACACAAATGAGAAATTCTTGTATGTTTCAAATGATAAAACCTCATTTCTATATATAGGAGTCTAAGGGGTCACAATATAACCAAGCCGACCTAACAATATTAATATAAAGTCACAAAAATAACAATAGTGGGATTCTATGGGGCATAATAATAACAATATGGGGACAATAGGGGCACAACAATAACAATAAGGGATACAACGACAATAGTAATGGGGGAATCACTAGTATTATAGGGACCTAACATGATCCTCTCCTTCAAAAGAGTGTTGTCCTCTGCGCTTGAGTAGTTCTGGATGCTTCCGTATAAAATTCTCATCCTCCCATGTGGAATCTTCAACAGGTAAGTTCTTCCACTTGATGAGATACTCTGAAATTGATCCATTTCGTAGCTCTCGAGTTCTTGTTTCTTTTACTGCTTCTAGTTCCAATATGATTTTTCCTTCCTCATCAAGTTTTGGCAATATTGTTTGAACTAGAAGTTTGTCACCTATAACATTCTTTAAGCATGAAACGTGGAAAACTAGGTGCACTCAATAAGCTGCAGGAAGCTCCAATTTGTATGCCATAGTACCTATCTTTTGCAACACCTTATACGGACCATAATACTTTGGTGATAATTTATTATCCTTCTTAGCTTTCTTGAGGGACATTTGTTTATATGGTTGTATCCATCGGAATACCCAATCACCTACATCAAAACTTCTTTCGTTGCGATGTTGATCTACCTATTGTTTCATTCTATTCTGAACCAAGGTGAGGTTATCCTTTAAGAGTTGGAGAACTTGTTGCTGATGCTCGATGTGATCTTCCACTACTTGAATATTAGAATTTTATCTTAAATATGATGTGATGGATGGTGGATGATATCCATAAAGTGCCATAAATGGGGTCATTTTTGTTGTAGTATGGAAGGAAGTGTTATACCACCATTCATCTAGAGGCAACCATTTGACCCATTATGTCTGTTTATCAGATACAAAGCAATGAATATATCCTTCCAAACATTTGTTTACTATCTTAGTTTTCCCATCAGATTAAGGATGATAAGATGAGATATGAGCTAACTGAGTACCAAGACAATAAAATAATTCTATCCAAAAATTTCTAGTGAAAATGCAATCTTTGTTGCTTACAATAATCTTTGGGTTTCCATGTAGCTTTTGAATTGTCTCCATAAATGTAGTAGAAACTGTACTTGTTTTAAATGGATGAGATAATGCACAAAAGCGTGCATACTTGGTAAGTCTTTCAACTGCCACCACGATAACACTATTTCCTTCAAACTTGGGTAAACCTGTGATATAATCCATTGAAACCTCCTCCTAACATTGGCTTGGAATGGATAAACATTGTAATAGTCCTAGTGTCTTAATTGTTTCAACTTTATTTTGTTGGCAAAACAAACATTCCACCAAAAAATTTTGAATATCTAATTTAAGGCCATCCAAAAAAAAATCCTTCTTAACCCTATGGTAGGTTTTTAGAAATCCTGAGTGCCCTCTTAAGTTAGAAGTGTGCAATTCCCTAAGAATCTTTTATTTGAGTTGGGAATTCTTACATAGGTATAACCGATCCTTGTACCATAACGAATCATTTTTCCAGCTAAATGTATCAGATGTACTGGGATCTTGTTGTAGCTTTTGAATGAGTGCCCACAGTCCTCGTCATTCTTCCATTCATCCCTTGCTTTGTTTATCCAATATGGTTGGATAATAGAAATGGCGCAAAAAAATGCTTCCACATCCTCATCCTTTCTTGAGAGTGCATCTGCCACAACATTTTGCTTCCCTTTTATGTAGATGATTTCAAAGTCATAGCCCAACATCTTTGTGACCCATTTTTCCTACTCTTCTGAAGATAATCATTGTTCTAAAAAGTATTTAAGACTATCATGATCTGTTTTTACCTTGAAGTGTCTTCCCATTAGGTAGGGTCGCCATTTCTTAAGTGCATGTAGTATTGCCAACATTTCCTTCTCATAAATAGCTTTGTGTAAATACTTTCCTTTGATTGGATGACTTTCGAAAGCAATGGGTCTTTCTTCTTGCATTAAATAAGCACCAATTCCATTTCCTCACATTCCACAATAAAGGTTTTTGTGAAGTCTAGTGTAGCAAAGACTGGTGCTTGGCACATTGCCTCTTTAAGATGTTCAAAGGCCTCCATCCCATAATTCTTAAAAAACTTGCATTAATACCCTGTCAACCTGAGAAATCCTTGTATATGCTTTATGGATGTGGGGATTTTCCATTCCTTAATGGTTTTAATTTTTCTAGGGTCTACCTTAACACCTCCATGAGATACAATATGACCCAGATATTCCACCTCTTGTACTTTGTTATCACAAAAACTAACCCTGACAAGCTACATATCAGGTAGACCTTGAGTAACTATTTCAAACCAACTTTTGGCTGAGGTTTAGCTTCCTCAACCTGAGAGGGCTCTCTCACTAGGTTAAAGATTTCGATAATGGATTATATGGCTAACTCTATGAAACAAATGAAGGAGTGTAAATGGTTGAAACACAGTCAATAAACATCCATTGGGCTTATGGAGTCAGAAAATGCTTAGTATGACAAAAATATTAGCTGAACATGGAATTCAGGGCATCAAAAGTTCAATATATCAATTAACACGTAGAAACATGTAGGAAACACAGTCTACAAATGCACAAAGGAATTTAGAGCATTTCCAATGAGTTCTAAGTATCATACATTCATACTACTACAAATAAGGAAATGAGGACAAACATAAAACAAGCCACCATTGAACTCTTTCTGAATCCTGAGAAGTAAAGCCAAAGTCTGTATTCATAAAAAACATAATCTTCTACAATGAGACAATATGAGTGTTTTCTCTAAAAAATTCCAACCCCAGGTGCATTACATCTCTTGTGATATACAGATTTTCCTTACAAACTTGAACTCCTTCCTCCAGCAAGAGGGTAATTCGAATTTCTCTAGACCTGACACCTATTGAACTTTAAACAAACTATTAATTACAACTGACAGTCTTAGAGACCTAATTTGACTAGGAGTGTAACTCCTTATCTATGCTGGCAACAACCTTAGCTATGAAAACAAACTCGTTCTTTGACATCTGTCCCTCTTCATCTTTGGCTTGAGTGATGACTTTAAACTTCATGCTGGCCTTTGATTGCTTGTCCTTTAACTATCCCTGGATACTAGGAAAACTGCCCCTATTTTTCTTGCTTTGGTCTCCAAAGTGGTTCCTCAAATTCTGCTAACCATTTTATCCCTTTTAATAACATGTGATGCCTTGAATTAGACCAAAGGTCTTGCTCATATACTCATGCTAAGACAAAACCCCTTAGATGTTGGTTGAAGCATGACAACTGTCTGAGCTACGGAATGACTGTTCTTTTCGTAGCACCACATTTGGAGTTATTAATTGCCTCTCATTATTTGAATTTTCCTTTGCCTAGTATTCAAAATTTCTAAGGTGACCCCTTTGTATCTTTTGCAGCAACATTATTTCATAATGGTTCCCTCTTTTCATTTCAAAATTTCTTCAAAAAACAAAACTGACAGCTTCAGCAATTTCGTAGTGCGCTACGAAACTGCTGTACATTATATGTCATTTTTAGCAGTTTCGTAGCGTGCTACGAAACTGCTGTGTGAGTTAAAAACATAGTTTTTGTCATTCTTGGGATTTTTAATGGCTTCTCCATATGCAAATGGGCCAAACAAAACTAACATTGTCTATCCAAAAATAATCTTCAATCTTCAAAAAGTAAGGTTCGCATCAAAATTGTGTCAAAATTTCTTCACTTACTGTCAGGTTCATTTATGCTAAGACTGCTCTTCCGGTTCATTCAGTTGAATCTTCAAATCTTCAATCTGTCTTTTCATCATTCGAATTTTAGTTCTTAATTTTTCATTGATCCTTCTGATATATGTTGCCTCTTTTATTGCAGGGACGGTCCAAGTGAAATATTCGTGATAACTGCACATTGCTTCATATCTTGGAAATTTTCCATCTTCCCAACTGGCTATCACTCTTTTGAATTTTTCTTTTTCAACTACATGTTTCCTTGCCCTTTCCTTGAGTTGAGGAATCTCAAGATTGGTAGACACCAATTTCTTTTTGATCTCCTAAAATCTATCTTCCTTATCAGTGATAACTATCTTGCCTCTGTCATCTTTGTGCACTAGTGATGATTGTACTGATGGAACCACCGGCTCTTCAAAAAATTCTGCCACCTCCCCTGTCTCACTTGCTTCTTGCTTTGCCTCTTGTATTATTCTTAAATGTCTAGTCACAAGTCTTCTTGGCTTGAACACAAACTCTGATACCTGGTCATCAAATTGAAGCTTTTTAGAATATTTAACTCTTTTTGTTTTGTTCTTACTTGCTTCAAGTAAATATGCTTGGACCAGAGGAGTCTCTTCTATATTGATAGCCTAGAGGAGATCGTTCAAACTTCCCTTTGAAGCTGGGCTTTCATCAACAATCACAATCTTCCCCTTTTCCTTGGCTAATTGACTTCTTGTTACTCTTCTTTGGACAATTTTATCAATAGACTGCTCTTGTACCACCTCATTGATCTGAACCTTCTTCCTCTGTGACTGTTGAGGGGTGTCTTGAACTACTAGTGGTGTCATAGGCTCCTTCACCTGCTTTCTAGCTTTCAATTTCACAAACCTAGTTGATCTTGTTTCCTCCTGATGACTTACTGCTAGTGAAGAAATCTCCTTAGCATTAGGACTAAGTCCTGTTTCTGTTTTAAAGCCTGTCATAAACAAGAAAGCAAACCATTCTCTTCAAATTGTCTGAAGCTCATGTAAAACAATCAACTTGATCAACCCATGATGGAATAAGGAGGTTTCAAAAGCTTCTTTCATCAATTGAACCTTATCAGACATTTTGCCTGAGCTATGAAATAGATAAAAGGTAAATCAAGAGATATTTTTCCAGTGAAATGTAAGAGGAGCTTAAAATGGTAATAGTACACCTTATGATATCTTCCCTCACAGGTAAAATATCTTTGGATGCATGTCAGCAAGTTGGAATATGAATCCTTAACATAGCTTCTGGGCACTGATTTGGTTAAGTCCGAGCCTATGAATTCTGGCTTCAAAAATTCTTGGTAGGGTGCCATTTCAAATTTAAAGTTCTTGAACCATCTTTCCTGGCCTCTTCGTATCTTAGTGACTACAAATATGACCTTAGGAGAAATTGGAATTTCTAGCACTCCAACTCTTGAATTCAAACGAGTGAAATTGAAAGCAAAATCTTTGGTTACTTGAACGTGACCACCTTGAAGTTTTCACAGAATCTCCAAAGCCCACCTATTTGAATGCATGTTCAACCTCTCTGCTTCTCATGAGCACATCTAAACCTTCAGGCTCAACTCTAAGACATCGGCCTAACCTATGATTTTTCCTTTCTTCAGACATGTCTATGAAATCTCTGCATGGAAACTTGAAGATAAACCTACACTATATTGGTTTGAACACTGCCTTGCTTGAATTTGAAACTGAGAACTACCTCGCTTGAGCCTTCAAAAAGTTCTGATGAGTGTCATCCTTAAGCTTGCCAATTGTCTTCTTATGCATGAAAGGAACACGGGAAAAAGCAAGACTAACTCACCTCACCTTACTTTTTTGAAATTTGAAAGAATGCGTACAAGACATCTAACGAATCTAATGATGAGAATTAATGGCTGAATGTGATAGGCATGGTTCAATGATTGACACATGGTGATGAAATATTAACAGATTTGATGGAAAATACAGCTAGACAAGATCTGGCATAAATCCCCAATTTAGTAGCATAGCCAGTGCAAATTCTATGTTTTGCACTACGAAATATCCTAGTTACGAATCCCTACTTTTGTAGTGCACATAGTGTATTTTTATGAGTTTGTGCTACGAAAACTCCTAGTTGATTTTGTAGCACATGCCAACTTTAAAACAGTCTTAACACATGACACCTTTGAACCAATGTGGGACTAATGATAGTTAAAACAAGATTGTTGACCTTATTTAACAATGGGAACAAGACTCTATCCTATGTTTTAGACTTCTTAAACAAAACAATAGAAATGACTTGACCAAGACTGTCTTAAAACTTTGAAACCATACAAGTTGTCCAATTTTTTTTATAGTGATAATAGTAGGGCTCTCTCACTAGGTTAAAGATTTGGATAATGGATTAGATGGCTAACTCTATGAAACAAATGAAGGAGTGTAAATGGTTGAAACACAGTCAATAAACATCCATTGGGCTTATGGAGTCAGAAAATTCTTAGTATGACAACAATATTAGTTGAACATGGAATTTAGGGCATCAAAGGTTCAATATATCAGTTAACACATAGAAACATGTAGGAAACATAGTCTACAAATGCATGAAGGATGTTAGAGCATTGCCAATGAGTTCTAAGTATCATACATTCATACTACTAAAAATAAGGAAATGAGGAAAAACATAAAACAAGCCACCATTGAACTCTTTCTGAATCCTGAGAAGTAAAGCCAAAGTCTATATTCATAAAAAACATAATCTTCTACAATGACACAATATGAGTGTTTTCTCTGAAAATTTCCAACCCCAGGTGCATTACATCTCTTGTCATATATAGATTTTCTTTACAAGCTTGAATTCCTTCCTCCAACAAGAGGGGAATTCGAATTTCTCTAGACCTGACATCTATTGAACTTTAAACAAACTATTTATTACAACTGACTGTAAACTGACAGTCTTAGAGACCTAATTTGACTAGGAGTGTAACTCCTCATCTATGCTGGCAACAACCTTAGCCATGAAAACAAACTCGTTCTTTGACATCTGTCCCTCTTCATCTTTGGCTTGAGTGATCACTTTAAGCTTCATGCTGGCCTTTGATTGCTTGTCCTTTAACTGTACCTGGATACTAAGAAAATTGCCCCTGTTTTTTCTGCTTTGGTCTCCAAAGTGGTTCCTGAAATTCTGCTAACCATTTTATCCATTTTAATAACATGTGATGCCTTGAATTAGACCAAAGGTCCTGCTCATATACTCGTGCTAAGATAAAACCCCTTAGATGTTGTTTGAAGCATGACAACTGTCTGAACTACGAAATGACTGTTGTTTTCATAGCGTAGAGTTTGGAGTTATTAAATGCCTCTCATTCTTTGAATTTCCTTTGCCTAGTATTCCAAAATTTCTGAGGTGGACCCTTTGTATCTTCTGTAGTAGCATTCTTTCATAATGGTTCCCCCTTTTCATTTCAAAATTGATTCAAAATCCAAAACTGGCAGCTTCAGCAGTTTCATAGCGTGCTACTAAACTGCTGTGCATTATATGTCATTTTTAGCAGTTTCGTAGCGCGCTACGAAACTGCTGTGTGAATTAAAAACACATTTTTTGTCATTCTTGGTATTTTTAATGGCTTCTCCATATGCAAATGGGCCAAACAAAACTGACATTTTCCATCCAAAAATAATCTTCAATCTTCAAAAAGTAAGTTCTGCATCAAAATTGTGTCAAAATGTCTTCACTTACTGTCAGGTTCATTTATGATGAGACTGTTCTTATGGTTCATTCGGTTGAATCTTCAAATCTTCAATCTGTCTTTTCATCATTCGGATTTTAGTTCTTAATTTTTGACCCTTTTGATATATCTTGCCTCTTTTATTGTAGGGACGGTCCAAGTGAAATATTCGTGATAACTGCACACTGCTTCATATCTTGGAACTTTTCCATCTTCCCAACTGGCTATCACTCTTTTGAATTTTGCTTTTTCAACTACATGTTTCCTTTCCCTTTCCTTGATTTGGGCAATCTCAAGATTGGTAGACACCAATTTCTTTTTTATCTCCTCAAAGCTATCTTCCTTATGAGTGATAACATACTCCAAAGAAACATTTGGAGATTTTTGCATATAATTGTTTCTCCTCCAATAGTTTGAGCACCATGTCAACATGTTGGACATGATCCTTCCAAGACTTGTTGTAGATTAGTATATCATCGAAAAATACTAACAAAAACTTTCTAAGGAAGGGTTTGAAAATGGAATTCATCAAACCTTGAAATGTAGAAGGTGCATTAGTAAGGCCAAAAGGCATGACCAGAAATTCATAATGACCCTCATGAGTTCTAAATATTGTTTTTGGAATGTCTTCAGTCTTCATTATGATTTGATGATATCCTGAATGAATATCCAACTTGGAGAAGTAAATTGATCCATGCAATTCATCCAATAATTCATCAATGACAAGAATGGGAAATTTATCTTTAATAGTGAGCTTGTTGAGCTCCATATAATCTGGACGCATGCACCATGATCCATCCTTCTTGTGAACCAATGCCACTGGAGCAGAGAAAGAACTTTGACGAGGTTGAATTATACCAGCCTCTAGCATTTTTGTAACCATACATTCAATTTCACTCTTTTAGACATATGGTTATCTGTAAGGCCTGATGTTTGGAGGAACACTTACTGGAATCAAATTAATAGAATGATCATTATCACGAATAGGTGGGAGGCCTTTGGGAGTCTCAAATACCTTGGAATGATTGTCCAGGAATTTTTGGAGATCTGGAGAAATGGATGATTTCAATGTGGGAACCTCTAATGAATGTAATTGTGCAATTATGCCTTGTTGTTCTTTGTTTAGAAGCTTCGTCATTCCGTTAGAGCTGACTATCTTTCTTGGTTTCCCTAAGATACTCCTTAATTCAACTTCTTTTCCTTTTGAAGAGAATTTAATGAAAATTTCTTGAAAATTAAAAGCTATTGTACCCTAGGATTATAGCCATTGAACTCCTAGTACAACATGAGCACCACCAATTGGAATGGAAAGCATTGGGCTATTCAATACATATTCTCCCATGGATAGCTAGATATTATGGCACTTTCCTGAGAAATTTATGGTTCCTCCACCTGCAACCATCACTTGACACTCTGGTGCTAGATATAGGAAGCAATTCAATTCCTTGGCTATCTTACAATGAATAAAATTATGGGTACTTCCCGAATCAATCAACACTATTACCTTTTTCTTCTTGATATTCCCTTTGATCTTGATAGTTTGAGGAGGGGTAATTCTAGCCAATGCATTACAAGATATGGTTGAATTCATTTCTTCTTTTTCTAGGGTTTTTTCTTGGTGGATATCCTCTTCTTTTGATGTTTCTTGTTTCTTTTCTTCCTCCTCTTCATAATCTATGTAAAATAATTTCTTCTCAGCACACTTATGACCTTTAGTGTATTTTCAATCACAACTGTAAGAGAGCCCTTTTGCTCTTTTCTCTTCCAATTGTTGTGGTGTCAACCTTGTAGGTTTTGGATGGCTAGGGGCAGCAATGCTTCCATCTTTATGATTGTGAGTGGTAGGCTTCCTTGTTGCCATAAGTTTTCTTTCCATTTTTCTTGCCAATCTGAATGCCTTCTCCAGTGAATCTGGTTCCCAAAGGTGAACCTCATGTTGGATGTTATCTTTTAAAGTCCCTATGAAGACATAATTACTATGCTCCTCTGGAATATCTTTTACCCTTATATTCAATTTTTGGAAGTCCTCAATGTGCTCCATCATTGAACTTGTTTGTTTGAGATTTATCAATTGGCTAAAAAATGTGTTGCTTTTTGTATCCTCATAATGTGCTACCATTTCATCCGTAAAAATAGCCCAAGTGACAATTTGTTTATGAGAGCAAAGCTATCAATACCATACAAACTAATTTGGTTCCAAATATAAAGTTGCAATGCATACCTTTTGTTTGTTTTGCACATTATGGAGATCAAAAAATTGCTCCATTTGTCGTATCCATGTTCCGGGATCCTTGCCATCAAAATTCCTCATATCGATCTTTGGAACATGGTGGTTCTTCAATCCAATGTTAGAATCTATGAAATCATGATTAACATTTATTTTTTTCTCATGATGAGTTTCCTTTACTACCTTTTGCCATTAGTAAGCATTTCTTGTAGAAACTTTGTCAAATCTGTCTTCAAATCCTCCATGCCTTTCTTTAAATCATCCACTTTAGCTTCCATGCCATCCATCTTAGCTTCCACATCATCCATCTTAGCTTCCACGCCATCCATATTAGCTTCCACGCCATCCGTATTAGCTTCCACGTTGTCCATTTTAGCTTCTACGCATTTCTTTAAACCATCCATCTTAGCTTCCATGCCTTTCTTTAAACTATCCATCTTAGCTTCCACGCCATACATCTTAGCTTCTACATCTTTCTTTAAACCATCCATCTTGTATTATGTTACTTTTTGTGCGAGTGACATTTGTTTCACTTGGTCTCGTAATTTTGATATATCATGTTGCATTTCTTCCTCTTCTTCATGAGTCATGCTAGACCTTTCAGGTTTCTTACTAGGTGTTTCCATTTTCTTTGTTTAGGGCATCAATTGCCGATATAATGCTTCACTATGCCCTTTGAATTCCTTCAAACTAATTTTTCAAACCAAGCTTATGCAAAAATTTTAAAAAAAGTTACACACCTTTTTTCACTTTGTAGGAGCTTGATATAGAATCTGATGTATCTCTGTAATTTGGGATCTCCAAGGTCTGAAATTTCTTCCTATTGTAACCCTCTGAGTAATATTTCTAACTCTGCAAGTCTGATCAAGATTGGATTCTCCAATGAAGAGTTATGCCAAATATCCCCCGCTAACCTGAGTATAGACTTGTACAGTAGAGCGAACTTGTATGACGCACCACAGGTCACTATTTCAACCTTAGGTTCTGAAACTAGTACCCAAAATACCACAATCCATCCTCTTTCTATAACTTCTTATGAAAATTCAAATTGATGCTTAGAAAGAAAGTTATGACAATTTTACCAAGGTGACCTATTTTAGATGAAATTGTTGAGCTTGCAAAAACCCTAACTTCCTCAGATCATATCTCCGAAAATGTAGTGAGAAAATATATGAAATTAGGACCCGAGGTTCAGCGAAATTTCTTCTCAAATGGATTTTTTTCACTTCTGAAACATCACAGAAAAAAAAGTTATAGTGAAAATTCCACGATGACCTGTTTAGAACAACAAAACCCTAGAATCCAAAGCTCTGATACCAAATGTTATGAAACAAGCTCACAAAAATATAGAAAAGATAGATCAACGCCTTAGAATTCAGCCTCTATGGGGCACAATAATAACAATATGGGGACAATAGGGGCACAACAATAACAATAAGGGATACAACGACAATAGGAATGGGGGAATCACTAGTATTATAGGGACCTAACAACTTTCTTCCCTTCCAGGACTGTCTGGTATGTGCTGTTGAATTTTGGATCACTCTAGTAAAGATGTGGCCACCACGATGTCTCGTGCCCACAAGAGTCGAGCACAATGATCAGTGCCATGAACTATGGTCAACTGAGGAAATCAACAACATTATTGGTGTTGCCCTTCTTATACTTAATGTTCAAATGAAACTATTGTAGGTAGGTGGACCATTTCTAATTGTGATCGTTCTGCAACTTCCCTTGTGTCTATATGAACTGTAGAGGTCAGTGGTTTGTGTGGATGACCGTTTCCTTCCCTAGAATGTAATGATTTCACTGACGGTAGACTTTCATAATGGAATACATTTCTTTGTCGTAAGTGGGGTACTTTCGGACTGTATCTGAAAGTGTCTCACTGTAAAGCCATTGGATGCCCATGTTGAGTAAGAATTGAACCAATAGCATAGTCGGAGGCATCTATCTCAATCTCAAATGGTTGTTGCAATTTTGGTAATGTGAGCAATGGTGTAGAACAGAGGCAATTCTTCAACTTGGAGAATAATTGATGTTGGGTTTCAAACCAAAAAAAAAATTCTTTCGCTCCGCCCTTGGTGACTTGACTAAAAGGCCAAGTGATATGAGAGAACCCCAACATGAACCTACGGTAGAAGTTGGCAAGGAAAAAAAATATGTGGAGCTTTGTTAGAATGGTTGGGGCTGGCCAATCCCAAATGACTTGTATCTTGGTGTTGTAGCGGCTACAACCACCCTCCAAAATTTTGGCCTGCACCAATTTCACAGCCTCCCCTGAAGAGTTTCACTTGATGATTGCACACACTCGGGTTCACTCCGTGATCTCGTGTGAGTCTTTACATTCACCTTGCTCTTTCATTGCATGCAAGTCTCTTCATGCTGATGTCTTAGTCATGCTTGCAACTGTATTTTGGTTATGCTCAAAGTCTTTGCTTCGTATGTGTCTATTGTGTTCGCCATGAAAGCATATGTCACACTCACACACAGAGTCACATTCATTGTCACGCAACCATCGTCTCGATCATGAATGATCAATCACGAGTGTCGCTCTTGTTGCTTGCATCACCGATCACTCATGTTGAACATATGTATCTAGATGGTTTGTTCGTCTCGTCGTCAAGTCATGCGAGTGTGTGTTCATATTATTACCAATGCATCTTTCGACTATTCACACACTTAGTCATTTTTGTTGAAGTTCTGATGACCAGGATCCTCATTGACAGCTGGACCATCACCCTACTTTCGACTCAGTCGAATGTCGACGAGAACAATGCAGAAGCACCAAGCTAGTCCTTTCAAGTTGCGTTGCCCGCAAGAAACTCAATGAATTCTCATGTTGGCCACCCAAACAGTCGGACCTAAAAGTCACCCCGGGACTAACTCCCCTCAAAATTTGCGTAGAGGCCATTGACCTCACTCGTTCAACTGACTGAGGAAATTGTGCAGACAGGTTGGGCAGACACCAAGTGCCTGTCCCTGTCTCCTTCAGAAAATTGCGCAGTTTTCCCGGTCATTCATCCGGATAGTCGACTGACCGTTCATCTCAAAAACTGCGCAGTGCTCATGAGTAGGCCTTCTGCTACCCATCAGTCAACTCAACTCAGAAATTACGCAAGGATGATTAGCAGGTCGGCCTCCTGACCTCAGTGCAGTTTTCCCATCTAGCATCTCCTAGTAGTAGACTGCCTATTCCCTCTAGGAATTGCACAGTTTTCGCTGCCAGTGACTGAGCAGCCAACAGCCAGTTCCCTCTGGGAATTGTGCAATTCTACCTGCTAGTGACCCCAGCAGCCAACTAGCAGTTCCCTCTAGGAATTGTGTAGTTCCAGTTTCCAGTCTCCCAGCCAGTTCCCTAGAAAAACTGTGCAATCCCTTCCTACTGACCCTTCATGCAGCCCGACCCATTTCTCTGGAAAATTGCGCAAATATGGCTATCCATCCCCTGCTGACTGTTCATTCTGAAAAATGTGTAGAGCATTCCTGCCTTGCCCTCCTGCAGCCCAGACCATCCCTCCCAAAATTTGTGCAATTTGGCCTCCCAGCCGAGTCAGGCCTTGCAACCAATCACTGTTGACTCATATTGTATGTTTCCATCTCTCAGTGACTCTTGCGCAGTTTTCATTAGTAGCTTCCCAGAGCCATCATCCCACATCGTAGCCCTATTGCCTCTCCCGGTCACCTACATTTGAATGATCATGTGTCATGGTAGACCAGGAGGTTTTGGATTTGATGTCATCTCGTCATGAGTGACTGCAGGTACAAGTACACCAACAAACATGTCAAGACGATGAACGAGATCAACGAAGGGAGCACATGCAGATGGATAGGTTCACCAACAGATGAATGAATGAAGCATGTGAAGTGGATGAACACAACAAACATGCACCTTCATGAATAAGTGAGCCTGTCAAGCCTTCCAGCATGAAAGCGAGGAACAACATGCTAAAGCTTCATCAAGCAAACCAAGGACCATCAAAGACTCCGTGCACTTTGCCATGCGGAGGTAAAGTTATTATACACCTTGAAGACATCCATCACTTAGCAGCACTGTAGTTTGACATGCACTCCAGCAGTAGCACAAATGTACCAGCATTATAATGTCGAGTCATGTCAAGTCAAGTCATGAGTCATGTTTCCCAAATCTCCACTATGGTCCGGTTGTCAATCAATGTGATGTAACATGGAAGTCCAAGAGACCCACTTGTTGAACATAGAGTCATGTAAGTCGAAAAGTCATGGAATTTGAACAATCATGAGGGTAGTCGAACAGCCATAGGGTCAGTTTCACCCTTGGCTATAAATACCCCCCTCATTTGTACATGAAAGGACTTTTCACCTCAACTCCTCCCACATAGCCAAGAGAGTCTGTAATATTTTCTTTGAGGAGTAAGTAGTGGCTCCAATGCCCCGCTGATGGGGTTAGTGATGTATGGTGTAATGATGTGTCTTGGAAATTTCACTAAATTCAGAAACCTGTCAACAGGCCATCACGTTTTCACACATGTATTGTATTTTTTGTAAGACTGATATTTAACACTTGTAATGCATGTTTCTTTAACCTGTGTTCTGCATCTAAACTGATTCATTTGTTGTAATGTATAATCTGTTAATGGAAATTTGTTGTATATGCTACCAATGTTGTCCATCCGCGTTGACTTCTCTGTCGAACATGAGACAGACCTTTCACATGAACCTTGCTGTAACAATCGTGGCACTAGTTTGAATTGATCCGTGAGTGTTGTACGTGTAATTTTACCTTGTATGTTGTGACTTCCACATCTGAGTGGACTTCTCCGCAGGAAGCTATGTATTTCCTTTGTGTTGTGTGTTCCTATCTGAGTTGGGACTGATCCCTTTCAACCTCGAACTCACCTTCACCTTCTTCCCCTCACAGTGAAAGAACCATTGACACAAGTACACTTACACTCACTAGGCACACGAACCTCACTTCTCGAAGACAAAGAGAACCACTCTCCTGTGCTAACAAGCAAGAGTTGAGGCAAATCCTTAAGATAATGGAAACTGGGCCATCATAGTGGATGGGACTCCCACACCAAACGGTGTTAGGTCTAGTTGGGACTTCATATCGAGGTGATCCCCTAAATCTTGGCAGGTCCAGCACCATCAACATTTCTAGCACTAGAAGGAGTGCAACCAGTTGAAGATGGCTGAAATTCCCCTGACACTCACTCATCAACCATCTAGTCAAGGCAGTAACTCACACTCCCTCTCTCATGACTCAGCAGTTGGTTACTCCTCACCTACCAAAATTGAACACGAGATTTCATATCAACACCTTCTCTCCATCCGCTGCATCACTTGCCAGTTCGCGAAAGAAGACCAACTAATCCCAGGTGTACAGTATCTTCCACATGCATCTAGGAAGCCAAAAGCCACTCCCACAGGGGTTGTTGTATCATTAGTGGAAGAAGCAATCCTTGCTACTCTTGAAGGTTTGGAAGAAGCTATTGAATATGGAGAGGAACCTCCAATATTATTTGAAGACAAACAAGGCACTCTTGGGGTCGTGGGATCAAACTTCGGTATAGGAGGCATAGGGGAAGGCAACAGAGGAAGTGGAGGTGGAGACGAACTGACAAACTTAGATCCAGAACCATTAGATTTTGAAGGATAGGAAGAAGACAAAGAGGACGAAGAGATGGTTGACCCAAATCTTGAATGGATGACTCAAGGACCATTAGCTCTCCCAGTTTTTCTACACAAGATGATGAACCGACTAGAGAGAATGAACATCAAGTTCAACCCTAACAGTGCGGTGAAGGCAGAAGACCATTTAGACAACTTCTACCTACAGCGCAGACCCTTGAGGTACATTATGATGATGTAGCATGTAGATTGTTTCCATGTACCTTGGATGGCTGCGCAACTACTTGGTATCACAGCCTTCCACCCAACTCCATACAGAACTGGGGTTCTCTCAAATATATGTTCCTTGTTAAGTTTGCTAATGATGAGACCCCAGCCATGCTACTCAAAGAATTGGGAAGCCTCAGGATAGAGGGAAAAGAGAAAGTAAAAGATTTTAATAAGAGGTTTGTGCATATTTTGAACAAGTTTGTAGCAGACAACAAACCTCATGACTCCAACACTGTCGACTATTACACGTCTGCACTACCAACCACCATTGCGCAGTTTTTCAAGTGAGATGCAAAGCCAACACATTTAGAAAGATGTGAAGAGGTTATTGTTGTTGAGAAATACTTGTGCGCCATTGGAGTCATCAAGGATGATGAATCAACAAAAGACTCCAAGGATCCGAGCAGAAAGCCCCAAGCAATGGTGAGCAAGGGCAGAGACAAGGAAGCAACTGATATTAAAACCCTCACTTGCCTTGCCAAGAACTTGACCACCGAAGTGTCCAAACTCAAGCAATGAAAGACGGACACATTCGCAAGCAGTCATCCGCCTAGATAGAGACAGGCAAGTAGTTCATCAACCGGCTCATCAAGCAACAACTAGTTTAGTTCCAAATTTGTGCAGAAGCCTATGTTCCAACTCGATCAATGTGCTGATCCTAAGTTCTGTTCCTTCCATGAAGAATTTCACCCCAAGAAGTCTTGTTCAGATTGGAAGTGAATTGTTACCTCTGTCTGTACTCATACACTCGAGATGGATGGTTACATACAAGAGTGGCTGGAAGAAACTGATGATAACGAAGAGGTTGCACCTGATGAAGCACCAAGTTCTGGGCATGTGGTGAATGCATACCAGTGCTCGCAAGTAGTCTCGAAGACAAACACTGAGAAGCAGCCCCAAAAGCAAAATGATCGTTACCATATTAGGAGTAAAGGGGCTCCCCCTACACTTGAGGAGATGCAAGAGAAGGTGAGACAATTGTTAAAGAAGGCTGATGCATAGGATGCCTCAAAGTAACAAACACAAAGAAAGTCTAGGAAGATAGCGGTGGATAAGAGTACGTCCATAGGCAACAAGTTGCAGAACACTCCTCCAGAAAACACAAACATCCATTCCACCTCGGACGCCTGGGTTAGTCTACCACCTCTAGATTACAACATAGTCGATGACATGAAGAAAACTCGAGCGAACATCAGTTTGTTCGAGGTAGCCAAAGTCCAGAGTTAGTGAGATATCCTGTTGCGCGCATTGGGACAAGCAACAGTAGACAGCGTGGTCTCCACCAGCAAGGGAGCATGCACACCTCCCGGATCACTATCCATTGTGCTAAACGCACTTCAGATGGAAGAAGAAAACTTATGTTGCCCCCCATTACTAATTTCATTCGATGTTTTCAAATACAATGTCCATAACTGCTTAGTTGATTCTGTTGTGGCAGCCAATGTGATGCTGCCCTCCATTGCTAAGAAGATCAATGCACGATGGAGTGAAATATCTGCCCAAATCATCCAACTTGATATAACATTAGTACTAGCCATTGGTGAACTACGAGATGTGATCATCCAACTATCCTACGATAGTCGAGTCCACGAATGCATCAACATAGTTGTTGTGGACATACCAGAACCATATGGTCTGCTACTCAGCAAAGATTGGTCAAACAAGCTAGATGGATATTTTGCTACAGACCAGTCTCACATGTTTCTTTTGTACAAGGGAAGATGCAACCAAATACGGTGTTATCGGAGAGGGATATGAAACACAATGTCACTCCCCTTAACAGCAAGAATGAACCATTAGCTTTCGCAAAAATCATGTTTGGAAACTGCTTCCTGGAAAAGACATTGGAGTGTTATCTTGCATGGACAACCCCAACCTCATCAGACAAGTAGTTGGGACTCCTTCCACGCCCAGCTGATGATAATGAAGCCTGTGTAGTTTTGTTTTCTGATAGTAGCAGTAGTAGCAACAGCGGTAGTAGCAGTAGTACCAGCATGCCAGGCAGTTCATGTACAAACAAGTTGTGGGCCATGAGTCTTAACAAATAAGGAACACATGATGGCTCAAGGACCAAGTGTATCTCAGTCATCCAAAACAATGAACCATGCATGATTTCAAGTTTTTTGTAGTTTGAAGTCACAGGCTATGATGTTGAAGCACTCGTGCTGAACACATGAAGGACCAACACCATGAATGAATAGAGCAACCTGGTAACCCCCCATGATCCAAAGATGGCCAATATTGGTACAAGTTACACACTGCAGGAGAAACCAATTGTTGACCACTTGATCGAACAGTACCGAGATGGGTCTACACGAGTAGATCATGACCTGAGCACCCATTGCACGTGAGCAATCCAGCATGAGATTCCAAGTAAAGGAGGAGACAAGCAATTGCAGCGAAGGATAGGTAACACATACATGTTCTTTTTCCTCCTTTTGCCGAAAAGATTGACTAACATTTTAAGTGTTTGGATTACTTGCAAAGTTCATCATCATACTTGGTTTTCTAATTTAACTCCTGCACATAAGAAATCTGGGAAGAGCCACTTATACATTGACTTCAGAAACTTAAACTCTTCCTGGAATAAAAATAACTACCCTGTACCATCATCTGAGCCCATGATTCACACAGTAGCTGAAACAGTGGTCTTGTCTTCACTTGTAGGTCTTCTGGAATGCCACCAGGTTCTGGTGGCGGAGCCCGGTGGACTGGCACTGGTCCATGAGAAAATTGGCTCACACATGTATCATTTGCAATCACTTGACAAGAGGATTGATAATCTTCCTGTCAATGACCAAGTCCTCAAACACTAGTTTCAGTAGGCCAGGCCGCACCCGTGCCATGTATATAGTATGCTTGCTACTTGTTGTTTCATTAGGTTTGTATTTCTCATTATCTTTGCTTTCACTTTTTTTTATTCTTCTTACTATTTTTGTTCATGTTCATTTTTTTTGTTTGATATATTACTATTTTTGTTTCCGGAAATAAGTGCTGCCAACTACTACATTATGAATTTTGAATAGAGTATGTTGCGGAAATTTGAAGAGACTTGTGACACTACAACACTTGTCCAATCTTGTGTCCATTTTCTTTGTGCTTGGTTACAACCTTCAGGCGATGAAGCCCTAACGGAAAATATGAACCGTTTGTAAGGGAAGCTTTGGTCCAACCTTGAACCTATGTCCACACTTGGAAGCCCTATGCCTATACTCAGCTTTCTACTATGTGTGTTTAAGCTAATCCAACTAGTAGAAATGGAGAAGGGGGGAAATCTAAACAAGAAAACCTATGTCAGAGGTCTTACATGCTTCTCTGAAGGAACAACCTCTTCTACTCTTAATAAGTCGGGATCCCTCTTCCACCCCAAAAATAAATAAGTTCCTATGCATAGTTCTCTTAAAAATACAAAAGTGAAAGAAGAGAAATGCTTCCTACAAAGAGAGGTAAAGCATGCAACTCCACCGGGGTACTCACCAAGCTCGCTGGCAGTGGAGCAATGTGTGTGTTCCTACATGACTCCACCGGGGTACTTTCCAAGCATGTTGGCAGTGGAGCAACACCAGAGATGAAAAATTATACTCTTAAAATATTCAACTCGTTAACTAAACTACCCTTCCTGGATTCAAAACAATGAGATCTAAGTTGAACTTTTGATTGTCTTTGACTGAGTTGGCAAAGGGTGAAACATGTATGTCCATGGGGTAAGTGGGGAAACTAAAGTAACCTACACAGTGATTCAACACTCCCTAAAAGAATAAGGCCCTATGCTAGCAATGAACCAAAACGGAGAAGTGGGAGTTCTACCAGTGTGTCGCCAAGTGTCGTAGTAGCTACAACCACCCTCCAAAATTTTGGCCTGCACCAATTTTGGAGCCTCCCCTAAAGAGTTTCACTTGATGATCGTACACAGTCGAGTTCACTCCGTGAGCTCGTGTGAGTCTTTACATTCACCTTTCTTGTTCATTGTATCCAAGTCTCTGCATGTTGATGTCTGAGTCATGATTGCGATCATGTTTTGGTTATGCTCAAAGTCTTTGCTTCGTATGTGTCTATTGTTTTCGCCATGAAAGAATTTGTCACACTCACACAAGGAGTCACATTCACTATCGTGCAAGTGTTGTCTCGATCATGAACAATCAATCACGAGTGTCACACTTGTCACTTTCACCATTGGCCAATCATGTTGAACATGTGTATCTGGATGGTTTGGTCGTCTCATCGTTAAGTCATGCGAGCGTGTGTTCATATGATCATCTATGCATATTTTGACTATTCACACACTTAGTCATTTTTGCTGAAGTTTTGACGACCAGACTCCTCACTAACATTCGTACCATCACCCTACTTTCAATTCGGTTGACTATCAACGGGAACAGTGTAGAAGCACCAAGCTAGTCCTTTCAAGTTGCGTTGCCCGCAAGAAACTCAATCAACTCTCTAGTCGGACCCGACAGTCACCCTGAGACTAACTCTCCTCAAAATTTGTGAAGAGGCCATTAACCTCACCTGCTCAACTAAGTGAGGAAATTGTGCAGATAGGCCAGACAAACACCAAGTGTCATCCCTGTATCCTTCAGAAAGTTGTGAACTTTTCCCAGTCAGTCATCTGGACAATAGACCAACTGTTCATCTCAGAAATTGTGCAGTGCTCATGAGAATTCCTTCCACTACCCATCAGCTAGCTCAGAGTAGAAATTGTGTAGGGATGATCAGCAGGCCGGCCTCCTAGCCTCAGTGCAGTTTTCCCAGCCAGCAGATCCTAGTAGCAGACTGCCTGTTCCCCCCAAGAATTGCATAGTTTCTGCTGCCACTGACTGAGAATCCAACTAGAAGTTCCATTTGGGAATTATGCAATTCTGGTAGCCAGTGACTCTAGCAGCCAACTGGTAGTTCCCTCTGGGAATTGCGCAGTTCTGGCTGCCAGTCTCCCAGGCAGTTCCCTAGAAAAACTGTGCAATCCCTGCCTACTAACCCTTCATGCAGCCCAGCCCGTTCCTCTGGAAAATTGCGCAAATCTGGTTGTCTAGCCCTTGCTGACTATTCATTCTAGAAAATGCACAGAGCATGCCTGCCTTTCCCTCTTGCAACCCAGACTGTCCCTCCCAAAATTTGCGCAATTTTTCCTCCCAACCGAGCCAGACCTTGTAGACAGTCACTGTCGACTCAGATTGTCTGTTTCCATATCTCAGTGACTCTTGTGCAATTTTCATCAGTATTTTTCAAGATCCATCATCCTGCATCACAACCCTACCGCCTCTCCTGGTCACTCGCATCTGAATGACCATGTGTCATGGTAGACTAGGAGGTTTTGGATTTGATGTCGTCTCATCATGAGTGACTGCAGGTACATGTACACCAACAAACATGTCAATACAACAAATGGGATGAATGAAGGGAGCACATGCAGATGGACAGGTTCACCAATGGATGAATGAATGAAGCATGCGAAGCGAACGAATGCGACAAATATGCACCTTCATGAACAAGTTATCCTATCAAGCCTTCCAACATGAAAGCAAGGAAAAACATGCAAAAGCTTCATCAAGTGAACCAAGGACCATCGAAGACTCCACACACTTTGCCATGCAGAGGTGAAGTTATGATACACCATGAAGACATCCATCACTCAGTAGCACTATAGCTCGACATGCACTCCAGCAGGAGCACGAATGTACTAGCATTGTCATTTTGAGTCATGTCAAGTCAAGTCATGAGTCATGTTTCACACATCTCCACTATGGGCTTGTTGTCAATCAATGTGATGCAACATGGAAGTCCAAGAGACCCACTTGTTGAACATAGAGTCATGTAAGTCGAAAAGTCATGGAAGTCAAACGGTCGTGAGGGTAGTTGAACAACCATAAGGGTCAGTTTCACCCTTGGCTATAAATAACCCACTCATTTGTACATGAAAGGACTTTGTACTTTTGACCAAGAGAATCTATGATCTTTTCTTTGAGGAGTAAGTAGTGGATCTAATGCCCTACTGATGGGGTTAGTGATGTATGGTGTAACGATGTCTCTTGGAACTTTCACTTAATTTAGAATCCTGTCAATAGGCCAGCACATTTTCATGCATGTATTGTATTTGTTGTAAGATTGATCTTTAACACTTGTAATGCATGTTGCTTTAACCTGTGTTCTATATATGAACTAATTCATTTGTTGTAATGCATAATCTATTAATGGAAATGTGTTGTATGTGCTGCTAATGTTGTCCCGTCTATGTCGACTACTCTGTCAGACATCAGAATGACCTTTCACATGAACCTTGTTGTAACAACTGTGGCACTCGTTCGGGCTGATCCATGAGTGTTGTACGTGTTATCTTACCTTGTATGTTGGGACTGCTGCATCCGAGTGGACTGCTTCGTTGGAAGTTGTGTATGTCCTTTATGTTGTGTGTTCCTAGCCAAGTTGGGACTGATCCCTTTCAACCTGGAACTCACCTTCACCTTCTTTCCCTCACAGTGAAATAACCATTGACACAAGTACAGTTACACTCACCAAGCATGTGAACCTCACTTCTCAAAGACAAATCCAATCACTCTCTTGTGATGACAAGCAAGATTTGATGAAAATCCTTAAGATAATGGCAACCAGGCCATCATACCGGATGGGACTCCCACACCAAATGGTGTGAGGTCTAGTTGGGACTTCATACCGGGGTGATCCCCTTAATGTTGGTGGGTCCTGTTATCTCTCCAAGAAACTCTCCTAGGTTGTAGCTCGAAGATGCCTGGTAACAAATAATCTTCAATATTGTTCTAGGAACTATTGTAATGAATGATGGTTTGGTTCAACCTAGTAACCACTTCAACTCTGTTTCACTCCAGACATGCATGAACACCCTCAGCCTACAAGGCTTTAGACCACTACTACCCAATAACTTGTAGATTAAGTGAATGAATGAAGAATACTAACCACACCAGCAGATGCAAACATAACATATGATGGCCAGCTACAGCCAGTGAATGAAGCTTGCAACTCTAATTTATCTAAGCAAAGATAAGATGACAGTTATCTAGCGTTAGATACAAAAGAAACACAGATGACCTATTCAATAGCCAATCCAATTCACTAATGCAGGGATAAGATGACAGTTATCTAGCATTAGACATAGGGGGAAGCATGAATAAACCTATCCAGGTGCAAGTTTAGAACAGAGGGGAAATGGACATTGAACATATAACAGCAAAAGAAGCTTGTATTACTGAAAATGAAGATGAGATGCTGCAAGGAATAGAGTATCTACAGTCTCCAGAAGTTGAACCCTAATTACATCTTGCTTTCGGCTATTTATAGTTTATTTTTACAGTGATCCTTATCCGTTTAGGGCTGGAGATGTCTTAATCGACCACCTACTGTCATTAATTGTCTAATTGTATTCCAGGAAGAAATTTCCTTTCCATCATGAGAACATTAATCAATTTTGGTATTGTGCTACCCTGTTAGGTGGTTGGATGGATTATGGCAGTGGAGATCCATGACTGTTTAATTCTGTTTACTAAGTCATGTTGTGTCCTTCTTCCTTTGACCATGTTTTTTGTTAATTCGGTTCAATAGTTAGATTGTCCCCAGGCTGATAGAGCCGGCCATCTTCTCCTTCGGGTAACAGATAGGGAGTGGAGTATAGAGTGCATGGGATTTGAGGTCGTGGTGGGAGTGGGGCATGTCCAGACCGTTAGATCTCGGGTGGACAGATCGGACGGTTATCGAGTGGAAGAGGCACATGGATGATAACACCCAGGGGTGGTTTGGCTCAGGCAGTTATGGTTTTATCGGAAGGGCATTAGGCGGTAAGTGGTAAATGTTAGAACTTGCCCAATTCCATTCAATGGACGACACGTAACGGCGAAGGAGAGAGAGAAACCACCCTCATCGGTTGAGTACTTTTCACGCTAGTTGTCCGTATGATATGAGTGAGAGATGTTAGATCTGGTGGGCGTGATCTAACAGCGGGGAAAGATCAGGCAAGTTACAGTGAACAGGTGAAATGCGGGCTGTCAGATTGGAGGGGAAAGATCAACAGCAGAGGATGTGGAGGTACAGGGTGTCCTCGGGAAAAGTACGGACAGCGCGCATGGCAGAAAGGTGAGGTTTTGCGGGGGTTTTGGGTTAATTTCCTTAGGCTTAAGGTGAAAAGAGGATCCGGTGGGGATGATTAGGAAATAAGCGGAATGAAAGGTAAGTGGAAGGGTGAGGAAAGTGGAGTGATGGCCCGTGTGGGGCTCATTTCAAGACAACAAAGTAGACCATGTCCTTCCTTCATCCTTCGAAACGTCAGCACTGCACTTCAGGGCTAACACGTCCAGCACCATCAGCACTTGGATGGGTCCACATGTACACCCTACTCATCAATTATGTACCCTATATATTGAACCTGGGTCAGGCCAAAGGTGCATTTCTCCAAGTTAGCACACATCTTGTGTTGTCACAAAGTTTGAATAACCTGTCGGATATGGTGGAGGTGCTCGTGCCAACTCTGGCTGAAGATCAAGATGTCATCTAAATACACCACCACGAATGCATTAGTGAAGGGTCACAAGATATTTTCCATCAGTCGCATGAAGGTTGCAAGGGCATTTATCAATCCTATCGGCATTCCCAACCATTCGAAAAGACCCTCCTTGGCTTTGAAGGCAGTCTTCCACACGTCAGAGGGTTCGATAGGCACCTGCTGATAGCATAACTTAAAGTCAACCTTGCTAAAATATTTTCCCCCCTTGAGTTGTTCAAGAAGGTCATCAATCTATTTGATTGGGTACCTATTCTAGACAGTGATCTTGTTCAATGCCCAGTAGTCAATACAGAGCCTCCAAGTCCCATCCTTCTTCTGTACCAATACAATCGGGTTCCCACAATGTGATGAGATTGGCTTGATGTGCCCTTTCTATAATAGTTCCTAAATATACCTCTTGATCTCATCATTCTCCAGAATGGAGAGTCAATAGATCAGCCCATTGGGCAGTGGCATAGCTGGGGTCAAATCAATGGAGTGCCTAACTTGACAGTGCAGAGGTACCTTTGTAAGTGAGGCAAAAATATCCTTGTACTCCTCCACAACCTTGTCCATCTATTGTTGCTATTCAGAGGAGCCCTGCCTAGAAGCCTTCACCGCAACCTTCTTCTTTCCCTAAGGGAAAATCATAAGGAAAACAAATTTCCTAGTCTGGGAAATGATCTTACTACATTGCTTTGGAGTGATCAAAGAGATGGTGGTAGGCAGGGTTACCTCTGGTATCCTATACAACTTGTTGGCCAAGGAAATAATCACAGAGTGAGGTCTAGAATCATATATAACATGTCACTTCCACAAGTATGGTTTTCCTAACAATACATCACAAACTTCAAGAGAAGAAACATCACATAGTACCTCATCTGTCAAGGGCTTGATGTTGTAGGGAAGGCAACATTGCTGGCTGACGCGAAGATCTCGTCCTTGGTGAAGCCACCCGATGGTGTACGGATGTGGATGCATTGTAGTCTTTAGGCCGAGATGCTTCACGACCTCTGCTGAAATGAGGTTATTTTGGCTCCCACTGTCGACAATGCACTGCAGCGGAGAACACTCACCCACATCTGTGAGTGGAAGAGGCGTTCCCCCTCCTCTAGTTCTTTAGGCAAAATATTCTGGATCTTGGTGGTGGCCATGGTGGCATTGGGCTTCACATCAATGATATTCTTCCCTTTTTCAGTTCCTTTATTGGGTTCTGATTCAGAGTTGGAACAAGTGTCTGATTCAGAAGCCTTCAACTCGACCACCAGTGACTACTTGGCCCGACACTCATTTTTATTGTGAGTGGAGCTCTTATGGAACTCACACCATTTTCCTATGTCCTTGTTTGTCTTCATGGTGTTGTTCTTTGCTTGCAGCTTCATCAAACTATCCTAGGTAGCCCCACGTTGGCTTGGTCCTTTGTTCTATGGTTTGGGGGCGCCTTTTCCTTGCTTCAAATTCGCAGATCCAAAGTCCTACTTCTTCTGTTTAAACTTATGCTCAATCTTGACAGTGTACCAGTACATCGTGCTGAGCAAGGAAATGTCCAAGAACTCCATATCATCTTGGATGCACTTGTGTAGACAGTCACGGTACTTGAGCACCAAATGCTGCTCAGTATCCTTGATCCTCAGCTTCATGCGAAGGGTATGGAAAATATTTGTGAACTCCGACACATCTTGGTCCCTTCCCTACCGTAGCGTGGCCCACTTTATGTATTTATCTTCATACCTCTCGATAGGGTAATATTGTTCCTTGATGGCGTCTCGGAAAGAATCCCATCTGGGTGCAACTGATAACAATGAGGGTTCACTCATGTTCTTTTGTTCAAAGTAGGTTTCCCACTAGTCCTTGACATGTGGGGTGGCTTTAAGAAGTGAAAAAGTAATCCTTTCCCTATTGGAAAAGTCATGAACTGAAAAATATCCTTCCAACAGATTTAACCATTTATCTATGGTGTTTGCATCTATTAGGCCTTTAAATATGGTAATATCAAAGTTAACTTGTACCTTAAAAGGAGTAGTGCCTCTAGACTAACTGTTGGATGAAGATGCATTGCCTATGGGTAGTCGTCGAAGGATCTAGGAAAAATTACCCATCATCGCATCCCTCTGTCGCTCGAGGGCTTCCTCGAGAAACATTTTGAAAGGATCTCCTGCCCCCTCGTCTTTCTTTTCCTCTGCCATGGGAGGTCGTCGGGATTTGCAAGGCTGATCTTGCAATGGTTCAACCAGATCGAGTCCTAACTCCTTATACCCTGACCTCGTTGGCGACATAGAAAGAAAAATAGAGAAAGAGAAGACTGCTCTGATACCGCTGATCTGAATTTAAACACGAATGCAACAACTTACAGATATAATCATAAATATAGAGATACAGTAGAAAAACACTTCATTTCATTAATAGAAAAATAATGAACTCTGTTTAAAAACACAATGGAAATAACATAGCTCGGGCGATGGTAGCTTATCTCTGAGAAAAGATGTGGAAATTACATATCTCTTAATTGTGTTACAATGAGGCTCAATGCCTATTTATTATTGAAAAACAATGGAAAGCCCTAAAAATCCAAAAACCTAATCCTAGGAGATGAAGCACCAAAACTGTGGGCCCCGTTTGGGTAAATTGGTACATGAACTTCACGGGGTCGTAACTTTGGCATACAATCTCCGTTTGGCTATCATAATACCTCGTTTCAAATATCTCAATGAGAAGTTTAAAAGGAAACATGAAGGCCAATTTGGGATGTTTTTTCCTCTCCGCTTTCCCTAAAAATGTTGTTTAGGGCCTCAAAATGGCTCTGGATGTTCAGGACCTGAAAAACTGTCAAAAATAGTAAATTGTGCTACAATTAAGGAAATGGAAAAACTGAAAGAGATAGTGTTGGGGGTCCAAGTGGAATAGGCAGTTGTCCACTAATAGCCACCTAGATCAATAACAGTGAATATTGACTTCTGTAGGTGATTAAGGAGATTTTAAAGAATTATGGGGTACATTATTGGACTTCGAGGTACATGCAAATGGTTATGGTTAGCATGCATGTAGTTATTGTTATGGTTTTGTATTTTCATATTGATTCATGAATGGTCTTGAATAATAATGTAATCTTATTGCTATTATTATATATATCGTGTTAATCAATACTGACTTGTGCGGATGTTATAGACTCCGTTGAGATACATTAAGGTATGTTTTTAATTATGTCTTATATTTGATTTATCTAACAAGGAAAGTTTTTAGAGAATAGAAGATCAGAGATGAAGAGTAGAATGGTGGATTATAGTTCACATGACTCCACATTTAGGCCTGATGTGAATTCGATGGAATGAGAGAAGTTAGTGGAGAAGAAAGGAGAGAAGTATTCTCTTGATCTAGCAGGAACATTGAGGAGTTTGAGGGTAGATACTGAAAGTTTCAAAGAATATAATAAAAAGTTGACTCAAGCTCAAGAAAAACTTTCAAGGGGTCAAGAAAATCAAGTTGAATTCAATGCAGTGATTCTTCAAATCATTTCAGACTTACAAAAGTATGGATAACTGGGGATCATTCATGGAGATATGTAGGAAGAAAATATTAATGGGGTGGATGGTAGTAGGTCTCAGAGAAGGTACAGGTTGGACATGATGATATAGTGAAGAGTGGTAGACTCTTGGATACACCTAACAAGAGGATTTGGTTTAGAAAACTAAGAGTTGATTCAATTAATTATTGGAATGAATTAACTACCATATTTAAGAATCAATGGGGCGTTAATAAGGATCTGGTTTACTATCTCACAGAATTTGAAGAACCAAAAAGAAACCATGGTGAGCCAGTGGCAGATTTCATAAAAATATTCAATAGACTCTATCATAAGATGCCACCTGACTGTAAACCACCAGTAACAGCAACAAAAGTTGGATTTTCTAAAGCATTTGATGATGATTTATTAGTTATGCTTAGGGAAAGGACATCTCATACCCTCCAAGACATGCAAAAAAATGTTATAGAAGTTGAGGCTAATAGGTCAGCATCAACTAAACTTAAAGCTAAGGCAGAAAAAGCTAAAAGGAAAATGAAAGCTAAGGAAGAAGGATCTTCCTCAACAACTAAAAATGAAGATAAAAAGATAGATGAGATCACATCATTACTTAGAAACCTTTCAAATAATAGAAACTCAACCTAGAAAAATTCAACAAACTGCTGCTAGACCTCAAACTCAATTTAGAAGAGCCCCCCAAACTCAAATTTTGCAAAGACCAAACATTGATCAACAGATTCAACCCCCATTGATGATTGACAATCATAAACTTGAATACATTAGCCCTTTGATTTCTGAAGATATCAATAATTTGGATCATTCATCTTTACAAAATGCTATTATTTCTCTCCCTTCAAATCAATCTTCTCAAGATCAAGAAGACTCTCAAATTTCAAAATATTAGGCCCTTTTTGAGTTTTTAATTGTGTAATTGAATATGAGATATGATTTAAGACCTAGGGCAGGGCCTAGTAGACCTCCCAAAAACCCCATTGTAAATGAGCCACAAAGAAAATCTATTGAAACTCAAACAACAATAATTCAACCATTGAATCCAATAACTGAAACAACTCTAATTAATAAAACTGATTTAACCACTTTCAATGTTGAAAGGGAACTAGAAAGAATTAAAATACTCATTCCTTTATCTGAACTTTCAAAGAATCCAGGGTATAAAAACCGAGTTTCTAAGTGGATCCAGTCATCCAATGTTGATGTTTAAGGGGATGTAATAAGCCTACAAGATGAAAAACCTTCATTAGTCTTTGGCCCCAACTCAGACATGATTGATGAAAATGTACCACCTTTTTATGTGACTCTAAAAGTCCATGATTTCTTGTTATATAACAGCGTGTTAGATTCTGGAGCTTCCCATAATCATATTCCAAAGGTAACCATGGACCAACTGCAATTAGAAGTTACTAGAACTTATCATTATCCTTACACTTTTGACTCTAATAAAGTACCTTGTCTTGGACTTATAAAAGATCTGGTGGTTACCTTAGCTCAAATGCTTGTTAAGAGTGTGGTTTTAGACATTGTAGTCACTGATATCCCTCCCAAAGTTGGCATGTTATTATAAAGATCATGTTGCGTTAAATTAGGAGGAAGCCTTGAAATGGACATGTATTATGCTACCATTCATGTATATGGGGGTGATCATCTCATATTATACATAGAAGTAAGATTCATGAATACTGTTGGTAAATCTTATCAAACTAGGAATCATCCTATTTATGCAATAGATCAAGACTTTAGATGTTTCGAATTATCATCAAATAATTCACAAAACAATTAGCTTGGTACTAAAAACATTGTAGACAAGCCAAAAACCATCAACACTGATATTTGGAGATTATACTTTGGTGGTTCTTACTCAAAGGAAGGAGAAAGAGCTGGAATTGTATTAATTTCACCAGACAAAGAGAATATTACTCAATCCTACAATATTGAATTTTATGTGACTAATAATGTAGCAGAGTATGAAGCTTTCCTGCGAGGATTGGAATTAGCCAGAAGTCTTAAAGTGCAAAATCTAAGTGTATTCAATGACTCAAAACTCAATGTCAAACAAGTAAGGAATCTTTGTCAAACCAATCATCCTAGACTTAGATCTTATAGGAATGAGATTTGGGATTCAGTAGATAATTTCTTCTCAGCATTCAACATCACTTCTATTCCAAGAGATCAAAATATTCATGCAGATTATTTAGTTGTTTTTGCTAGTTCTTTTAAAATTCCTGATCAAATGCTTGTCCAGTATGGAATTCAAGTTAATTATAGACCATCTATTCCTGAAAATATTAAACATTGGAAAATATTTGATGATGATGATGAGCAGTTAAAATATGCTTTGCAAGTAATTGATGAATTTTAAACCCTACAAATTGAAGAAGAACAACTCGATAATCATGAATCTTATAAGGAAAATCAAACACCACAATTTGACTCAAAAATTGCTAATCATACCATTATACAATTATCCAACAATTTTTTTCCTAAGGGGTTAGTCCGTCTTGAAAATCTCTTTGATCATAATGATGTTCCCAAAAATCCATTATCAAGTTCACCTAAGGGAGATATTAAAATTTGTAACATTGGAAATTTTGAAGAAATCAGAATTATTAAAATTTCTGCATCCTTTTCAATGGAAGCCAAAGACAAATATTTAGCTCTCCTTAAAGCCTATAAAGATATCTTTTCCTGGTCTTATAATGAATTAAATACATATGATACATCTCTCATTGAACATAAAATCCCATTAAAACCCCAGGCTAAACCTTTTAAGAAAAAATTAAGGAGAATTAATTTTTCCTTCTACCTATCATTGAAAAAGAACTCAAAAGGTTACTTGATGCTAAAATTATAGTCCCACTGAGATATTCTGATTGAGTAGCTAATTTAGTTCCAGTAAGAAAGAAAAATGGTGAAGTTATACTATGTGTGGATTTTAGAAATTTGAATAAATCATCTTTGAAAGATAATTATCCATTACCCAAGATGGATCAATTACTTCATAAATTTTCAGGAGCTAATAGAATTTCCAACTTAGATGGTTTTTCTGGATATAATCAGATTATGGTTAGTCCAGAGGATAGAGAAAATACAACATTCACAGCTCCTTGGGGTAAATTCATGTATGCTAGGATGCCTTTTGGGTTAACTAACACTGGAGATACTTTTCAACGAGTTATGGATTTAGCATTTGTAAGTAAGACAAACAAATTTGTTGTTATTTACCTTGATGATTTGACTAATTTTTCCAATTCTAATCAAAAACATTTAAAGCACTTGAGAAAGGTTTTTGACAGGTGTAGAAAGTTTGGGATTTCTCTTAATTCCAAAAAGTCTTTGTTTGCACTCAAGGAAGGAAAATTGCTTGGCCATATTATTTCTAAGGAAGAAGTAATCATTGATCCTAAAAGAATTTCAGCTATACAAGCACTTTCATTACCAAGGAATAAGAAGGAAATTTAGGCTTTCCTTGGGAAAATCAAATTTTTAAGAAGGTTTATACCTAATTATGCTGAAATAGTTAAGGATATCACTTATATGCTGAGAAAGAATCATGAAGTTAAATGGATTATTATAGCCAGGTATCCATTTGATCATATTAAAAAGGCCATTTCAGAAGCTCCTATATTAGCCAACCCTGATTATTCTAAACCATTTATTATATTTTCGTTTGCCTCCAAAACTACCTTGGTTGTTGTTCTTTTGCAAAAGAATAAAGATGGAGATGCCCAACCTATTTCCTTTTTCATCAAATTCATGAGAGATGTTGAGATGAAATATGACATCATTGAAAAACATGCCTATTCTTTAGTTCAAGCCCTGAAAGCTTTTAGAGTCTATGTCCTTCACTCTTCTATTATTGCCTATGTACCTAATAGTGTTGTTAAAATTGTGTTAACTCAGCCTGATACTGATGGAAGGAGAGGGAGATGGATTACTAAGATATTAGAGTATGATCTCATTATCAAAACTACAAAATTGGTAAAGGGTCAAGGCTTGGCTAAACTTCTTGCTGAGTCAAATTGTAAGATCTTGGGAATAAATTATGTTTTTGAAATTCCAACAAAGAAGAATCCACAAGAACCTTCTTCATCTACAACAAAGAAGAATCCACAAGAACCTTCTTCATCTACAACAGAGAAGAATCCACAAGAACCTTCTTTATCTACAACAGAGAAGAATCCACAAGAACCTTCTTCATAAAACCAATCAATTATGATTCATATTGATGAGAAATTCTTATTATATGATTGGTACACTGATATTGTGAACTTTCTTAGAGATTTTGAGTATCCATCTCAATTTACAAAGAATCAATGTAAAACATTGAAGTTGAAGGCCATAAAATACTGTATTGTTAATTCAAATCGGTATTGGAATGATCCTCTTAACATCATTTTACTTTTCTTAACAGAAAATGAGACAAAAGGAATAATTGATCAATTTCATGCAGGTATTTGTGGAGAGCACTATGCTTGGAGGGCTACAACACACACGATTTTAAGAGCATGATTTTATTAACATATTTTGTTTGCACAAGTGGGAGAAAAGGTCAAAATTTGTTCTCAAGGTCAAATGTTTGCTAGAAAGTAGAGATTAGCAACACTTCCATTAGTTCTAGTACTAGTCCAAGCACTTTTCCTCCAATGGGGATTGGATTTCATTGGTGAAATTCATCCTCCATCAAGTAGTAAGCATAGATGGATATTGACTGCCACAGATTAATTTACCAAATGGGTAGAGGATATTCAAGTTAGAAATGCAACTAATACTATAGTTTTTAAATTTATTGAAGAATACATATTGCCTAGATTTGGATGCCCCCGACACATAGTGACAAACAATGTAGCAGCATTCAACAGTGTTAAGATGATTGAATGCTGTTAGAAATAAAAAAAAATTGTTGCATCAATCTACTCCATACTATCCACAAGGAAATGGATTGGTAGAGTCCTCAAACAAGAGTTTGGTTAAAGTCATAAAGAAAAAATTGGAGGATCACAAAAGGAGTTGGGATAGTCATCTCATTTATGCAATTTGGGCCAACACGATTTCTCCAAATAGATCAACAGATAAATCTCCTTTTCATCTTGTATATGGCAAGGAAGCTATATTTTCCACACATCTGGCTTTTCCTGTGATGAAGTTTTTACAAGAATAAAATGAAGAGCCTGATGATTTTTCCATAAGAATAAATCAAATTATAGAACATAATGAAGATAGAGATGGAGTTCATTATAAGCTTCAGAAATATCAAAACAAAATGAAAAGTTTGTTTGATAGAAAAGCTAGAGAAGGAGATTTTAAAGAAGGAGATTTGATGTTAAGATGGGATGCTAGAAGAGAAGAGAAAGGAAAACATGGAAAGTTTGAGAACCTTTGGTTTGGACCTTTTGGCATTGCAAAGGTTAAGGGTAATAATACTTCCATTCTATAGAATTTGGAAGGATAGTATTCCTCATTTCCTATCAATGGGAAATATTTGAAGCACTACATTCAATATTGAGAAGTTCCCCATTAATTCATCATTGTATATCACCAGAGAGTTTATTTTACATGCAGTATGTGTTTTCTCAACAGAGACTCCATTAGCCCAAGGAGAAGGCACATGGGTTTGCAATTTCTTTGCAACCTGCAGGAGGAAGCAGTCCCCAATTGGAGCCAATGTTGTAACATTCTTTATTTTTTATAAGTTAGTTTTTATTTATAAAGAGGGTATGAAAAAACATAGAATAAAAAAAATGAAAATGAAAAATGAAAAATAAATAAAAAGAGATGAAATGAAACCCCATCAAAAGAAAAACAAAATTTGTACAAGTGAGCTAATTTAAATGGAACTTCAAAGGAATAAATTAAGGTTTTGTGTGCATCTTGTTTAAACGCCACAACCTATTGTTTTGATTTGAATCATATAGTTTAATCATGATCAAATCATTTAAATTTATGTTTTAGATTAGTGAATAAGTTCACCAAATTGTTTAATCTTGGTATAACATCATTAGATATGATAGAATAGAATAAATGATGGCCTAACGTGCTCAAAATTTGGCCAAATGATGTATTACATTAGGGTTACAAAAGAAATTAGGCAAAGAGTTGGTTGTTAGTCCAAATGTGCCAAAATTTAGATTAAGATTCATTTGATTAGGACTTAATTACCTATTAAAGGTGATTAATTTTTGTATAAATAAAACTTTATGATGTTTTTAACCAAAGTCATAAAACGAAAAAGGAAATTTTTTGTGAAGTTCTAACGAGCCGATACCTTTGGATGGTGGTCCTCTTTGCTACCCAGATCAATGATAGGGAAGCCATTTTGCACCCGCTTTGACCATTGCACGATAACAACAAGGGGGTGTTGTCACTCAATGCATTATGGGTTTAAATTGGTCAAGGTTTCCCAAGAGTAGTGACGTTAAAGACATTTTTTATGCCACAGAAGCCATCAGAGCTTAACCAAACCCTGCCCATTGCCAATTTCTCATAAAACTCTTTCCAGTGGTATATGGAAGTCCAAAAATGGACTCCTGGAGCAGAAGATAAAGAATTTTTAAGGTTACCTTGGAAAGGCCCAGGTGATAGAGAAAATTGACTAAGTGTAGAAGACAAATCGCAATCAGAGGTTTGAGGTTGATCGCAATCGCAAATCGGGCTTGCTGGTGGGTAAGGAGCACTGGAGGAAGCAGAAATTGTGATCCGCTGATCGTTGATATCGCATATCAGCAGTCAGCGGATCAGGGCTTAGTATTCATCAGCGATCGACGAGGTTTTAAGTCCCTAAACTGTGCAGGGGGTCAATATTGCAATGTAGTGTTAAAGTTTCAGGGAAGGGCTAAAAAAGTTAACAAAGGAAATGCTCGATAAAACTGAGGGTGGCCCCCTTTCTCTCTCCTCCACGTGGCATCAGTGATCAGCGAATCAACAGGGTTTCAACTTAAAAATACCTAAAAATCATCGATATTGTGATAAAGCAGTGTAATGGTTGGGGGTTGAGAAAACCGAATACAAAGGAATGCATGAAAAAAACAAGGCTCGGCAGGCCTATTTCTCTCTCCTCCATGGGGCCATGTGGCAGCCTCTAATTGGTCCACCAAGCTGACATGGTAGTTGACGTTAGCAATGATGTGGCAAGTACGGATGATGTCGTGGTGGTGGACACATGTCACTCGTTTTTGGCATTTTCATGGGTCCAATGGGGTTGTTTTCGAGTGCCATGTGGCACCACTCACAGGGTGACATGTGGCAGTGACGACATCAGCAATGACATCGCCCATCGCAATCAGAGATCAACGATTGCACAATGTAAAGCTTTCTCTTCCATTGAATCTCCTTCCCAGTTGCAATTGCGATAAGAAAAAGCCTCCTCAGATGTGATCTTCCATAGGCTATATTCCATAAAGATCTTGTGTCTGGACTATCCACCCGTGCTAACGAAAAAGGTAAAGGGGTCTCCCTCTCCGTTATTGCAATTTCAATAACAAAGTAATAATTCCCCTGCATAGTTTTTGAGAGCCTTAGCTCTCAGAGGATTAAGCCCTTGGTTCCAGCCCCTGATCATAAGCAAAAAGTTACAAAAGGGGATGAAAGCATAGGGGCTAAGGTGAAAATTGAAATTGCCCACCTGTTTCATTTGTTTTTAGTGTTTAAAGGCCCGCAGCTAAGAGATTTCGTTGTCACACTTTAGCGAGGCACCAATAGTGTAGGATAGAGGGAAAAAGGGCATGATGTGTTGGCAGTTAAGGCACACAATGACCAGGAGCCAACCAAGAGAGGATTAACCATGACTTATGAGGAACACGCTAGGACCAAAGGCCAGAAAATATGAGTGGCATGAATATATTTCCAGAAACCATCATCTCAGTTTCGAGGGATTAATTCTGTTTTGGTTTTTTATCACTGTATTGTTATTTTTTTTTGCTTTCAAGAAAGGAATCTCCTTGCTGTAATAGTTAAGGGATTTACACTGAGACACCCATCCATACAAACAGTTGTAACTGCATCCTGAAATATAATTTCTGTAACTAATTTTCTTGCCCTCCCTCTCATTTTTTTTCTGTGTAAAGACTAATTCTATTAAGTGATGGAAAATATAGTACAAACAAGCCTAAAAACAGGCTTAGCTGAGAAGCAATGGAGCCGAAGGTGATAGGGAATCAACCTTGCTCCAAATAGACAGACAAGGGACAGGTCATATAAGCAAAGGAATACAAAGGAAAGTACTGATCAGAAGACTACCCCGAAGGGTTGTTTCCTGCAAATCGACATTTTTTGCCTTTTTTCTTGCTCACTTTTATCCACCCAGTGGAGTTTGGCTGTGTCATGACAAGTTGTAGATTATTTTGTCCTGATGGCTGATCATCCTTGTCAGAGTCTGAGGACGAAGAGAGATGGGTACGTTTCTGAGAAATCTGCTGGTTAGAGGGAGCCTCCTGGTGAGCCAAGGGGGCGTCCTTCGGAATTTCCTCATTCTGTAGATCAGCTTCAATTTCCTCATCAACCTGCACATCTGCCTCAGATTCCTCCTCCTCCGAACTCGAGAAGCCTAAATCGTCCAGCGGACGGGGTGGTTCAAAAGGATTCCATCTCTTGGATTTGGGCTTACGATTCAGATTCTTCTTTTTATCTTTGAGCTGTGAACATGTACTCTGAAGGTGCCCTGTTTGATGACAATGGCGACAGCGGAAGGCTGTGTTCTCGTAATCCAGTGGTTGAGTCCAATGGAAATCTCCAAACTTGAGATTAATCTGATCCGGCAGTCCTTTGCTGATATCTATTTCTGCACATAGTCTGCCATAAGTGTAGAGACCATTTTCCCTTCTTGAGGTATCTGTAGCCAGGTATCGTCCCAAAGTGTTTCCAATAGCTAGGAAGACAGAGAAATCCCAAAAATGTGCCGGAAGATTCGGGAGCCTGACCCAAATGGGAAGCTTGGAGATGACTGCTGTAGAGGGGTCGAAGTCAGGAAACCAGGGGGTTAGAAAAAGCCCAGCTGAACCCCAGAACCAAGGGCCTCCCGTTAAGGCTTTCTGGTAGTCTTCGCTTGATTCAAAAAGCACCAGGAAAAAACCTTTTGAACATAAGAAGATTTTACACTTTTTAGTCCAAGAGGAATGGACCCATTGATAAAGATCTGCTGTGCGAGGCCATAGGCCATTAAATCTGCAAATGAGTGCGGATTCTACAAAGCTCTGGTAGCGGCTTTCAACCCTAGGATTAGAGAAGTCGATGGAGGGAATTTCCTCTGATTTGTCTACCAGAAACGGCTTTGGAGCTTCATTTAGCTGGGATGCCTTTGAAGAGAACTGAGGTTGGGTAGCGTTTTTGCGTACTGCATCTTTGTAAGAGAAAGATGGGGTAGAAGAGGTTTTCCCAAATGAACCACCTCTTAGACGGAAAGAAACCCCAATAGACGTGTCCTTTTGAATGCTGTAAAAAGAAAGAGGAAGGGAATGCATAAGCTGCTTACCCTTATACAGCAATCTGAGGCAGGAGGAAGGAATCCCCAGCCGGCATTCAAGTTTTTGCAGAAGATCCTGCATAATATCTATTGCGCAAACCCATAACATTGTCGTTTTTCCGGAAAGATTAACTTGGATCTGGAATGCATGAGGTTCTTCAGGCAGATGCAGCTAGTTCACGATCAAAAGCTGCTTCAGAGTTGATCTCATCTGAACTTGCCTCCTGCAAGCTGCTTGTCCATCGATCTGGGTTTTTTTAAGGCCCCAAGATCTTTTGGGCTTCTGATTTGATGGTTTAACTGCAGATCTGATTATCTGACTACCATGCATAGTTAGTACTCCCGATTTAGAGCAGAACCATGACCCTTGACATCGGATCTTGAGGATTCGAAGGCTGCAGATCTGTAATAAAGGCAGATATGTGACCCCATTGAGCAGATTCAGAACATTGAGTTCCAGGATTTGGGTTCCATGCAAGATGCGCCAGGATTTAGGTTCCATGCAAGATGCCTGAAGCCATTCTACGCCTTCTGGGAATGTCGGATTCTCTGCCACAAAGAAATCATCCAACGCAAAGGGTACCAGAGTGCCGAAAGCTATTGAAACCCTCGTCTCCAACCGCATTATCCCAGATTTTCGTTGAAAGCCAAGCCAGGAATGATGCCGCCTCACTTTCCTGATAGAGTGTAATGCGGCCTCTTCGCCATCCAAATTGGCCGCTGGTATGAATGCATTTCGGCCCTGGTCCGGAACCCTTCGACCTTCGTTGCAGCATGCATCAGTTCCTAGTTTTGGTGCGCGGAATAGTTTGTTGATTTCTGCTACGAAATCATCAACGCTGGCAACTGAAGAACCTTTGACGACTCAGCCTTCGTCCGATGAGACTGCTCTGGTAGCTGCGTCTCTCATCGCCATTGCAGAGCTCTCCATTTTTCAAAAGCCCTCCCTCTCATTATAAAAGGGAGGAAGAAACATTGAAGAAAGGTTCTGAATTCTAGGAAAAAATTGCATGTGCTTCTGAAGTTATATGGATTCCAGATCTACATATTTCTGAATATGAATGAAATAGTGGTGATTCCCATGTTTGAGTATTACAATATGTTGTTTCTTTGTTAAACATCCATTATGTTTGCATTTCCTCTCTCATTTCAATAAATTGTAGCTGTCAGAAATATCTCTTATATTCTTACAGATTCATTGGTGTTAACTAGTTAATACATATGCCTATATGCAAGTCTAAGATTACATCTTTAAATGTGTGCTTCTTGAAATCATAGCATTCACTCTTCTTACATCCACCTGTCTATCTTTAGCTCAAATAAGTATATAACTCTTGATGTTTCAAGCTCTATGTGATGAGCTAGTATTCTCCTTCTCTTCTTTCATTATTCTGCAAAATATGATTAAACTGTAAGTCCTTGATTACTTGGCCTCCACGCGTTTTTACCTTATGCTTGTGAGTTGTATATGTGAGAGGATACTATAAATACATTGCTTATGTCCTTGAATGAAGGAACCAACACATTTTGTTATATGTATAGTTGTATATTTGTAATTACTATGTGTAAAAGATTAATATGATGCCTCTGGTTTCTTGAGGATCATATAACAAACACTGAATTTAGATGTGCTTGGGCACTAGTCTTGTAAGAAATCCAAGGTTGTCTTTAGGAGTGACAATATCTTTTGGTGCCTTCTTCGGGGACCTTATTGAAGGATTTTTCCCCGGGATACAAAAAATTGAACACCCTTCGTGTAGGTGAGCAAAGTTTGTTCTCATTACATTCATATCACCTTGGAAAATCCACACCCCCCTCATTATCATTCATAACCCTAGCTTTTAAAAGGCCTCATACTTTCTCAGATATAGCCCAAAAGAAAGCCCCATTTTTATCTGATCCAGAAAAGTTGATTTCTAAGAAAGTTAGGAAAGAGAAAACTCCCCTTGCTTGTACTACCATCTCATCAGCCTTTGCCACCTCGGCCTCCAATTCTCAGCCCACTGCTGCTCACTACTCAGGACTTACTGCTAAGGCCCTGACATACTTTGCTTCTCCTCCAACCATTGTGGTATTGACACCAATTCTTCAAGAAAATTTTAATCCCCCTCCACCAATCTAGATGGCTCTCCCAGGAATTTTTCTAAATAAGTATGCACCTCTTAATTTACCTCAGCCTCTGAGTGCAATGCCCCAGAACCACCTAAAGCAGCTACCTAGGTTCAATGGGGAAGATGATAACACGGCAAAGAGTCACATTGAAGCCTTCAGTTCTTTTGCTCACATCCTAGATGTGGATCAGTTGGATGTGGTCATGAGACTTTTTGTACAAAGTCTCGAGGGAGAAGCTAGAAAATGGTTCAAAGATCTACCCAATGCCTCCATCACTACCTCGAAAGAGCTGGAAAATGATTTCACCCATGAATGGGGAGAAAAGAGGGATAATGAGTACCTCCTCAATTAGTTTAATTCCCTAAGAAAAAAGTCAAAGGAGGATATGTTATAGACATTTTTGGGCCCTGCAACCCCAAGCATGAAATGTCCATAAATCAAGGGCTCCTAAGTCCCTAAAAGTGTTGTTCTAACCCCTAAAGGAACAATGTCAACAGATTACATCTTCTCCCAGAAGTTCTCCATGAGAAACTGCTCAGAATTGATCAAAACAGGATCATTGCAGCTGCTCCACTAGCTAAGTGCGTTGCATCTCACCTAAATACACTGTGAGGGTGCGTTGCATTTCAAAAGTCCCTTCTGTGGGGTGCGATGGGCGAGAAATGACAAATGGCAATGTCATTCCACGAGGTGGAGAGGCAATGGAAGCTTCCAGAATCTTCTCCTGTGACACTTGCCTCACTGAATTCGACCAAGGATGAGTAAGAGGCCTTTAGTCTCCAAGTGGAAGAAAGAATTATCAGAGAGAAGACACTAATCAAATCACAAGCTGACTCATCCCCCTTACAGATATCTATATATGGATCCCTCATCCCAGAGATCCAGAGGCTAGAATTTTGCATATTGTAAGGAATTGTTGTTGGTTTCTAGAGACAAACATCAGATTGTTGGGTGATCTAAGCTTTGTTTGAGGTGAAGAGGGGCTTCTTTGCTGGGAGGTTGATGCTGGGTCAGAACAACTGGTTGTAACTCCTCCTGGATCTTTTCTTGTTTATCAATAAAAACTATTTGAGCTTTCCTCCATGCTTTTGTATCATTGATGCTTGTTACATTTGTATGGTCAATTTACATCTGATCCTAGATTGTTTATGATTATAGATCCATGTCTTTGTATAGTGCTATGCTTATGTGATCTTACAGGTACTTTGTGAAGCTGGGCGTGCAAGGGAGCAGGTAGCTGAGGACTATCAAAGAAGAGAGGGATCAAATCGAAGGATTAGCGCAAGACAGAGGTTGGTCTTTCTGTTCCTCTCTATCTATAATTCATAAAGGAAAAACAAAAGTAGTTTTTCTGTATTTGTTTCTAAGGCAGCTGTCACACCTTAGTGGGATAGAGCAGTTCTAAATAGACACTTTTCCTTGTAACAAAATGGCGACTCCACTGGGGAGCTAATTAGTTTGTTTGTTTATCATTCCTTGTTGTCTATTTCATAAACTTATAAGTAGCATTCGAACTGCGTTTTTCATAACAAATGCAAAGTAGATAATTGCTGCTTCAACATCCACTAGATCTGTTTATGATTTAAACAACTGATTCACAAACTATCTGATTTCCCTTGTGATAGCTCTTAGATCCTCCTTAGATCTACCCCTGATTGTTGCATTACTGATTGCTTTTTACTCGGCCAAAACCCAAGAAATGAACTGCAAACTGTGACCCAGAACCCAAACAGAGTCTCGTTTCTGGCCCAGCGCAGGTACTGTTCAGAGATTCTGAATTTCAACGCACTTCCCGAGTGGACAACTTGCGCTGCATTTCAGATTCTCTGTGTCACAGGTGCGCTGATCAGACTAGATCTGTGCAGTTGTGACTTCTGTGGTTCCTTCTTTCTAGTTCTATTCCTGAATTTTGCTGCCTGTGATCAGTATATGTCTGTTTGAAACTCCTTTTCCTTACTGTTATTCCGCCTCCTTTGTACAAAAGAACTGTAGATGTTTTTGTGTGTTTGTTGAGTCATTTACAGTTCTCCTTTGCAAAAGTAGCATAGTCGTACTGTCGTCCTTTGATTTGAATCTGTCGCAAGTGTCGATTTTGATCGTAGGAAAAAGTTTGATTGCTGTTGATGGTCGATTATCCTGTTACTATTGCTTTTGGTCTGAATTTGTAATTTTCTAGTGTCAAGAACAAGTATTCAGTTCAAAATCGTGAAATGTTGTGATCGTCTCCATTTTTTTTTTATTTCGAAAAGAAGCTTGTTGATATTTGTCGCTTGAAAAGAAATTCAGATTTGTGCATCAACTTTCTTTTTAGCATCTATATACTAAGAAAGTCGAAAAACAAATACATGCATGTGCATTTGCATATAGACAGTCTGATTGGCTTGATTTAGGAAAGTGCATTTAGAGTGTGCTCTTCGCTCTTTGTGAAAAGATTTTTCCTTTCTTTTCCCTAGTAGCTAGGATTTTAATTGCATAAAAGAGATAAAAAGTTTGTTTATCATATTAGATTGCATTTTAGGAATTACATCTACATCTCGTGGTGAACCCGAAAGGCAAACTTCATAAACAAGATCAACTTAAAATAAATTCAATGAATCTAACAACGCTTTCGAACTTAACGCACAACATTTAGAAGTCTAGGCTAGAGACATATTCCGGCGTCGTAAAGCCTGGTAACTGTTGTTCTCACTGATGGTTGGGTGATTCCTCCACTTTGAGACGATAAGTGCCAGTACGGACTTGTGCTCCCGCGTACCGTCGAGTATATTTTGGGAGACCCCAATAGGCTTAATCCTTTATCCATAGGAAGCCGTGTCTGCCGCCCTATCGATCGCAATGCACTGAACACAGCATTCGGGAAGATTGACTGTCGTACCATAAAAAGTATTCTGCAGTTTTGCGATTAGTTTGGTACTCCCTCTACCTAGATTTCCAGAGTAGTCACTTTCGTTCCTTTTCAGACTCCTTAATGGAAAAGGTCCATCTGAGCACTTTTCACTTCAGGCTCATTAACAATCAAAGGAGACTAGAGTCATCTTTTGTTTTTTCTCGACTCTTAAAAACTTAAAAAACAAGTCGTGTCAAAGCATCTAAAATTTATTTTAAATGGAATATTCATTACCCCTTTCCTACGTTGATCTTGGGTTGAGAAAATGGAGTCCACCAACCAAGGAATTCCCCTTGGAGGAAATCCTAGTCCCTTCTCCTCTTGGGGAGATGTTGGTGCACCCCATGTGGCCACATTGTCGCTTCCAGGACTGACAATTGGTTTGCGTGTATGGCTCTTCTCAACCTCTGTCGTTCAGAACACCAATATTCCTAAACAATCGAATCAGCAAATAGATGAGTCCAGAGTTACCCACCAACCTTCTACTTCCTCTAATTCTTCCTCTCCTCCTTCCTCTTCGCTTGATGGGGCTGGTAAAGCCAAAAGTCAAGTACCTAAGGAGAAGAAGGAAAAGAAGAAGAAAGAAAAGAAGATGAAGGAGCCAAAAGCGAATGGGGGCAAACGAGTGTCGTCTAACGAAAATCCACACACTGAACCGACCAGGCCTAAATCGCCATGTGTCATTTGCATGGGAGACCACTATCACAGAGATTGTCCTTGCATCCCTCGGATCTTAAGGGACTGGTCTCCCCATTTGCACAACCCGGTGTCGTCAACCTTTGATGATCATGTTGAAAACACACCGTCAACTAGTGAAAGTGAAGCCCCAGGACAAAAAGGAAAATATAGATTTACTTGTAAACTATGCGAAGGCAATCACGCCGTCCACCGTTGTCCCTTCTTAGACGAGGCTAAAATAGTTTTGGACGATCGTCCGGTTTCACCGTTACGACTTCCTCCTGGATACAAAAAACTCTTACCGAATCTGTCACCAGTTGAAAATCAGGCTAGCCCGCTCAGGTGGTCGGCTGAAGCATCTATCATTGAAGATAAACCATCTGAATCCATACCAGACGAAAGTCAAAAGGTCGAGGCAGCAGTTGACCTGGTCTTGCCTTCAGGGGTTCCATCTTCAGATGATACAGTCACTGAAGAGAACAAGGATGACACCGTCCAAATCCTTTTCATAAGCACAGACTCCAACGAACATGGGGGCAATTTACCCGTTCCTTTACCGTAGGAAGGAAGTTCGTCAGAGTCGTACCCGGCCGTCTATTCGGTCCCACCTCCAAGCAACCTAGTTGTCTCCTTCGACTGGAATCAACTAGGCAGACCCCGTTTACCAGCTAGTATACCATTCTGAATTATTGTTCAAATATATAGAATGGTTATGGCTGGTACCTCATAGATGAGGGGGCTTCTGTGAGTATCCTTTCCTCAACTGCTTGGAAAGCGTTGGTTCGCCATCGCTTTTGCCTGAGATGAGAAATCTGACAGGCTTTGATAAAGGAACCAGTCGACCGTTAGGGATCCTTCCCAATGTGCCCATAACATTGAGAGGGAAAACTATTCACATGATCGTAATGGTAGTTCAAGGACCCCTGGATTACAATCTACTCCTTGGACGAGACTATATTTATTGCATGGGAGCAATTGTCTCCTCACTCTTTAGAGTAATGTGTTTTCCGCACAAAGGAAGAGTGGTCAAGCTCGTGGACCAGCTTTCATTTCCCGGATCATACAGAGAAAATAGTCATATACCATCCCTGAATGGTCTTTTCATGCAAGAAATGTCTCAATCCCCAGTCCGTCCACCCGATGAGTGCGAGTGATTCAGGGAGACATGACTAAAACCCAGAGGGCATGCACCCTGGTCTGCTTCGGCATGAAAAATTCGGGTATAGGGTAGGTTTCCGTGAGAGAATATGACCTCCATACTCCCATCCGTGATTGGAAGAGGGAGTTGAACTGGAATAAGATCCTCTTGTCAAAGTTATGTGGGTTGGCGAGCATCGCCGCTCACCTTTGTTTATTTCGGTAGACATCGCCAAAGAAATGTTCTGTTTACGAGCTAGATAGAACAATCTTTGGGTAACCTGAAAGAGGTATACCTTTCCTGATAAAACAAATGTTTTGTCAGCTCGAATAGAAGGTGACCTTGAAACTCTATTTTATACCTGGGGGCATGCAAGCCTTTTGGAGTGCAAGCAAAGAACGACTATAATGACTATTTATTTTTTTAAATTTGTAGGTCCTCTAACCCTTTAAACTCGTAGGATTAGTCGTTTCCTAACTTGCATAAAGAAAGGATGTGGGGCAAATCTCTAAAAGTTGTCGTTTTATATGAGACATTCTTATCACACGACTGGATTAATCGAGCAGTTTTAGCACATAGTTCAAGCTCGTTAAAAAATAAACATAAGACATGAGCAAATGTTTCCACCCGCATTTAAGCTCGTTAAAAAATGAACTATTCCCCGGTAAATAACCATCGTGAATGTAGTACTTCAGCCATTAAAGCCTTGGTCGTGTTTGCACCGTCACCTCCACTTTTTCATTGGCCAATCATTCACCTCCATTTGATTGTTTACCCATTTTGAGGGACAGCTACGAAGACTGATTTCACTAGCCATCCTTGTGACACTACCATGATTGGAAAATTCCAAACCTTACCTAGAATCAGCTGCTACCCGTTTTATCACTCGTTCCTCAAAAGATGAGTCTCCTTTAAGCTCTTTTCAACTGACTCGTAAAATATGAAAAGATTGCCGAGCCATTGGCCTCTCCAGCTCATTAAAGGGACATGAAGTGCTATCCCTCCTCTAGATTTTAATCTTTTTGGACCTGAGGGATTATTACACAAAAAGATCGAGCGCTTGTTTTGTTCGGCTCGTTAAAAGTATCGAAAATTCATCCCTTCTGTATTGTTTTATACTTTTTCGGACTTAAGGGATTAGATGACGAAAAAGGAATTTTGGAGTTACCTTTACGTTCCTTTTTAGACTCTCTAAAATTGAAAAGGACCGAGTTATCTTTGTCGTTAAACTCGTTAAAAAGATTAATAGCGACAAACCTGTCTATAGACGAGAACGAGTTTCACTATCTCTAGGCTCGTTAAAACATAGCGATGGGTTTGCCCGAAGGGAAAATTATAGAACAAGCATATGTTATCCTCCTCAAGCTTGAAAAAAATAAAGAGGTACTGGTCAGTAATGACTGGGGAAAATTGGGAAGAAAACTCAAAGAAACTTTTTTGGTAGCAAGTCCCTCTTGAACATGACACTTCCACTCCGTGTCCGAGGCGGGTTGGGTTGTTTCATTCACCGGTCACATCACCATGGTCACGCCATACCATCCACATTTGGGGTTAATGCTACCGATCCATCACATTAGTGTCGCCGATATGTTCAAGAGAAGTCATTCAGTGAATTCACCTGTGTCTCACCCACTACCATACATTATACTCCATTCTTTCATGACCGCCACCCTGAACCTTATATCACCAGATCGCTTTCACCTCCATTAAAATCATTTGCTCCATTCCGTGTCATTGATGGGGGATTCATTAAGGCCCTCCTGTGACAGATCACTTCTTGTCGACATCAGCTCATTATGCAAGAAGTTGATCTAGGAACACCCCATTCAGTACTTTGAAGCTTGCATGCCTCAATGGAAAGTTTCTCACTTCCGGCGACAGGTTTACATCAATGGCCTTCGACCGAAAGATTTTGCGTGGTGTTCGACGCCAAGTCCTTTATTCACACCACGTGAATTGTACTGCAGTACCTTGAGGGTCATTATCATTATCGGTGATTCCTCTCTCACTTGTTAACAGTTTACATCATTGACTGGTAATCAAGCGATGTCTTTCCATGTTCGACTTCAGAACATTTCTCACATGGATCGCCTTGTACTTCGAGTGAAGATCAAACGAGATTGAAGACCCCGGATCTAGTTTCGTCCATCCGGGCTGCGATATATATTTAGGGAAAATAAAGACATTAAATGTACATCATTGCTGCACAGATAATCATCCACTCAAAAGGCTGATGGCTCTACCAGAATCATCAGTCTACACTCAGACAATTGTCTGTCCTATGTACATGAAAATGAATTTATAAAGCTGAGCATGGGAATGCCCGCCTCAGCTAGATCATGAAAATAGTATGAAGATAATGTATTCTATTATATCTTATTACAGTTCTCCTCCCATCATTGAAAGAACTTCGGATCCTCATAATAAAGCATTTCACCAGACACCAAAAGGTTAACGGCCTCATACTTTAGGGGGCAACTATTATAGACATTTTTGGGCCTTACAACCCCAAGCATGAAATTTCCATAAGTCAAGGGCTCCTAAGTCCCTAAAAGTGTTGTTCTAACCCCTAAAGGAACAAGGTCAATAGATTACAGCTTCTCTCAGAAGTTCTCCATGAGAAACTGCTCAGAATTGCTCAAAACAGGATCATTGCAGCTCCTCCACTGGCTAAGTGTGTTGCATCTCACCTAAATACACTGTGAGGGTGTGTTTCATTTCAAAATTCCCTTCTGTGGGATGCGATGGGCGAGAAATGACAAATGGCAGTGTCATTCCGCGAGGTGGAGAGGCAATGGAAGCTTCCAGAATCTTCTCCTGTGACACTTGCCTCACTGAATTCGACCAAGGATGAGTAAGAGGCCTTCAGTCTCCAAGTGGAAGCAAGAACTATCAGAGAGAAGACATTAATCAAATCACAAGCTGACTCATCCCCCTTACAGATATCTATATATGTATCCCTCCTCCCAGAGATCCGGAGGTTGGAATTTTGCATATTGTAAGGAATTGCTGTTGGTTTCTAGAGACAAACATCGGATTGTTGGGTGATCTAAGCTTTGTTTGAGGTGAAGAGGGGCTTCTTTGCTGGGAGGTTGATGCTGGGTTGGAACAACTGGTTGTAACTCCTCCTGGATCTTTTCTTGTTTATCAATAAAAACTATTTGAGTTTTCCTCCATGCTTTTGTATCATTGATGCTTGTTACATTTGTATGGTCAATTTACATCTGATCCTAGATTGTTTATGATTATAGATCCATGTCTTTGTATAGTTCTATGCTTCTGTGATCTTACAGGTACTTTGTGAAGCTGGGCGTGCAAGGGAGCAGGTAGCTGAGGACTATCAAAGAAGAGAGGGATCGAATCGAAGGATTAGCGCAAGACAGAGGTTGGTCTTTCTGTTCCTCTCTATCTATAATTCATAAAGGAAAAAAAAAAGTAGTTTTTCTCTGCTTGTTAATAAGGCAGCTGTCACACCTTAGTGGGATATAGCAGTTCTCAATAGACACTTTTTCCTGTAACAGGATACTTCACAATTTATCAAAAGATTCAATAAGCAGTACAATAACCTGCCTACTGACATAAAACCTCCTCCAACTACGGCTTGTGTGGTTTTCCTAGGAGCTTTTGAGTCTGACGTTGGTTGTTCCCTAAAAGAAAGAAAGTCTCTCACTCTAGACCAAGTTCAGATCGATGCTCTTGAAGTGGAAGCCAGTATTGTCTTGGTAGGAAAGTCAAGGGTAAAGCAAGAAACTACTTAACCCAAAAGATGGAAAGAGGAGGCATCCTTCTCTTTTCAAGATAAAGAATCATCAGACTCGAAGTAGGATGAGCTAGAGAAACTCATCAGGAGTTTAACACAAAAGGTTGGAAATCTCGAAATTGAGAACAAGAACCTTTCCAGACAGAACGCTAAAGTCAACAATCAGGGCTATAACCCTCAATATAGAAGGCCTCCACTACAGCTACTTGCAAGGGAAAGAAAGGAATAGTTTGATCAGATCCCTCATCCTTTATACTTGGAAGATGGTCCCAAGGAACAATCATCGAATACACAAGAAGTCTAGGGAAATATGTATTCTTCTTTTACTGAAGAAGAATATGATAATATGGCTCACCAAGAGGCTATCCATGATAGAGAAGGAACAACAAAAGAGGAAGATATGGATTATTATTACAAAAAATTTGCAGAGTTCATTTAAACACAACCACAATGTAAGTATGATCTAAGATCTTCAAAGAAGAGAACTAGAGAACCAGAACAACAAAGGGAATTTGCTCCCTAAGTTGTTCCCCTAGTACTGAATAAAGGGAAGGGTAAGTTGAATCCTGACCCTTCCAAGATAAAAGTCTCCTCTAATGAGGAAAGAACTAGTTCAGAGGGACACATAGAAAAAGAGACACCTATTCTGTCGAAAATGACCAGTGGCAAGGAAGAAGGAACAGAGCCAGGAGGTATAGAAAAGGTCTGACTTGCATTCAATCTCTAGAAGGAGCTTGAGAAGGTAAAAATTCATGTTCCCCTGACTGAGCTTCTAAAGCAACCTACTTATAAAGCTCAAATTTCTAAAGTTATGCATCCCTCTATCTCAGCACCAACCCATGATAGTTTAAACCTCTAGGAGGAAAGGCCAATGGTCATTTTTGGGCCGCATGTGGAAGAGTTGGATCCTTCTACCATGCCTTTTTATGTGACTTTGGTGATCCATGACCTTTTGCTACATAATTTCATGTTGGATTCAGGAGCTTCCCACAACTTCATGCCATTATCATTAAAGGAATAGTTGGGTTTAGACATCACCAAACCATACAAAGACTTGCACTCCTTTGAATCCAAGAGAGTCAAGTGCTTAGGCATGATAAAGGATCTGGTGGTAAACATGGCTCAAATCCTGGTGAAAAGTGTGGTAATGGATATAGTGGTGGTTGATATAACTCCTCATTTTCGAATGCTCTTCTCCAGGTCTTGGGATTCCAAGGTGGGTGATCTATCAAGCTATATCTGACTTATGCCACCATTCCCACTTTTTGAGGTGAACAAAGAAGGTTATTCAGAGAATCTCGGTTTGTGGAAACCATGACCCCAACTAAAGGCTCAGAAAACTCCCCAGTACATGGGAAAGACAATGACATCTCCTGCCTATTCTTAGAAGAATATGAGAACCTCTTAGAAGAAGCATCAGTGCACCTGACAAGGTAGTTGAAATACCAACATTTAAATGAAAATGAAGTATGGAAATTGTACTTCGATGGAGCAAAATCAAAAGAGGGAAATGGAGCTAGAATATTTTTGGTATCCCCGGAAGGCAACATGATACCCCTCTCATTCAAGCTTGAATTTGAGGTAACCAACAATGTAGCGGAGTATGAGGCATTGCTCCTAGGGTTACAAACAACAAAAAAGATGAATATCGAATGCCTAACAGTCTATGGAGATTTTGAACTGGTCGTAAGGCAGATCAGAAATCAATGCTAAGGCAAACACCCCAGGCTGAGGACATACTAAATGAAGTGTGGGACTTAATCGACAATTTATTCCTAGGCATTAACATCCAATTTCTACCCAGAGAAGAAAACAGGATGGTTGACTCTCTTGTGGTAGTTGCAAGCACTTTCAGGCCCCCACAGAATCCACTCCTCAGATATGAGATAGAAGTCAGATGCAGGCCTTCAATACCTGATAATGTCAAACACTAGCAGGTATTCGAAGATGAAGAGCGGGTCAAAATATTCATAAAAGTCATTGGGGATTTTTCCCACTCCACCATCAATCAAGAAGAAGAAGAAGCAGACAAGAAGCCACTCCATGGAAAGACATAGTGGCTGGGAAAAAGAAATTGCAACTAAAAGGGAACACCATCCCTCATGGACTTGTTCCTCTTGAAATACTTTTCAATAAAGATGACATAGCATCCAAACAAATGGCCCTAGAGAAGGATGCGCAAGTAGAGGACTGCAACATCGGATGAAAGGAGGAACGCCAGATGATCAGGTTGTCAAAATAAATCCTCTTGCAATATAGAAAGAGGTATTTAGATCCATTCAAAACTTACAAAGATGTATTTTCTTGGTCTTAAAATGATTTGAAATCGTTTGATACAAATATTATTTAGCATAAAATTTAGAAAAATAAACCCACTCTTACTCCCCTCCATTGAAAGGGAGCTAAGGAAGTTGTTGGAGGCCAAGATCATAGTCTCTCTAAGATAATCTAAGTGGGTACCTAATCTGGTCCCTATCCGTAAAAAGAGCAGAGAGATAAGGTTATGCGTGGAAGTCTAGAATTTAAACAGGGCATCTATCAAAGATAACTACCCTCTACCGAAGATGGATAATATAATGCAGAAGGTAGTAGGTGTAGCCAGAATGTCCATGATGGACGGATTCTCAAGATATAACCAAGTGGCGGTCCACCTTGAAGACCAGAGAAAGACTGCTTTCACCACCCCGTGGGGAACCTTAATGTACAAATTCATGTCGTTCAGGTTGATAAATTCATGGGCCACATTTCATAGGGCAATGGACATAGATTTCATGGGCGAGCAAGAGAAATTTGTGGTAGTCTACTTAGACAACATCACAGTATTTTCTAAGACTGATAAAGAGCATATCTTCTATTTAAAACTCAATTTCGAGAAGTACAAAAGGTGTGGCCTCTCTCTGAATCCGAAGAAATTTTAGTTCACCATGAGTGAGGGGAAGTTGCTTGGACACATAGTAGTGCAAAAAGGAGTAAATATTGATCCTGAATGAGTCAAATCCATCATCCTTATTCCCCTGCACAGAAACAAGGAAAAAGTCCAAGCCTTTTTTGGGAGGATAAATTTCTTAAGGCAATTCATACCCAACTATGTTGAGATAGTTAAAGGTATCACAAATATTCTCAATAAGGAGAACAAAGTTAAGTGGAGCTCTGTCCCCCATAATTCTTTCACAAGGACCAAAGAAGATTTGGCTGAGGCCCCAATGCTAGTCAGCCCAATTATTTAGTCCCCTTCTACATATTTTCTTTTGCCTCTCCATATACCATTGTTTTTGTGCTGTTATAGAAAAATAAAGAAGGTTATGAGTAGTCCATTGCATTTTTCAACCAAATCCTAAGGGACGCTGAGCTTAAGTATGATATATTGGAGAAACAGGCTTATGCACTTGTCAAGGCATTGAAGTCATTCTGTATGTATGTACTGCAATCCAAAATCACAAATTTTGTCCCAACGAATGCAGTCAAAGACATTTTGGTGAAGGGAGACAATGAAGGAAAAAGGGGTAGATGGATAGCTAAAATACAGGAATATGAGATGGAAATCAAGCCTACCAAGCTCATTAAATGCCAAGGGTTGGCCAAAATTTTGTCTGAATCCAACTGCCAAACTATAGGGATAAGCCTGATCATAGAGGAGGGTAGTCTAGAGGATGAACAAAGCAGAATTAAAACAGCTAAACAAAATATTTATGCCAAGTATGAGGGATTGCCCAAGTATAATTACATTGCTCATTACCTCTTGTTTCTAACATGCCCATTGGGACTGGATAGATCAAAATACCAGAGTCTGATATTGCAGGCACATAAATACATTATATCCAATGGACTTCTCTACTAGAAGGACTCGATGGTGATATTGTTGTTGTGTTTGGTTGAGGGAGAAACCCATGAAGTGATTGAGGATTTCCATGGGGGAGTATGTGGAGGACACTACAGTTGGAAGGCAACAACACACAAAATCTTCAAGGCAGGATTTTACTGGCCCATGTTGTTTGGAGATGTTTATTCTAAGGTCAGGTCATGCCAAAAATGCCAGTTGTGTTGAAAGATAGAAGTTTGCTCCTCTCCCCCTGATTCCTATGCATGTAGAGGAGCCCTTTAGATAGTGGGGATTGGAATTCATCAGAGAAATCAACCCACCTTCTAGCGGCCAACACAAATGGATTTTAAAAACCACTGACTATTTCACCAAGTGGGTAGAGGTTATCCCAGCTAGGAATGTTATTGATTTAGTGGTGATAAAATTCATGGGGGAGAACATACTATCCCGCTTTGGGCGTCCTTTTAAAATCATCACTGATAATGCACAGATCTTTAAATCTTCCAATTTCACCAAATTCTACCACAAATTCAACATCATTGTTGGAAACTGCACTACATACTACCCTCAAGAGAATGGCTTGGCTGAGTCTTCTAATAAAATTGTGGTGAGAGTTCTAAAGAAGACCATCACTGAAAATCAAAGGAACTGGGACTCTCAACTAAAGTTTGATATGTGGGCTAACCATGTAACACCCAAATGATCCACTTGGAAATCTCCTTTTGATCTAGTATATGGCAAGGTATTTGTCTTCCATATCCAATTAGCAATGCTAGTAGCTATGTTGTTGCAAGAAGTCGAGGAAGAGCCTAGCGCCATGAATAGAAGAATAAATCAACTGGTGGAGCTTCATGAGAATAGAGAGCAGGTGGGGACCAAATTGTTAAACTACCAACAAAGGATGAAATCTTTGTTTGACCAGAAGGCTAAGGACAAAGCTCTTCAGCAAGGAGATTTAGTTCTAAGGTGGGATGTCAGATGGGAAGACAAAGGAAAACATGGGAATTTTGATTCGCTGGGGTTCGGCCCCTTCAGTATTGCAGAAGAAAGGGGAAATAATACTTGCATGCTTGAAAACTTGGATGGTGAAATGTTGGAACTTCCTATAAATGATGAGTTCCTAAAATTTTGTTTTCAAAATTAGAGATATTTTTCTCTTTACCATCGTAAATATTGGTGCGTGTGTTAAAATTGTTATTTGAATTTTTCTGTTTATTCTAAGAAAAATTCCTTTTTCAAAGAATTATCTTTTGTGTAAAAATAACTCCATTCCCAATGGAAGGAAAGGCTACTGGTCTACAAGTCCTCAACACCTTGCCAACAAGGCACTATCCCCAGTTGGAGCCAATGTTGTCACTCACTGCATTGTGGGTTTCAATTGGTCAAGGTTGCCCAAGAGCAGTGAAGTTAAAGCCATTTTTTAGGCCACAGAATCCATCAGAGCTTAACCAGACCCTCCCCATTGCCAAGTTCTCAGAAAAATATTTCCAACAGTATATGGAAGTCCAAAAATGGACTCCTGGAGTAGAAGATAAATAATTTTGAAGATTACCTTGGAAAAGCCCAACTGATAGAGAAAAATTACTAAGTGTAGAAGACAAATCACAATCGGAGGTCTGAGGTTGATCGCAATCACAAATTAGGATTGCTGGCGAGTAAGGAGCACTGGTAGAAGTAGAAATAGTGATCTGGCGATCGTTGATATCGCATATCAGTAATTGGCAGATCAAGGATCAGTGCTCATCGGCGATCAATGGGGTTTTAAGTCCCAAAACTGTGTAGGGAGCCAAAATTACGATGAAGTGTTAAAGTTCTACTGAAGGTCAAAAAAAGTTAACAAAGGAAATGCTCAATAAAACCAAGGCGGGTAGTCCCCTTTCTCAATCCTTCATGTGTCAGTGATGATCAGCGATCGACAGATCAACGAGGTTTCAACTTAAAAAGACCTGCAAACAGCTGATATTTCGATAAAGCGGTGCATTTCCAAGGGGCTGAGAAAACCGAATACAAAGGAAAGCATTAAAAAAAGGGCTCGATGAGCCTCTTTCTCTCTCCTCCAGGGGGCCATGTGGCAGCCTCTGGTTGGTTCACTGAGCTGACATGGCAGTTGATGTTAGTGATGATGTGGCAAGTATAGATGATGACGTGGCAATGGACATGTGTCACTCATTTTTGCCATTTTCAGGGATCCAATGGGACTGTTTCCAGGTGCCAGCTGCCACCACTCACAAGGTGACATTTGGCATTGATGATGTCAGCAGTGATGTCTGTTAGCTTGTTGGGGCCTAACCCACGTTCAAAGGTGATTTAGCAAAACAAATCCCGGTACTACTAGCCCTTTCAGCAATAGTCCACGGAGTGCGGACTGAGGTCTCACCCAAAGTAGTATGGGAGGGTGCTAGAACCAGGTTTCTGCACCCTGGAGATGTATGATGAGTTCAAGTGGTCCACGGTTCGACCCTGCACGCACTTCACTATGCGCACTTACCTGTACCTCACAGCCTGAGCTGCTACCTTTGCGCAACCCTACTCAGGGGCCAAACATTGTTATCACTCAAGTCCTTACTAGTATTCCAAAGTTAGTTGATTAACTTAGCATATTTGCATGTGTAAAGTATACTTAGAAATATAAATCATTCATACAGGTGCGCGCAGTAAATGAATGGTATATTTGCAATTGATATCAAACATGTAATAACTCAAGAACAGATACATGGAATTTGGATAAAACTTCTCCTTATTATTCTCTTCTTTGGTTACTGACTCAACTCCGCCTTGTGCACTCAGCTACAGGGGTCCACGCACTCAGCTGTGGACAACTAGGCCTCTGCGTACTCAGCTACAGAGCCCTCTCCTACTATACGACCCAAAGACACACTTAGACACTTACGACTCAATCCCTTAGACTTCTTATTCCTTTACACTTAGAGCCTCGCTCTATTTATACAATCCCATGGTCTACAGACCATAGGTAGGCTGACATTACATTACAAACTAGGGCAGAAAACCCTATGACTCTAACATACTTCCGTACCTACAATTCGCGGAGATATACAACACTATTCAGTCAAAACATGGGCTTTGAGCCCCAAAACATGCCTCGGGGGAATTTCATGCCCAACAGGCCCCCAACACAAACATCGTGACTCGCCCTTGAGTCACTTTGTTGGTGCGGCGATCTTGGCACGAAGTTCCTCCAACTGTCTTCGAACTGTGCTGATGTCGGCAGTGCACCAACTCGCTACTTGCTGAATCTCTTGCATTCTTTATTCTGAGACCTCTGTGTCTGGGGCGCTTCTCTGCATTAATGTGTGCATCCCCTGTATGTGCACGAGCTTTCCTTCAATGTTTGCTATGATAGTGAAAGACTCGTCGATCCATGGCTAGATGCGCGCCTTGAAAACTGCTTCCTTATGTCGTGCCATATCCACCTGCTCCTTCAGTGCCTTCGCTTGCTGCTGAGTGATGACTACTATCTGCGCAGTTCCTATGACACTATCGTATTGTTGCTGAAGTTCTCGCACCTCTGTCTCCAGGCACTGGATGTTGGGGTCCCCTTGCAGATTTGTGAGGACCTCAAGTGCTTGCTCCAACAAAGTGGTACAGTATTGCACTACACCTCCAATTTCTTCCAATCCCATTTCAATAGCACTAGCGCATTGTTCTCGGACCTCTTGGGGAGTGGAAAGTTGCTCCTTTAATCGCAGCTCGATGATCTGAAGATTCAGATCCAACTAAGCCTTGGCCTTTTCTTCTCTAGCCTCACGGACTCCGGTTGCCAACCTGTGGATCCGCAACTCTACTAGTAGATCTGCTGGGATGGCCAACTCCGAGACACGTCGGCAAGCATCGTCTACCACATGCACTAACTGTTGGTTCTACGACACCAATTCATTGCGCTGTAGACAGAGTTGTTCCATGTTTATCTTTTTCTCACTAAGAACTTGGATCATGCGACTCTCCCTAGCGCGCAGCTCTGTCATTTTCCCATCCTGTAGTAGATACAGTGTCTCTCATGAAAGGGCAGCCAAATTAAGGCCAAGGCCTTTGATCATGTTAACTGCAAATCTTTCTGTCTCATTCACTGCTACTGGGGCCCCTTCCGGTAACACTATTGTGTTCTCCATCGGTGCACGCAGCGTCTGCTCTACTACCGAAGATCCTACTGCGAGGTGGGTCAAAAGGGTACCCACCTGAGGGGGCCGCACCTGTAACTCCTGTAGCTATGCCTTGAGGGCGCCCAACACAGTCTGGTGCTCCTACATAAAATCCTGAAGGGCCTCATTAGTGACATCACAAACCATCTCACCAATGTCATGGAGGTCACCTTCAGTTAAGGTGATCGGGTCAATGGCCAACTTTGAGGCCTTGACCTTCTTCCTCGATCCTGCTCTCTCTACTGTGTGTAGCCACTTCAACTACGTGGATGCGGTCCCTGGGTCCGCGCTCCCTTCTGTTGTTTCTGCTTCCTCTACCTCTTGCCCTTGTGAGGATGTTTAATGGTACTCATCTGCCTTTGTTGTTTCTTCTTCTACCACCTGTTCTGTTGATGCTACTTTTGTAGCCTTTTTCTGCTTGACGCCTTTTTGTGTCGATTCCCGTGATACCTTTTCCTTAGCTATTGTTGTTTCCTTCTACCTCTTCTCAGCCAATTGTGTGACGCGCAGCTTGGCATCGTCCTTCTTCTTCTGCGATGTTGCCTTCTCAAGTTCTGCTAGATCTGGGGTGCGCCATTCTGGAGGTCATGTCTCCAAGACAGTAAAAATAGTGTCGTCAGTGGCTACAAAAGATAGCTTCGTTCTTTACTTCATCGGATCCTTACGTTCCCTGATAAAAATGTTGTGCATATCAGCTTTAAAGTCTGCAAAACTCTGCACACTGTTGTACACCATGGGTGACAGGCGCAGCCTCTGATTGATCCACATTCAGATGCTCACCTCCGTGAGCACCCAGAAGATTTTGGTGTCAAGTATCCATTTCGCGTCCTTTGTGGCCTAGAGCGAAGCATACTTTGCAGCCTCCGGTAATTCTTCGTTAATGTTGGGGAATTGACTGTCCTTCAACAGTTCCCCCGCTACGAGCATTATGGATAACAACAACCACACATAGTGGAAGGTTTTACCCTGCTCTCAGGCTTCGCGACAGTTCTTCAAAAATTCCTCGCAGAGGTATTCGAACCAGTTGAACTGGACCCCCTCCATGCACTACTCGACAAGTGCGACCACCTGCGCCAATACTTCATCGGTACGACACTTCCTCATAACTTTTCCAACCAGGATTTGGGTTGCTACACGTACCCCTTTGTCCTTGATGCTGGATATGGCGTAGCCCCTCTTCTTCTTCTTCAACTTGTATTTTGTCTTCATGGCTTCTCTAAGGGTAAAATCACTGCCCTTTCCTTTGGCTATGGTTGCGGGGTCCTTTCCTTTGTAGGGGAGCTGAGAAATGCGGTGGATTAGGTCTATCGTGATGGGGATAGGCTCCTCCAGCCATAGACACCCATCATGCACCAGGCTGAGCAACTGCTTCATGATGAAAATGGTGATGGGCGTGTGGTGGAAATGTGGTATCCATAGTAAGTGCAGCAACCTGGCCTTTTCCACACCGCACAGCCACTTCTGCGGCTCTAACATTGTCACCACCCCCTCAGTGTTCTGCTTCATGAGGTTCCTGGTCTCTAGGTGAGGGAACTTCTTGTAGCCAGCAAGGTCCCAATCTTCAAACTTCATGGTTGTCACACGGCCCAAGTGCATGCCTTCAAACAAAATTCCATGAGGAGTGGGGTCTGGAGTGAACTCTTAGTTTCGTCCAGGTCCTTCAACACTTTGGTCTTCCCTTTCCGCGGATGGAAATATGCAGGAAGTTTTGTTGTAGAGCGTGTAGGTTGAATATCGTCTTCCATGTCTTCTTCTTCTTCCTCTGCGATGGTTAAGGCCTGCAAATCTTCTTCTTCCTCATCGGTGTCAATCATGACAACTTTCCTCGTTTCTTCCATTGATAGTTTGTTGCGCAGCGGGTTCCTCGAGGACACGTGTACTGGAGCCATTATTTGTTTATCCTTCTTGGGCCTCGGTGTTCGTGGTGATTTGGGGATTTCTGCCACAACCCCGGCACCTTCTGGAACATCCTCCACCACTGGGTTCTGCACGGCCTTGCCAGTCGTTACCTCTTCAATTCCCAAACCATTCTTAGTTGTTGCCATCGTATCTAGGCTATATTCTGTCACTCGTGAACTCAGGGACTCAATTATCACTCAGCTCTCAATGCTCAATGCTCTGCTCAATCGCTCAATTCTTAAATGGCCAAGTGTTGTTCGTTGGCCAGCCCTTTGTGTTTTATAGCACCTTTTGAATTTGAATTCGACAATTTCCCAATTTCGGGCCATTAATACTTTCTTGGCGGAATATTTTCCCAAATCTTGCCCATAAATCACATCTTAAATGCCCACTTCCTGCTCTATTTGGCCTCAAATCGAGCATCCCGTCGTGAATAGTGACTCCAATGGTCACCTTCCGACTAACCCACATGGCAACCTAGCCCTCCGTGTGCGACCGCGGACCCTATGATGCTCTACCTCTATGTGCATTCCCAATATCGCGCAGCTCCCAGGCAGAATAGTTTATAGTCCCGTGCTCCCTTTCAGCTGCCTAGAGCACTAAGACTATCCTTCCCATAGCTAGTCAAGTGGTTGCACCACACATGTGGGTCTCCATCCTGTCCTCCATCATGGTTTGCGGAGTTATCACTCAGATTTTCCTTGAAGTTGTTGGAAGAGGAAAGGGCTCCGAGGTAACCACAAACCAACTTTTAAGTATAGATTCTAGCCAATCTGTACTCAGAGAGGGCTCTCTCTTTATGATTTAGCTTGGTTTTGAAAGATATTAGGCTAGTTGTGAAGTTTAGGAGTTTTGTTTGAATTTGGGTGGTGAGATTTGATAGCAAAGGGGTAAGACTGAGTAGTTTAGACCATTGGGCTAATTGAGTCAAAGAAGATGGCTTAACTGGACTTGGTTTCTTAACAAAAGATGGTTTCACAGGGCAAGATGGTCAAACAGGGAACAAATGGCAACTTGAGATAAATGGAATGGGTTTAAAATGGGTGAAGGGCAGTTAAGAATCCTTCAACACATTTACAGAGGGAACTTGAATGATTATTACTAAAGAGCAGTTAAGAATTCTTTAATAAATAATCAAAATGAATGAACTAGAAAACAGGAGCAATCAAGATTTCATTGTTTATACTAATTCAGAAGAAAACATGGAGAATAATAACGATTGAAAACAGAGTGCAATCAAGCATACTCTGAATTATTCTTTTTTGTTTATCATTCAAATGTGAAACGTAGATGATATAATAAACAAGGAAAACTTTAAAACAGAAGGTATAGAGGACTTATTGATTCGGTGTTTGCTTCAAGAAATCTGTGAAAAGTCCTTTGCTTCAATTCTTTATCCAGCAAACCATACAAAAGTTGGTCTAATAGCACTTTATTCCAAAATAGTCAATATTACAGCAATGTCTAATAATCCACCCTCAATACTCCATTTGAGGGGGTATTTATACAAAAAACCTTTACAAAAAATATCTCATAACAAAGTGAGATATATTCTAGGGTGACTAAGAGTAGGTTACAAGAAAATAGAGACAACTAGTCTCGAAGATAGGAGAATGGCAAACTGATGTTGTGCTGTTCATTTTCTTGCTGAGTGTGTTGGAGGCAGGACCTATGATTTGGTTTGCTACTGTCTTCTTTAGTAACTCTGTGCTAGCTGCCCTATTTTGACTAATACTCTTTACCTGTTCTGATACACTTTGACCTGTTTGACCTTTGTTCATCTCTGTTTAACTTTATTCATTTTACCATAGTAAATAGCTCAAAATTTACATTTTACCAAAGATAGATTTACAAAATTTCCAACATGTCTTCCCACCATTTTTGCTCTGGCAATTTGCGTTTCTGAAGTTTCCTCAGAGTTTCATCCATCTCTGTATATCTGAAAAAGTTAGGTTGGATTGGGAACAAGTGCTTTATCTCATTCTCAACATAGAATAAGTTCTCTAAGCTGTCATAGAAAACTCAGCCTGTGGGGAGTGCTTTTATTCCTGATGCACTTGTTGATGAACTAGCTTGACTGCCAACATACTTATTCATTTTTCTTACATAATCTACATGCTTCATTAATCTATCATTAATCACTAAAGGACTTGGTAGCCCTTTATTCTGCAAAATAGTGAACTTGTCAATAAAAGAATTAATTTCCACCTGTATATCTTGACATCTTCTCTCCAAATTATGCATCAAAGTTTTCCTGATTAGCACCCTTTTGATTTCCAAAATAGTGTATGTCCTGTCTGCAATGCCAAGTTGCTCCAATTGTTCCTTAGTTCTGTTATTCAAAACATGTATGAGCTAGTTGGCTTGATTAGGCATTTGTCCTAACAGATCTTTTGTCTTTTGAATTTCTCCCTGTGATGCTTTAACTAGATCAATCTGTTCATAGATTGCTTGGATGGATGGCCAAACATCATTTATGGACTGTGTGATGTTGGCCCAAAGAATGTTATTGATCTCTGCAAGAGGTTTGTCAAAAGTGAGATCTTTTTCTAATGTTTTCACTTTATTTTATAATGCTTTAATCTCTCTTGTTTTTTCCACAACATTTATTTTGGAGACATCATAATTTCATTCTACCTTAGCCAATTTCTCTTTTACCTGTTTTTATTCTTAAACTTGTAATCTCATTTCTTCCATTGCCTTTATCAATTCTTCAGTGCTCAAATTAGCACTGCTACCTTGTCTTGTTCCTGTTGTTGCTGTACTTGTGACCATATCTGCTCTGGCTGTTGGGATGTTTGGAGCTAATGTTGTTCCAAGTGTAGAAGGGACTGCTGTTGAGACTGTGGGGATTACATCAGGAGGCTGAGAGGTCGACTCTCCCTGCTTTTCCTTCAGTGCTTTTTCTAGTGCCTGCTCTGTGTCATTTAATCTTTCATTGAGTTTCAAGAGGAGATCCATCATCTCTTCTTCATATTTCTATTTTATAACCTCAGCAGTCTATGGATGCCTTGAAGGAGGCAGCTTTAGCTGTTTCCTCAAGGCAGCAATGTCTTCTTCTTTATTCTTGATTAGAGCTTCTACACCTTTTACATATTTGGGATCATGTCCCAATCCAATGATGATTTCTTCTAATGATTTTATTCTATTATCCTTAGCCAGGGAGGAGGCTTTTTCTAAGTTCAGCTGGGCAGTTGTATTATCCAAAGAATTTTGTAGCTTGTGAGCCATCAATGCTTTACTGGTTAAGGTAGAATAGACCATTTCTCCAGTTTGCTTGTGAAGTTCAATCTGATCCAAAGGATTAATATCCTTATCCAAGACTTCCAGATTTGTTATGATATAATCTAATGTTGTTCGAGGTTGTTGAACCTTTGGCTTGAAGTAGCTCATTATCATCTTTCCCTCTTGAATGTCATAGGCTGACATCAATCTCTGCTGGTTTGTGGGGGCCATTTTCAAATACTGATTGTAAATTTTAAGTCTTACTGGATCATTTTTTGCTTTTATTTCTATGAATGTCTTCTTGATATCCAAGGCCTCTTTACTTTGTGGCCTAGTGGATGACACTTCTGCACAGTGTTCTCTTTCTAGCTGCTGCCTCTGTGAGATGGTAGATGTTCCTCCCAATGGGGAGGTTTGCTGGCTAACTATCCTTTCAACTCCTTGATTGTCTATAGTTTCTTCAATAATTTACTCTTCTGAAAGAGGATTCAATTTTTGCCTCTTTGTCCCAAATTGTCTTGTAGGTTCACTGATGGGGGTAGTGGTTTCCTTGTCCCTCTTTTTATTTCTTTCCTCATTTAGAAGAGTTTGTAAAATTGGACTTTTTGCTACTTTAGTTTGGGCTGGAGGAGTTGGGACTCGACCCTGTTCTTTGGAAATTCCAGGCTGATCTGTCATTGTAGGCTGTTTTGTGGTCATTACTTCCTTTCCTTTGGATGTTCCTGTGGCTGGTATGTTGACTTCCTGTGGAGGCTGTTGAGAAGTTCTAGTAGTGGATGTACTAATTGCTAATCTTTGAGACAACTTGAACGGCACCTGCCCAAAAGAATCCAAGTCAAGGGTTTTCCTAAGATCTCTCATAGCATTTTCGATATTGACCTGCTCACTATCATGATCTACTAGGGTACCTTCCCTCCAATCATCCATATTTGCATATTTTTCAATTTCTATAATTCTATGATGAATATAAGGGAACAACATGTTCTTTGTTCTCCTATCACATATAAAACTGTCGGGATCATATGGTTTCCATTCAAAACTCTTTTGTAACTTAAGTTGTTTTTCTAGAATTTTTTTTGCTTCTTTCCATGCTTCCCTAGTGTTGTAGACAAAAGGGCCTAGCTGGTTCTTTATTCTAAGTTGAGCTTTCTTTTTGACATTAAAAAAATGGATTAAGTCGGCATTTATCATTTGTCTGAAATATTCCAATGAAAATAGTCTCATTGAAACATATTTTGGCAGCTTAAATGGGCAGAGTTCACATCCATAGATTCTGATTTCTATGTGATTCTTATATAGGTACCAGTCACCTATCCTATACTGCTTGGAGAGCTGGAGGTTTTTCTTCATGTCACCATTGATCCTAGGAGGAGAAACTCTTATTAACAGAGTGGTTGCTAGATGTACAAATAGGTCAATGAACTCATTATAAGTGTAAGGGGTATCAAGGGATCTATGGAAAATGGGGCTCCAAAAAAAGACAGACCTTGGCTTGCCTCTAGTATCAAGTTTCTTGATAGGGAAAGGGAAGTTGTCTAACTGGTAATACAATAAAAGATGGTAAATGAAAGTAGTGTATTTGAAGACTCCTTCATTGTCCAGTCTTATGAATTGGTCATGAATTTTTTTGGCAATATAAGAAGCATAATCATATTTAACAGCAGGGGGCTATCCAGGAGTAAAAATAGACAATAATACCAAGGTTATTTCATCAACATACTCTGCGGAGTTGAACCCCATGATTGAGGCTATCATATCAATAATGATCTTTCCTATATCTGTAAAGAGAACCTGTAGGTAAGGAGGTGGGCCTTTTGGCTGATATTCAGGGTCCATGAACATTTGACAGATGCGAGTAAGTTCAGCTTGCGACAATTGGGGAAGTTTTTCAAGTAAGTATCCCATAGAGAGAGGAGTAAGAGCATGACTACAATGGAATTGCAACATTTGATTGATGGACTGAGCAGTTATGGGAAAAATGACTTCTTGGCTTGGGGACAGGACTGCTCTTTGAGTACTGTCATAATTAGCACAGCAGTGATGAATGATATCTAGGAAAACATGAACTGCAGGGAGGAAGTACACAGGAAGATTGGATTCCCACAGTCCTAAAATGTCAGAGCCATTAAGATAGTTGTCCCTGGCTTGGCAAAAGATTTTAAGGTGGTTTTTATTACCTAATAAGTCTTTTATGTGAAAATATTTATCGGCCAGGGGCAGATAATCCAAATCTTTGTGAGGAGCACTCACGGGTGCTGCATTCAGGGCTATAGGGGCTTCCATATTTGGTTCTTGTGGCTTCAAAATGGAATTCAAGATTTCTATGGGAAAATAGACCAAACAGCAGGTTTGGGGACTTTTATAACAACACAGACTGTTTTTAGACTTGAATTTGGCCCTCTCTGGTAGAATTTTCAGTAGAAAACCAAAATTACAGGGTTGCAGGGTAAACTGGATAAATACCTGTGTTTAGGAGGTAAACTGTATACTGGCAGGTTGGATGACAGGCTGCGGAGCGCATTGCTGTAAATTTTCTGGTCAGGTGGTGGCTGGGAAACTAGAACAGTTGACTCGGACATTGTTTTGCATGGGAGCACGGGTCACAGCATATTACAGTGAAAATGACACTTTGTTTGTTTATTTAACAAAACTGAGGTTGGCAAGTCTTTTTTGGTTTTATCGGGCATATGAAGTAAGCGGGATGTGATGTTTTGTCGCTTGCGGATGGTGGTAAGTGGTTTGTATCGCACCGCTTTTAAGGCTGGGCAGTTTTGGGCTGGAGTTGAGCGAGCATATGGACAACGCGATGCGTGGTGGGAATACGAGTGGAAAAGCGCCTGGTGATCGTGAGTTAAAGCGCGGTAACCAAGGGGGACGCGATATCATCGTCAACCGTTGGATGCAAAAGGGATTGATTGGACGGCGGATGGGCGTGGGACATGGCGGAGCATTAATTGTAGCGGGCCCGACACACTAAACAATGTTTTTTAATTGTATCGGGGGGATTGTGATTGGATGAGGGGAGGTTATTAGTTAACCAAGAGGGTTAACTAATCCTGTTGTCATGTGGCGGGGAGGGTTCTTAATGAATTACAAATTAATTCATTAATTCCTTTTAAACGATGTTTATGGTCGTATATTTAACTGGAGTGGGAATAATAATTGGGGATTTTATATAGTTAAATAATACAGGAAGGGTAAATGTTTATTCAGGAGTTATATACTATTAGTTAAAGTTAATATGAAAATGAAACGGAAAGCGCCAAGTTAAACATTTCATGTATATATTCTAACTTAGGCTAAAGTGAAAGGGGGTTTATGAATTATTGTGCATTATTCCTAAGTAAAATAGGATTTTACTTAGGAAACTTTATGAAATGAAATGAACAGTTTATGAATGAGTCTAAGTACTTAGGATTTTAAATCATTGGGCTAAGGGTCCGATCCCTCCAAAAGTCAAAGAAATGCTCTGAGCCCCTTTGATTTTCAAATACTTTAATACTTTAGGGGGAATTAGTGAAATCTTTAGGGAAATATGTGATTGGAAGTTAATAATTTAACATTGTTTTGCTTGTACTGCATCATGTAAAATGTTTGCGTTGTACTTGTGATAAAAGAGGAAATTAACATATTTCAAAGACATTATCCATCACAAGTAATTCTGCAACACCGTCTACCTACCCTACCTACTTTAACCTGGCATTTTTCTTCTTTATTTGGGTGCACTTGGACTGGCAAACCCTTATCACACTTTTTCTTTTACATATGGAAGTCTATCTAAATCTAACCTTATTACATCCAAGGGCTCAGTTTAAACTGTTGAGCTCCTTTTATTTACTCTACCTATCTACTTATCTGCCAAGATTAAACAATTTGGTCAGATTTTATTCTCTATCTCTATAGCATGAAATTGAAAAATGAATGAGCCAAGTTTAAACAATTTGACTCTTCATCAATTGTGGCATAAGATTCACAAGTTGCACACAATTGCTTATTACAGAAAATGAAATAGTAGTGGCATTTAGACTTGCACACTTTCCTGGTCTATTTTGTTTGGGGTTCATTTCTTCTCATTTTTTGACCATTTTATTCTTTTCACCCTTTGATTTTTCTTTTAGGGTATACCCTCTTTACATTTTTTAAATTTCTTGACTTTTTGGAAAATATGGAAACCTTTGCAACAAGAAAAGGTATGAACATATTATAGAGCTCATCAAGTCAATCATGAAAAATGACACCTATTAGTATAGGAGCATAACACTGGCTCTACTTGGGGATGGCTTTTCCTGGTGGAAAGTCAAGAACAGCAAGTCAGATGGACTTCTAAATGACTTTGACTGTGCTCTGAAATCTCCTTCTGCTGGTTGCTTTATTGTATGTATGACAGTAGCCCTTCTGAAGCTTAGGGCCTTCTCTCTGGGCTTCAACTCTAGCAAGTTACTATCCAATCCAAACTGTGACATTACCAAGGATATAGTATTTACATGTTAACATCAGAATACATTGAAAAGTGGGATCGTAGTAATGCTTCAGCATCCGACCATTAACTAGCCCTTCTTCTAATCTGTGTCATCCAAGTTTTTGAGATAGTAAGTATTGTTCCCTTTTAAAGCATGGATAACAAAAGGTCCTTTCCATAGGAAGTCAAACTTCCCATGTTTTCCCTTATCCTCTCTCCTGGAATCCCATCTTAAAACTTTGTCTCCAATGTAGAAGTCTTCTGCCTTGGTTCTTTTATCAAATATTTTCTTAAGTTTCTCTTGTACCACTTGGGATATTTGATACACTTCCTCTCTAGTTTTTTGCAGATGGATGGTCTGATTTATTCTTCTTTGAATATCATTGGGTTCCACTTGAGCTTCTTGAAGTAATTTCATTATAGGAACTCCTAGAGACGAAGGAAATACAGCCTCCATGCCATAGACTAATTCATAAACTAGTTCTAATAGATTTCTTTGTAGTGATTCTGTTTGCCCATAGTGCATTGGTAAGTTTCTTGTGCCATTTTTTCTTATTTTCTTCCAATAACTTCTTAATGATATTAATTAGGCTTTTATTGGAAGACTCAGCTAGACCATTACCTTGAGGGTAATAGGCTATGGAATGGCCTAAAGTGATATGTTATTTATTACAGAAACTTATCATTTTCTTAGATTTAAAGGCAACAGCATTATCAGTTATGATCTTTTCAGGACAGCCAAATCTAGACAATATGTTGGTTTCTAAGAATCCTATAATCACTGTGTCATTGGCTTGTCTGGAAGGAATGGCTTCTATCCATTTGGTGAAATAATATGTGGTAGTGAGAATCCATTTATGTTGACCAGAAGAGGGAGGATGGATTTCTCCAATGATGTCCAGGCCCCACTGTTGGAAGGGTTTGGAAGCGTTTTTCGGTGGAAATTGGTCTCAGGGGTAAAGGTAATAGTTTTCTCTTGCCTTCAAAAATTTGGCATTTATGGCAAGCAGTGACAAATTTCTTTACATCAGTGAACAAGGTTGGCCAATAAAATCCAGCGCTCAGGATCTTGTCTACAGCTGCCTTCCAGTAAAGGTGCCCACCACAGTCTCCTGCATGAAATTCTTTGAGAACCTTGTCAGCTTCTTCTTTTAGTAAACAATTCAATAGAATACCTTCATGATTTTTCCAAAAGAGAGCATTATCTAAAATACAAAATTTTGAAGCTTTCATCTATAAAAACCTTTGCTTTGTTCTGGCTAACCCTGGAGGAGCCTGCAGGTTTAATAATACATAAGTTATATCAGCATACCAAGGTGAATCTAAGAAGGCCTGGCTGATTTGTGGAGTTGCCATCTACTGTTCATTATCTAGTTCATTAATGTCTAGGGCTTGAAAATTTGTTTCAATCATGAGTTTATCCAATTCCTGTCCTTTTATAAGATTTGTGGGTTTTATTTCAATATCGTACTCCAATATAGTAGCGATCCATTTACCTCTTTTTCTCTCAATTCCATCCTGAGTTAGGATGTCTTTGACAACATCATTTGGTACATAGGCTATTACATGGGAATACAATATGTAGACTCTAAAGTCATTAATATATTTTACTAGTGCAAAAGCTTGTTTTTCCATGATTTTGTATTTTAATGGTGCATCCATAAGTGCTTTGCTAAAAAAGGCTATAGGTTTTTCACATCCTTTATCGTCCTTTTGTAGTAAAATAGTAGCTATGGTGTGTTCTGATGCAAAGGAAAATATTATAAAGTCTCTATCAAACTTGGGACTTGTAAGGACTGGTGTTCTGGTCAAAGCCATTTTAATTTCTTGGGATTTTGGCAAGCTTAGTTTCCAAAAATGTGTTGAGAATCTCTATTACTGTATCTCTGTAATACTTCAGTCTGGGATCATTTTTTGAATATTGTCCTTTAATCTGTTGAACTATTAACTCATAATATCCTAAGATAGATACCCTAATTGCTTCTAATTTCTTAACCAATTTAAGACCTAGCAACAAAGCTTCATATTCTGCCATATTGTTGGTGCATCTAAAGTTTAATCTATAGGCATGGCCTTCAGCATGGTCGTTTTCAAGATTATGCACCCAGACTCCTGCTCCTGCTCCTAATTTGTTAATTGAACTATCAAATTCTAAGTGCTAGAGGATCTCATGTTTATAATTGGTGTCAGGAGTCTCAGGAATCTGTTTAATAGGGAGATCTGGTTTTTTAGTTTCTTTCGGTTTCTCTTGGGTGTCTGGTGTGTCATTGTTCTCAAAAATTTCTTGTATTTGAACACTATATTTTTCATTTGTAATTTATTTTGATTCTGCTGCTAAAACTTCCAATTCATTTGAGGAATCACTCTCAGCATTATAAAAGATGAAAGAATCCATATCAGAGTGTACTAAGTAGATAGGGAAATTTTGGGGTTTCTCTTGGCTACTTACAACGTATTTCATTAAGGTTTCTCTGTATAGTTTCTTGGGTTGACCGAATACTGAAATAGTAGCATAAGGCATGTCTAATTGTAGAGATCCTTGAAGTTTTTCACCCCAAGACCTAGACAATAACATGCCATACTTCGGTGGAATATCAGCTACTACTATGTCCACTAAGATTGTTTTGGCAGGATATTGAACTAGTGATACACACAAGTCTTTGAATAATCCTAAACATCTGACATAACTTAAATCGAAAGAAAAGAGGTCCTTATACGACTTGGTGATGTCTAGGTCCAATTTCTCCATTACAGATTTAAGCATTAAGTTATGAGATGCACTAGAATCAAACATGGGATTATGAAGTATTTTATCATGTATGTTCAGACTTACATAGAAAGGAGGGATTCCTCCATCTACTGATTTCCCATTCACTTCAGGACCAAAAATTAATTCAAGCCATTCATCAAAAACATTTATTGAATATTCATTAATCGATATTTTGAGTGACTTGTTGATTTGGCTTCTATAGACATCATGTTTAGCCAGTTCAGACAATGGAACTGTTATTTTTAATTTGCCTACTTCAGCTTCTAGATTAAAAGGCATTTCAGTCTGAGTTCTTGCATTTCGAACAGTTGGATTCTCTTTTTCATCTATATTCTCTGTGTTTCTCTCCTTTTCAGGAGTGGGGTTATGGGTTGAAGTTGTTTCCACCTCAACTTCTGGAGGTTCTTCCACATTTCCTTTAGAGGGAATAGAAGTGGAAAGTTGTCTATTATTGGGTTGATTATCAGATACATCTTCAATAATTAGATTAGCCAGGTTAGGGTCTATTATGGAAAGAATATGTACAGGGATGGTATTGGTCTTACCTTTGTTAGGCTGCTTTATGGCTTTCTGTTTATTAGTTTCAGGAATATCTATTCTTCTGCGCCTTGGGTTATATTGTTTGTGGACTTCATAAATAGTTGTATCATATCCCTCCCTAAAGTCAAATGATTTGCCTGACTGAGTTTGGAATTGTTTAAGAATGTGAGATTCTTGATCCTCTTGAGTTAAGAAAACGTGTTGCTCATTGTTGAGTCCCATCAAATTGATTTGGGTATCTTCTGTTGGTTCATCAAAAGTTGAGGCTTCAACATAATTTTCATGGAATGGGGGCCTAAGGTTTTGATCAGGGCCGGTCTTTCCAGTGTTCTAGTTTTTCCTGAAATTTAGATTTCTCCCAATGTTTCTTGGTTGATCATCCCAAGGGGATTTCCTTTCAATTGTTTCTACTCTATCTCCTAACCTCTCCATACCTTTAATAATGGCATCTAGTTTTTGTTCAAAGGCTGAGGGTTCTTCTTTCAAAGGTATCCTTCTTTCCGCTCTGGCTCTAGCTCGTTTGGATATTAGGCTGGCTTCAATGCTGACAGCTATACTTTTCATTTATTCTAAGGTTCGAGGAGCTCTTTCCCTAAGTTGATATGCCATATTAGAATCAAAACCATCAGGGAATTTGATTAGTGCCAAATCTGGAGGAGGTCTAAGGTTTTGAAGGATAGTGTTGTAAACATTATTGAACCTAGTACAATAATCTTGTATAGTTTCTTGTGTTTCCCTCTTCAAGTTTTCATATTTTGACAAAATATGGAGAGGATCTTTTTTCTTTTCCCATCTGTTCAAGAACATTGTATAAAGGTTTTGCAGGTCATTGATAGTGTTTGCAAGGAGGGCTCTAAACCATGTTCTAACATCACCAGTTAGACTTTGAACAAACACCCTCATTCTAACATCATCGACCTCAACCTCATATATCTCAAAGTAGTCTGTCATCTTTTTAGTATGTTGTTGTGCAGTGTAAGTACCAGAGCCATCCAAAGGAGTGATATTACTTTGATAGTCTTGGGGCATAGCCCCTATATTGGCAGGTAAATTGAGGGGAGTATACCTATTTGCCACTACAATAGGTTGGGTTGAAACAACTATTGAGGTTGGTCTTGGAGTGGTGGATGGAGGGGTGGAAGGGGTGGTTTGGGGTTGAGATCTCTATGATGGTATTGATGAACTTGGAGAGGCTGAAGTGATTACAGAAAGGCTTGATGTTCCTATAGAGGTAAGTTCAGATTGAATGGAATTCTGCAAATGTCTGTCAAGATGTGAAGTGATAATCTCAAGTTGTAAATTTTCGATAAATAATGTATCATGAACTGTATGGGCTAAGCCAGATTCAGAAAAAGTTACAAATAAAGAGGTCTCAAAAGATTCATCAAAAGGTTCGTCCTCAAGGTAAATCCACTTCACTGGATAGGATCTTGATCTATATAAAGGCCGAGAATTAGCAGAACTCTCTTGGAAATCTTGTCTCCTAAGAATCCTAGGGATCAGATTAGGGTTTTTGAACACAGGTGGTGGATTTGGATTAGGGTTAGCTCCGGTGTAACGAGTCCTTTCTGAAGCTAGGTTTCTAGGTATGTTTGGGTTTTTCTCTAAATGGGTTGGACAATACAACTTCTTACAGTTTCTTTAAGAGGCTTTAGGTATCGGATTTGAACTCTCTTAAAGACTTATTTGATAAGAGGAACTGATCAACAATTTGAAACCAAATGTTCAATCCATAAGCTAGACCGGAGATAGACTGAAGCAGCATTCATTTACTTATGCAATTGCAAAGCAAGAGAAGTTCAAAGGCTAGTTGGCTAACTTCAAGCTCCGTCTGTAGCTTATAAAATGAAAAATAGTAACAAACAAATTATTCAGTTCCCCAGTAGAGTCGCCACTATGTTATCACTCAAATTTTCCTTGAAGTGGTTGGAAGAGGAAAGGGGTCCGAGGTAACCACAAACCAACTTTTAAGTAAAAATTCTAGTCAATCTGTACTAAGAGAGGGCTCTCCCTTTATGATTTAGCTTGGTTTTGAAAGACATTGGGCTAGTTGTGAAGTTTAGGAGTTTTGTTTGAATTTGGGTGGTGAGATTCAATAGCAAAGGGGTAAGACTGAGTAGTTCAGGCCATTGGGCTAATGGATTCAAAGAAGATGGCTTAACTGGACTTAGTTTCTTAACAAAAGATGGTTTCACAGGGCAAGATGATCAAACAGTGAACAAATGGCAACTTGAGATAAGTGGAATGGGTTTAAAATGGGTGAAGGGAAGTTAAGAATCCTTCAACACATTTACAGAGGGAACTTGAATGATTATTACTAAAGAGATGTTAAGAATTCTTTAATAAATAATCAAAATGAATGAACTAGAAAACAAGAACAATCAAGATTTCATTGTTTATACTAATTCAGAAAAAAACATGGAGAATAATAACGATTGAAAACATAGTGCAATCAAGCATATTCTGAATTATTCTTTTTCGTTTATCATTCAGATGTGAAATGTAGATGATATAATAAACAATGAAAACTTTAAAACAGAAGGTATATAGGACTTATTGATCCGGTGTTTGCTTCAAGAAATCTGTGAAAAGTCCTTTGCTTCAATTCTTTATCCAGCAAGCCATACAAAAGTTGGCCTAGTAGCACTTTATTCCAAAATAGTCAATATTACAGCAATGTCTAAGAATCCACCCTCAATACTCCATTTGAGGGGGTATTTATACAAAAAATCTTTACAAAAAATATCTCATAACAGAGTGAGATATATTCTAGCGTGACTAAGAGTAGGTTACAAGAAAATAGAGACAACCAGTCTTGAAGATAGGAGAAAGGCAAAATGATGTTGTGATGTTTGTTGAGCCTCAACCTTGCACTCATTTACCTGTCCTCCCAACAGCTTTTCCCTATTCACTTCTCTCTTCTGACATCATTTCCTCCATCAACTTGTTCAATTCATTGCATTATATGTCTTTTTAACATGATTTGTTGACTGTGCTAATGATTGACTGTTTGTTTAGAATTTTGGTACATGTTCAGCAATTCCGCAGCTGTTCTGCAATTCCGCAGCTGTTCAGAGATTCCGCAGCCTTTTTGTTGTTTGCTATACTCCACGTGTCTTCTCCAGGAACGAGCCACATGGGCACGTTGGTATGGATGTCTACATGGATCGTATGCTATTGGTTGGGCCAAATCAGTCACGTATGCCCCCGGTCAACGCAGGAGTACCCACGGTCAAACAGTTAAGTTCCAGACGGTGGCACGGCTCTGCGTGAGCAACTGAGACACGGAACCACAGCTGGCACTTCCTCCATGCCACGAAGACAGCAAGGGACAGGATCCAACCATAGATTTACTCCCCATGATGACCGTTTCCTCCAAACGTGCACAGAGTTGCCTGCGTGTTGCTGCGTAGTTAATTAGTTAAGACTGTAGTTGCTTAGTTTACGCAGAGGACAGTTTGTCCCTGTGCCTATAAATAAAGCGTTTGCCAACGCTTAGAGATTAGCTTTTGGATATTGTAATTGCTGTAATTGTTTTAGTTATCAAACTCTGTTTTAAAGACTGTTTCTACAACACTTTTTGACTGTATTTTGACATGCTGATTTAATATAAGAAGACTGTTTCTGCTCATCTCTGCGTAGCTGATCTTTAGCTGGTTGAGTGGATGGAGGGCCCCCATCTATCGCAACCTATGTACAGTAGCATTTAACTTTATTTTCCTGCCTTTCTTTGTTTTCATTTTCACATGTACAATAATGTATAGTTTGATTTCTGCAGTTTTTCGTTTCTTTGAACATGTATAATAATGTACAGTTTGATTTCATGCCTTTACATTTCCAGCACTTTTCAGAACTGATCAGTTTGTTTATGCAGGTGTGTTAGGAGCCCGGGATAGTGTGTTTTTATTTCTTTTTATCACTGATGGTATTTGAATTTGTCTTGTCTTAGCTGCTAGTTTTCACCTTGCTTACGCAGTTTCATTGCTAGTTTACTTTATCAAGTTTTTGACAAGTTGCCTACTAACCTTTTGATGGTCTTCTCATCATAATTGCCTAACTTTTATTGGACCAAAATATCATTGAGTGGCAGCTTGGTTTGATTAGTTTTTTTGACTCATATTACTGATTCCTTCTTAACTGTTTTTCACATGAACAATTACAGCTAGAGGCAGAGTGTTAAGAAAGAATGAAGTGTTATGATTTGTCATTTAAGTTTTGCAGCTAAAGTAGTGTTTTTCACTTTCCATTGAGTTAACATAGATGCTATTTTTGTTCTTATCAGCAGCATAGATAGTGGACTAGTGCCATTAGTCACTTTGTTTAATGCCTTGCTTTCATTCGAAGTTTCAATTCCATTGCAAGTCACTTTTCAAGCTTTCTCTTTAAAAAAGTTCTAGAAGAATTTAGTAATCACCATATACACACACGCACTCATCTGTTTATAAATCCATCACTCCATCTTAAGAAGTTAAATCAACCACAAACATCATCTAAAAACGACAAAAAGAACTAGGAAAGGTTACTTAAGTACATACTGTACATATCACTTCATCAGCTTACGAGCCCCGGGTTGACAATTAATGATAGCAATTTAGACAACACTAAATTGACCAAACATTTTGGCGCCGTTGCCGGGGAAGTGAAATTAGGTAGCCAATTCTAAAAATAAAAAAAAAAATTAAAAATTTTCAAGAAAGTGAAATTGATAACCTCTCAAAGTATGCTCTCCTCTTGCACCTAGAGTGATCTGGAGGATCAGAAAAGAGAAAGTTATTGGTTTAATAGTTTCTTAAGTATGCTCTCTTCTTGCACCTAGAGTGATCTGGAAGATCAAAAAAAGAATTATTAGCCTGACTTGAAGGAAAAAATAAAAAAAATGACATGCATAGAGCTAGATATTCTAGGGGAAGGTTTTTAGCTAGAGCCAAGAGTTCGATTTTTACAAGTCCATCTACTTCAAGGGATAGACAAGAGACACCTCCCTTATCTCCAACTGACACTCCTAGCCCTAGGGTTCCCGGAATTCAAGAAGCAGGAGTTGACTCTCCCATACCTTCCATCGAGTCTGAAAGAGATCCTTTCCTTCTTTCTCCAGAGAGGCAAATTATAATTGAAGAAGTAGAAACACCTGAAGAAGAAGTAGGGAATCCTTCTCATACACCCTTAGTAGAAGAACCAGAAGACTCTGAAGTCTCTGGGGAAACTACCATGGCAGAAGAAGAAGCACCTGGATTTGGTAGAGGTAGAGGTAGAGGAGGAGGAGGAAACAATGGAGGAGGTAGAGGTAATATTGGAGGAAATAGGGATGGGGATAACTCATTCGAATTCCCTATAGTTGATGAGGATTCCCGAGCCACCATGAAGAACATCTCACCATCTGTCCTCCCAAACTTTCATGGATCAAGGAATGAGGACCCTGAAACATTCTTATTTGAGTTTGAAGTCGTATGTAGAACTTATGACTATTTGGATGACACTCAAAAACTCAAATTGTTCCCTTCCACATTGAAAGGACAAGCTTTGAAATGGTTCATGGGGTTAGTCACTCAATCCATTAGGTCTTGGAATGATATGAAACAGACATTTTTGGATAGGTACCTGGACTATTGTATGCCCACCAACCACAAGGATGAGGTATTTAAAATGGTACAAAGAGAGGATGAGAATTTGGAGGAATTGATTGAAAGATTTCAGTATAATTTGAAAAGAGCAAAAATGAGTAACTTGGATGAAGAGACCTTGAAAGCCCTATTACTAAAAGCCATTAGAGATGAATGGATAGATCTTTTGAATATGATGGGGAAGGGAGATATATCTCAGCTTCCACTTTCTGATATAGCAGAATTATGTGTCCATCTCTCAAGGGGCAAATCAAAAACTCAAAAAGGGCCTAGAGATCCTTCTCTCCTCAGAGCAAATAAATCTGCAACTGGATCAGTAAGTAGGGCTGAAATCGGCAATATGCTTGATGAATTCAAAACTGACATCTTAGGGAGTCTTAGTGAACAATTAGACACCCTTAAGATCCACAATAAACAGAAAGCAGAAGCCGAGGCCTTGGCCATATTTTGCCCGAAATGTAGGAAGAAACATGCTTTAAGGGAATGTCCCCTGGAAGCACAAGTTGTGGAAACATGTGTAATTTGCTCAGAAAACCATGAGACCAAGGTTTGTCCTTCAATCCCTGGACTCAAAGCAGTCTTTCAAGAAGATCCAAATACACTTGAATCTCTCTGTTTTGTTGCAAGGAGACCGTGGCAGGGGCAACAAAATCAAGGGTTTAACAACTCTATGAATTTTCAACCCCAACCAAATTGGAATCCTTGGCAACAACCTTGGCCTCAACCTCAAAATCCTTTTCAAGCATGGATGCAAAGCATGCAAAATCCTTATGGGAGATTTGCTCAATTCTATCAATATCCTCCATCTTTTCAGAATCAGCAAGCTCCACAACTTCCAAATCAAAGTCAACAACTATCATTACCATTCCCTCAACAACAACAACCTTCTCCACAAAATCAAAACTCTCAACTCTTGCTCCAATCCCAACAAAAGTCAAATCAACTTCCTTCTCAGCCATTGCCAAACCCCAATAATAGGAACCCTCAAAATGCTTACATGATGGAAGGTCAACCATTCCCTACCTATATGATTGTTCCTCTCAATGAAGTACAACTCAGATCAGGTAAAATCTTAGATCAACCTTTTATAAATGTTCAACAACCAAGCATTTCTGAGGAAGAATCTCTTAGAGCTAATAAGGGTTATGAAGCATCCCTTCAACACCCAAACACTCAAACAGAAAAAGAAAAAGAAAAAGAATCAACCCCCACAACTCCCATAGTTGAGCAACCTACATCTGTGGCCACACCTCCTTTTCCTGAAAGGTTACAAATCGACAAAGGAGTGGAAAAGCAAATCTGGTTGCCTGACTATAATTTTCTAGATGAATTGAAGAATGTCTATATCAAGATTCCCTTGTTACAAGCCATTAAAGAGATTCCCATTCTAGCAAAAACAATAAAGGAGTTGAGCCTTAAAAGACCAGGAAGGAAACCAAGAGATATCAGAAGGATCCACCTGGTAGGAAAAATTGCAGACATTATGATGGGAAAGATTACCATGCAGAAATATGTAGACCCCGGTAGTCCAATTGTCAAAACACATATCAATGGGGTAGAAATACCAAATACTTTAATTGATTTAGGGGCTGCTATCAACATTATGAGTAGACAGACCATGGACCAGTTAAAGCTTCCTAACCTTCTCTTTACACCTACTTTACTGCAGCTTGCAGATAGATCAATCATTAAACCTGATGGTGTATTGGAAGACTTTCTAGTCTCCCTAGACTCTTGGGAATATCCAGTTGATTTTATGATTTTAACTCCCAAGAACAATCTAGGAGGACATTCTCTTATTTTAGAAAGACCTTGGCTGGCCACAGTTGATGCTTTCATAAGTTGTAGGTCTGGGGATATGTATATTCCTGATGGCAATTCAACAAAGAAGTTCAATTTGTATCCTCCAGCGAAAGCAATTACAGAAATAGGAGATAATGAGTGGGTTGATGATGAAGATACTATACAACCTGTCTTTACCATTTCTGAGATTAGTGAAGATAGTCAAATTCTGAATACATTAGAAAATTTTGAACCATCTTCAGAATATGACTCTACACAATTTCAGTTGGATTCTGACATAGAGTGTCTATCATCTAGACAAATGTCTCTTTTCTCTATGGAAGAATTTGGTAGTTCTGCCATTGAAATCTTTCCAGGAAAAACATTAAACATTAACAAAAACTTGGAAAAATTCCAACAGGAAGCGCTAACCAAAGTCTTGCAAAGACATTCTACTGCTTTTGCATGGGAGTATACCGACATGAAAGGTATTGACCCTAAGACTTGCATTCATCACATCTACATTGAGGAAAACAGTAGACCAATCAGACAACCTCAAAGAAGGATGAATCCAAATCTTAGGGAGATAGTGAAAGAAGAGCTCTAGAAGTTACTCAATGTAAACTTCATTTACCCTATTTCAGATAGCCAATGGGTTTCTCCCTTGGTCATAGTACCTAAAAAGAACGGTAAATGGAGGGTTTGCATTGATTACAGAGAATTAAACAAAGCAACCTTGAAGGATCACTTTCCTTTGCCCTTTATTGATCAATTATTAGATACTTTAGCAGGTAAAAAGTTTTTCTCATTTTTGGATGGTTTTAGTGGTTACAATCAAATTCAGGTAGCACCTGAAGATCAAGACAAAACCACATTTACTTGTCCTTGGGGAACTTTTGCTTACCGAGTACTTCCTTTTGGATTATGCAATGCACCCGCTACATTTCAAAGGGCTGTACTAGGAATTTTTTCAGATCTAATTCATGATTGTGTAGAGGTCTACATGGATGATTTCACAGTTTATGGTAACACATTTGAAGAAGCACTAGAAAATTTGGAAAAAGTTCTAATTAGATGTAAAGAAACAAATCTTTCATTAAGTCATGAAAAGTGTTTTATGATGTTTACTGAAGGAATTGTTTTAGGACATCATATTTCAGGAGATGGAATTAAAGTTGATAGATCCAAAGTAGAAGTCATCTCCAAGTTACCTGTTCCAAATTGCCAGAAAGATGTTGGAAGTTTTCTTGGGTTTACTGGATATTATAGAAGATTTATTGAAAACTTCACTAAAATAGCATCTCCTCTTTTCAAATTACTTACCAAAGACTGTGAGTTCAAATGGGATCCTGAGTGTCAATCTGCCTTTGAAACTTTAAAAACTAGAATATCTGAAGCACCCATTTTAAGAGGGCCAAATTGGAAACTCCCTTTCCACATTTCTACTGATGCTTCAGATACAGCTCTAGGAGCTGTTTTGGGACAAAAATATTTGGTCCCTTATGCCATTTATTACACCAGTAAAAATTTGACTCCCACCGAGTTAAATTACACTGTGACTGAAAAAGAATTCTTAGCCGTTGTTCATGCAATCAACAAGTTTAGACACTACATAACCGGCTATGAAACTTTTGTCCATACTGATCACTCCGCAATTAGATATCTCATGAACAAACCTATTACTAATGGCAAAGTTACAAGATGGCTTTTACTTTTACAAGAATTCAACATTACTGTGTTAGATAGACCAGGAAAACAAAACACAGTAGCTGATTTCTTGTCTAGAATCCAAAACACTAACGAATATTCTCCTGTAGAGGATAAGTTTCCAGATGAATACTTGTTTGCAGTAACTACCAAGACTCCTTGGTATGCAGATATTGCTAATTATCTAGTTATAGGGAAGCTACCTCCACACTTATTTCCTAATGAGAAAAGGAAAATCATTCAGGAGAGTTCACATTATTCTTGGATTTCTAATGAATTGTTCAAAACAGGGCCAGATTGTATGATCAGAAGATGTGTTCGGGAAGATGAAATGCCTGACATCCTTAAGGCATGTCATGATGAACCATGCGGCGGACACTTTGCTGACAAGAGGACAGCCTATAAAATCCTTTCTTTAGGATATTATTGGCCTTCTCTCTTTAAAGATGCAAAGCAGTATGTTAGAAGGTGTGACAGCCGCCAAAGAGTTGGGAGACCAACTCCTTCAAATGAAATGCCACTACAGCCACAGGTATGCATCGAACCCTTTGAGAAATGGGCTCTAGATTTCGTTGGACCTATTAATCCACCATCTAAGCAAAAGAAGTACATATTGGTTTGCACTGATTATGTTACTAAGTGGGTAGAAGCCAAGGCATTGCCTTCTGCCACTGAAAATTCAGTTGTTCAATTTCTTTTTGAGGATATTTTTACTCGTTTTGGTGTCCCAAGAGAAATTGTGACAGATCAAGGAAGCCAATTTACATCTAAATTGATGGAGAAGCTGATGGAGGAATACAAAATCAAACACAGAACATCTACTCCATACCATCCGCAATCAAATGGTCAAGTGGAATCTACAAATAAAGTCCTTGAAGGCATTATCACCAAGACTGTTCATCTTCATAGAAGAGATTGGGCGGAAAGGCTTCCTGAAGCCTTATGGGCCTATAGAACTACATGGAGGAACACAACAGGACATTCTCCCTATGAACTTGTTTATGGGAAAGAAGTCCTGCTCCCCATTGAGTTCCAAATCAAGACCTCCAAGATGGCAGTTCAATTGGGGATGAGCCTATCAGAAGCTCAAAAGCACAGAATGGACCAGCTAAATGAGCTAGATGAAATAAGACAAGATGCAATTCTAAGGACCAATCTAGTTCAGCACCAAAGAACTAAATGGCATGATCGACACATCAAAGAAAGAAAGTTTCAGAAGGGAGATTGGGCACTATTGTTTGATTCCAAGTTTAAGGACTTCAAAGGAAAATTTCAAACTCATTGGCTTGGGCCATATGAGATTGATGAAGTCTTTAAAAATGGAGCAGTTCGAGTGAAGACCATTGATGAGCTTCAGACTCCTCTCATTGTGAATGGCCATAGATTGAAAGTCTACCACAAGCCACTCTCAAGGGAGGAATTTGTTAAGTTGTTCCAAGAAGATTCTGCAATGAGGCTAGTGGAGAAGAATTCTTCTCCCCCATCAGCCTGATCTTTGTTTCTTTCAGTTAAAAAAAAAAAAAAAAAGAAAAGAAAGAAAAAAAATCTCTTGTATAAGCCTGTAAACCAATCTTGGATTGGCAGTCTTATGCAGAAAATATGAAGTGAAAATCAGGGTCACCTGACACTTTATATTTTCTCTTTTTCTGTCCATCTCATCCATCTCATCATTTTCATTCCACTCCATTTTCTTTCAGTCCATTCATTCCATCTCATTCTCACCAATAAAGTCCCTCTCAGGACTATTCCATTCAGTCAAGTTGTTTTAATCCTCTTTGTGCAGGCAGAAAAGTGTTGCTGCAATTTCCACAGCTAGGAGCCAATTCCGCAGCTGATATCAAGATTCCGCAGCTAATACACTCTGTTCCTGCAACAAAAACAAACTCTATTTCAAAAAGAAAAATCTGCAGTCAAAATCACCAGCATCATTAAAAGAGCAAGGACACATGGCATATACAAAGGCAGCAATAAATCAAAGGTTAGGGATCAAAATGCAATTACACGAAGGTATGTTCTAAATTTCTAACTAACAGTTATATCATTTATGTATGGTTTTCAGATTATGGTAGGAGGCACGTAATGTAATGATTGACAAGATCCCCGTCCACTCCTCATAATCCTCATCCATTACGCTGCGTAATCCACCTCACCACCTTCCTAACGGTTCCCTAATCGCTGTGATTTGAACTTAATACGGCCTGCTCTCTCTCATTAATTCTTCGTACCAGAGTGACGTGTATTGTTGTACCACGGCTCTCCAATTGATCATTCCGCAGCCAAGTGTACGCAGCCACCCGACGTTCAGGGATTTGGCCGTTGTATCCTCTACCCATAACTCTGCTTCTCGCATGCATAACCTCATCTTCGCATTGTTATCTACACCCTCACCGTTTCACTCTCAGTTTCATTCATCACGTTGTTTCACCGTGAACATACTCTGTTCTATTCCTCACCTCTCCGCTCAAAACCCTGACCACCAGTCTCGTAATTGCATCACGGCCATTCTGCTGTAGCCGTAATACCACTGCTGACCATTCTGCTGTAGCCGTAATACCCACTGCTGAGCACTGTTTTTCCCGTATAGCTCTCTCTCCAGTATTCAAACAACGCTGTCAGAGTAGCAAGAGAGCTGGTAACCGAAATGGGCAAGTTATTAAGAGCAGAGCCGGAAGGTTCTAAGTTTTTAGACGGTTACCCACAAACGAAGAATGCCCTGCAGAAGGCCAAGTGGTTAAAATTTATTCAGAAGTTCAAAGGATATCACAAGGAAGTCACCAAAGCCTTTGCTCGGTCGTTTGATGGAAAAACAAATACTGTGGAGATTGGAGACCTACAATTCACTGTCACAGAGAGCAGCTTGGCTCAAGCAACTGCTTTGCCTCGTACTGGGGAACGTTGGTTCAAAAATCGAACTGTTGAAGGCCAAGAGTGGAAGAACATGTTGAAAAATCCAGGTATGGATACCACTATCTTCACCAAAGGAATACCTGTAAGTGTCATTAAAAAGGAATGGACTGCCTTACTTTTGCTAGTTCAGAAATTTTTAACATGTGAAGGCAGATTTGGTATAATGTATGTTTATCATACAAAGATAATGATGCATTTTATGGGTGAACATACCATCAATCTTCCTTATTTCTTGCTAGCTAGTCTGAAAAAAATGAGTGCCACTGTTCAGAAAAACGTGGGAAACATTGAGCCCCACCTATATCACCATGGACTCATTAAAATCTTGATTGAGGAGCAGTTAAAAATCAGAAAGGATACATGGGAGAAATTCCTTGTTAGAAACCATTTTCAAGAGGCAACAGAAGCCTCTAGTAGCTCTCCTAGGGTGCCAAAAAGAAGTAGAAGAAAAGGGAAAGAAATAGTTACCCAAGAAGAGACTGCTGCCCAAGACACTGCTGTAGAAGTTGAAGAAACTGCCCAAGAAATTGTTACAAAAACTCTTCAAGAAATTTCCCAAGAAACTGTTCAGGAAACTATTCAAAAGGAAAAGAAAAAGGGAAGCAGAACAAAAAGACAAAAGGAGGATAAAGGGAAAGCTATTTTGCAAGAGTCATACCCTTCACCTGAACCTTCAAGTGAAGAAGATACCCAAACATTAGCTCATAGGCTTGCTCAGCTTCATGAAACTGCCAGCTCCAAAAAGAAACAAAAGCAAAAACAGCAAGAACCAAAAAGTACTAGCCTGCAAGTAAGGAGAAGCAGTAGACTTATACAGAAGAAGAGTGTGACTAAAGAGAAACAGTCCCATTTCATTGATTTGGGCACACCTGAGAAGACTCCAATTCGGCTAGCTATTGAGCTAAGTCCTCCAAGAGAGGAAAGTCCTTTCCAGCAAGAGAGAGAAAGCAGTTTTCAAGGATTTGAATTTAGGCCAAGACAAACACCTGACATTGACCCTGTCCAGCAGAAGGCATATGATTATTTGGAAACATTAGAGCAATCTGTTGCTGGCCCTAGTACTGTCTTGCCCCTTGAACAGCAGGTTCAATCTTTGAAGCAAGAAGTATTTGAGCTAGAGGTCCTAAACCGCCACATCAAACAGGAAAACGAAGCACTAAAAGAACAGAGAAACGTGGACAAGATGATCCACGATAACACAATGCTTCATTTGGGTCTTTGGCAAAGAAAGAACAGGAAATTGAAGAAGAAATGCAGGAAATTGAGCAGAGCCTTGGTCAACTTGAAATTCAGGTGCTTGGTTAGGAAACCAAGAACAAATTTGGCAACAGGAAGGAAAAGGAGAAGGTTGGATGTCTTGGCAGAGGCATCTGAACATATGAACTGAAAGATTATTACAAAATTTTGGTTGCATGAGGACATGCAACACCCTCACAGTGGGGGTATGTTGAGCCTCAACCTTGCACTCATTTACCTGTCCTCCCAACAGCTTTTCCCTATTCACTTCTCTCTTCTGACATCATTTCCTCCATCAACTTGTTCAATTCATTGCATTATATGTCTTTCTAACATGATTTGTTGACTGTGCTAATGATTGACTGTTTGTTTAGAATTTTGGTACATGTTCAGCAATTCCGCAGCTATTCTGCAATTCCGCAGCTACTCAGCAATTCCGCAGCTGTTCAGAGATTCCGCAGCCTTTTTGTTGTTTGCTATACTCCACGTGTCTTCTCCAGGAACGAGCCACATGGGCACGTTGGTATGGATGTCTACATGGATCGTATGCTATTGGTTGAGCCAAATCAGTCACGTATGCCCCCGGTCAACGCAGGAGTACCCACGGTCAAACAGTTAAGTTCCAGACGATGGCACAGCTCTGCGTGAGCAACTGAGACACGTAACCACAGCTGGCACTTCCTCCATGCCATGAAGACAGCAAGGTACAGGATCCAACCATAGATTTACTCCCCATGATGACCGTTTCCTCCAAACGTGCACAGAGTTGCCTGCGTGTTGCTGCGTAGTTAATTAGTTAAGACTGTAGTTGCTTAGTTTACGCAGAGGACAGTTTGTCCCTGTGCCTATAATAAAGCGTTTGCCAATGCTTAGAGATTAGCTTTTGGATATTGTAATTGCTGTAATTGTTTTAGTTATCAAACTCTGTTTTAAAGACTGTTTCTACAGCACTTTTTGACTGTATTTTGACATGCTGATTTAATATAAGAAGACTGTTTTTGCTCATCTCTGCGTAGCTGATCTTTAGCTGGTTGAGTGGATGGAGGGCCCCCATCTATCGCAACCTATGTACAGTAGCATTTAACTTTATTTTCCTGCCTTTCTTTGTTTTCATTTTCACATGTACAATAATGTATAGTTTGATTTCTGCAGTTTTTCGTTTCTTTGAACATGTATAATAATGTACAGTTTGATTTCATGCCTTTACATTTCCAGCACTTTTCAGAACTGATCAGTTTGTTTATGCAGGTGTGTTAGGAGCCCGGGATAGTGTGTTTTTATTTCTTTTTATCACTGATGGTATTTGAAGTTGTCTTGTCTTAGCTGCTGGTTTTTACCTTGCTTACGCAGTTTCATTGCTAGTTTACTTTATCAAGTTTTTGACAAGTTGCCTACTAACCTTTTGATGGTCTTCTCATCATAATTGCCTAACTTTTATTGGACCAAAATATCATTGAGTGGCAGCTTGGTTTGATTAGTTTTTTTGACTCATATTACTGATTCCTTCTTAACTGTTTTTCACATGAACAATTACAGCTAGAGGCAGAGTGTTAAGAAAGAATGAAGTGTTATGATTTTTCATTTAAGTTTTGCAGCTAAAGTAGTGTTTTTCACTTTCCATTGAGTTAACATAGATGCTATTTTTGTTCTTATCAGCAGCATAGATAGTGGACTAGTGCCATTAGTCACTTTGTTTAATGCCTTGCTTTCATTCGAAGTTTCAATTCCATTGCAAGTCACTTTTCAAGCTTTCTCTTTAAAAAAGTTCTAGAAGCATTTAGTAATCACCATATACACACACGCACTCATCTGTTTATAAATCCATCACTCCATCTTAAGAAGTTAAATCAACCACAAACATCATCTAAAAACGACAAAAAGAACTAGGAAAGGCTACTTAAGTACGTACTGTACATATCACTTCATCAGCTTACGAGCCCCGAGTTGACAATTAATGATAGCAATTTAGACAACACTAAATTGACCAAACAATGTTCCTTTTCTTGATGAGTGTGCTAGAGGCGGGACCTATGATTTGGTTTGCTGTTATCTTCTTTAGTAACTCTATGCTTGCTGCCCTATTTTGACTGATACTCTTTACCTATTCTGATACACTTCGACCTGTTTGACCTTTGTTCATCTCTGTTTACCTTTATTCATTTTACCATAGTAAATAGCTCAAAATTTACATTTTACCAGATATAAATTTACAAAATTTCCAACATGTCTTCCCACAATTTTTGCTCTAGTAATTTGTGTTTCTGAAGTTTCCTCAGAGTTTCATTCATCCCTATATATCTGAAAAAGTTAGGCTAGATTGGGAACAAGTGCTTTATCTCATGCTCAACATAGAATAAGTTCTCTAAGCTGTCATAGAGAACTCGGCCTGTGGGGAGTGCTTTTATTCCTGATGCACTTGTTGATGAACTAGCTTGATTGCCAGCATACTTATTCAATTTGCTTACATAATCTACATGCTTCATTAATCTATCATTAATGACTAAAGGACTTGGTAGCCCTTTATTCTGCAAAATAGTGAACTTGTCCATAAAAGAATTAATTTCCACCTGCATATCTTGACATCTTCTCTCCAAATTTTAGCACCCTTTTGATTTCCAAAATAGTGTATGTCTTGTCTGCAATGCCAAGTTGCTCCAGTTGTTCCTTAGTTCTGTTATTCAAAACATGTATGAGCCAGTTGGCTTGATCAGGAATTTGTCCTAATAGAGCTTTTGTCTTTTGAATTTCTCCCTGTGATGCTTTAACTAGATCAATATGTTCATAGATTACTTGGATGGATGGCCAAACATCATTTATGGACTGTTTGATGTTGGCCCAAAGAATGTTCTTGATCTCTGCAAGAGGTTTGTCCAAACTGAGATCTTTTTCTAATGTTTTCACTTTATTTTCTAATGCTTTGATCTCCCTTTTTTTTCCACAACATTTATTTTGGAGACATCATAATTTCTTTCTACCTTAGCCAATTGCTCTTTTACCCATTTTAATTCTGAAACTTGTAATCTCATTTCTTCCATTGCCTTTATCAATTCCTCAGTGCTCAAATTAGCACTGCTACCTTGTCTTGTTCCTGTTGTTGCTGTACCTGTGACCATCTCTGCTCTAGCTGTTGGGATGTTTGGAGCTAATGTTGTTCCAAGTGTAGAAGGGACTATTGTTGAGACTATGGGGATTACATCAGGAGGCTGAGAGGTCGACTCTCCCTGCTTGTCCTTCAGTGCTTTTTCTAGTGCCTGCTCTATGTCATTTAATCTTTCATTGAGTTTCAAGAGGAGATCCATCATCTCTTCTTCATATTTCTATTTTATAACCTCAGCAGTCTATGGATGCCTTGAAGGAGGTAGCTTTAGCTGTTTCCTCAAGGCAGCAATGTCTTCTTCTTTCTTCTTGATTAGAGCTTCTACACCTTTTACATCTTTGGGATCATGTCCCAATCCAATGATGATTTCTTCTAATGATTTTATTCTGTTATCCTTAGCCAGGGAGGAGGCTTTTTCTAAGTTTAGTTGGGCAGTTGTATTATCCAAAGAATTTTGTAGCCTGTGAGCCATCAATGCTTTACTAGTTAAGGTAGAATAGACCATTTCTCCAGTTTGCTTGTGAAGTTCAATCTGATCCAAAGGATTAATATCCTTAGCCAAGACTTCTAGATTTGTTTTGATATAATCTAACGCTATTTGAGGTTTCTGAACCATTGGCTTGAAGTAGCTCATTATCATCTTGCCCTCTTGAATGTCATAGGTTGACATCAATCTCTGCTGGTTTGTGGGGGCCATTCTCAAATACTGATTGTAAATTTGAAGTCTTACTGGATCATTTTTTGCTTTTATTTCTATGAATTTCTTCTTGATATCCAAGGCCTCTTTACTTTTTGGCCTAGTGGATGACACTTCTGCACTGTGTTGTCTTTCTAGCTGCTGCCTCTGTGAGCTGGTGGATGTTCCTCCCAATGGGGAGGTTTGCTAGCTAACTATCCTTTCAACTCCTTGACTATCTATAGTTTCTTCAATAATGTCCTCTTCTGAAAGAGGATTTAGTCTTTGCCTCTTTGTCCCAAATTTGCCTGTAGGTCCACTGATGGAGGTAGTGGTTTCCCTGTCCCTCTTTTTATTTCTTTCCTCAGTTAGAGGAGTTTGTAAAATTGGACTTTCTGCTACTTTAGTTTGAGCTGGAGGAGTTGGAACTCGACCATGTTCTTTGGAAATTCCAGGCTAATCTGTCATTGTAGGTTTTTCTATGGTCATTACTTCCTTTCCTTTGGATGTTCCTGTGGCTAGTATGTTGACTTCCTGTGGAGGCTGTTGAGAAGTTCTAGCAATGGATGTACTAATTGCTGATTTTTGAGACAACTTGAATGGTACCTGCCCAAAAGAATCCAAGTCAAGGGTTTTCCTAAGATCTCTCATAGCATTTTCCATATTGACCTGCTCACTATCATGCTCTACTAGGGTACCTTCCCTCCAGTCATCCATATTTGCATATTTTTCAATTTCTGGAATTCTATGATGAATATAAGGGGACAACCTGTTCTTCATTCTCCTATCACATATAAAACTGTTGGGATCATATGATTTCCATTCAAAACTCTTTTGTAACTTAAGTTGTTCTTCTAGAATTTTTTCTGCTTCTTTCCATGCTTCCCTAGTGTTGTAGACAAAAGGGCCTAGCTGGTTCTTTATTATAGGCTGAGCTTTCTTTTTGACATTACAAAAATGGATTAGGTTGGAATTTATCATTTGTCTAAAATATTCCAATGAAAGGAGTCTCATTGGAACATATTTTGGCAGCTTAAATGGGTAGAGTTCACATCCATAGATTCTGATTTTTGTGTGATTCTTATATAAGTACCAGTCACCTATCCTGTACTGCTTGGAGAGCTGGAGGATTTTTTTCATGTCACCATTGATCTTGGGAGGGGGAACTCCTGTTAACAAAGTGGTTGTTGGATGTACAAATAGGTCAATGAACTCATTATAAGTGTAAGGGGTCTCAAGGGATCTATGGAAAATGGGGCTCCAAAAAATGACAAACCTTGGATTGCCTCTAGTATCGAATTTCTTGACAGGGAAAGGGAAGTTGTCTGGCTGGTAATACAACAGAAGATGGTATATGAAAGTAGTGTATTTGAAGAATCCTTCATTGTCTAGTCTTATGAATTGGTCATGAATTTTTTTGGCAATATAAGAAGCATAATCATATTTAACAGTAGGGGGTTGTCCAGGAGTAAAAATAGACAATAATACCAAGGTTATTTCATCAACATACTCTCTGGAGTTGAACCCCATGATTGAGGCTATCACATCAATAATGATCTTTCCTGTATCTATAAAGAGAACTTTTAGGTAAGGAGGTGGGCCTTTAGGCTGATATTCAGGGTCCATGAACATTTGATAGATTCGAGTAAGTTCAGCTTGAGACAATTGGTGAACTTTTTCAAGTAATTATCCCATAGAGAGGGGAGTAAGAGCATGACTGGAATGGAATTGCAGGATTTTATTGATGGACTGAGTAGTTATGGGAAAAAGGACTTCTTGGCTTGGGGACAAGACTGCTATTTTTGTAGCATCATAATTAGCACAGCAATGATGAATGATATCTGGGAAAACATGAACTACAGGGAGGAAGTACATAGGAAGATTGGATTCCCACAATCCTAAAATGTCAGAGCCATTAAGATAGCTATCCCTGGCTTGGAAAAAGATCTTAAGGTGGTTTTCATTTCCTGATAAGTCTTTTATCTGAAAATCTTTATCAGCCATGGGCAGATAATCCAAATATTTGTGAGGAGCGTTCATGGGTGCTACATTCAGAGCTATAGGGGTTTCCATATTTGGTTCTTGTGGTTTCAAAATGGAATTCAGGATTTCTATGGGAAAATAGACCAAACAACAGGTTTGGGGACTTTTATAACAACACAGACTGTTTTTAGACTTGAATTTGGCCCTCTCTGGTAGAATTTTCAGTAGAAAACCGAAATTACAGGGTTGCAGGGTAAACTGGATAAATACTCGTGTTTAGGAGGTAAATTGTATACTAGTAGGTTGGATGATAGGCTGCGGAGCGCGTCACTGTAAATTTTCTGGTCAGGTGGTGGCTGGGAAATTGGAACAATTGACTCGGATGTTGTTTTGCATGGGAGCACGGGTCACAGCATATTACAGTGAAAATGACACTTTGTTTGTTTATTTAACAAAACTAAGGTTGGCGGGTCTTTTTTGGTTTTATCGGGCATATGACATAAGTGGGATGTGATGTTTTGTTGCTTGCAGATGGTGGTAAGTGGTTTGTATCGCACCTCTTTTAAGGTTGGGCAGTTTTGGGCCGGAGGCGAAGGAGCATATGGACAGTGCGACACGTGGCCCGAGTACAGCTGGAAAATTGCCTGGTGATCGCGAGTTAAAGCGCGGTCACCAGGGGGGATGCGATATCATCATTAACCGTTGGATGCAAAGGGGATTGATCGGACGGCAGACGGGCGTGGGACATGGCGGAGCATTAATTGTAGCAGGCCCGACACAATAAACAATGTTTTTTAATTGTATTGGGGGGATTGTGATTGGATGAGGGGAGTTTATTAGTTAACCAAGAGGGTTAACTAATCCCGTTGTCTTGCGGCAGGGAGGGTTCTTAATGAATTACAAATTAATTCATTAATTCCTTTTAAATGATGCTTATGGTTGTATATTTAACCGTGGCGGGAATAATAATTGGGGATTTTATATAGTTAAATAATACGGGAAGGGTAAATGTTTATTCAAGAGTTATATACTATTAGTTAAAGTTAATATGACGATGAAACGGAAAGCACCAAGTTAAACATTTCATGTATATATTCTAACTTAGGCTAAAGTGAAAGGTGGTTTATGAAGTATTGTGCATTATTCCTAAGTAAAATAGGATTTTACTTAGGAAAATTTATGAAATGAAATAAACGGTTTATGAATGAGTCTAAGTACTTAGGCTTTTAAATCATTAGGCCGAGGGTCCGGTCCCTCCAAAAGTCAGAGAAATGCTCTGAGCCCCTTTGATTTTCAAAGACTTTAATACTTTAGGGGGAATTAGTGAAATCTTTAGGGAAAAATGTGATGGGAAGTTAATAATTTAACCTTGTTTTGCTTGTACTACATCAAGTAAAATGTTTGCCTTGTACTTGTGATAAAATAGGAAATTAACACATTTCAAAGACATTATCCATCACAAGTAATTCTGCAACACCATCTACCTACCCTAACTACTTTAACCTAGAATTTTTTCTTCTTTATTTGGGTGCACTTGGACTGGCAAACCCTTATCACACTTTTTCTTTTGCATATGGAAGTCTATCTAAATCTAACCTTATTACATCCAATGGATTAGTTTAAACTGTTGAGCTCCTTTTATTTACTCTACCTACCTACTTATTTCCCGAGATTAAACAGTTTGGTCAGATTTTATTCTTTATCTCTATAGCATGAAATTGAAAAATGAATGAGCCAAGTTTAAGCAGTTTGACTCTTCATCAATTGTGGCATAAGATTGACAAGCTACACACAATTGCTTATTACAGAAAATGAAATAGTAGTGGCATTTAGACTTGCACACTTTCCTGGTCTATTTTTTTTGGGGTTCATTTCTTCTCATTTTTTGACCATTTTATTCTTTTCACCCTTTGATTTTTATTTTAGGGTATACCCTCTTTACATTTTTTAAATTTCTTGATTTTTTGGAAAATATGGAAACCTTTGCAACAAGAAAATGTATGAACATATTATAGAGCTCATCAAGTCAATCATGAAAAATGACACCTATTGGTATAGGATCATAACACGTGGAGAATCCCTACCTTCCATTATTGTGGTCAGCCTCGTGCACTTTACTACTTGCAATGCACTACCCTCGTCACTACGTTTGGCGATATCTGGTCCAAGCCAAGGATGATAATACACACCTTGCCTTATCATCCTAGTTTTCTTGGCAAGCAACTCTTCCTTTATCTCGTCCTCCATCTTCTTGACCTCCGCTTCCATCAAAGTGCTTTTCTCTCTTAACCGTACCCTTTCTTTTTCAAGTTCACAGAGTCTAAAGTTTCCCTGTCAGATTTCTTCCTCAAGTCCTATCTGTTCTGCCTCTTGCAGTCGTGTGATTCTTTCTTTTCGGGTTGCACGAACTGTTGTAGCTACGGGTGCTGTCATGTGTGGACTAGGCTTCTCATGCTCCATAGGGATTATAGCCCCTGCTTAATTCTTCAGCTTCAGAAGTGCTTGCGCGGTTAGGAATTTATACATGGTCCTATAAGCCCATAGAACTACTGGTACGCACAGGTCCTAGTCAGTGCATCACACATGGTGGACCATGTTTGGCACTTAACACACCTTATCAAAGGCTTCCCCGTAAATAATCTTTGGTGCGCTTGGTATTATCATAATTCATTGTTCACACCCTCATCTTGCCCACTCCTACTTGTTGTCCCTGTTTACTATCGTGAGGACAGTGTGCGTTTGTACAAGTTGCGTACCATACGCCTATACCCATCTGGAGAGGTGGGTACGCAGCCTGTTTCGTCCATCATACCCGACTTCCATCCACAGCTGAGGCTTCCCAAACCATATAATAATCCCCCTTCTACATTCACATCAGTCCTCAAAATGTTGCTAGCGCGTACCCCACCACCTTGCGAGCGTAGCGCGCAGTGCCCATTTCATAGCATCGAACTGTTGTTGTTCTGGCACCTCGCTTTCAAATTTGTTCAGGAATTCACCCACTTCACCTAACTCGTCATACATAGGCAGATCCCTTACCTTTATTGTCACGTAATGCAATGATCTTACCATCATGTTGCAATTAAGCGTGGTTACATCGTGTAACCATTTCTGCCATCGTTCAATTTCCTCATTCGAATCTAATATGCAGGAGCTTTGGCGCTCCCACGAAATCCTTCCATCTGCTAAAGGATTCACCCAATCCTGTTACTAAGTGGTTATCTTGTAGATACGGTCTAGATCGTGGTCACTCTCATCGTCATGCATTGGCTTTGTGTAGCACGATCCTTTCGCAGGGTCTAAAGGTACCACTACGCGCAGTGACTTTTCTCAAAAATCATTTTGCGCTTCTTCATATTTATCATTGTGCTCATGTCAGTGGCCCAATCTATTCCCAGTGGTGCGGGATAGGGATTTCTTTCATCGATAATCTTTATCACTTCGAAATCTGCCAGTGTGCTTGCACCTTCGATATCTACCGCTATTCCCTACAATCTTCCCATTGGTAGGATCTTCTGTTGGTTGGCCATTCGCAATTCAATAGGAGACCATTGCAATGCGGGCCTACCTTTGTGCTCCCATGTCTGCTTTGGTAGTACGTTCGCATCTGATCCTAGTTCTGAATCACTTGATCCATTTCATATTCCTCGATTTGCGCAGTCAATCTCATCTCCCTTCTTGTTTGCGTTGTGTGCTTCTCAAGCTTCCAGACTACGTGTAGTTCTCCTGACCCGACGCACCTAGTGATGAGTTCCTGTAGTCCCTTTACAGCCTTGTTGTCATGCAATAGCTTCATGCATGTCTCCAGAAAGGTAGTAAGCATTGAAGGGTCCATCTCCGGTTCTAGTTTGTCTTTACCACCTGAAGTGGAGGCCTCCCTGAAGCTCTTCTTAGCTTCCATGAATGTCTCCCTCACATGCTCTAAATCGAACTCTGGTTCCTTTGTTGGAGCCTTGCGAACCCAAACACTCTCTTCAGGTTGCTTGCCCTTTTCATCTCCTGTCATGATACCACTTCGAAGCATGATGTTTACATTCCAGTCCTCTTCGCACAACTCAGACCTCATCATTTGTGGGTTCTAAGTCGGGGTAGGCTAGAGTATTCCTTTATCGCGCAACCTCGCTATCAATGTAGGGCAGTGCTCCATCTCATGATCAAACTAGGTACAATATAAACATGATGCTCGTGTCAAATTTGTACAATCGTGGGCATAATGCCCTGGCCCTCTGCAATTGTAACAAATCAGCTATCCGCGACCCCTTCCTGGTCCCATTCCACCTCGACCTTCTCCGTGCCCCTGAAATCTAGTGTGCGCCATCCCTTCATTTTGATCGAGGGCTCGCGTTTTAGTCTAAAATTTGTAGGTAGGAGTTTGATCCATCATCGGTTCATAACTTCTACAGGTATGCCTATCATAGCCCACTGACCTACAGAAATTATAGAATAGCTGCTAGGACGTCTGCATATATTTCTGTAATAGATGACAATTATCTGTAGTGTGCTTCCCTCCTATCTAAAAAATCGCACACCATAATTTAGGCACCACTATTGGTCCCGCTTGTGCCTCTGGTCTCATTGGCATCAGCCCTCCTCCCACCAAATTGTTCGCGAAGACTGGAAAATTGTCCTTATCATGTCCCTAGCCTTTGCACTTTATGCACCATACCTCCTCGCACGCCTCTGAGCAATTTGTCCTGACCTGTTTCAAACTCTGCATTTCTAGACACAAATTTTTCAGTTGTGCATGGATTTGTTGGACTCCCAAGCTAGGATCTTGTATGAGGATCTCGTGCAGTCTCATTGCAATCTCCAAAGCATCGGCCTGGGTGGATAACTTCTGCTGTGACATCGCCATCCTTAGATGAGGCGTTAGTGATGCTACAAACCATGCGCGGTGTTTCCCATCCGTCAAGGTCATGTTAGCTTCGCGAATCATACCCTTTAGTCTCTGATCCAACTCCCAGGGTTTCTCACCAGGAAGCATCGTGATTTCCTTAAACCCGATAATCGATTGCGTCTCTAATTTTGGCCTACTAAATTCCCTGTTTAGCGTGGCTTGGATATCCGTGATCCCCTTGTTTGGATTGTCATTAGAAAGCTTAATGTACCATGTCAGTGTGTGATCCTGCAACATGATTACCAGCATTTCCTTCTTTATTTTGTCATCTGTGACTCCTTGCGCTTCCCATACAGCCTTTACCACGAACCAAAGTGGTCCAGATCTTCATTCCCTACTCCTTTGAACACCGTCAACTTTATTGTGCTCGCCATTTTGAACTATGGTGGTGGATGTGGTGTGGGAAGAGATGGGAGTGAAGATGGTGAAATTGGTGGTGGTGTAGGTGGAGGTGGTATGCACAGAATTCGCTGCCTTACCAGACTGATTGCACTTATTGGTGAAACTTTTGCGAGCTCTTCCTCGCTTTCTCGCCAAGGCAAAATCAAGGGGCTATTCTCTATATCTGCACTACCTTCATTTCTATAGATCCTCCCACTTCGTGTAGCCCCAAACATCAATTTATTCACATAACCCGCTTTTCACATAGTAGCATTTTAATCCAAGTGTTCAAAGATTTAACGTACTTACCTCGCGGTCCTTTGAGGAAGCTTCGTTTCGCCTCATTGTAGCTAACTGACGTGTCTACCACTAATTTGGTGATAAACCCTCCTATAATTCAATCGATCCAATGGTCCACAGCACGCGAGATCTTATCTTTCGAGGCTTCTAGTCTGTGCACTAACTCTAGAGTTCACACAATCAGTTTGTCGAGCCTACACCTTCCTTGATTGTCTGCTAGTTTCGCGATCCACTTGTACAACTCCGAAGGGAAGGATACAAAGAAAATTTCATGAATTTCCATATATAAGTACCACTCTAACGATTGTTCCTTCGATACTCACGGATTCTTGTTTTCCTGTGCCGCGAACTCATGAATTTTTCTATCCAACCACCCTTCAGTTTATTTCTTTGTCATATTCCAGTGACACGACATCAGACATCTCTTATGAAAATCCCGGTCCTGGCAATCGAACCATTTGTTGGCTTGTTGGGGCCTGAACCACGTTCAGAGGTGATTTAGCCAAACAAATCCCGGTACTACTGGCCCTTTCGGCAACAGTCCGCGAAGCTGTTATAGACATTTTTGGGCAATGCAATCCCAATCACAAATGTCCATAAACCAAGGGCTCTTAAGTCCCTAAAAGTGTTGTTCCAACCCCCAAGAGAACAAGGTCAGCTGATTACATCATCTCCCAGAAGTTCTCCATGAAAAACTACTCAGAACTGGTCAAAACTGGACCATCTCACCTGCTCCATGGTCCAAGTGCACTGCATCCCACCTAAATGTACACGTTAGGTGTGATGCATACTGAAAAGCCCTTCTATGGGGTGCGATGGGCGAGAGTGGAAAAATGGCAGGGTCAATCTGCAAGGTGGAGGATCATGGAATCTTCCAGAAACTTCTCCTGTGACACTTGCCTCTCTGCATTCGCCCAGGGATGAGTGAGAGATCATCAATCTCCAAGTGGAATCAAGAACTATCAGAGAGAGGACACTAATCAAATCTCAAAAGCTGACTCACCCCCCTTGCAAACATCTATATATGGATCCCTCATCCCAGAGATACAAAGGCTGGAATTTTGTATCTTGTAAGGAAGTGTTGTTGGTTTCTTGGTGTAACATCATAGTGTTGGGTGATCTAAGCTTTTCATGAGGTGAAGAAGGGCTTTCTTGCTGAGGGGATGACGCTGGGTCAGAAAAATTGGTTGTAATCCTCTTTGCTATTCTTGATTATTAATAAAGCTATTCAAGTTTTCCTCCACATTCTTGTATGATTGATGATATATGCATTTGTGTGGTCAATATATATCTAGTCCTATATTGTTTATGATAGTAGATCTTTGTTCTTGGATAATGTTATGCTGCTTTTATTCTACAGGTGCTCTTTGAAGCTGGGTAGGCGAGGAAGCGAGTGGCAAAGATCTATCAGAAGGGAGAGGAATCAAGCAAGGAACCAAGCGTAAGACAGAGGTTTGTCTCCTTTGTTCCCCTCTTATCTACTTCTCATAAAGGAAAACGAAAGTGGTTTTAGTTTGTTTGTTTCTAAGGTAGCTACCAGCCTTAGTGGGACTAGCAGCTCTATATAGACACTAGATTTCCCGATAACAAAATGGCGACTCCACTGGGGAGCGAATAGATTGTTTGCTTGTCTATATTTGTTTGCCTTATAAACTTACAGACGGAACCTAAAGTCAAGCCATCTAGCCTTCGAACTGCATTTTCTATGCAAGTGCAAAGTAGATCAATGTTGCTTCAGTCTATCTCCGGGTTTTGTTTATGAATTGAACAATCAATTTACAAACTCTCTAATTTCCCTTGTGGTGGCTCTAGTAACCTCCTTAGATCTAGACCTGTGATTTAATTACTGATTATCACTTGCTCGGCCTAAATCCCTGAACCGTGCTGCAAACTGTGATCAAGAACTGGATCAAAAGTCTCGCACTGTACCATCGCACCCTCTCTTCAAGGATATCAGTATGCATCGCACTTCCCATGTGCTGTAGGTGGGATGCATACCGGAATCCCTGTGTAACAGGTGCGGTGATCAAAAAGGGCTAATTTTGTCTCCAAATTTTGGTTTTTTCACTCTTTTCAGCTCTATTCAGGAGTTTTGCTGTATGTAGTCAGTATACCTCTGTTGGAAACCCCCTTCCTTACCATTATTCCGCCTCCATTGTGGAAAGAACTGTAAATGTTTTTATGTATTGTGAGCCATTTTCAGTTCTCCTTTACAAAGAAGTAGCGTAATTGAACTGTCGTTTCTTGATTTGGAAGTGTCGCAAGTGTTGTTTCCAGTCATAGAAGAGAATCTGATTGTTCTTGATAGTCGATTACACTGTTACTCTTGTATTTGATTTGCATTGGTAGTTTTTCAAGTGTTGAAAGCAATTTTTCCATTCCAAATTGCAAAGTGTCATCATTATCTTCATTTTGTCTTGAAAAGAAGCTTGTTAGTAATGTCTCTTTGAAAAATAATTCAGATTTGCACTTAGCTTTCTTTTTATCATTCACACATTAAGAAGGCTGAAAACAAATACATGCATGTGCATTTGCATTTAGACCGTTTGTTGGTTTGATTTAGGACAGTGCATATAGTGTGTGCTCTCTGCTCTATGTTGAAAGAATATCATCTCTCTTTCCTTAGTAGCTAGGATTTTCAATGCAAAAAGAAGATCAAATGATTGTTTATCATCTTAGATTGCATTTTAGGAATTGTATATCTACATCACACGGTGAACCTGAAAGGAAAATTTCTTAAGCAAGATCAACTGTAAAATAAATTTAATGAATCTAAAAATGCTTTGGAACCTAATGCAAAACATTTATAAGTCTAGGCTAGTGATGTATTCCGGCGTCGTAAAGCCTAGTAACTGTTGTTTTCATTGCTGGTTGGGTGATTCCTCCACTTTGAGACGATAAGTGCCAGTACGGACTTGTGCTCCCATGTACCATCGAGTATATATTGGGAGAAAACAATAGGCTTTATCCTTTATCCACAAGAAGCCATGTCTACCGCCCTATCGATCGCAATGCACTGAACATAGCATTCGGGAATATTGACTGCCGTACCATAAAAAGTATTCTGCAGTTTTGCGATTGGTTTGGTAATCCCTCTATCTAGATTTACAGAGTAGTCTCTTTCATTCCTTTTGAGACACCTTAAAGGAAAAGGTCCATCTAAGCACTTGTCACTTCAAGCTCATTAAAAATCGAAGGCGACTAGAGTCATCTTTTGTTTTTTCTCAACTCTTAAAAATTGAAAAAACAAGTTGTGTCAAAGCTTCTAAAATTCATTTAATTTGGAAACATATTTCCCCTTGATTTTTAGTTGATCGAGTAATCCGCAATCGTGGATGAGAGTCAATTCAAACCCCGTCGTTCATGGAGGCTTACAGGTCAATCATCTTTGTCTCTAGAATAAAAACTGTTACAGATGAAGCGAACTCGTTTAACTGGTTCCAGATCCCCTGGTAAAGTTAGAACGAGTGTTCCAACACCATCGAAGACTCCGGTTACTCCCAACATTTCTGGTATCCCTGCCTTTACAGAAGAAGTTCTGCAGCCATCAAAGGATAGTAGAGTTGATCCTAGTGTGAAGGTAAACACTTGTATTACTGAACCAGCTCCATCTACAGCTAATTCAGAAGGTGTTATTCCCCAAACATCCGTCGCTGCAGATTCTATACCTTCTTCGGCACCAGAAATATTTTACGGACCTGACGGTCTACCTCTTCCACCTGGTCTGATTGCTATAGAAGAGATGTGGAGGATCCTGCATCTAGTACTCCATCGAAATTTGGAGTCGGGATCACCCTATATCCTTCTTCATCATAAATTAGTCTACCGTTATCAGAAGCTCCTGTAGAATCGCTAGGAAATTTTTTGGATAGACTAGAAATGTCTAAACAACCATCGACATCTAGGACTGTGTCATCCGACACAGCAATGACAGAACTTCCTGCTGTCACTCCAACAATGTTCGTCGACATACCATCTGTCCCAACTAGCTCTCAATCGCTAGATGGGGCCCACTCAGGGGCTATTTCGACAGTATGGTCTGTTCCTGTTTGTTCATCCAGAATAATATCAGGAACTCTTATGTTGAGTCTTAGCAAATTGATCCTTCACGGTGTCAATTTTGGCAGTCGGGTCCTCAAGGACAAACCATTCCTTTGAGTACCAGATTACCACCGTATGGGGGGCAATATACGCTTTCATTGTCTCCTCCGGGAGGACAACCATACGAGAGTTCGCAACAAAATTCAGGTTATGCTGGAATTACATCTAGCGGTTGGGTGCCAATACTGCCTCAACAACCAAGAGTTGTATACTCGATGCAACAATGTTTACCTATGTCAAATATACCAACTACGCTGGCTATTGTGACGGTGTCACAAGTATAAGCGTTGCCTGTTGTATGCCAACCTCAGGTTTCTCAAGTTGTAATGCAACAGCCTCTTGTCCCTGTGACTCAACCACAATCGCCAACTAGTGGAATGACACAGGCCCAAATGGGTACAATTACCCCTCATCTTGGTCAAACAGCCTATATTGGACAACAGCACATGGCTTCACAACCATGGCTGGTGCAATATCAACAACCGAAATTCCAACAAGTTTACCAAGGATCTAAGCAACAAATCTTTACAAATAATGGGCAGTCGTATATTCAAAACGGTCAAAATCAACCATTCTACAATGGTTATGCCCATCAGCCTTATCAGAGTTACCAGCATCAAATGCATTATGTTGGTATGCAAAGACCAACTGCCTAGGCGATTCCATCTTATCCTGGGTATGCTTTGCCAAACCTGAATCAACAGTTACCCTTCATGGCGACTTTAGAGTTACCGGATCTAAATCGGCTAACGAACGATCCAATCACTTACTCCCCTTCGTGGCCAGCGATTCCACATAAACTTCCGTCAGATATTCCTAAATTTAATGGAAATCCAAGTGTAGACCCGTCGAATCATGTGATGACATTTCATTTGTGGTGTTCATCAAACACCCTAAACAATGATTCAATTAGGCTTCGCCTTTTTTAGAGAACGTTAACTAGTCCGACAGCAAAATGGTATATCGAATTACCTAGAGCTTCGTTTGATAACTTCAGTACCCTAGCTACAACCTTTTTAACCCATTTTCAGTTACCCATAAGGTACGAAACAGGAACAGAACTCCTTACCAATTTCAAACAAATGACGGCCACTCACATATCCGATCATATTCATGAGTGGCGACGTCGTCGTAGAATGGTAAAAACATATGTTCCTGATCAGCTTTTAGCTGAATGGTTTATTTAGTCAATATTACCTTCCATTACAGAAGATGTGGCAAAAGGAGGAGTCATCACTGAAGAGCAAGTTATTTCTCGTGCGCAATATTTAGATTTGATTTATACGCAGTCTAGCATGCTCTACGATAAAATCCCTTACGCTCCCAGGCTGGAATTTTTCGTTCCTCCTCCTCCTAAATCGAACAACGACTCTCATGCTGGTGATGGCGTGATTGGTATGACAGACACGAAATCAACAAAGGCTACATCTAAAAAGGCCCGTAATATTTCTAGTGAAAATGCAAAAGAAGAACTTCTTGCCTCAGAAGTAAATGTCGTCTCAACTGACAAAGGCAAAGAAACCAAGAAGCCAGGAGGCAAGAAGAAAAACAAAGGGAAGAAGAAGAAACAGGAGGAATCATCACCTGAAAAATCTTCTACAAACCCTCCTGGAGATAAGAAACCAAATCGTCCATGTCTTATATGTGATGAGGATCATTAGACAAGAGAGTGTCCATATAAATCTGAGCTTAGAAACTTCTTCAAGAATTCGAAAACCTCAGTGGTATTAACTGATCCGTTTCCAAATCCAGGAACAAATCTGGTTGCCAGTGATAATGCTTCCCTGTCCCAAGTGCTGATGTTGTCGGTTTTAAAATAGCAAAATGATGCTTTGATAACGACAAGGAATAAAGATTACGGGAATCCATAGCTGTCGAACAACAAGGATAAAGATCAACCTAGTAGTTTGACAACAACTTCGACAGAAGTTGTGCCGCCCATCATTCCAGAGCTAACAATAAAACCGCCAAAGGGAGTAGTACACAAGTCAACATTTAATCCTCATGCCAGAGCAGCACAACATTATAATATAGTGGAAGATCTGGCCCAATCGCCATCCGCTATGTCGACACTTGAGGTACTACAAAATTGCCTCTCCCAAAAGCAGGCTTTATTATCAGCAATAGGTGGGATTGACCCAAAGGATTTTAATCTTGTGTCCTTTAATCACAAAGGATATGATCCTCAGTTACCAGCTCAACTAGCTTTCCTCATTCAAGTGAAAGCCCTCAACAAAACTGTTCATCGAACAATTATTGATGAGGGGGCATCTACATGTATTATGTCAATGAGTTGCTGGAAAAATTTAGGATCTCCAGCATCTACATGTATTATGTCAATGAGTTGCTGGAAAAATTTAGGATCTCCAACCTTGTCGCGATCTTCGACGACATTTAATGGACGAACATATACCCCATATGGGATTCTAAGTAACTTGCAAGTTGAATTGGGGGGAAAAATAGTAGAAATAGATGTTGAAGTAATCGACGGAAACCTCGATTACAACATCCTACTGGGAAGGCCATGGATATATTCTATGGCTGCTGTTGTGTCGACCTACTTTAGGAAGATTTCATTTCCTTTTCAAGGAGGAATTACAATCTTCGACCAACAAACATTTCTCCCCAATAGTTCCCAAGTTACGGGAAGCATTCTGATGATCCATGGAAGCCCCCATTTGCTTCAAAGTATCAGAGTAGGCCTACTAAAAGACCCTATATTAATGGGGACTTTTACCCTCCCACCTCCAATCAATCTGGCGCAAGTGGCAACGGTAGGAACCTGCAATATGATATCTTCTATTCAAAATATCTCAGAAAACGATATTAACATGGATCATCTGCAGGTATTGCCTCCAATCCCAATAGAAATATTGTAGCAATCAATGTTTTTGGCATGGGAGGCAGACCCGAATCAACGCTCATCAAGCATTTGGATAGATAGGTCTAAGGAATATGGCACCCCTTCAGATCCTTGGTCGCAAGTGCATTACACCGACGAAGGAATTTTTCAGTCAATGATAATTGACAGGGCACCATGGGAAAATTACCACCATCGTTCCCATCTTCCGGATTGTCAAGAAGATACTCCTGATGACCTTCATCATCCTTCAGTTTTTGATTTCCTATCAAATACTGTAAACACGGTGGATTCCGAGTGAAACTTGTCCAATATTGAAGAGACTATCACCATAAATATCTCGACCAAAACAGATGTTGTAGAGAATATTTATGTTGGCAAATGTTGTTCTCCTTCAGAACTGGAAATATATAATGCTCTTTTTTGCGAATTCAGAGATGTCTTTGCTTGGTCGTAGGATGAAATGCCAGGCATTGACTTGAGTATATTTGAACACGAAATAAAGATGTATCCAGATGTCAAACCAGTACGACAACGGCTACGGTAGGTGCACCCCATGAAAGCCGCTGCCATCAAGGCAGAAGTTGAAAAAATTCTCCATGCTGGATTTATTTACCCAGTTCCTCTAACCGATTGGGTATCGAACATTGTTCCTGTAATGAAAAAACAAGGAACGATTAGAGTGTGCGTTGATTATAGGGATGTAAATCAAGCTTGTCCAAAAGACAACTACCCTACACCCTTTATTGACTAGATAATTGATGAATGCGCCGGATGTGAAATCTTTTCATTTATGGATGTATTCTCCGAGTATAATCAAATAAATATCCGCCCACAGGACCAGTCAAAGACTACATTTATTTGTCAGTGGGACACTTTTGCATATCGCAAGTTACCCTTTGGTTTAAAGAACCCAAGGGAAACATTTCAGAGGGCAATGAATTATGCCTTCCATGACATCAAAAACATTGTTCAACCATATCTCGACGATCTTCCAGCTCATTCGCGAAAGCGGACCGATCATCCGCAGCATTTAAGAGCAATATTTCTACGTTGCCGACAATACAAGATACGACTGAATCCACACAAATGTGTGTTCTATGTCAGTTCTGGTTGTTTACTTGGCTTTGTAGTCTCAAAGGAAGGGATTCGTCTTGACCCCTGTAAGGTTCAGGCAATCATAAATTTGCCTCCACCTTCAAATTTGCTTCAGATTCAGAAACTCCAAGGGAAATCAAACTTTCTGAGGAGGTTCATTCCAAATTACGCCGAACTTGCTAAAGGTTATATGCATCTATTGAAAAAAGAAGTACCCTTCATCTAGGATCAGGTCGCGCAAGCTTCCTTTGATGCTTTAAAGGAATCCCTAATGAAAGCATCATTAATGTATGCTCTTGATTATCAAAAAGACTTTAACCTGTATCTCGCTGTAGCAGATACAACCATCGCAATGGTTTTAGTACAAGAAGACAATGGAATTGAACATCCTATATATTATTTGAGTAGAAACTTAAATGATACAGAAAGAAAATATTCCTATGTTGAAAAGCTGGCTCTCGCAGCTATTCAAGCGAGACAGAGATTTCAACACTATGTCCTCTTTCGAAAAACTACCATTTTGTCAGATTGCAACCCCATGACTTATATATTTTCGTGACAGTTGCTGGGAGGCAAATATTCAAAATGGATAGCAATTCTTCAAGAGTTTGATCTGGAATTTGTAAAATCCAAATCGAAGAAATCCCTGGTTTTCGTGGAATTACTATGCGATCTCCCATCGTTGTCCAACGATGAAACATCCGAAGAAACCATCGTGGATGAATCTTTGTTTCTGATATCTTCAAACATTCTGTGGTATGGAGATATAATCATCTATCTCCAAACCCAAAAATATAGGTCTAATACCTCTCGCTCGGAACAAAAACGTATTCGATACCAATCAAAAGACTACATGATCGTCGGTGATACACTTTACCATCGTGGTGTCGATACAGTTCTGAGGAGGTGCCTCACCCATGAGGAGGCCGAAAAAGTCCTGAATGATTTCCATTCAGGCGCGTGTGGGGGGCATCAATCTGGTTACGCTACAGCGAAAATTTTTTTACGAGCAGGATACTTCTGGCCAACAATGTTCAAAGATTGCATAACTGCAGTTAGAAGTTGCCATGCATGTCAAATTTTCGATAGCAAAACTAGACGACCACCCACACCCATGCAGCCAATAGTTGTTGTTGGGTCGTTCGCCAATTGGGGCATAGATTTTATGACATGTAACCCCACCTCAACCAGGGGGCATGGGTATATCATAGTCGCGGTAGACTATTTTACCAAATGGGCTGAGGCAATGCCTACATTAAACAACACCGGCGAAATAGCTGCCCTTTTCTTTTTCAATCATGTAGTCGCCAGATTCGGCATTCCATAAGCCATAGTCACAGATCATAGATCGCATTTTCGCAATCACATGATGGTTGAATTGGCTGCCAAATTAGGGTTGTCTCACGACATCTCTACTCCATATTACCCGCAGGCCAATGGACAGGTTGAAGCAATCAACAAAGTCCTAAAGTAGATGCTGCAAAGGATGATTGGAGCCCACAGAAGGAGTTGGCACCTAATCCTGTACTCAGCCTTGTGGGCATACCGAACGTCGATAAGGAATGCAACTGGGTTTACACCCTTTCAACTGGTGTATGGCCTAGAAGCGATCTTACCAGTTGAGTGTGAAATCTCGTCCCTCAAACTCGCAGTCGACCTTCTCCCCGAAACTTCAGAAGAGGAGGCTCGTTTCTTGGAACTAATCCAATTGGATGGAACCCGTCATGATGCTGCTTTGGCTAACGAAGCCCATAAGAAACGAGTCAAGGCGCAGTTCGACAAGAATGTCAAACCCCGTGTCTTCTCAGAAGGTGACTTGGTCCTACTTTACGACCAGGAATCCGATAAATTGGGAGCAGGTAAATTCAAGTCTTTATGGATGGGCCCCTATACTATTAAAAGTGTATTAGCAAAAGGGGCCTATGAGTTAGTGGATTATGATGGGATTCCACTGGTGCAACCCCATAACGGGTTGTACCTTAAGCGTTACTACACATGATCCAGTGTAGTAACCCCTATGCTTTTGTTACATTTTTGTTTTCGCTAAGGGTAATTGTTTTGGTCAAGTAATCCACTTTTTACATTTGTTGCAGATGTCGAACCTATTGGAATCTTTTGTTGGATATGCCGACGGATCGAGTCGTAGTTCGCAGAACCTATCTTTTGCGCCCTGGGCCATTTTTGATCCAAGCGGTGAGTTAGTAAGTTTCAGAGGGGTATGTATTGGTCGGTCAACAAATAATATCGCTGAATATAGCACGTTGATAGAACTCCTCTCTGATGCCATCACACATGGCATACACCGATTTGTCGTCAGGCTAGACTCACAACTCATCATACTACAACTCACTGGTATCTACTCCGTCTGAAATCCAGCTATCTGTCGCATGTTCCTAAGGGTCAAGATGTTGGAAAGGCAATTTGATTTTATTCAATATCATCATATTTCCAGAAACTTAAACACATTAACAGATTCATTGGCAAATTATGTGTTAGATAGACATTTGCAACATTTATAAAAGAAGCATTTCATCAGTATTTGCATCAGGATCATGTAACTTAACCAAAATAAAGCTCCGAAAATAAAAAATATATATTTAACTATTTATGGTTTACACATAATTTTCTGCAACCAAGACAAAAATTGGTCATATGACCCAAAACTCAAACCGCTAAGGGGCACCCTAGTATAATGATGCTGGTGATAACAAGTCACCGCCTGTGCAATCATGCGTAAAGGCCTAGTCCATCGACTCGGCACGCCAGTATTATGTCGTTGTAACCTCAGAGGCAGCTCGTCAGTCCTCACGTCTGAAATACCAAGAGTGAGGCCTTCGACCTGATCCTGCAATGCTGAAAGAGTCTCGGCCACAACAAGGTCGTGAAGGATAGCACTTCCCACAGCCTCTCCTGCTGGAGCAGTAGCTGGCACTTTCAGGCGTACTACTGGCCGAACTGGTCCAACATCTGCATGAGCACATGAGTTTTGATTAGTCCTGATAGAAGAAAGCACAAGAACATTATAAAAAAACAATAAACAGAGATATGGTCAGAAAATTTACCGATGACACCCCACTGCTCGCCAGCCGGCAGTACCAAATCCGGATCACCCCGGAAATCCATACCAACATATGGATACTCAGAAAAAACCATCTCCTGATGGTTGAATGACTCGAAGAAGGTATCAGAAAAGGAAACCTGGGACTGACCAGCATGTCTGGCCATAAGGTCGACCCATCTTTGCATCCGTGGCTCATTCAGTGGAGGTAAACCAAGTGAAACATACTGCGGCTGCATCAGCAGGATCTTTTCCAAGGCAAAAGCGGTCAAAATAGAACCATATCCAAAGTTCTTCATTCTTCTGTTTTTCACCTTGGTCAATTGTTCTTTCATCACAGAGAGTACTGCGTCATACCAGTTGAGCACCTTTGGTTCAAGGCATTCTAAGGCATACTGCATATAAGACCTGTTGGCCACATGAAGAGCCGCACTACCAACCAGTCTAGCAAAAGTGCACAGAATGTCCTCAAGGACCTGTCAGTGACATCGCGGATATTGATCTTGCCATCCCTACTTGGTTGAGATCCCTCTCTGCAATACCTGCGAATGTATTCACCCCCATGGGCCGTGTTACACTAAAAAATGTCACCATGGCTATTTACAGTTAGTATGGCTCTATCAACAGTCATGTTATCCTCCTGGGCAAGTCTTATGCCTCTGCTCTCCATGTCAAACTCCAAAAAGAGAGAAAGTCTTTATAAATGTATTTATCTCTGGGTACGCAGGTTCTCTCAACCTTACCTGCGGGTACGCACCCAATGTTCACAAAAGTTGCGTCTTTGGACGCTCTGTATGTAAAGGGGCAGGTGCGTCCCCCTGTAAAGGTCAAAATGCGCAAGTTTCATCTTTAAAAAGTTACTTGTGGTCATTTCTAGAGCATTCTAGAAGGTTGTTCGACGTGTATTGAGCGCCTCCAGATGGTTCATGCACCCCTACCAAAGAGGAACTTATCCCATCAATAAGGGAGCTATCCCATCCAAAGAGGGGATTATCCCATTGATGGTGGACCTGATTAACTTCCTCTTGAGCACTATAAATACAGGCATTGGGCCAGAAGGAGAAGAGGTTGGAAGCTATACATTTCTAAGGGTAGATGCTGCAGGAATTAGGACTCCCATTTAGAAGCTTGTGAGGAGAGATTGCCATCTTTACTTGTTCTGTTTGGAAGTGGGTGAGCTTTGTCAAAGTAAAGGAGAACTCTTGATGGACCCTGGGAGGGACTTGCACAACACCAAGGCTCAAGTTGTATTTGTTCCTTTTGTTACCTATTAATGCAAATGAGTCCATTCTTCTCAATAACTTGTTATTTATGAGTTGTTTCATGTACTCCTTGGTCTGTGTTAAATATGTTTTATTCTATGAGATTATCAAGTGCTATTTAATCGTTTGATCGTTAGTGGATGCAGGTTTCAAAGTGAAGGAGGAGCTCATCCGGATCAGCGGAGCTGGACTGCTACAACAGCGTTGGACTACAGGTAGGATCTAAACACTTGATTTCTTATATAGTAAATGCATGTTTAGAGAAGGATTGTTCTTGTTTGTCTTGTTTATCACTAGAGAGTCTTAGGCTCCTAGGGAGGTTGGTTGTGTCCGCACAATCGACTCTTTCCGCGTGACAAATTGGCGACTCCGCTGGGGATTCCATTGATGTGAAAGTCTTTTCCTTTGTATGCAACTTTGATCTGAGAAAAGTCATTTATTTTCTGGTTTTTGGCTCTGTGACTTTGTTTTTGGGTGGGTTAGCTTAGGGTTAGATTGAATTTAGTTTTTCTTGGTTTTTTCAGTAGGACGCACCCTCTGAGTATTGCACAGTGCGTACTTGTACGCACTGTTGCTGTGTGCACAGAGCGGGCCCGCACCTGGCTTAACTGGTTGCCTGCGTCCCCTGCTAAAAATTAAGAAATTTTCATTTTTTGCATTTTTTCTCTTAAATTTTGCTTTTTCTTAGTTTTTACTGCCCAGATCCATTAGTCTCTTGTCAAAAATCTTCACCTAAGCTTGTTTCATTAGCATTCTTGCTTTAAGCTTTCATCAATTGGGTGTTTTGAGTCTCTTTTTTGAGAAATTCTTGATTTGATTTCCTTTGGTCATTACTTGGAGGTTTGTCTCAGTCTTTTCACGAGGGGGGCTAAATTGTGTATGAGTGTTAATCGCCTTTGAGTGTTTTTATGTTTTGATCTTTGGAACTCTCACCCAATTTTCTCGACTTGCACTTGATTGGTTCTTAGATTACATTAGAATCATCTTGTGTTTGAGAATTCTCTTGCATAGATCACATTTGCATAATTAGAATTCTCATTTTCAGAACATGAATGAAAAATGTGCATAGATTACATTTGCATACTTTTCAAGTGAATTGTGCATAGATTACAATTGCATAGTTTACATTCTGAAAAATCAATCGTAGATTTAGATCAGTTTTCTTTGATTTGAATTTACAAAATAAAAATAAAAAAAATGATTTGGAATTGATTTGCATTAGTTTTTCTTGATGAAATTAGTGCATTAGAGAATTTGTTATATTTTCTCTTAGTGATCAATTTTTTGCATTGTTGGAAGTGAATGGAAACTCTCTTCTTACTTTAATTGGGATTCATCGAATTGAAAAGATCACATTATCATATTCGATTGCATTCAGTTGAGTCGGGTCATAACACCATTGGTTTCATATCCATTTACCCATTTGAGTAATAACAGCCTTAATAACACAGCGCTTAATTAAAATTCATCTAGTAATTTTTATATTTCTAGGGCTCTGATACACCAACATAGCTTAGGCTAGTGTCTTGGAGTAGGAGAGTAATTAACTCTCCAAGACAGCAAAACCAAACAAGTAGCTCATCTTGTGGTAGGATAAATCCAACTGTTTCATTTGTACTCTGAGAAAGCTCCTCTTAAAGGAGAAGCACGAGCTCGTGTCCGAACCAGTGAGGGGATCAATCCTCCCTCGTTGGGAACGACGCCAGACACGCACGTATTACAAACGGTAAACCTCGGATTAACCATTGTCGAGGAGCCAGGGGTCACTTGTCGGTAAACCTTGGATTATTGTCAAGGAGCCGACAAGGGGATTGAGCTTGATACTCTGCCCTTGTGTGCTGTCGGAGTGTAGACTGTTCCCCCAGGTGCATTTGTTGTTGTTGGTAACCTTAGTGACCATTCTCTTTGGGATTCTACCCGAGGTGACGGTGGAGGGAACATCCCACTGTACCTGGAGCATACGTCGGCTAGACTCACTTGGATTTTCTGGGGGGTTCACTTCACTCGAAACGGTTAAAGTGGAGGAACTTGGTCTAGTCTATTCATTAAGCAGGTTGTCGGGGTAACTGTTCCACCCGCCACTTCTGTACTGAATTCTGCGATGTTGGATTTCATCCCCAACTAGTGTTTTCGGTCCGGAAGGTTACTGTTTGTGTATGGTTTGACTCCTAGATTTGATAGCGCGTGTTAATTTGTTTGTTTTTACTTTTAGAGACCATAGGTGTGAATTGTGAATTTTAATTGTTAGGTGTGAATTGTGAATTGTTAATTTTAGTTTTAAAAATTGTTAATAAAATTCACTGGAGTTGAATATAATGGCAAATGTTCCGGAATTTACCAATCTAGGAACCCCTCCTAACGAGAATCCTAGTACTTTTCCTTACTTTGGAAATGTTGGTCCTCCTTATATGGCTACTTTGTCATTACCTGGATTTACAATAGGTTTACCGATATGGTTATTTTCAACTTCATTGGCCCAAAATACTCCAATTGTTCCATCTCAACCGGATGCTTCACCTCAACAGAGTTCACCATCTCAACATCACCAACCTTCTGTTGACCCTTTACCTTCTTCGCCTAATTTTTCTTCCTCCATTTCTTCCTCTTCGCCTGGTAAAAGCCTTGATGCTAGTAACCAGGAGGCTAAGAAGAAGAAGAAAGGGAAGAAGAAGAAGAAGAAGAAGAAGCAAGATAAACAAGAAGTCAACCAACCAACTATGGCTGTAAGTGTTAGTTGTGTTGAGGAAAATTACGACATGCATCGTAAACCCAAATACCCTTGCAGGCTTTGTAAGGGTGACCACTTCCTTGTCAATTGTCCTGGTATTCCAAAGGTCTTGGAAGTATGGTCAGAAAAATCTCATCAACTTTCCATTGATCCATCAACCAGTGATAGTCAGGTTCCGGGGAAAAAGGGTAAAGTTAGGTTTCCTTGTAAGTTATGCAAAGGGAGTCATCAAACTCACATTTGCCCTCACATGGATGAAGCCTCAACATTTTTTGAAAAACTTACTATTCCACAGCGATAATTTCCAACTGGTTACCGTAAACTTTCTCCCAACCTACCGTCAACTGACGGAGTGATTGATCTAAATTCAAGTACAGTCGATCACACTCTTCCATTGGAGAGTGAAACTCATGTCACTAAGGTTGATGATCCATTAGTTGATCAAGTGGTCGATTCAATTTCACATTCGGTCGATCCCAATTTCCCTTTAGAGAGTGAACTTCATACTGCTCAGGTTCTTCTTGTTACATCAGATTCTTCTATGCCGGGGGGCATTTCACCTGTTTCTACAGAACCCCCTCCAAGTACTGAGGTCTTTTCCTTTGATTGGAATAGAATGACAGAACCTCGTCTTCCTTCCTCCATCCCTTTCCAAATCATTGTCAAGGCTGGTGGTAGGGACATACATCGTACTCAGGTAGATGAAGGTGCTTCTGTTAGTATTTTATCCTCAACTGTTTGGAAAGCTTTGGGTTCCCCTCAGCTTGCGCCTATTACGCAGAATCTGAAAGCTTTTAACAGAACCATTAGTGAACCTTTAGGGATCCTTCCTAAGTTTTCTATTACCTTGGAAGGTAAAACTGTCTGTATTGATCTTATGGTAGTTCGAGGTCCCTTGGATTTCAATTTACTCCTTGGGCGAGACTATGTTTATGCGATGAAAGCTGTCGTATCGACACTCTTTCGCGTGATGTCTTTCCCTCACAATGGACATATTGTGACTGTAGACCAACTTTCGTTCCCTAGTCTTGTTTCGACTACCAATAATATGACACCCCTAAATGTTCCTGATTCTAAAGTGGTATCCACCCTGCCACGAGTTAATTATGTGGCAACCGGTCCCATGTTTTCAGTTATCGATGTAAGTGAGCTTCTCACTGTTGATTTAGATCCGGTAATTGACATGGAAAACTCCATGGGATTATTTGAACATGATGTTCTTATCCCTTTTGAGTCCCTTGACGTGTGTTCCTTCCAAAAAACTATTCTTCCTTTGGATGAAGACCTTTTGGAAGCCATGATCAAGGTGTGTCCATTGACATGTCTTTCTTCCAGTTGGAAGCCATGATCAATGGTGTGAGGATAATTTCTTCTAGTCTCAACCTCGTTAAAAAATGAAACTGGAAGTTATGAGCATAGTTCCTTGTCTTGTGTCAAGCTCATTAAAAAATGAAACAAGGGTAGGTTACGTAGGTAGATTGTAGAGAGTAGTTATGAGCATAGTTCCTTGTCTTGTGTCAAGCTCCTTAAAAAATGAATCAAGGATTTTAGAGCACAGTTCCTTGTCTTGTGTCAAGCTCGTTAAAAAATGAATCAAGGTTTTTAGAGTAGAGTTTTTGTTAGGTAGATTATAGAGAGTAGTTATGAGCATAGTTCCTTATCTTGTGTCAAGCTCGTTTAAAAAATGAAACAAGGGTTTTGAGGATAGTTCTTTTCCTGTGTCAACCTCACTAAAAAATGAAACAACTCCCACAAGTCTTTCCAAGATCTTGAAAGTAAAGCTTCATTCCATCCAACTCATTGAATGCAATGAAGCTTGGGGGGCATGTACCTCGTTTTGCGTCATTATGCTGGGGACATGGGAACTGTAACAAGCATAGTTTTTCGTTTCAAGCTTGCGTAAACATGAAACCGGATCCGAGCATAGTTCTTTTCCTGTGTCAAGCTCGTTAAAAAATGAAACAAATCCTCCTCTACTTGAGTCGAGAGATTGACTAGATCTCATAAATGTTAAGTATTTAGGTTAGTTATTTCAGTTTTTGCATAGTTTTCTTACAGTTTTAGGTCGAGTCTTTCAAATGATCTCGTAACTCAACCTTCATTTCATCCAACTGGTTGAATGAAATGAAGCTGGGGGGGCATTCGCTCTAGCAGTTATGCTTAGGGGGCATCAAGCACAGTTTTCTCTCTGTTTCAAGCTTGTGTAAAAATGAAACTACTATGAAGCATAGTTTTTCTCTGTTTCAAGCTTTTGTAAAAATGAAACCTATTTCGAGTCGATTTCAATTATTTTCAAGACTCGTTAAACTCATGAAAATACCGAGATTATTTTGTTATCTTTCATTCTCGTAAAACAAATGAAAATGTCGAGTTCTTTCTGTCTTTTCCTGCTCGTAAATTAAATTGAAAGTCGGCCATATGAGTACATTTTTATCATTTTTCAAACTCATCAAAACTTATGAAAAAAATGAAAACCATGAGTACATTTTTATCATTTTTTCAAACTCATTAAAACTTATGAAAAAGTGAAACCTTGCAGTTCTCTTTTAAGTCCTTTTCAGAAACCTAAAACATGAAAAGATTGCCGAGCGTTTCTTTTACACTCGTTAAAACGGAATTAAAAGACGGTCCCCTTATAGCCCTTTTTCTGACCGTAAAAAACAGGAAAAGATTGCCGGATTTTTGTCATTTCAAATTCGATACTGGAAATAAAACGACGTGTCCTTGATCGCTTTTTACTTTTCAGGTCAAAGACACTAATCATGAAAGTACTCCTTGGTCGCAAGATCAAGCGGTTCTCCCAGGTATTATTTTATACTTTTTCGGGCTTGGGGGATACAAATTTACGAAAAAGTTCAACCTGGAGTCTTCTTAAGTTTTTCAGACTCTCTAAAATTGAAAAACGTCGAGTTTCTCCTATACTGGGCTCGTTAAAATTTCACAGTAAAGGACCTGTTCAATTACAAACAGGAACGAACCACTCCTTCCTAGGGTTCGAATCAAAACTAGGTTGGACACATCCGAAGGATGAGCTTATAATCAAGCATATGTTATCCTCCTCAAGCTTCTAAAAAATAAAGAGGTACTTGCCAGAAATGGTGGGGGAAAAAGGAGAAGAATGAGACTATTTGTTATCCTTTGTCTCAGAAGAAACTTTATTACCACTCTTGAACACGACACTTTTTCATTCACCTGGGTTGGGAAATCTTTTACCTCACAGTTGATCAAACCACTTTGAAAGTCTTCAGCCGGGTTCCGGGGATTAACTTTGAGTTATTCATCACCAAGCCATCTGTCGTGTTGTTATGTGTTCAAGAGGTCTGCAAGCAAAACTTTCATCTGCAAAATACTTGTCATCCATTTGACCATCCCTGAGTCAGTCCTTACAGCAACATTTCTTCAACTTGAACAATGATTTCGTGTTGTGGGCTTCCCTGCAACGAGTCGCTTTCTATCGACATCAGCACATTATCTAAAGAGATGACTTAGAAATCGTCAGTACCTTGAAGTCTGCATGCATCAATGGCAGGTTTCTCGCCTTTGACGTCATTTTACATCATTGACTGTCAATCGAAGGATTCCGTGAAATGTTCGACATCAACTCATTCGTTCACATCTCATGGATTGTACTGGGTACTTTGAGAACCATTGACATTACTGGTGGTCTCTCTCACACTTGTTAACAGTTTACATCATCGACTGGTAATCAAGTGGTTTCTACCATGTTCGACATCAACTCATTTATTCGCATGGCTAGAATCGTACCAATTCGGGAAGTAGAAATGAAGACCCTGGATCTAGTTTCCACCATCCAGGCTGCGAGGAGTTTTGTATTCATTATTAAGTAGACTAATCATAAACAGATGGCTGCGTCCATACTGTGTCTACAAAAGTCTATGATTGTAATGTACTGCAAGATCATTCCTGTACCAGAATAGTTAGTCTATTAGTCTAAAGTTTTGATCTGAGTATGGGAATGCCTACCTCAGTGATGATATAATCTTATACATGTATTTTGTGTTGAAAATTGCAGGTTCTGACCAGGCTCTCCACGAGATAATCCTTGAAATGATAAAGCGCTTCACCCTTCCTAGATAATACAAAACCCTAATCTATTACAGGCTTCGCACTTTAGGGGGCAATCTGTTACACTAAAAAATGTCACCATGGCTATTTACAGTTAGTATGGCTCTATCAACAGTCATGCTATCCTCCTGGGCAAGTCTTATGCCTCTGCTCTCCATGTCAAACTCCAAAAAGAGAGAAAGTCTTTATAAATGTATTTATCTCTGGGTACGCAGGTTCTCTCAACCTTACCTGCGGGTACGCACCCAATGTTCACAAAAGTTGCGTCTTTGGACGCTCTGTATGTAAAGGGGCAGGTGCGTCCCCCTGTAAAGGTCAAAATGCGCAAGTTTCATCTTTAAAAAGCTACTTGTGGTCATTTCTAGAGCATTCTAGAAGGTTGTTCGACGTGTATTGAGCGCCTCCAGATGGTTCATGCACCCCTACCAAAGAGGAACTTATCCCATCAATAAGGGAGCTATCCCATCCAAAGAGGGGATTATCCCATTGATGGTGGACCTGATTAACTTCCTCTTGAGCACTATAAATATAGGCATTGGGCCAGAAGGAGAAGAGGTTGGAAGCTATACATTTCTAAGGGTAGATGCTGCAAGAATTAGGACTCCCATTTAGAAGCTTGTGAGGAGAGATTGCCATCTTTACTTGTTCTATTTGGAAGTGGGTGAGCTTTGTCAAAGTAAAGGAGAACTCTTGATGGACCCTGGGAGGGACTTGCACAACACCAAGGCTCAGGTTGTATTTGTTCCTTTTGTTACCTATTAATGCAAATGAGTCCATTCTTCTCAATAACTTGTTATTTATGAGTTGTTTCATGTACTCCTTGGTCTATGTGTTAAATATGTTTTATTCTATGAGATTATCAAGTGCTATTTAATCGTTTGATTGTTAGTGGATGCAGGTTTCAAAGTGAAGGAGGAGCTCATCCAGATCAGCGGAGCTGGACTGCTACAACAGCGTTGGACTACAGGTAGGATCTAAACACTTGATTTCTTATATAGTAAATGCATGTTTAGAGAAGGATTGTTCTTGTTTGTCTTGTTTGTCACTAGAGAGTCTTAGGCTCCTAGGGAGGTTGGTTGTGTCCGCACAATCGACTCTTTCCGCCTGACAGGCCGAACCTGATAATGAGATAGGGGCACCCTGCCTCGATAAGCCGGTCAAAAAATAGATGTCCATGACAGTCAAGGGGATGGACTTGCCCCTAATCTAGAACACCTGGGTGGTAGGATCCCATGCATCGAGAAAATATTGCAACAAGTTGATTTGTTGCCTCATGCTAGAGATGCAGAAGAACTTGAACAGGCCATAATTCCGCAGTGCATTTACCGTAACCGGATCATGTAAAGCAAGCATGTCCTCTTTTTCATGCTCATGCTCTCACCATGTAACAGGCATTTTTCTCCAATGAATCTCTGAAAACAAGCAAGAGGAGAGTCAGGATCCTAATTTGGTGAAAAACAGGCAAAAATTTCCATGAAAAACTCTGCACAAATTTCCCTCCTTGCGCCCATCGCACCCCCAGTAGTGTTCTGGGTGGGATGCATGCTGACTGGCCAATGGCCAAGCCAACATGCATTGCACCTTTCGATATAGAATAGGTGTGATGGAGCCAGGGCGAATTTTTCAAACCCCAGAGGCTTAGAAAAACTAGAAAACATGCTCAAAATTCAAAAAGGAAAGGATGAAACTGAAGAGATCAGGTTTAGCTCCTACCTAGTCCATACGGCGCCAAGAATCGTCCAAAGAATCTCCCAGAATCAGCTGGTGAAAATCAAGGGGGAAAACACCTCCAAAGCTCCAACAAACCAAAGTTCAAATGAAATGGTAAAATGAGAGGTAAAAACCAATTTTGAATTACTTTTCATGTAATTCAAGTAAAATATTAGTGTTTTGACTCATTTTTCAAACATATATTGTTCATTTCTAACTAGTTTGATGAAGTAATTGAGCAGGCAATACAACCTTTGAAGGAACAAAAGTTGTCAATGGTAAAATCAAGATAATCAATGACCATTATATCGAGCAGTTTTAACGCAAAATTCAAGCTCGTTAAAAAATAAACATAAGCAATGAGCAAATGTTCCCCCAGAGTTTAAGCTCATTCAAAAATGAACCAATTTCCAGTAAATAACCATCGTGAATGCATTATCATCAGCCTTTGAAGCCTTGGTTGTGTTCTCATCATCACCTCCACTCTGTATTGGCTGATCATTCACCTCCATTTGATTGTTTACCCTTTTTGAGGAACAACTGCGAAGAATGATCCTATTAGCCATCCTTGTGACACTGCCATGATTGGAAAATTCCAAACCTTACCTGGAATTAGTTGCTACCCGAATTTATCACTCGTTCCTCAAAAAACGAGTCTCCTTTAAGCTCTTTTCATCTGACTCGTAAAATATGAAAATATTTCCGAGAAATTGGCCTCTCCAGCTCGTTAAAGTGACCAGAAGTTTTATCCCTCCTTTAGATTTTAATCTTTTTGGACCTGAGGGATTATTACACGAAAAGATTGAGCGCTTGTTTTGTTTGGCTCATTAAAATTACTGAAAATTCATCCCTTTTGTATTATTTTATACTTTTTCGAACTCAAGGGATTATATGACGAAAAAGGATTATTGGAGTTTTCTTTACGTCCCTTTTCAGACTCTCTAAAATTGAAAAGGACAGAGTTATCTTTGTCGTTAAACTCGTTAAAACCAAATAGCGACAAACTTGTCCATACAGACAAGAACGAGTTTCACTATCGCTAGGCTCATTGAAACATGGCAATGGGTTTGCCCGAAGGGAAAATTATAAACAAGCATATGTTATCCTCCTCAAGCTTGACAAAAATAAAGAGGTATTGGTCAGCAATGACTGGGGAAAAATTGGGAAGAAAACTTGAAGAAACATTATTGGTAGCAAGTCGCTCTTGAACCTGACACTTTCATTCCGCATCCGAGTCGGGTTGGGTTGTTCCGTTCACTGGTCATATCACCATTGTTCCATCACACCATCCATATTTTGGGTTAACGCTACCAGTCCATCATGTCAGTGTCGCTGATATGTTCAAGAGAAATCGCTCAGAGAATTCGCCTGTGTCTCATCCACTGCAATACATTTACTCTCCATTCTTTCATGACCACCACCCTGAACCTTATGTCATCCGATCATTTTCACCTCCATTAAAATCATTTGCTCCATTTCGTGTCATTGATGTGGGATTCACTAAGGCCCTCCTATAACGGATCGCTTCTTGTCGACATCGGCTCAATATCCAGGAAGTCGATCTAGGAACAACCCTTTTAGTACTTTGAAGCTTGCATGCCTCAATGGCAAGTTTCTCACTTCCGGCGACAGGTTTACATCAATGGCCTTCGACCGAAAGATTTTGTGTGGTGTTCGACGCCAAGTCCCTTATTCACACCACGTGAATTGTACTGTAGTACCTTGAGGGTCATCATCATTATCGGTGATTCCTCTCGTGCCTGTTAATGGCTTACATCATTGGCTGGTAATTAGGTGATGTCTTTCCATGTTCGACTCCAGAACATCTCTCACATGGATCGACTTGTACTCTGAGTGAAGATCGAACGATATTGAAGACCCCGGATCTAGTTTCATCCATCCGGGCTACGATATATATTTAGGGAAATAAAGACATCAAATGTACATCATTGCTACACAAATAATCATCCAATCCAAGGGATGATGGCTCTACCAGAATCATCAGTCTGCAAATAGATGATTGTCTGTCTTATGTACATGAAAATGAATTTATAAAGTTGAGCATGGGAATGCCTGCCTCAGCTAGATCATGAAAATGTTATGAAGATAATGTGTTGTATTGTATCTTATTACAGGTCACCTTCCAGCTCAAAAAAACTTCGGATCCTCATGATAAAGCATTTCACCCGACATCAAAGGATTAACGACCTCATGCTTTAGGGGGCAACTTTTATAGACATTTTTGGGCACTGCAACCCCAATCATAAGTGTCCATAAACCAAGGGCTCTTAAGTCCCTAAAAGTGTTGTTCCAACCCCTAAAATAGCAAGGTCAGCTTATTACATCATCTCCCAGAAGTTCTCCATGAAAAACTACTCAGAACTGGTCAAAACAGGACCATCTCACCTGCTCCATGGTCCAAGTGCGTTGCATCCCACCTAAATGCACACGGGAGGTGTGATGCATACTGAAAAGCCCTTCTATGGGGTGCGATGGGCAAGAGTGGACAAATGGCAGGGTCAATCTGCAAGGTGGAGGATCATGGAATCTTCCAGAAACTTCTCATGTGACACTTGCCTCTCTGCATTCGCCTAGGGATGAGTAAGAGATCATTAATCTCCAAGTGGAATCAAGAACTATCAGAGAGAGGAAACTAATCAAATCTCAGAAGCTGAATCACCCCCCTTCCAAACATCTATATATGGATCCCTCATCCCAGAGATCCAGAGGCTGGAATTTTGTATCTTGTAAGGAAGTGCTGTTGGTTTCTTGGTGTAACATCATAGTGTTGGGTGATCTAAGCTTTTCATGAGGTGAAGAAGGGATTTCTTGCTGAGGGGATGGCGTTGGGTCAGAACAATTGGTTGTAATCCTCTTTGCTATTCTTGATTATTAATAAAGCTATTCAAGTTTTCCTCCACATTCTTGTATGATTGATGATATATGCATTTGTGTGGTCAATATATATCTGGTTCTATATTGTTTATGATAGTAGATCTCTGTTCTTGGATAGTGTTATGCTGCTTTGATTCTACAGGTGCTCTTTGAAGCTGGGTAGACAAGGAAGCGAGTGGCAAAGATCTATCAAAAGGGAGAGGAATCAAGCAAGGAACCAAGCACAAGATAGAGGTTGGTCTCCTTTGTTCCCCTCTTATCTACTTCTCATAAAGGAAAATGAAAGTGGTTTTAGTTTGTATGTTTCTAAGGTAGCTACCAGCCTTAGTGGGACTAGCAGCTCTGTATAGACACTAGATTTCCCGATAACAGAAGCACAAACTAAGGTCTCACCCGAAGTAGTATGGGAGGATGCTTGAACCAAGTTGCCACACCCTAGAGATGTCTGATGAGTTCATGTGGTCCGCGGTTCGACCCTACATGCTCGTCGCTATGTGCACTTACCTGTACCTCACAACCTAAGATGCTGCCTTCGCACAACTGTATTCAGGGGCCAAACACTGTTATTACTTAAGTCCTTACTAGTATTCCACCGTTAGTTGATTAACTTAGCCTCTTTGCATGTGTAAAGTATACTTAGCAATATAAATCATTCATACAAGTGCATGCAGTAAATGAATAGTATACTTGCAATTGTTATCAAACATGTAATAACTCAAGAACAGATACATAGAATTTGGATAAAAACTTCTCTTTATTATTCTCCTCTTTAGTTATAGACTCGACTCTGCCCTGCGCACTCAGCTGCAAGGGTCTGCGCACTCAGCTGCAGACAACTAGGCCTCTGCACACTCAGCTGCAGAGCCTTCTCCTACTCTACGACCTAAAGACACACTTAGACACTTACGACTCAATCCCTTAGACTTCTTATCCCTTTACACTTAGAGCCTCACTCTATTTATGCAATCCCATGGTTTTCGGACCATGGGTAGGTCGACATTACATTACAAACTAGGGTGGACAACCCTATGACTCTAACATACTTCTACGCCCACAATTCGTAGGGCTTTATAGCATTATTCGGTCAAAACATGGGCTTTGAGCCCCAAAAAATGCCTCACAGGGATTCAATGCCCAACAACATCACCTATCGTAGTTGGTGATCAGCAGTCGCACAATGTAAATCTTTCTCTTCTGCTGAATCTCCTTCCCAGCTGAGATTCCGATAAGAAAAAGGCCCCCTCGGATGCAATGTTATGTAGGCTATATTCCATAGATATCTCACATCCGAACTATCAGACCATGCTAAGGAAAAAGGTAAAGGGGTCTCCCTCTCTGTGGTTGTGATTGCGATAACAAAGGAATAAGGCCCTTGCGTAGATGTTGAGAGCCTTAGCACTCAAAGGATTAAGCCCTTCGTTCCAGCCCTTGGTCACATGCAGAAAGTTACAAAAGGGGTTGAAAGCATAGGGGCTAAGGGGAAAATTAAAATCGCCCTCCTGTTTTGTCCATTTTTAGTGTTTAAATGCCCGTGACTGAGAGATTTGGTTGTCACACTTCAGCAAGGCATCGATGGTGCACAACGGAGGGGAAAAGGGCGTGATGGGTTGGAAGTTAAGGTAGAAAGTGACCAGGAACCAACCAAGATAGGATTAACCATGACTTAGTAGGAACATGCCAGGACCAAAGGCCAACAAAGAAGAGTGGCATGAAGATATTTCCAGAAACCATCATTTCAGTTTCGATGGATTAATTTTGTTTTGTTGTTTTGATCACTGTATTATTATTCTATTTTTCTTTCAAGAAAGGAATCTCCCTATTTTAATAGTTAGAGGATTCATGCTAATACGCCCATCCATATAGACAGTTATAACTTCAGCCTAAAAGATATTTTCTGTAGCTGATTTTATTGCCCTCCCTCTCATTATAAAAGGGAGGAAGAAACATTGAAGAAAGGTTCTAAATTCTAGGAAAAGACTGCATGTGATTTTGAAGTTGTATGGATTCCAGATCTACATATTTCTGAATATGAATGAAACAGTGGTTATTCCCATGTTTGAGTATTACAATATGTTGTTTCTTTGCTAAACTTCCATTATGTTTGCACTTCCTCTCTGATTTCAAGCAATTGTAGCTGCCAGAAATATCTCTTATATTCTTACAAATTTATTGGCGTTAACTAGTTAATACATATGCCTGTATGCAAGTCTAAGATTATATCTTTAAATGTGTGCTTCCTAAAATCATAGCATTCACTCTTCTTACATCCACCTGTCTATCTTTATCTCAGATAAGTATAGAACTTTTGATGTTTCAAGCTCTATGTGATGAGCTAGTATTCTCCTCCTCTTCTTTCATCATTCTGTAAAATTTGATTAAACTATAAGTCCTTGATTACTCTGCCTCCACTAGCTTTTACCTTATTCTTGTGAGTTGTATATGTGAGAGGATACCAGAAATACATGGCTTATGTCCTTGGATGAAGGAACCAACCCATGTTGTTATATGTATAGTTGTATATTTGTAATTACTATGTGTAGAAGATTCATATGGTGCCTTCGATTTCTTGAGGATCATATAAGACACACTGAATTTAGATGTTCCTAGGCACTGGTCTTGTAAGCAATCCAAGGCTATCTATGGGAGAGACAATAGGGGGGTCCAAAAATTGGTTTCCCTTATGGTGGGCCCATTGCAATGTGTCACTCATTCCTTACTTTGCACTCCCCCTACTCATTACCGCTTACCACTACCCCCCCTCCGAAATTCGCTCATCCAAATTTATTCATATGTCATCCTACCAATGGTTATCTCCATTTCTTATGCCTTTCGTCCACCAATCCTTTCACTCCACCTGTCCATATCCGTTATATTCCTACCCGCCTATCAATTTCTCCCATTCGTTACCAGCTTCCCGTTGGCCATAAATGAATATCCAACCATTCGGTAACGCTTTCCTTCTAATAGTTATACATTTCCCATTATAAATAAACCCCTAATCCCCTTCATGTGATTTCCATGGCTTTGATTTCATTTCTTATTAACAAGTTTTCAAAATTTGACTACTCTCTACACCTACTTTGCAGCATACCCAGATTTACCATCAGAACGAAAGTTTCTCTCTGTTAGGTATTCCTACTCCTAACCTTCTGTTATTTATTCCTCACATTTCTACAAATAATGGCACCAAAAATAAAGGACCAACCCTCTGGTAGTAAAACCTCATTGTAGGAAAATCCCAAATTCAATGATACCCGAGACCTTGAACAGATTCCCTTAGCTGACCAATTTTTCAAAATTGTAGACACAGAGTGTGAATTCGATATGTTCGAATTGCACCATTTGTTAAAACTGACTTATTAGGACGTAGAAGATGAAATTAACTTATGGGAATCTTTATTTCCCATGTTCATGTTTCCTCAGACCCATCAATTTCCTGACTTAATCATGTGGTGTCAAGCTAAGAACAATCCCCTACAGAGAACTATGGTAGCTTAGAATGGAGACATTCTGATATCTATCACACCTAAAACCATCAATAAAATGCTTCTTATCCCTGAGAATGATTCCCTTAGATTTTTCTCCACTATTGTCCTCATGGATCTATACCATAAACTCACTTTCCCCCAAAGAGCTCAAATTTTTGAGATCTTTCTTCTAGAAGATGTTGAACTTCCTAAAAATAACCCTCCTTATCCAACATCCATGTTCCCTAAGAGAGATAAACATATCATTTCCTTAGTTTCTTGCTTGTTAGGTTACCAAACAGATCAATGGGTAGATGAATATATTCTAGGTTATCTATCCATCTTCTCCAAAGAACACAAACCATCTTTCATGTATAATTACAATCAACTTTTGGCTGAAATTATGCATGAACAATTAATGGGAATCAATATTGAAGGAGTATTAAAATATTCTTCTATAGTAGTGTATATGATCCTTTTTCAACAAGGTGACACGTTGCCTATAATTTTACACAATCAGGATGATCAACAAGTAAGTCAATCAGTCACACAGTGGACTTCATTGATCAAGAGGAACTAAACTGAGTTCAAATTTTTAGATTTCATTGACTGTTTTATTCATCCAGTTGCACAGATTCTCAGTAGCCAAGTGAGCCTAGAATCAGTCCAGCAATTAAAGGAATTATGCACCTGAGTGACCAAGCTAAGACAAGAGACTGATATCTTTACTAGAATTACCATAAATTAGGGTGTATGGTTGTGAACTAGCTCCATACAAATTGCCTAAATATGTTCCAATGAGAATTTTCTCTCTGGAATATATAAGGAAAATGATCAATATGTTTGAGTTACATTTTATTTCAAGGAAGAGAAAATCTCAGTTTAAAATCAAGTCCCAAGTGGGATCATTTATTTGCTATACTAGATCAGCAGGCATTAAAGCAGACTCAATCCTCAGATAGATGGGATTCCAACCAAGTTTCACCTGGTCTTATGGCCCATTTAGTATAATCTCCAACTTAAGGGTGGAACTCAAAACCACACCTTACAATCATACTCCAAGACTAGAGATTGAAAAGTACAAAAATCAATAACATTGGGAGGAAAAAACACTTCAAGATGTAGAAGAACAGACTTTACTTCCTTCTACCCTCCAAACTTCCACTTCTCAAAGCAAGCAGGAAAAGAGGCCAAGAGAAGAATCTTCATCTTCAGCAAAGGGTGCAAAGGAATTCATTGTTTATCAGAAAAAAAAAAAAAAAAAAAAAAAAAATCAAATATTGACTCCAAAGGTACTATTATTCAAGGTCAGAGAGAGCCAATAATCACCAATTTGGATGATTCACACGTTTCTATAAGGTCAAAATAAAATGTAATCACCACTCCATCCTCCTCTTCAGTTTCACAGAATTTTTTGGAGATCACCCAGTCTGATTTCCTTGAAATTAAACAGAAGAATGAATCTCTGAAGGAAAATGTCTATGCTCAATTTTGGAAACAGACATCCACTTCATAATACAAGTTATTGACAGCCTTTGACATTGAAAAGGGTAGGATGCAAATGGCATTAATACAAGCTCAAGCGCCTTTTCCAAAGGATTCTTCAGACTACAAAAAGACCATATTCTCCATTGATGCCAACTAGATACACCCAATCAACCAGATGGACATGCACAAACAGTCTGGTAAGCTCCTTTTCTCTACCATGACTAACACTGTTATGGCATTATCAAAATTAAGGACAACTCTTTCAAATGTGTAGTCATAATTAAAGATAGAAAAGATATACTTTATGGCAAAGGATAATAGGGTAAAATCATTAGAGGACTTAGTGATCAAAATTGGGTATGATCCCACTGATGTTAAAGTTGCAGAGGACATTACCAAAAAGAAGAATACAAATATTTCAATGTTAAGGAAGAAGCTCAAACTACCTTCTACATAGGATCCTCAAACTAAGGAGATAGAAGAAAGTGAGCACCACAAAGAAGAAATGCTCAAATTAATCATTGAGAAAAATGTACAAATAAAGACAATGGAAGAGAAAATTGAAAAATTACTTAAAGAAAAGGAAGAATCTACTCAAGTAGCCATAGCTCCAATTACAACTATACCCATTACAGTGTCAAGGACAACAGGGAAATCAACATCAACAACAACAGAGTCTACATCAACAGTAGGTGATTTAAACAAAGTCATACATGATTTGTCTCTCCAAAGACAGGAAAATGAAAGGCTTCACAAGAAATTCAAAAATATGGAGACACAGAAGATTAAGAATGATACTCTTTATGTTGAAGAGATGCAGAAGTCCCACAGATTTAAAGAAGGATTGAAGAGTTTGAGAATGATTCATTATTGACTTAGACCTTGTCCTAAGCCAATGAAAATATTTGGGTGGATACCAGTCAAGCTATAACTGAAGTTTGGCCCTCCATACAGATTTTTTTTTAATAGGAAGAGCTCATTAATAGATGCCAGCCAACTATTGAATAATTCAGAGAACTCCTTAAGGAAAAACCAAGTGAAGTTACAAACATGATTAAAGTGCTCAATTCAGAAAGCAGGGCCAAATTGGAAGCTATTCACATTATTGAGAGGGAAAAAACTATTCTAGAGATTTAAAAGGTTTTGTAGAAAAAGAATCTCGTGACTCAGTTGGAGACAAAATGCCAAACCTTGAAAACCGTTGTCCAAAGGTTCCATTTCAAGTTTAAATTACTCAACCAAGGATAACTTCCAGGATTAGTGGCACCAAATGACAGGTTAATCAGTTTGGAGGAATATTGTCAAAATATTTATCCAATTGCAACTGATAAAGCTAAATTTGCAGGTATTAAGGGTCACATTACAGGGAAGGAATTCTTAGAGGCTTTGAACTTTGATTTAATAATCAAGCATGAAATCAAACATATCTTTGTTAATAAACCTACTTTTAAAAAGTATACCAAGGTTGATGAATTCTAGAGAAAATTGATTAAGCTTTCTATACCAAGTGAAGATAGATGAGATCACTTGTGTGAAATCATCAAGTAACTTTCATCACCAATTGACAGACAGCAAGGCAGCACTTTTTGGCGACCAAATCATCAACAAATTCCTTGAAGATTGTGCCAGCAACTCAACAGTTTTAGAATTCCTATATTTTGTACTATTTTTGTTAAAGAATGTCTCTAGAAGATCTTTCATTTTGTATAAATAACTCTTCCTTCGAGTTATTAATGGTTGAACCCTTGGATGAGCTTTCAAAGAAGAATTGTAACTGGAGTGGAGATTTGCTTCAACTTAATGAAAGGATTCTAGATTTTCCTCTGATAGTTTGTCTCCTTGTGAGTTTTTATTATGTGTTCATTTCATTATGTTTTTCTTCATGTATTTAAGTCTTTATGCAGAAATTTGGGTAAGATCAAACTGAATATCAGTCCATCTTAAATCCCCTGTGAAGTTATAAACAATAATTAGAGATTAGTCTATAAAATTGTCTGTTATTATAAACTCCTCTATATCTATAAATTGTCACACCCATCTGCATAAGATTAAATACATTTTGTTGAGAAGGTAAACATTGGTTACCTGCATTCTTTCTTATAATTAATTAAATATTCAGTTTGAATATTTAGTAAGTTTTATTTCTTTAAAACTCTTCTATTCATTCAATTAAAATCAATTAACTATTTGAAGAAAAATAAACAACCCTTTCTTTTAATTTGGAAAGTTTTAATGTTTAAGCACTTGTTTTCAAATTGTTCATAACATTGGTCATCCAAAAACTTAAAAAATAAATAAATAAATTAGATGCTTTGGCATGATTAATTAACCTAGAATCATCTCACAGGACAATAGGTTTTATTCTATCTCTTCTTCCAGACAAATACACATGGGCTTTATTCTATCTCTTCTTCCGGGAGACATCATTTCCATCACTGCAGCATCATAGGAGGATTGATTATTTTCCAAAGGAGTTTAATAAATACAAACCTCCTACTTTTCATGGTGAGTTGAATAAATCAAAAGATGTAGAAGCATGACTGCTTGGGATGAAGAAATTATTCAGATTGCATGACTACTCAGAATACATGAAAGCTAAGATAACCACCTTTAGTCTCAAAGGAAAATCATAGATCTAGTGGGCAGATATTAATAATTTCAAATGCATTATAGAATAGAATATGACTTGGGGTTATTTTGAAAACGCTTTACAAAGAATTACTTTTCTGAGAGATATTATGATGGAAAGACTAGGGAATTCTATGAACTTAGGATGGGTTCCATGACAGATGAAGATTACAAAACCAAATTTATATATTTGTAGAGGTATGTGCCTTATCTGAAGGATGAGAAAGTAAAGATCCAAAGGTTCATCAGTGGTTTTCCATTGTCATTTAAAGATCAGATTGAGTTTGATGAGCCTCTTCCATTGGAGGAAGTTATCAGGAAGTTAAAGCATTGTTATGAGCAGTCAAAGTGCAAGCCTAAGTTCAAGCATGATTGGAAAGGTAATGAGAAGACTAAATGAAAATGGCCCAAGAAGCGAGGAATATCTTAGGATGCATGTGAGAAAGAAAATGGAGTCCCTTATAAGAGGTTTAATGCACCTGAGAAGGGACACGAGTCTCAACACGGAGAGCAGCAGAATAAGGGAAATGGTAGGGAACCATTAAAGTATTAGATTTTTGGTAAAGACCATCAAAAGAAGGATTTTCCGTTGCACCAGGGTGGCAGGCCACAAATATACAGTGCTCAGGAGGCATAGATAGTTGGGGATGTTGGTCAAAGTATTCCTCGGATCTATGCAACACTTGATAAAAGGAAGGAAGACTATTAAGCATCTATTATTGAGATGGAAGGTAATATTTGTGATCACGTTGTTTCCATTTTGATTGACCCTAGATATAATTATAGTTATGTTAGTTCTAACCTGGTGGATCAATGTCGTTTGAATAAAGAATTGTATGCAAAATCTTGGTTGGTGTAGTTGGCTATAGGGACCAAGAGAAGAGTTCACCATTGGGTGAGATATTGTGCATTTGATCTTAATGGCATGCCTACATCAACACATCTAAATGTCCTTCCTTTGGCTTCATATAGCATGATTTTCGTCATGGACTGGTTGTTCATTCACAGGAATAAGGTAGATTTGTGAGAAGGGAATTGAGTCCCTTGATGATGATGGAAAAAAGAGAGTCTTGTAGGGAAAGAAAAATCCTACATCATTGTGAATGGTTATAGCTATGCAAGCCAAACAATTCCATAGGAAAGGATGTTTACTGTTTGTAGTACATGTTTCTAGTGATAAAGGAAAGGATGTTGAGGATGATGAAGCCTTGAGGAAGTATCTTGTCTTACAACAATTTCAAGATGTGTTTCCTATAAATATTCTAGAGTTGCCTCCTCATAGAGAGGTGGATTTATCTATTGAGTTGGTACCAGGAGCAAACCCAACATCTAAGGCATCATACAGGATGAGTACTCCAAAGTTAATGGAATTAAATTTGAAGCTTAAAGAGATGCTTGACAAAGGATACATAGGGCCAAGTGTCTCTCGTTGGGGTGCACCAGTGTTGTTCATGAAGAAGAAGGATGGTACTATCTTATTGTGCATTGATTACAGGAAATTGAACAAGGTGACTAGCAAGAATATGTATCCATTGCCTTGGATTGATGATATGTTTGATCAGTTAAAGGGAGTAGAGATATTCTCAAAGATTGATTTTAGATCAGGATATCATGAGGTGTGCATCAAAGAAGAAGGCATATATAAGATTGTATTTTTTCAAGGTATGGCAACTACGAGTTTATAGTTGTTCCTTTTGGTCTTACCAATGCTCCAGCCACCTTCATGTGGTTTATGACCAATGTGTTGCATCCTTATCTGGATAAGTTTGTGATAGTATTTGTTGATGATATATTGGTATAATATGAGAATGAGGAGGAGCATACATAACACCTAAAGCATGTTGTTGAGATTGTTGAGAGAGCATTAGTTGTATTCCATCTCAACAAGTGTAGTTTCTTTCCATCGCAGATTTATTACTTGGGGCATGTTGTTTCCAAGGAAGGGATAGCAGTGGATATGGAAAAACTTAAGGATATCATAGAATGGCCAACTTTGAAGAATCTTGATGTGGTCATATCATTATTGGGACTAACAGTTTATTATAGGTGGTTCATCAGGAAATTCTCTAAGATTGGCTATCTTATTACATATTTGCAGAGGAAAGGAAAGAAGTTTGAATGGACTGAGTCTGCAACTAGTTTTGAGTAGTTGAAGCATTTTCTTATCAATGATCCATTTTTTAATATTGTGGCTCCTGATAAGGATTTTGTGGTTTGTAAAAATGCATGTAAGGAAGGACTTGGTGGAGTCATGATGCAGGAAGGGAAGGTGGTATGCTATGAGTCGAGGAAGCTAAATGAGCACAAGTAGAACTATGTGACTCATGATCTTGAGTTGGCAGTGATCATTCATGCACTGAAGATGTAGAGACATTATCTTCTTGGAAATAACTTCGTCTCAATGAATGATAGCAGTGGACTGAGGTACTTGTTTGAACAACCCAATCCGAATGTAAGGCAAGAAATATGGTTGGCTACTCTCAGTGAGTTTGATTTTGAGATTAGGTACATCAAGGGAAAAGAGAAAAGGGTTATGGATGATCTCAGTAGGAGAGTGCAGGTGAATCATATTTCAACTATGAGCTCTTATGGGATAGATTTATAGGAGCATATTTGACATGCAGGGCAACATGATGAGAAGTATTAGTTGCAGAAGAAGAGATTGTAGCAACTGGGTGAAGGTGATAGGGATGAGGAGTATTACCTTATAGAAGATGGCTTGATCAGATTTAGGAGTAGGATCTATGTGCCAAAAATCAGTGAGTTAAAGAAGCTTATTTTGAGATATTTTCATTTCAAGCCATATTCAAGACACCCGAATACTAGAAGAATTTGATAGATATTAAGAAGATCTACTATTTTCCAAATATGAAGAAAGACATGGTTGATTTTTTTGCAAGGTGATTGGACTATCAATAAGTGAAAGTTGAATGTAAGCATACAACTGGATTGTTGCAGCCTATTCTGATTTAGGAATGGAAATGGGAATTCATTTCCATGAAATTCAATACAGGAGTGGTGAGGACATCAAGATAGCATCATTACATCATGGTTGTGGTTGTCAGGTTTAGTAAGGTAGCCCACTTCATTGCAGTAAAGTATACTAATTTAGCTAGTGAAGTAGCTCAAATATTCATTAGGGAGATAGTGAGGTTGCATGGAGTTCCCAAGAAGATTATATCAACAAAGATGCCAAGTTCACTTCCAGGTTTTGGAAGGAGTTGTTTGCAGGCTTGGGGAAACCATTAGCCTTTAGTACAACTTATCAGCTGCATATAGATGAATAGATAGAGAGGGTTAACAAAATTCTCAAGGATATGTTGAGAATGTATGTCATGCATCAATACAGGAAGTGGGAGGAATATATTCCACTTTTGGAGTTTACATATAATAATGGGTATCATGGATCCTTTAAAATGAGTCTATTTGAGTATTTTTATGGGAGGATTTGTAATACTCCTATCAATTGGTGTGATTAAGTGAATACGGGACTAATTGGATCAGATATGCTGACAGAGATGGAGCAGGAGATGTAGGTTATTAAAAGTAATTTAAAAGAAATGCATGATAGGCAAAAGAGTTATTCGGATTAGCATAGAGAATTCAAGGAATTTCAAGTTGGGTAGCAAGTGCACTTGCTCATCAAGCTCAAGAGGAGATCCTTGAGGATTGGGTTATGTACCAAGTTGGCACCTTGGTATTGCTGGCCTTTTTAGATCCTTGAGAGGATTAGACCACTTGCGTATAGACTTGCTTTGCCGCCATCAGTCAAATTCCATGATGCTTTCCATGTTTCATTGCTTAATAGATATGTGCATAATGTTGATCATGTGATTGATTGGTCTATATTGTAGGTGGAACTAGAGGTAGAATTCCATCTAGACCCACAATGCATATTGTAGTGGAAATAACTCATGCACCGAAATCAGTCAATAGAGCATGTTAAAGTGCAGTGGAAGCATTATGGGCCCAATGAAGCTACATGGGATATGGCTGATCAGATATGGGCATTATATCCTTCTTTATTTGTTGGTTGAATAAAATGAATTTTTAGTATATATGTGTGTGTGTGTGTGTGTGTGTTGTCATTGTAAACACTGCATCGAGTTGTGCTATGAAGCTCCAAGAAGTAGTATGGTTGTCATGTTTTTAGCTATTGGTCATTGTAAACATAGCATCGAGCTATGCTATAAAGCTCCAATAAGATTTTTTTATTTTTATTTTTTCAGCAGTGTGTTGGTCATAGGTTTCACAGAACACTAAGGACAATGTTCTCCCAAGAGTAAGGGGTTTGTAATAGTGTCAGGTTAAATTTTCATGTAATAAAGGATATTAAAGGAAAAAAATAAGGGCAAGGTCATAGAACACATATTCCAAGTTAAAAGGAGGGGAAAACATTAAAGTGGGTGTCACTTGTGGTCAATTAATGGTTATGGAAATTGGCATTGGCATTGGAAAAGACAAAAAAGAAATAAATGGAAATTTAATATAAGGAATAAAATAAAATAGGAGAAATGGAAGGTGAAGAAACAAGAATATGCATGTAAGGGAAATTAAGAGATAAAATGAAGGAAAATGAAATAAAAAATAAAAGGAAAGGAAGATGCACTAGACATCAATGATAAAAAGGCATCTCAGAAACAATTGACAACTTTTGTCAATTTAGCTTTGATCACTTTCATAAATAGAGCTCTAAGAGAAGAGAAAACAAACATTTGGACACAATAAAACAAGAAAGGACAAGGAAAGGAAAGAAAGGGAGCACAAGGAGAATATTATAGGAGAAGCTACAATAGGAAGATTTTGTAGGTAATCAGTTGCATGTGTAATTTCCTCTCTAGGATTTGAATGCATGGTACATGCATTTGGTTATTTGGTTGCTTTGTTGTCATTGGCATGGGATTTTCTTGGATTAATAGTGGTTTCAACCTTTCCTCACCATTTCCTAGATAGCCATGGTGTGATTGGATTCATTCTTGGCTGAGCTTTGGATTTCCAGAAGCTTTTGGATCTTTGTAAGGTGGTCTCAGGAAAATCCCAAGGGTTGGGGGTGGAGATGGTTTCCTCTAGGAAGCCCTTGACAAGTGGGTGGAGATAGAAAAATTCCTCTAGGTATGGTGAATAAATTCTCAGGCATCCAATCTTGTGTTGGTTTGGTGATTTATAGACTAGTTAGTTGAAATAACTGTTGTTGAGGGTTGAGGTGGTTTAGCCTCTGGATGCCCTGGTTGGTTTTATTTTGGTTTATCCCATGAGATCCCACATTCATTCTTGGAATATGGCATAGGGGTGATTGGTTCAAAAAGATATTTGGTTCAACCTAATCTATGGTTAGGTGGTACGTGGAATTCCTTGACTTAGTTGGAATTTGAAAATGTTATTATGTGTTGATTCTTATTGAGAATAATGAGTGTTGTGGAGGTAAATCCTCTCTGCGGACAGAGACGATCCCTACTAGCTCAGACCGGGTCTAGCAACAATCACACAATGGTATCACGCAAGTTCCTAATTGCAAATACAAAGTGGATGGTGAGAACCTACTTGGATTCCAACGCTAGTGTTTGTCGAAGAGATGTCGCCTTCATTCCTTTGCCTTGGCCGGTCACGATCCGCATGATCTCCGTGATAGGATACCTGCACACGCAAAGAACAACACAAAAACAAGCGTAAAATCTAGTATATGCAATTATATATCTGTCAGAAAAGATATAACTCAACATCAAACATGAGACAATGAGAGTGGAACCATAATGATAGTCATCTATTATTAATAAATAACAAAGAAGAATACAACCATTGTTCTGACGTCAAATCCTCCTTTGGCTTGGTGATCAGCTACACAAGTCTTGCAAAGCTTGTTGGGATGGCAAACAAGCCTCTCTCTCTTTGGGTGACAAGAATCTCCTTACTTAGATTTGGCCTTATGGGTGCAAAGAAGGCTCTTGCAGCTTCAAATTCTTAAACTCCTGGAACTATTGTAATTCTAACTAGCTTGTTCAAGACATAGAGGCAAGCTTTTATAGATAGAGAGGGAAAGAGATAGGATCAACCACATTATTCATGGTATTGGCTTTATCACTTGGAAACTTCCATGAAAGGTGGCAAACCACTTTCCCTTCTATGGAGATTCGAAGCCAAACAATCCTGGTTCAACATAGATTCAGTTGGTGAATGGGTTGAGGAGAACCTTCGGGAGTCTGGTCGTTGAAAACTTTACTCAATTCGGTTGGCGCGAGTGCGACTATGGGACAGAGCGCCAATGGCGCGCCCTTTATAGAGTATTTTCCTCATTGGTGCGGGCAGTGAACTGTGAACCCGCGCTAATGTAAAAAGAGCTGTTTTCATGAGGATTTTGCAGGAGATGTCTTCAGGGCAAATGAAGCTCATACTAAGAGGAATATGATGCAAGTGGTTTCAGGTCATGTCACTTCTCACAGGTCCCGGAATGAGTCCTCCAATGTACGGGTGAGGGGTAACAGGGACGGTGACAAACGGTGACAAATTGTTGTGTAACAATGAGCACAAGTTCTGATTTTATATACGATTTAATAACTAGTTAGTCATGGTTCTATTATGGTCAGATGTTGGTTACATGCATGATGTGTTTCTTACTTTATGATGTGCTCTTGTTATGGATCCATTCCATGATTTAATTAGTTCTTGGCTACTTGATATGAATGCATAGGCTAATGTGTGTTGTTGCATCTAGTAAAAGAGGGCAGAGGGCCTTCTTGATGACTCTCTAATGAAGCTATGCATTTATGGCCTCTAGGTACCTTAACCCCAAAGTGTTTGTCTAAATTGTTTTCATGTATTTGATGATTTTGAGTAGGAATTGAGTCAGGAACAGTGAATAATGAATTATGTAGGTGATTAACGTGATTCTAAAGAATTTTGAATAGTTTTAGGTAGTTGGCCTCGAACTGGTCCTAAAAATATGGATCATGGTTTCTAGTCACACCATCTAAAATAGAAAATTTCGGCTGCAACCGCATGAAGGAAAGCTTGTACATGTGCTTGTCAGCCTAGTCAACAAACCAGGTGGACACACAAGAAGGTGATGTGGCAGCACCACAAGTCGACACATGACACGTAGGTGACATATGATGTGGACCAATGAGAGCCTGCCACATGGCCCAATCACATGGTGCCACAGGGCACCTTAAATTAGGCCCAAGTGGCCTTGTCATGGTGAAAACTTCATTTTTGTCATATTCTCATGGTTTTGGGAGTCATTATAATAGGGACCTACAATTTCCATATGTTATATGGTTTCAAAACTATATTAAAACCAAAAATGGGCTGTAAAACCATATTAAAGAAAAATTAGGAGTCCATGGGTTTTGAACCCAAAACCTCCCCAACAACAAGTACGTAATATGACTATACCGACCATTGTGCCAACTACACACTTTATCTTATTCACCCTCACACTTTGTTATAAAATGCCATCCAATTGGTTCAAAGGGAGCCATGGAGAATACATGAGAGATGAGGATGCAAGCAGGCTGATGAAGTCATGAATCTCAAGAATATTCTAGGAATATTTTCAGAGCAAATGTTAGGGAATATTCCAAAGAATATTCTCTATGAAGAATATTTGAGGAATCTTTAAGATTCCCAGGGGGATGATTCTTGATGGTGCCAAAATTATGTCAAATTTATATTCATTATTCTCAGTTTCCTACAAGGAATGCGATGGCGTGATCAGATTCTTTGTATTAGCAATGAAATTTTAGAGAGCTAGCAGAAGAAAATATTTGAGGAATCTTTGAGATTCCCAGGGAGCCAAAATTTGACCGAGTAAAAAAGGGGTCAAGTTTACAGTCAGATTTCACGATTTTTCACTAGGAATTCAACCATGTTGTCTATTTCTTTAGAATATGTTTGAATTTTCAAACCATCCCCAAAAGTGGACGTATAAGATGCAGTGATGCCATGTATTCTTTTTTATTTTTTCTGAGATGGTGCTTTGATGTTGAGATCCTTGTTTTCCACTATGTTGGAGGATCCTTCTATTCCACTTCATGTGAGAGTTTGATCTTTTATCATGTCGAAGGAGAGATTTCATGAGTGAGAATTCTTATAGAAGAGGTTCTCTTGGGAGAGAGATATGCCACTCTATTTAAGGGAGTTCTTCCTTGTATTGACAAAGAACACATCATGTATTCATTATCATCTTGCAGAATTTAATGAAGTCGCATCCCCACTCTTAACACCAGGCTAGAAGATGTAGTCCACATTGGATGAAATCAGTTATCAAGTTGTGTTTGTTCTTTGATTTTATGGTTGCCTTTATGTTTCCTCTTCATTAAATTAAGCACATGTAGTTTTTCATACTCTTTCACATGCAATTCTGCTAACATCACAGAAGTAAAATATCTTGGTTAATTATGGTAGGTAAGAGAATTCAAATCAAGTACGGTATCAAAGTGGTCTTCTTGCTGATGCGAATTTCAAGTGTGAATTATAACGAGAGATTGAACATGCAACAAGAAGGAAAAGAATATCGAGGACCAAAAAGATCTCTATGAGGCCCTCTACATGATGGCAAGAATGGTAGATATAATGTATGAATATTATGATGAGAAGATGGGAAAATAGGAACAGGAGAAAGAGAGAGTAGAGGATGATGCTCCATCTCCATCTTTGGGTGAATATTCTTCTTCTCATCATTCGAATGAAGAGATCAACGAAAGCCTTTGAGCGGAGAATGCTGAATTGAGGAGACTTCTACAAGAATAAAAATTTGAGAAGCATATATTGCAACTTCAATTATGAGCCACATAAGAGGCCTTGGAAAAGTTGAATTGCAACAAAGTCTTAGGGAAGCCCTCATCACCTACTTCAGAATCAGCAACTAAGTTAAACAGTATTGATAATTCTGATGATTTGGGTGCTTTTGAAAAGCACACTATAGAAATTGGTTCAATATTAATGAGGAAGATGGGATATGAGGACAAGGGCCTAAGAGCTAATGGGAAAGGCATTGTGAATCTGATCCAAGTGGCGGAATTACCATGATATGCAAGATTGGTTTATGTCAGAAAGGAAGAGATATGAGAATCTTCAGGTAACAAGTTCGAGATAATGATGGACACTGAGAGTACATCACAATCCTCCAATGATCGTGATTGTAGGTCATTTCCAAATGGAAGTGAGCATTCCAAAGAGAGAGTTGAAGCAAGGTATAAAAAGTCTCAGTATTCTAAAGTTCATTTTGATTACAAGAAAATTGGTAATATGAACAAAATCTGTGGCATATAAAACAATGTAGTTTTTGTGGCTTATATATCCATTTGGTTGTCGAGTGCTAGAAGAGAATGGAAGCAAGGAAAAGGACAAGATGTGAAATCCCTTCTCCACATCAGGGAAAGAATAAGGTTAAGAAATTTCGGAGGAAGAATAATTTTTGCAGTCATTGCAATAGAAGTGGCCATTAGAGAGCCACATGTTAGGAGCTCCATCCAGAGCAGTGACTAAAGGACCAGAAGGAAGCTGAAAAGGAGCCTGTAAGTGAAGAAAATTAATGAGAAATCCATCTATAGGAAGAGATCCCATCAACCTTTTTGGGTAAGAGATGGGTATCATTTTTAAGTAGTTGAGAATGGCCACATTTTGTAAATCGCATATTCTGAAATGATTGTAAATGTTATAAAGTGTTTTTCCTCACTTATGAAAGCAACATGACGATATTTTTGGCCCTTTTTGTTGATAGTTGGGGTATTGGTTTTTTTATGATGTAAACTTGACCAAATAATGTGTTATAAACTCTTGGAAAGAATGAGGTTTTATTAGGTCATGATAGGTCATGTAATTAAACATGTATTTTGTAATATGTACTATGGGTTTGCATAAGATGCAGGTGTCGATTCATCACTTATTCCTCTTAAGGACAAAGGTGAAGGAGAAGGAAGTGTGGCATATTAAGGCACTTGTTGTGCAAATGAGGAAGTGCAGTAGATTGCATATAGTGTTCAAGATTTTGGAGGGAAAAATTATCCTTAGTGGGGAGGAATGATCAAGATGGCTCTATAAAGGCTTAAAGAATAACATTATTTAGATTTCATTGAAAACAATACAAAAGCATAGAGCTCATCTTCTTGATTCCAATAATGCAAACACCACCTCAATCCAAGTTCGTATGTGAAAGTTATGCTCAGTCAAAGTTTCAGTCAGACCGGAAAAAGTCAAAGTCAAAGTCAACATTTTTCCACGTGACAAGTCGTATAGATGAAACGTGGAAACAAATTTAGTATGCCTAGTGGGACCTGTTAGAGTCGATCCGATCAGCCCTCCGTCAGAGATCAAAACTCTTTGTACATTTCAATTTTAGTGTCCCGCTCCATTTACCTAGTTGCATTTCGCTAGGGACATGCCATGATCTGACGGAGAAAGTCACGCTAGTTATTTTCCCTCATGTCTGGCCCCTGCTAGCTCAGGTCTCTGTCCATAATCACCGAAGCTCATGACAGTCAAGGTCTCGTCCTTTACAGGGAAAAGTCATATTTTATGTTTGGGTCTAGGAATTCATCAATTTGGCCTTTGAAAACATGTCCAGAACAAGCCATACAGGCCAGAGGGAGGCCTTACACAGCTATGGTTCAGAGAGCTTCATCTTCAAGTGGAAAGACTTCGACTCTTCTTCAAAACTCTGTTTTCAAGAAAACTCAAACAAGGTCATTTATGAAAAAAAATTCCAAAAATGCACAATTGGATTTTTCAGATGCAGTCATGATTTCCATTGCTAAATGCCCAGTCACACAGTCCCTGCAAAGAAATGCCGAAAATCCCATCATGTGAGCCAAAATTTCAAAGAAAAAATGAAAATCAGGGTGTTTTAAAGTCAATGAAAAAAGTGCAAAACACAAACATTAGAAAGTGGGTTTTCAAAGAAGAAAAAATAAAACCCATCTCTCCCAAGCCGATATATACTTGCTTTTGCCCAAATCAAATCCATTGTGCTCTTGCAAGACTTGGAGAGGCATTACAAAGGTGAGAGAGAAAAATCGTGAGAGTTTGAGTAAGTGAGAGTTGGTTTCGAAAGGTGCGGCGCATACACCCAGGAGCGCGGCACACAGAGAGGGCACGGTGCACACGCAGCCTGCCCGCCGTTCAGTTTTCTCAAGGGCGTGACACACACCCAGCGCACGGCGCACTGGGCTTGGCACGCGATGCACACAGCCAAGGGCATAAAAACATCGCCAAACCGCTTCTAATCTTGGTGAAAGCTAGCAAATCAAAAGGTAGGCCCTGTTGACACCTCTTCTCCATCAATTTTGTTATTTATATGGTGTTTTAAGACGTTCAAATGCCGCCCAAAGGCATGAGGCCAACCATAAGAAAATCACCAAGAAATGATAGCTAGGGTTGCAAGATTGTGTTGCTAGTGCCAAGGTTTCCACTCCCCTCCCTTCTTTCCCTCGCCTCTCATTTTTCCCCATCTCCCCTTGACCATTTTTCCCTAAAGGCCGCCCTAAATCCACCACTAAAACCCTCCCCCTATTCCTCCAAGCAAGTCAGGGCAACTTTGGCAGCACGCGGCGCACACACGAGGAGGCGCGGCGCACCCAGAGCGCGCGACGCACTGGGAGCCGGTTCACAGTGTAAAATTGCCACTGGCACGGCGCACTCAGAGCGTGCGGCGCACTGGGCAGTGCGCGCGGCGCACAGAGATATGAAGCCCAAAAAACAATAAATTTGCCTAAAAACTTTGGATGCTCATCAAATTTGAAAAGATAGGCAACCTACATATACTCTTGCATTAAACTTGGAAAGAGTAGGATGGTTTAGGAGTATGAATCAAATGCAAAAGTTTTGATAAAGCCAACAAAAGAAGACATAAAGAAAACATGGTCCTAGGGTTTCGCTACAGTGACAGTGCTGCCAGGGTATTCTCCTACCCTACCCCTATCACTATTTTCCCTGTATTATTTTCCCCTTATCATTACCCTAACACCACTAAAACCATATTCCTTTTTCCCCCTCCTCCTATGACTCAAAAAACCCAAACCCTACCAAAATAAATTCAAACCCTACCCCATCAATACTATACCCAAAGCACTCCCAAATCCCTGATAAATCTCTCCCTTTAGCCCCTTCCCATTTCATCATTCCTCTCCTAATACTCCCTGCTTTATTGTGCCCCTTGGTGACAGATTTTCAGAGCTTCTACCAGTTCCATTGGATTCAGAGGGCAGCATAAAACTCAGGGTACAAACAGCAGTAATGGCATCAGAAATTTCATCAGAGTATGAGGAGGGGACCCACAACGACACACCTTCAGGAGAGAGGGCCCATAGGAGACATCACAAGAGTGGAAGACATATTAGAGATGAGCCGAACACCCTCACTAAGTTGTAGGCATGCCCTCTTGCCATGTCTTGTTTCCAGCACTTGGCATGCTATGAATTTTTTCAAAGGGTGGCAAATGTTAGAGTCCATCATGAGTTTGCCCGTATTTTTGCACTTCATCTACAGGGAGGTCAATCTGTCCTGGCTGGGGTCACTTTCACATTGACACCGAAAACCATATCAGTGGAAACAGGAATACCGAACATTGGGGAACAGTGGCATAAGAAAAAAAAGGTGGAGAGGCATCATTATGAGCCTTACATCAAGAACAGTTGTTTGAGCCAGCTCAGCAGAGTTTTTCCATTCAGATTTTTGAGGGATGAGTATGCCCCACTCATGAGGTTGATCATGAAGTATTTCAGTTGTGAGGGAAGGTTTTCCCGCCTCTATGCCTATCACATCAGGTTGCTCATGCACTTCACCAGGGTGCGGATGATGAGCCTCCCATTTTTCATCTGCGGGAACATAGAGAGGATGAAGAATTTCATGCAGCACAAGACCCCTCGACAACAGCTAAACAATGTCTATCATTTTGCTCTCATCCAGATTTTGGTGGACCATCAGTTGGGATTGCAGGGTATTTCTTGGGAGGACTTCATCTCCCGTGATTTCTTCAGTGCTCCACCGGTGGTATTAGAGGCAGAGCATGAGGTGGGGGTCCTTCACATCAGTTTGAGTGCCATGAGACTGCCACCATGCCAATATACATCACATACCAGAAGGGCAATAGACCGTTGTTCGCAGCAGCAAAGGGAGTGTTATCTCCACCCGAGGTGGAAGGGGCCTCGCTTCCGACATCAGCACCACAGGAGCACGGTAAAGGCAAGGAGCCAGTGCAGGAGGAAGGGCCATCAGGTGAGCAAGAGACCAAGTTTGTTCTCCTCCAGGATGATGCGACAGATGCAGAACATACGAATGCTGAGCTACGAGAGATCATTCAAGAGTAGCAATTAGTGATTGAGAACTTATCCCTGGACTTGGAGAGGTCCAAGTGGAATGTGCAGTATCTGGAGCAGAGGAACAAGCAACTTGAGGATCGGCTAGCTGAGATAGAGTTGCAAATGATCAAGGAAAACCAGCAACACATCATGGCAGCACAAGGTAGACCTATGGAGCAAAGAGATGAGGACCGGGAGCATGTGTTAGAGAATGTGAACATTCACTTGGAGCAGTGGTTGGATAAAGATAACAGGGAGAAAGACATGCTGAGGTGCATGACTCACCACTACATGGCCCGAAACATAAGCTCCAAAGCAAGAATCAAGAGCCTAAAGGCAAGATTGAGCAAAGCGACAAAAGAGGAAAAGGAGGCAAAGGAGGCAAAGGAGCAAGATCAGCTTTGAATCTTGGCTAAGGCTTCCTTGGCATATCATAGCACTTCATAGAGAACTTCCAGCCCAAATTTCAAAAAATTTGGGCAAATTTTGGTGACATGGTGATTTTCTGGACAAAAAACAGGAAATTCCTCCCTGTGCCTAGGGCTCCAATTGAGGAACGGCTTGCATATTTGGATTTAGCATCGAAAATTACGACTACTGGTGTCCAGGCAAGAAATTTTGACAAGATCCGAGTCTCCTAAAGGCCAAAAAACACCCAAAAATGTCCTCTCTGCCACTTTTTTGACACACAGAAAGCAGTCTTGGGAGAATAAAGATTTGGAGGGGCAAATGAGCACCAAATTTGGAAATTCTAGTGGGGTTAGAAAGTAGACAGGATAGGCTTTCCAACAAGCCCACTTGGGCACATTTTGGACACCTGAAAGTGCCCCAAAATAGGCTCCAAAGTGGCGCGATGCACAGAGGAAAAAACTGCCAATTTGCTCCCGTTTCGCGAAATTTCGGGTCGCGACTTCTCCAAGTGGGCCCGGTCATCTACACTTAGGTTTTTTGGCATCAAAGGCAGAATTTAAAGAGTTTTTTCTCCATATGGGCTTCTATCCAAGTGGTGAAGGAAGGAAAACGGTCACCCCAATGCCAAATGTCATGTTTGCAGCGCTACACCTGTAGCTGATGGTGGGCTCTCCATCTCCATTTCGTAATGATTCGAGTAAATTCCAAACCCTTGGGCATTCTATCTCTTCCTCACACATTCTATATATTGTATGCAAGTTATTTTCAAAGGGTTGGCTGGCTTATAACTTCTAGGAGACTGTGGGAAAGAAACTGTGTTTCTGCACTGTGTATTTTTGACAGAGAATTAATGAAAGGCAGCGGCTCTGTTTCATGAGATTCTTGTGGTTGTGAGTGTAGAAAATGTGTTATTATGTTCCATATGTATCTTGTTATATTTCATAATTCAATTCATGTTTCATTTCAGTGAAATTTTCTAAGTGATATTAGGTAGAATTCAATTTATATTGCTCTGCCTGTGGGAAATTTTCATGTACAGTGTTATTCTTCTGTTGAAAAGGATTCATGCGACTATGCCCTTTTCACTTTCTTCAGCAATCTTTCCATTCCGTGTTACCTTAAACCGAAATTGCTGCACTTTCCGCCTACCTTTCCTCACGGAATAATCTATGGCTTCATATTCAATTCTCTGTTCTTTGCTGAGCGCCGGTCCCATAACATCCCAGAAGCTCGGTCATTTCATAAAAAAATTTCTAGAATCCCTATTCACTTACTAGCCTAAGGTAAACACTGTATTGTAAGTCATCTTAGACTGTTTTCGATCATCTATTCACTGAGCATGACTCATAGAGAGCCCTCTCCTACTCTGGTAGGGCTAGCTACCAGACTGAGCATTGTTAGTGGTTACCCTAATTTTTTCCTTCCTTCAGCCTGAGGCAGATTTAGGTGCTAACATAGTGGCGACTCCACTGGGGAGAAAGTTGAAAGTCAAATCCACTTGTTTCATAATAATTCTAGGCTTCCAGATGATGAGCTTAGGATTGGAAAGGATGAGTAAGTTGGTTGTGTCCCGCAATTTCTCTCAATAGCACGCTGGCTTCGAGACGATATACCAGAGCGAATCCAGACCTGGACCCTCCTCGTATTTACGAAAACCCCAATTTGATCCCAAGACTCCTTCGTCAAGAAAGCACCATAACTCCCGTGTTCAAATCCCATTCATGTCCCAACATTTTTGAGTATCTTGAAGAGCTTGAGTTTGACGAACGAGTTGAAATATCTTTGTTTGAGTCTAAATCCAAAAGGGCTATTGACTATACCGTCCCCAATCCGCAATTTCTTGTAGACCTTGAAACAGAAAGAGCCAATAGATTAATTGACAATTACATTGCAACACAGCCCCAAAATCCAATTACAAGCCCCTTGCAAACTGTGCACACTCCTCCAACACCTCCAAGGCCAAATCCACCGAGAATGATGGTTGCCCGTTTTGCACCCCTTGTTCTGCCCCAAGTCCTAGATGACATGCCAAATGATTATCAAATTAAAATCTCGTTTTTTGATGGCACTCCTAACAGCATTACTGCTCAGCAACATGTAGAAAAAATGGCAGACTTCTATGAACTTCATGAGATCGATGCGGAGAACGTGGCAATGAGGCTCTTTGTACAAACATTTGCAGGTGATGTGAGGAAATGGTTCAAAGATTTGACGGCTGCAAGTATCACTTCCTTGGCTGAGCTACAAAGACAATTTTTTAACCGGTGGGAAGTGAAAAAGAATCCCCTTCAAATTCCGGCCGAATACGAGCAAATCAAACAGAATGCCGGTGAGTCGGTCCAAGATTATTGTGTTAGATTTAATGCAGTCTACAACGAAATTCCAGACCATCTAAAGCCACCTGTGGGACTAGCGATGATGACGTTTCCAGATGGTTTTGATGCTAACATGGCATACCAATTAAGAGAGAGAAAACCGGCTACAATGGAAGACATGCAGAAAATTGCGGTCAACGTTGAGGCAAATCTGTTGTCCAAAAGAGCTAGAGCAAAAGCAGAGAAGAAAACCACAATGAAAGAAGAATCTTATTCAATGGATCAGATTCTCAAAAAGGTAGAGCAGATGCTTGAAAGGGTAAAACTTGATAAGCCAGAGCCACAAGTTAAGAATCCTAACTTTCATGGCCGACAACAGCCACAATATAGAATAAGACAAAGAGATCAACGAACTCAAGAGCAGACAGCACAACAGCCGGTACAAACACCTTTGCAGCAGAATTTTGTGCATGGACTGGAGTCAAATGAGGACGGGAATGTAATAGGCGAGGAAAACCATCTCTTTACTCTAGATGAGCTGCCTACTTACATCACCGAAGAGGAAGAATGTGCAGTAAATTCAGCTACACACCAAGACACTGATTTTATTCTAGCTAACGGCACTGTGTTGGAGGAAGAATCAGAAGAATATAAAAGGGGGTATATGAATGCTTTGTCCACACAACAACAGTGATATTCTCTTAGAAATAGAGATTTTCTGGCCAAACCAATTCAGAAAAATAAGGAGGGTGAAAAAACAAAAAATGATTCATCAGCTACACAAAGAAAAGGAAAGGAGGCGGTTGGTTCGGAGAGCAGCAAATCAAAATCAGCCGAACAATCACAGCAACCAACCACATCAAAAGAGAAGGAAAGGAAAGAGATCCCAGTCAAAGAGGTAGAAAGAACTCTCGCTTTTAGCCTAGAGAATGAGATTTCTAAGTTAAAGGTATCCATCCCCTTGACTGAAATAATGAAGAACAATAGTTATAGAGGACAGATTTCTAAAATGTTGAATTTGGACCCAATGTCAGACATGGTAAATGTAGAAGATGATCATCTTGAAATGATTTTTGGACCAGCAACGAATCGTGAGTCTCCTGATAGCGATGTGCCACCCTTCTATATCAGTTTACAATTGCATGATTTTGTCTTACACAATGCCATGTTCGATTCTGGAGCTTCTCACAATCACATGCCCAAGGCTATCATGGATAAGCTTGGTCTGGACATCACCCGGCAATATCATGATCTTTATTCATTCGATTCCAGAAGAGTAAGATGTATAGGACTCATCAAAGACTTGGTTGTGAGTTTGGATCAGCTTCCTATGAAAAATGTTCTGATGGATGTGGTGGTAGCAGATATTCCTCCAAGGTTTGGCATGCTTCTTTCCAGGTCTTGGGTAGCGAAATTGAAAGGGACACTACAGCTGGATTTCTCCTATGCAACAATCCCGGTGTTTGGACAAATGAGGAAGTTATATCAGGAACAAAAAATGAAATATATGATCACAAGCAAGGAGAAACCTATGAATCATCCTATCAACTATGTACATACAGATTTAGAGTCTTTTGTTTTGTTTTCAGATAGTTTAAATGAGATAGATAGTCAGATAGTAGAAGCAGATGACATTTCGGAAATAACAGAAAATTTCAGAGAAATTTTGAAGAAAGAAAGACAAGAAAAGCAGGAAAACACTGGGAAATCAGCTAAAAGTGATGTACAGCAAGCATACAAAGCACGGTAAACAGATTTCCAGCACTTACAAGAGGAGGAAGAAGGCTTGTGGACCATGGATTTTGATGGAGCAGTAGGGAATGATGGCGCTGGTATTGGTATTTGGGTACGCAGTCCTTTCTCCGCCCCAAACAAAGTGCCTAGCAGCGTGAGAGTTTGCTCTTACAAGCTGGCCTTTGAATGTTCAAATAATGAAGCTGAGTATGAAGCTCTGATTGCTGGCCTGAAGATTCTTAGAAAGCTGAATGCAAAGAGGATTTCGGTATATGGCGACTCTGAGTTGGTAATAAAACAGGTCAGAGGTGAGTATCAAGCAAAACATCCTAAGATGTGGGCCTATCGTAATGCAGTTTTAGACATCTTGAAGCTATTTTCAGAATACACCTTGACATATGTGCCTCGAATACAAAATAGTATTGCTAATGCTCTTACCAAGGCAGTGAGCAGCTTGAAGATCCCCTTGAACTCCAGCAATAAATTTTAAATCCATGTCAAGCACTGTCCAACCATTCCAGACAATCAGCAATATTAGCAAGTGTTTTAAGATGATGAGGAGATTAAAGATTTTCTGCTCAACAAAGGTAAGTTCAAAGAAACCTTGATTGATGTGGAAACGATGAGGGCAAAGGAAATGGTACAGATGAAGTGCAGATCAATCAAATGGACGTATTAGAGCTGAAGAATAACATCATTCCTAAAGGCTTGATACCCCTAGAGGAACTTTTTGATCAGGATGATGTAGCCCGCAAGCCAACATTGTAGCCAACATAGAAGGGTGTAGAAGAAGTCAACATCGGTACAGCTGCCAATCCAAAGTTGGTGAAATTGTCCAAAGCATTACCGCCAAAGATCAAGGACAAATACATCAGTTTGATGGCTTCATTTGTAGATGTATTTGCTTGGGATTATACTGATTTAAAGACCTATGATACAAATATTATTCAGCACACAATACCTATAAAGCCCAATCAAAAACCATTTAGACAAAAGCTAAGAAGGATAAATCCAAAGTTGCTACCATCTATCGAAAAGGAGGTAAATAGGTTGTACAAGTCAGGTATCATTGTGCCTATCAGATTTTCAGATTAGATATCTAACTTAGTACCTGTACGCAATAAGACCGGTGAGATCCGCCTATGCATTGATTTCAGAAATCTAAATAAGGTTTCATTGAAGGACAACTATCCGCTGCCCAAGATGGACCATATACTTCAGCGAGTAGTAGGGGCATCTCGTATGTCGCTGCTTGATGGTTATTCCGGATATAACCAAATTTCCGTCCATGAAGATGATAGAGACAAGACAGCATTCACCACTCCATGGGGAACCTTTCACTATGCCAAAATGCCCTTCGGTTTAAAGAATTCAGGTGCCACATTTCAGCGGGAAATGGACTTGGCGTTTGCAAATGAGAAGGATGTGTTTTTGGTGGTGTACTTGGATGATTTGACGGTATTTTCCAAATCTGATGAAGAGCACATGCATCACCTAAAAATTGTCTTTCAAAAATGCAGAAAATATGGTCTATCGCTGAATCCCAAGAAGAGCTTGTTCGCCATGGAGGAAGGCAAATTACTTGGGCACGTCATTTCAAAGGATGGCATTCGTATAGACCCAGTACGTGTGCAAGAAATTCAGCAAATCGATCTACCTAGGAACAAAAAGGAGATACAATCATTCATTGGTAAGATGAATTTTATGCGTCGCTTTGTGCCTAATCTTGCAGAACACTTAAGAGAAATGACCAACATGCTTAAGAAGGACAGCTAGGTGAAATGGACAGACGAGGCTGTAAAATCTTTCAACTTGGTCAAATTGACCCTTTCTTCAGCTCCAGTTCTAGTCAGCCCGGACTACACTCAGGATTTCATATTGTTTTCATTTGCTTCTGAGCACACTATGGCAGCGGTATTATTACAGAAGAGAGATGATCGTGAAAGACCCATGGCATTCTTCAGCAGGGATATAAGGGATGCAGCTTTGAATTACAACATCATTGAGAAGCAAGCCCTAGCATTGGTGAAGGCATTGAAGGATTTCCGGGTGTATATCTTTCATTCTCACATTCTGGACTATGTTCTTAATACTGCTGTAAAAGATGTTTTAGTGTAGACCGATCCGGAAGGGAGAAGAGGCAAATGGATTGCAGCCTTGCTGGAATATGATGTGGAGATAAATCCTACAAAGCTGGTCAAAGGGCAGTTGTTAGCGAAGCTAATGGCTGAATCAAACTTGCATGCCTTGGACATAAATCTGATCGCTGCCATGTCCGATGAGAATGAGGAAGGAACATCAATTCAGGTATCCGAAATGTTTGCTTTGTCCCCATGGTATTCAGATATAATATATGTGCTGAAAAATCTATCACCACCGCCTGGCATGACTAGAAACAAAGCGAGAACACTCAAATTGAAGGCTGCCAAGTTTTGTATTTTGAATTCTGCACTGTATTGGAAAGATCCCGGTGGCATTTTGTTAAATTGTTTGGTGGAAGAGGAGGCAAAGAAAGTCATGGAGGATTTCCATGGAGGAGAGTGTGGAGGTCATCTTTTTTGGAAGTCAACAGCGAACAAAATTTTGAGAGCAGGGTACTACTGGCCTACTTTGTTTGCTGATGTGCATAAGATGGTCAAGCGTTGTCATAAATGTCAAATTTTCGAAGGAAAACAGAAATTACAGCCTTTGCCACTTAAGCCTATTGAAGTGAGCGCTCCATTCCAGTAGCGGGGGTTGGATTTCATTGGGTAAATTCATCCCGCCTCTTCCGGACAGCGTAGATGGATCCTTACAGCGACGGACTATTTCACAAAATGGATTGAGGCAGCACCTACCAGACAAGCGACGGACACGGTAATCATTTCATTTCTCGAAAATAACATCTTGTCCTGCTTTGGTTGTCCAAACAAATTAATCACTGATAATGTAGCAGCTTTTAAATAAAAAAGGATGGTAGAATTTTGTCATAAATATCACATAATTTAGGGTCATTCAACTGCCTATCATCCGCAAGGCAATGGATTGGCAGAATCTTCGAATAAATCTTTGGTCAACATCATCAAGAAGCTGCTGGAAATAAATAAGAAAAGCTGGAACAAGAGATTGGATCGGTCAGAAAAAGTCTATTGGTATGTCACCGTTTGAGCTTGTTTATGGAGTGGACACAGTATTTCCTACTTCTCTTGCTGCCTCGGTGGTCAAACTTCTTCAGGAGGCCGGCAGTGAGGAAGATCCCATGCAGAGAAGGTTGAATCAAATGATCCACTTGCAGCAAACAAGAGAGGAAGTTTTCAAGAACACATCCACGTTGAAGGAGAAGATAAAGAAAATCTATGACAGAAAAGCAAAAGTAGAGAAATTACAGTTGGATGATGTGGTGCTGAAGTTGGATGCAAGGAATGAAGAGAAATGCAAGCACAAAAAGTTCGAAAATCTGTGGAAAGGTTCTTTCAAGATCGCAGCATATAGGGGTCAAAATGCCTTTCTTCTAAAGGAAATGAATGGGGAATACTGTCCTGGAGGGCCGATCAATGGTCGGCTACTCAAGCGGTATCATTGTTGATCTATTAACACTGCTTCCACTGTCATTGTAAATACCATTTTTATTTCAGTTTGGTTTCAGTCTGTAAAGTCAGTTTTTGAGTTATTTCAATGTCAAGTTTGAGTCAATTTCTTGGTTATTCCAGTTTTATAAATAAGTCAGAGTCCTATGCTGTTTATCAAAATGATGACTCCATAGCCCAATGGACAAAAGGCACTGTCTAGCTCCTCCAGAGATCTGCTGTTCTTGGCACCTCCAAGGAGCTACCATCCCCCATTGGAGCCAATGTTAGAGTCGGTCTGGTCAGCCCTCCGTCAGAGATCAAAACTCTTTGTGCATTTCAATTTTAGGTGTCCTGCTCCATTTACCCAACTGCATTTCGCTAGGGACATGCCATGATCTGATGGAGAAAGTCATGCTAGTCATTTTCCCTCATGTCTGGCCCCTGTTGGCTCAGTTCTTTGTCCATAATCATCGAAGCTCATGACAGTCAAGGTCTCGTCCTTTATAGGGCAAAGTCATATTTTATGTTTGGGTCTAGGAATTCATCAATTTGGTCTTTGAAAACATGTCCAGAAAAAGCCATGCAGGCCAGAGGGAGGCCTTACACAGCTATAGTTCAGAGAGCTTCATCTTCAAGTGGAAAGACTTTGACTCTTCTTCAAAACTCTGTTTGAAGAAAAGTTAAACAAGTTCATTTATGAAAAAAATTTATAAAAATGCACAATTGGATTTTTCAGATGCAGTCATGATTTCCATGGCTAAATTCCCAGTCACACAGTCCCTGCAAATAAATGCCGAAAATCCCATCATGTGAGCCAAAATTTCAAAGAAAAAATGAAAATCAGGGTGTTTTAAAGTCAATGAAAAAAGTGCAAAACACAAACATTAGAAAGTGGGTTTTCAAAGAAGAAAAAATCAAACCCATCTCTCCCAAGCCTATATATACTTGTTTTTGCCCAAATCAAAGCCATTGTGCTCTTGCAAGACTTGGAGAGACATTACAAAGGTGAGAGAGCGAAATCGTGAGAGTTTGAGTAAGTGAGAGTTGGTTTTGGAAGGCGCGGCGCATACACCCAGGAGCGCGGCGCACACAGAGGGCGTGGCGCACACGCAGCCTGCCCACCGTTCAGTTTTCTCAAGGGCGCGACGCACACCCAGCGCGCGGCGCACTGGGCTTGGCGCGCGACGCACACAACCAAGGGCATAAAAACATCGCCAAACCGCTTCTAATCTTGGTGAAAGCTAGCAAATCAAAAGGTAGGCCCTGTTGACACCTCTTCTCCATCAATTTTGTTATTTATATGGTGTTTTAAGATGTTCAAATTCTGCCCAAAGGCGTGAGGCCAACCATAAGAAAATCACCAAGAAATGATAGTTGGGGTTATAAGATTGTGTTGCTAGTGCCAAGGTTTTCACTCCCCTCCCCTTTTTTCCCTCGCCTCTCATTTTTCCCCATCTCCCCTTGACCATTTTTCCCTAAAGGCCGCCCTAAATCCACCACTAAAACCCTCCCCCTATTCCTCCAAGCAACTCAGGGAAACTTTGGCAGCGCGTGCCACACACACGAGGAGGCGCGGCGCACTGGGAGCCGGTTCACAGTGTAAAATTTCCACTGGCATGGCGCACTCAGAGCGCGCGGCGCACTGGGCAGTGCACGCGACGCACAGAGATATGAAGCCCAAAAAACAATAAATTTGCCTAAAAACTTTGGATGCTTATCAAATTGAAAAGATAAGCAACCTACATATACTCTTGCATTAAACTTGGAAAGAGTAGGATGGTTTAGGAGTATGAATAAAATGCAAAAGTTTTGATAAAGCCAACAAAAGAAGACATAAAGAAAACATGGTCCTAGGGTTTCGCTACAGTGACAGTGCTGCTAGGGTATTCTCCTACCCTACCCCTATCACTATTTTCCCTGTATTATTTTCCCCTTATCATTACCCTAACACCACTAAAACCATATTCCTTTTTCCCCCTCCTCCTATGACTCAAAAAACCCAAACCCTACCAAAATAAATTCAAACCCTACCCCATCAATACTATACCCAAAGCACTCCCAAATCCCTGATAAATCTCTCCCTTTAGCCCCTATTCCCATTTCATCATTCCTCTCCTAATACTCCCTGTTTTATTGTCCCCTTGGTGACAGATTTTCAGAGCTTCTACCAGTTCCATTGGATTCAGAGGGCAGCATAAAACTCAGGGTACAAACAGCAGTAATGGCATCAGAAATTTCATCAGAGTATGAGGAGGGGACCCATAGTGACACATCTTTAGGAGAGAGGGCACATAGGAGACATCACCGGAGTGGCAGACATCTTAGAGATGAGCCGAACACCCTCACCGAACTGCAGTCATGCCCTCTTGCCATGTCTTGTTTCCAGCACTTGGCATGCTATGAATTTTGTCAAAGGGTGGCAAATGTCAGAGTCCATCATGAGTTGGCCCGTCTTTTTTCACTTCATCTACAGGGAGGTCAATCTATCCTGGCTAGGGTCACTTTCACATTGACACCGGAAACCATATCAGTGGCAACAGGAATACCGAACATTGGGGAACAGTGGCATAAGAAAAAAAAGGTGGAGAGGCATCATTATGAGCCTTACATCAAGAACAGCTGTTTGAGCCAGCTCACCAGAGTTTTTCCATTCAGATTTTTGAGGGATGAGTATGCCCCACTCATGAGGTTGATCTTGAAGTACTTCAGTTGTGAGGGAAGGTTTTCCCACCTCTATGCCTATCACATCAGGATGCTCACGCACTTCACCAGGGTGCGGATGATGAGCCTCCCATTTTTCATCTGCGGGAACATAAAGAGGATGAAGAATTTCATGCAGCACAAGACCCCTCGACAACAACTAAATAGTGTCTATCATTTTGCTCTCATCCAGATTTTGGTGGACCATCAGTTGGGATTGCAGGGTATTGCTTGGGAGGACTTCATCTCCCGTGATTTCTTTATCACTCCACTAGTGGTATTCGAGGCAGAGCATGAGGTGGGTGGTCCTTCACATCAATTTGAGCACCATGAGACTGCCACCATGCCAGTATACATCACATACCAGAAGGGCAGATCGTTTTTCACAGCAGCAAAGCGAGTGTTATCTCCACCTGGGGTGGAAGGGTGCTCGCTTCCGACATCAGCACCACAGGAGCAGGGTAAAGGCAAGGAGCCAGTGCAGGAGAAAGGGCCATCAGGTGAGCAAGAGACCGAGTTTTTTCTCCTCCAGGATGATGAGATAGATGCAGAACCTACGAATGTTGAGCTGGGAGAGATCATTCAGGAGCAGCAATCAGTGATTGAGAACTTATCCCTGGACTTGGAGAGGGCCAAGTGGAGCATGCAGTATCTGGAGCAGAGGAACAAGCAAATTGAGGATCAGCTAGCTGAGATAGAGTTGCAAATGATCAAGGAAAACCGGTAACACATCATGGCAGCACAAGGCAGACCTATGGAGCAAAGAGACGAGGATCAGGAGTATGTGTTAGAGAAAGTGAACGTTAACTTGGAGCAGTGGTTGGATAAAGCTAACAGGGAGAAAGACATGCTGAGGCGCATGACTCACCACTACATGGCCCGAAACATGAGCTCCAAAGCAAGAATGAGGAGCCTAAAGGCAAGATTGAGCAAAGCGACAAAAGAGGCAAAGGAGGAAAAGGAGGCAAAGGAGCAAGATCGGCTTCGAATATTGGCTAAGGTTTCCTTGGGATAGCATAGCACTTCATAGAGAACTTCCAGCCCAAATTTCAAAAAATTTGGGCAAATTTTGGTCACATGGTGATTTTCTGGACAAAAAACAGGAAATTCCTCCCTGTGCGCCGCGCCACTGTTGTGACGCTAAAATTCAAGGGCTCCAATCGAGGAACGACTTGCATATTTGGATTTAGCATCGAAAATTATGAATACTGGTGTCCGAGAAAGAAATTTTGACAAGATATGCGTCTCCTAAAGGTAAAAAAACACCCCAAAATGGCCTCTCTGCCACTTTTTTTACACACAAAAAGTAGTCTTGGGAGAATGAAGATTTGGAGGGGAAAATGAGCACCAAATTTGGAAATTCCAATGGGGTTAGAAATTATATATGACAGGCTTTCCAACAAGCCCACTTGGGCATATTTTGGACACCTGAAAGTGCCCCAAAGAAGTCTCCAAAGTGGCGTGACGCGCAGAGAATTTGGCGCGGCGCACAGAGGAAAAAACTGCCAATTTGCTCCCGTTTCGCGAAATTTCGGGTCGCGACTTCTCCAAGTGGGCTGGGTCATCTACACTTTGGTTTTTTGGCACCAAAGATGGAATTTAAAGAGTTTTTTCTCCAGATGGGCTTCTATCCAAGTGGCAAAGGAAGGCAAACTGTCACCCCAATGCCAAATGTCATGTTTGCAGCGCTGCATCCGTAGCTGATGGTTGGCTCTCCATCTCCATTTCGCAATGATTCGAGTAACTTCCCAACCCTTGGGCGTTCTATCTCTTCCTCACAAATTCTATATATTTTATGCAAGTTATTATCAAAGGTTTGGTTGGCTTATAACTTCTAGGAGACTGTGGGAAAGAAACTTTGTTTCTGCACTATGTATTTTTGACAGAGAAGTGATGAAAGGCAGCGGCTCTATTTCATGAGATTCTTGTGGTTGTGAGTGTAGAAAATGTGCTCTTATGTTCCATATGTATCTTGTTATCTTTCATAATTCAATTCACGTTTCATTTCAGTGAAATCTTCTAAGTGAGATTAGGTAGAATTCAATTTATATTGCTCTGCCTGTGGGAAAATTTCATGTACAGTGTTATCCTTCTGTTGAAAAGGATTTATGCGACTATGCCCTTTTCACTTTCTTCAGCAATCTTTCCATTCCGCGTTACCTTAAACCGAAATTGCTGCACTTTCCGCCTACCTTGCCTCACAGAATAATCTATGCCTTCATATTCAATTCTCTGTTCTTTGCTGAGCGTCGGTCCCATAACATCCCAGAAGCTCGGTCATTTCATAAAATTGTGTTAAAATTGGCAACCAAGGAAAAACTTCATGTGGGTCATCTTATTCATGGATGATAATATTTTTATTAGATTCCTCTCGTCGAGAGGTGTAGGATTGATATAAATATCATTCGATTTTGATAAGTATTCATGGAGATATGAATTTATTTTGATTATGGAATTATTATCAAGCCGACCTACAACTCATGTAGGCTCAAAAGCCCAACAGTCGCATCTATTCACCCACCAACGTTGTGTATAAATATAAGAGGGATTTTCCTCATTTGGACTCACTCATCTCATCACATCTCCCTCTCTCTACTGCGCAGATATGAGTCTCTTCTCTACTGCGCTGAAATGGGTCTCTCTCTCTCACACATGTGAAGCCAGAAGCTGTTGAATTTGAAGCTGCAACTGCAGAAGTAAAGATTGACTTGCGTGGCCTAGAAGATCTCCTCTTTGGAACTGTGTTGTAGGTTCATCTAAACCTCCTTTGAAATCCACAACTTTTGGTGGTGGAATGAAGTCAATCCGATGAACGGTTTGCAAGATATCGATTGCCCTAGTTTGAAGCCGGAAACTGCTGAAACTGAAGCTGCAACTGCAGAAATAAAGATTGACTTGTGTGGCCTAGAAGATCTTTTCCTATAAACTGTGTTTTAGGTTCATCTGAACCTCCTTTGAAAGTTACAACTTTTGGTGGTCGAATGAAGTCAATACGACGAACGGTTTGCAAGATATCGACTGCCCTAGTTTGAAGCGAGAAACTGCTGAAACTGAAACTGCAACTGCAGAAGTAAAGATTGACTTGCGTGGCCTAGAATATCTCCTCATCTGAACTATGTTGTAGGTTCATCTGAACCTCCTTTGCAAGCCACAACTTTTGGTGGTGGAATGAAGTCAATCCGACGAACGGTTTGCAAGATATCGACTACCCTAGTTTGAAGCCGGAAACTGCTGAAACTGAAGCTGCAACTGCAGAAGTAAAGATTGACTTGCATGGCCTAGAAGATCTCCTCATCTGAACTGTGATTTAGGTTCATCTGAACCTCCTCTGGAAGCCGAAACTTTTGGTGGTGGAATGAAGTCAATCCGACTGTCAGTTTGTGAGATATGGTTTGCCCTAGTTTGATAATGAAGTCGTTAATGTTGATGCTACTGATCTAGGGTTTGCTACTACTAATATGAATCAGATTTATTGTACTATTTCTCTCTGCTGAATTATTGAAGATAAAAGAAGATTTGATCGAAGGGTTTCCCCACACATTGTGAGGTTTGTCCCTGGCTAGCCGCCACATCTTGTGTCTCTTGTCTTGGCTTGTTTTCTGTCGATCGTTTAATGTTATATCTGCACTTTACTTTATGTACATGTGATTGCTAATCGGTGGAATATAATAAGAAAAAGAAGTAAACTGCTATAAGAATAGAACATACCATAACTTAACATGGTATCAGAGCTAAGGTGAAGACAAAGCCCGAGCAAGAGCAAGAGCAATCATTGAAGAGAAGATTGGCAAGGCTATCCTAAAAGAACTATGGGGTCCTCAACACTCTTTCCTGCCGAAGACAAGCTCCATGAGAAAGCTGACTATCACGGATGAAAGATGTCTATTGATCTAACCCTTGAAGATCAAGGAGTGCTGGACCATGTAAGAGGCAATATTGTTGAGCCTTCATCAAATGCATCTGTTGCTGCCTGGAACAAATGGAAAAATGGAGAAGTCAAAACATAGAAGATCATCCGAGACTCTATCGACAAGCGCTTGGTGGCCTACATCTCTGATCTAGACACCTCCAAGGAAATCTACGACAGACTGGTGAGTTTATTTAAAATTAATGATGCAAATCAAGTTTTGTTTCTTAAAAATAAGCTGAGGGAAATCAAGAAGGGTAAAGATGAAAGTATGCAAGCATACTTCTTAAGAATCACCGAGATCAAGAACGATCTCCTATCTATTGGGGAAACTATTACTGACAGAGAAATGGCACTCACAACTCTTGAAGGATTACCATCTGAATGGTATGTGTTCAGGACTACTCTTCTGAATTATAATGTAATTCCTGGTTTCAAGGAATTAATGGCTAGATGCATTCAAGAAGAAACAAGGGAAGAAGTGTAAGAAATGCCCATGCCTAAAGGTCCTCCTGTTGCCTTTTCTTTTCATGCAAAGAAAAGAAATAATTCCGGGACTAAATCAAAAGGAAAGGCTGGACCTAAGGCTAGAAGAAAATGACGATGTTACATTTGCGATAAAGCAAGTCACTATGCAAGGGAGTGCCCTGATAGAAAGGACTCACTCTAGGACGATGATCAAAATCCCTCTGATGGCAATCAAAGGAATGACAAATTCAACAGCAAAGGTAAGAGGAGAGCTGGGAATCAAGGAAGAGGACAAGCATTCAAGAAGGCCAGAAATTCCAGGATGTATTAAATGCACCTGACCTCAAAAAGAACCTAGTGTCCATCTCGGGAACGGAAGACAAAGGCTACAAGGTAACCTTCAGCGATGGCAAGGTATGTATATGGAAAAATAATGTTAAAGATGCCTTTACTCTTGGGTTTAGTGTTGATTCATTATATCAGGTTGATGGAAGTCTGCTAGGTGTCATGTCTTATGACACATCTCTTCAATCTGAACTTTGGCATTAGAGGTTTTTCCTCCCTTCATTATAAAGCTATACTCGGTGTAAGACAAATGGTGATAGGGATGCCCGAATTCTGAATAGAGAATGAAGGTGTGTGTCCAGGATGTGCTGAAGGAAAGCTCAAAAGGGGACCATTCCCCTCAAGCCAAAGCAAGACCTCTGATATATTACAATTGGTTCACTCAGGCATACCTGAGGTTGGCATTAAGAGGGAGACTACTACACCACATACTCCTGAGCAGAATGGTGTGGTGGGAAGGAAGAACCGCACGATGATGGAAGCTGTCTGGGCCATGCTACATGATCAAAGACTTCTGATGCTTCTATGGGCTGAAACTACAATCACCGTCGTATATGTACAAAATTGATGCCCTCATCAAGCATTGGGTTCCAAGACTCCTAAAGAAAAGTTCACCGCAAGTTGAACAATCTTTCAACTTTGAGGAGCTCTCAAGAAGCCAACACCAGGGAACCGAAAGAAAAGGATGATGAATCAATGTCTGATGTAGAAGAACCCATGGATCTGATAGATTCTCATCCACATGAGCCTTCCTCTTCTAGGAAGAGGCCTTCATGGATTAGGGGGATACTTGATGATGCTAAAGGACATGTTGCACCCTGAGGAACCTTCCGTCAAAGTAAGAAACTTAATAGGTATCAAGGATACCTGACCATCATGTTGAAATTTGGTACCGGAGGACAGGTGGTTCCCTTAGGCTTTGATCTTTGGCCTAGGGAAAAGTGTCCAAAAGAATTTAATTTTTCTCCTAAAGTGACTTTATAATTTTATAAAGTTAAATTTAATTTAAAAGTGACTGTAAGTGATAAAGTTACTAAGTCTAATTTTAAAGTGACTTTTATAAAGTCAATGAAAAATTAGAAAGGAAAAGTGACTTTGGAAATAAATGACTAAGTGGGTCTTTATTAAAGTGGGGTGAATTAAAAAATAAAAAGTGAGATTTAAATGAGCATTTAATCTCAGCTATTGATCTAAATCTATTTCAGCCATTGGATTTAGAGATCACCCAAAAGTCACTTGGATCACCCAAGAGTCACTTGGAGTTATATTAAGGGAGGAAAAGGAGGAAAAGATCACATTCGATTCAATTCTTTCATGAGCAAATTGAGAGAAGGAGAGAAAGAGAGCAAGGGAGATTTCTGGGCGGTGTATCAGCAACAGCAGCGGTGTATCAGCAACAGCAGCGGTGTATCAGCAGCTGTGTATCAGTAACCACAGCGGTGTATCAGCAACAGCAGCGGTGTATCAGCAGCAGAGTAACAGCAGGCTGAGTTTCAGCAAGGCTGAGATAAGTTGTAAAAGTCTGTTTGCTGATTTTTTGCTGAACATTTCTCTTACTGTAAAAAGGAATTTTCAGAAATAAAGAAGAGCTCTCACACTGGTTTTCCCCAAAAGTTGTAGGGGGTTTCTCCAGGGTCACATTGACCAAAAATCTCAGTGTTTAAATGTGTTTTAATGGCTGTTTATTACTGCTGATTTTTATTTCTGCAATTTCCAGCATTCTGTAAAATTTCCAGAATTTGTGTTTTCAGCAAATTTATTTTTTTCAGCTTGTTAAATGTATGGTTATGGGAAATGGCATTTAACTATATGGGAGAAATAAGGAGAAACTGAAAACCAGGGTGGGAAATGAGAAATTTCTACATGGTATCAGAGCTTGAGTGCTGAAGGGCAGTTTGGGACAGCAAAAGGAAAAATTGCAGTAGCTGATTTTTCACTCAGAAAATTCCAGCAAGCTGATTTTTCATAAACAACAAATTTATCTTTACTACAGCAGTGCTATTTTTCAGTTTTAGGACAGCAGAATGTCATTGGGATTGAGGGTGGAGGATAGGCTGGATGGGCATATAAATTACAGCGTTTGGAAGGAGAGAATGCAGAGTGTCTTTGAGGAGGCAGAAGTCTGGGATATCATGGTGCATACCACACAAAACCCTGTTGTTGTAACTACTGATGCTACTCAGTTGACAGCTTATAATAAAAAGAACAACAAGGGTAAGAGGCTGATTCTAGACGAAATCAAAGACCATTGCATTCCTCATGTGAGAGGAAAGAGCAATGCTCATGAGATGTGGACAGCATTGTCCAATCTCTACCAGAGTACCAATGAGAACCGGAAGATGGTCCTGAAGGAGAAGCTGAAGAACATTAAGATGGGTAATGATAGTGCAGCTGGATATCTCACAAAGATTATTAATGTGAGAGATGAGTTGGCAGCGATTGGAGAGGCCATTCCACCCACTGAGTTGGTGCGGATTGCAGTGAATGGCCTCCCCCGTTCATGGTTGAACTTTGCTGATGGGGTATATGCACGTGAGACCCTTCCCACATGGGAGAGGTTTTGGGAGGATTGCATTCAGACAGAGATCAGGAAAGGTCAACTTGGGGCAACCAAGCCAGTTGAGCAGGATGAGGATGTAGCACTGGTGGCAGGAGGCAAGAAAGGCAAAGGGAAGAAGTAGGCTTCCACAAGCAGTGGTGGGGGCAAAGGCAAAGGTAAAGGTAAACAGGGGAACACACAGAAGGACTATTCCAAGGTGAAGTGTTGGAATTGTCAAAAGATGGGACACTATGCAGTTGTGTGTCCAGAGAAGAAGAAGAAGAAGAAGGGGAAGAACCAGGACGTGGCAGCTTCAACAGAGATTGAGTACTTTGCTGGTCGTTTTGACCGAGAGTTTGCGTTCACTACGTGTGAGTCCTCTAGTGTAGGATCACCTGCCACACAGGTTCAGAGGGAGCATGCTTTTCCCTCGATTAGCGGAGCATCTTCAGGTATCTGGTATGTGGACAGTGGGGCTTCAAGTCATATGACAGGAGTCTGTGAGTACTTCTCAGAGCTTTCAGAGAGTGGCACTGATATTGAGGTAGTACTCGGTGATGACAGAGTTGTTAGAGCAGTTGGGGTGGGGACAGTGACATTTCAGAGGGAGTCCAAACCTCCCTTGAAGGTGTCAGAGGTTCTTTATGTGCCAGGGATGAGGAAGAACCTCATATCCGTCTCAACTTTGGAGGACAGAGGATATGAGGTACTGTTCAGGGGAGGACAGGTGTTGATGTATCCCAGGGGCACTCCAGTTGATTCAGCTAGAGTGATAGGTGTACGCCATGCAAAGGTGTACAAGTTTGCATTCCACCCCCTTTTGGCATTGAGCAGTAGTACCGACAGCAGAGCTAGCAGTTCTGAGCTGTGTGAGATCTGGCACCACAGGATGGGACATATGTATCATGGAGCCTTGAGGACATTGCGGGAGATCACTACAGGTGTGCCAGATTTCAGTACTGATCACTTTGATACTTGCAGAGGTTGTGCGATGGGCAAGTTTTCCAAATCCCCTTTTCCCAGCAGTGACAGCAGAGCGATGGGGATACTTGATTTGATTCATTCCGATGTGAGCAGTCGGATGTCTCATGTTTCCTTGAGTGGATATGAGTACTATGTTTTATTCATTGATGATCACTCCAGGAGGACCTAGATTTATTTTTTGAAGACCAAGAGTGAGGTCTTCAAGTGGTTTCAGGAGTTCAGAGCTCTTGTGGAGACTCAGACAGGTCGAAAGATCAAGTCCCTGAGGTTGGACAATGGAGGAGAGTACACCCTTGGAGAGTTTGTTGACTATTGTGCAGAGGCAGGCATTAGGAGGGAGTTCACTGTTCCTTACAACCCCCAGCAGAACGGGGTTGCGGAGAGGAAGAACAGATCCATCATAGGGGCTGCCAAAGCCATGTTACATGATCAGGGGTTGCCATTGTTCTTGTGGGCAGAGGCCTGCAACACAGCTGTTTACTTGCAGAATAGGAGTCTGCATCGTGCCTTGGGGCACATGACTCCAGAGGAGGCTTTCTCTGGGAAGAAGCCTGATATTGGTCATCTTCATATCTTTGGATGCATTACATACTCCTATATACCGAAGGAGAAGAGGACCAAACTAGAGCCCACCGCAGAGAAGGGTATCTTTGTGGGCTATAGTGAGACCTCAAAGGCCTTTCGGATTTACATTCCTGCACAGAGGAGAGTTGTTGTCAGACGGGATGTGAAGTTCGAGGAGGACAGGGCCTTTAGGAGGTCACGGGAGTTAGAGTATCTGGATCAGCCAGACCCTCAGCAGCAGTTGAGTCAGTCGTAGGGATCCAGTGGGCAGGGATCAGGAGGATCCAGAGGTACATCTATGAGGATGTCAGGTCCGTCAGTGAGCAGTGGCTCGCCGAGCCAGAGGGGTGGTGCTCCGGGCAGCATGCAGAGCAGTTCACTAGGGAGTCCTTCACACGGTGCCTCAGCTTCTACAGGTTCAGGTGCAGGCAGGAGGACAGCAGACAGACAGTCAGGAGTTCAGGCTACTGATGGTGATGAGGAGGAGGAGTTTCATTCTCCTATGGGAGAAGCATGCTCAGGGAAGAGAAAGCCCAAGTGGCTTCAGGACACCTTGAGAGATGCCACATCTGTTGCGGAGCCGAAGAGGACGGTCAGAGAGAGTAGACCACCTGAGAGGTTTGTAGCTATATGGAGATGGTTACTAGCATCCTTGACTCTGAGCCTTCTAGCTATGAGGAGGCAGCTAGCCAGCAGGTCTGGAGAGAGGCCATGTAGGAGGAGTATTCTTCTATCATGAAGAATGATGTTTGGGAGGTGGTGCCGAGGCCTGAGGGAAAATCCGTGGTTACTTCCAGATGGCTTTACAAGGTAAAGCATGTTGCAGATGGCAGCATTAAGAAATTCAAAGCGAGGTTTGTGGCTAGAGGGTTCTCCCAGGTAGAGGGAGTTGATTATGAGGAGACCTTTGCTCCCGTGGCTCAATATACTTCGATCCGCTCCATTATATCAATAGTAGCAGAGTTGGGTTGGAAGATCCACCAGATGGATGTGAAGACCGCATTTCTCAATGGCTTCATACAGGAGGAGGTGTATGTTGTTGGAAAAAGTATCCAATACGGAATGACCTATCCCACTCTAAGGGTGATAGTACCTCAGCAACAACTGAATACAAATCTATTCAAGATTACTTCTTTATGAGATGTAAGAGAGAGGAGAAAGGGATCCACTAACCGTTGTCTTCCGCTAATGGTTGATCCAGTCTTCCCTCTTTGCTGCTTGCTCCCAGCTCCTTGCTCTTTCACTGGCCAGCTACACAAAGATCCTGTAAAAGCACAAGAAAGGGAAACTACAAGAAGCATACATCCATAATTGATTCAAGGATTAGAATAAATCAAATATACAAGCATCAATACACCATTAAGCTACATGCATATAGAAGAACCTCAAATGCTTTATTAATGGAAGAAGTAAAGTTCTGAGAGTGTTACAACCATAAGAGGCCCAATCCAGCAACACCTCCCAGCAGAAAGAAATCTCCTCTTCACCTCCTTCAAAGCAATCACCCAATAGTTCTATGCACAAACCAACAGCACTTCCTTACATTCACAAGATTCCAGCCTCCCTAGACCTCATGAGAGAGCTCTATATATAGGAGTTTTGGAGAAAGGATGAGTCAGCTTGAGGCTGGCATGAAGCTGACTAGTGTCCTCTCCCACTTCAGTTACACTTCAGTTCTTGAGTCCACTTGGAGTTTCTTGCTTCCACTTGGAGATCTAGATCCTCTAATCATCACAAAGCGAATTCCCTGATCCAAGTGTCATTTTGGAAGCTTCCTGGGCATTTGACACCTTGCAGAATGACTGTGCCACTTGGCCAATCTCGCCCAGCGCAGGTAGCCTTCATTGCTTTTGACATTCAGCGCAGGTACAGAGTGGAGCAGTTGACATTCAGCGCAGATGCTCAGTGGAGCAGCTGACATGATCCAGAAATAGCTTGTTTTTGAGTGTTTTCAGGTGGAGAACTGATTTTCAGTGCTGTGGTTTGCTGACCTTGTTCCTCTAGGGGTAGGAACAACATGTTTAGGGACTTTGGATCCCTTAGATTATTGACATTTCATGCTTCATGCTGTAAGGCACAAAAATGTCTATAACAGTTGCCCCCTAAAGTATGAGGTCGTTTATCGGGTGAAATGCTTTATCAGGAGGATCCGAAGTTCATTCAATTGCTGAGAGGTGCCCTGTAATAAAATACAATACAATACATTATTTTTCATTCTGCTTTCATGATCTAGCTGAGGCGGGCATTCCCATGCTCAGCTTTATAAATTCATTTTGGTACATAGAACAGACGATCGTCTGGTGGTAGACTGATAATTCTCTGCTGAAATTATCATCCTTTGAGTAGGATGATCATCTGTTGCAATGATGTACATAACAAATGTCTTTACATCCTGAATATATATATCGCAGCCCGGATGGATGAAACTAGATCCGAGGTCTTCAAACTCGTTCGATCTTCACTCTAAGTACAAGTCGATCCATGTGAGAATTGCGCTGAAGTCGAACATGGAAAGACATCGCTTGATTACCGGTCAATAATGTAAACCGTTAACAAGCGCGAGAGGAATCACCAATAATGACAATGACCCTCAAGGTACTGCAGTACAATTCACGTGGTGTGAATAAAGGACTTGGCGTCGAACACCACGCAAAATCTTCTGGTCGAAGGTCATTGATGTATACCTGTCGCCGGAAGTGAGAAACTTGCCATTGAGACATGCAAGCTTCAAAGTACTGGGGGGTTTGTTCCTAGATCAACTTCTTGGATAATGAGCTGAAGTCGACAAGAAGTGATCCGTCAAAGGAGGGCCTTAATGAATCCCACATCAGTGACACGGAACGGAGCTAATGACTTTAGTGGAGGTGAAAACAATCTGTGAAATATGATTCAGGGTGGCGATCATGGGTGGATGAAGGATAATGTATGGCAGTGGATGGGACATGGTTGACTCTTTCTGAACACATCTCTTGAACATATAACGACACTGATGTGATGGATTGGTAGCATTACCCCAAATGTGGATGGTTTGGCGAGGACCATGGTGATGAGACCGGTGAATGAAACAACCCAACCCGATGTGATACGGAGGACAAAGTGTCATGTTCAAGAGCGACTTGCTACCATTAAAGCTTTGAGGTTCTCCCAATTTTTCCCCAGTCATTTCTGACCAGTACCTCTTTATTTTTGTCAAGCCTGAGGAGGATAACATATGCTTGTTCTATAACCTGCCCTTCGGGCAAGCCCATCGCTATGTTTTAACGAGCTTAGCGATAGGGAAACTCGTTCTCGTCTAAAGACAAGTTTGTCGCTATTTAATCATTTAAACGAGTCTAACGACAAGGAAAACTCAGTCCTTTTCATTTTTAGAGAGTCTGAAAAGGTACAGAAAGTTAACTCCAAAATTCCTTTTTCGTCATCTAATCCCTTAAGTCCGAAAAAGTATAAAACAATACAGAAGGGATGAGTTTTCGATAACTTTAACGAGCCGAATAAAACAAGCGCTCGACCTTTTTGTGCAATAATCCCTCAGGTCCAAAAAGATTAAAATCTAGAGGAGGGATAGCTCTTCCGGTCACTTTAACGAGCTGGAAGGCCAAAACTCGGCAAACTTTTCATATTTTACGAGTCAGGAGAAAAGAGCTCAAAGAAGACTCGTTTTTTGAGGAACGAGTGATAAACAGGGATAGCAGCGGATTCCAGGTACAGGTTGGAATTTTCCAATCACGGCAGTGTCACAAGGATGGCTAAGTGAAATCACTCTTCGCAGCTGTTCCTCAAAATGGGTAAACAATCATATGGAGGTGAACGATTGGCCAAATGAAATGGAGGTGGCAGGTGCAAACACGACCAAGGCTTTTATGGCTAATAAATTTACGATCACAATGGTTATTTACCGGGAAGTTCATTTTTTAACGAGCTTAAACTTGCTCAAAAGCTTATGTTTATTTTTTAACGAGCATGAACTATGACGCTAAAACTGCTCGGATCTCGCTTTTCTATTTTTTAACGAGCATAAATTCCGTGGTAAAACTGCTCGAATCATATGGTCAAATTTTGGTTTTTTACCATTACTAGCTTTTCTCTCTTCAAATATAGTACTGCTTTTTCAATTGCTGCAACAAACTTTGTTAGAAATGAATAATATTTGCATGAAAATGAGATTATAACCCTAATATTTTACTTTAAACTGTGTAAAAAGCCATTAAAAGGTGTTTTTACCTCTCATTTACCATTTCATTTGCATTTGGTTTGTTGGAGCTCTGGAGGTGCCTCTTCCCCCTTGATTTTCACCAGCTGATTCCGGGAGATTCTGCGGACGATTTTCGGTGCCGTCTGGACCAGGTAGGAGCTAAACCCTAGCTCTTTCTTTCCATGGTTTTCTTTTCCTGTTTTTTGCCTGTTTTCCGGTCTTTCTGAGCCCCTGGGGTTTTGCCAGGGCGCCCTAGGATCAGCGCAGGTTTCCCTTTCGAAACCTGCGCTGAAGGTCAAGCTGCCTTAAGGCAGCCTGACCCTCAGCGCAAGTGGGAGACTTCCTGCCTGCGCTGGGCTCAAAAAGACTGAGCTTTAAGGTTATTTTTGATGAATTTTTTCCCCAGTTTTTCATCAAATCAGGAATTCACTCTTTCTCTTGTTTGCTTTGCAGGGAACCTTGAACAAAATGTCCCTTACATGGAGAGAACGAGAACATGAAGAGGAGGACATGATTGCCCTCCATGACCCGGTCACGGTGAACGCGCTGCGGAACTGTGGCTTGCTGAAGTTCTTCCGTATCTCTAGCATGAGAGCACAGATTTCTTTACTGCAGTATATGCTTGATGCTTGGGATCCTGTTAACCAAGTGTTCCATATTAGGGGGAAGACCATCCCCTTGACTATAGAGGACATGTACTTCTTGACTGGGTTGTCAAGACGAGGTGCCCTCATTTCCTTATCAGGTACGGCCCGGGGGACTGATTCCACTAGAGATTATGTCCACCAGTATTGCAGGGAAGGTTCTCAGCCGAGCAGAGACGGCAAGATTGTTATCCATGAGATTACTGATCGGGCTCTCAGGTCCATTCTGTTCACTATTGGTAGGATGGCCGGCAGCGCAGCTTTACATGTTGCCAACAGGTCTTATATGCAGCACGCCTTGGAGTGTCTCCAACCGAAAGTATTCAACTGGTGTGATGCGGTACTTATTCAGATGAAAAGTCAATTGACCAAGGTAAAGGACGGGAAGCTGAAGAACTTTGGATTTGGTTCTATTCTGATTGCCTTCGCCTTGGAGAAAATCCCACTGATGCAGCCCCAGTACATCATACTTGACTTGCCTTCTCCGACCGAGCCACGCATGCAGAGGTGGGTTGACCACATGTCTAGGCATGCAGGTCAACCTCAGATTACTTTTACTGAGGCCTTCTTTAGGTGGTTCGAGTGCCAGGAGATGGCGTTTTCTGAGTATCCATATGTGGGTATGGATTTCCGAGGTGATCCGGATTTGGTGTTACCGGACGGCGAGCAGTGGGGTGCCATTGGTAAACTCTTTGACCATATTACTGTTTATTGTTCTTATTCATAATGTTGCTGTGCTTTATTCTATCAAGACTTTTAATCGTACTCTTGGGTGCATGCAGATATTGGTCCTGTTCGTCCCGCAGTTCGTCCGAGATCGCCAGCTGCTGCCCCGGCAGGGGAGCCTGCTAGGAGAGTTGTTATTCGCGATCTTGACGACACTGAGACCCTTACAGCTGTGCAGGAGCAGGTTGAGAGCCTTACTCGTGGCCTTCCGGATGTACAGATTGACGAGTTACCTTTACAGATGCAGCGGCATACTATTGGTGTGCCTAGACGATGGACTCGTCTCTTGCGCATGATTGCACAGGCCGTGACGTACTATCATGAGCACCACTAGGCTAGGGTGCCCCCTAGCATCTTTTTGAGTTTTTAGGTCATATGAACAATTTTGTCTTGGTTACAGAACATTATGTATGAACTTATATAAACAGCTTATATATTTTGATTTTCGGGTTTTACTCTGGTTGATTTACGTGATCCATATGTAAAATTTTTGATGATGTGTCCTTTTTATAAATGTTGCAAATGTCTATCTAACACATAGTTTGCTAATGAGTCAGTTAATGTGTTTAAGTTTCTTGAAATATGTTGATATTGAATTGAATCAAATCGTCTTTCCAAGATCTTAACCCTTAGGAACATGCGATAAATAGCTGGATTGCGAACAGAATATATACCATTGAGTTGTAGTATTACGAGCTGTGAGTCTAGCCTGACAATTAGTCGGCGTATGCCATGTGTGATGGCATCAGAGAGTAGTTCTATCAACGCGCTATACTCAGCGATGTTATTCGTTGATTGCCCAATACATACACCTCTGAAACTTACTAACTCGCCGCTTGGATCAAAAATGGCCCAGGCTGCGGAGGATAGGTTCCGCGAACTACGACTCGCTCCGTCGGCATATCCAACACATGTCTCCATAAGGTTTGACATCTGCAACGAACGAAAAAGGCGGATCACTCGACCAGAACAAACACTTTAGCGAAAACAAAATACAACAAAAGCATACAGGTTACTATTTAAGCATAGTAACGCTTGAGGTACAACCCGTTGCGGGGCTGCGCCAGTGGAATTCCATCGTAATCCATTAACTCGTAGGCTCCTTTTGCTAACACCCTTTTAACAATATAGGGGCCCATCCATAAGGACTTGAATTTGCCTGCTCCCAATTTATCGGATTCTTGGTCATAAAGCAAGACCAAATCACCTTCTGAGAAGACACGGGGTTTGACATTTTTGTCAAACTGAGCCTTGACTCGTTTCTTATGAGCTTCGTTAGCCAAAGCGGTGTCACGACGGGTTTCATCCAACTGGATTAATTCCAAGAAACGAGCCTCTTCTTCTGAAGTTCCGGGGAGGAGGTCGATTGCGAGTTTAAGTGATGAAATTTCGCACTGGATTGGTAAGACTGCTTCCAGGCCATACACCAGTTGAAAAGGTGTGAACCCGGTTGCGTTCTTTACCGAGGTCCGGTAAGCCCACAAAGCTGAGTACAGGATTAGGTGCCATCTTCTTTTATGAACCCCAATCATCCTTTGCAACATACGCTTCAGGACCTTGTTGATTGCCTCAACTTGTCCGTTGGCTTGTGGATAATATGGGGTAGAGCTGTCGTGAGATAGCCCTAGCTTGGCAGCTAATTCGACCATCATGTGATTGCGAAAATGCGACCCATGATCTGTGACTATAGCCTATGGTACACCGAACCTGGCGACTACATGATTGAAAAAGAAAAGGGCAGCTGTTTCACCAGTGTTATCCAATGTAGGCATCGCCTCAGCCCATTTGGTAAAATAGTCAACAGCGACTATAATATACCCATGCCCCCCGGTCGAGGTGGGGTTACATTGCATGAAATCGATGCCCCACTTGGCGAAGGGCCCAACAGCAACTATCGGCTGTAAAGGTGCAGGTGGTCATCTGGTTTTGCTATCAAAGATTTGACAAGCATGGCAACTTCTGACTGTGGTTATGCAATCTTTGAACATGGTTGGCCAGAAGTATCCTGCTCGTAAGATTCTTTGTGATGTTGCATATCCAGACTGATGCCCCCCACACGCGCCTGAATGACAATCATTTAGGGCTTTTTCGGCCTCCTCATGGGTAAGGCACCTCCTCAGAACTGTATCGACACCACGACGGTAAAGTGTATCACCGACGATCATGTAGTCTTTTGCTTGGTATCGTATACGTTTTTGTTCGGAGTGAGAGGTGTTAGGCCTGAACTTTTGGGTTTGGAGATAAACTATGATATCCCCATACCACTCATCGCTTACAGATATCATAAACAAACTTTCGTCCACGATTGACTCTTCCGATGTTTCATCGTTGGACGATGATGGGAGATCGCACAATAATTCTGCGAAAACTAGGGCCTTCTTTGATTTGGATTTTACAAATTCCAGATCAAACTCTTGAAGGATCGCTATCCATTTTGAATATTTGCCCCCCAGCAACTGTCGCGACAGTATATAAGTCATCGGGTTGCAATCTGACAGGATGGTAGTTTTCCGAAAGAGGACATAATGTCAAAACCTTTGAATCGCTTGAACAGCTGCAAGCGCTAGTTTTTCAACATAAGAATATTTACTTTCTGTATTGTTTAAGTTTTTACTTAAATAATAGATAGGATGTTCTATTCCATCGACTTCTTGAACTAAAACCATCGCAATGGTCGTATCCGCTGCAGCTAGATACAGGTTAAAATCTCTTTGATAGTCCGGGGCGTACATTAATGATGCTTTTACTAGACAATCTTTCAGAGCATCAAAAGAAGCTTGCGCCACCTGGTCCCAGACAAAAGGTACATCCTTTTTCAATAGACGAGTATAACCCTTAGCAAGTTCTGCGTAATTTGGAATGAACCTCCTCAGAAAGTTTGCTTTCCCTTGGAGTTTCTGAATCTGAAGCAAATTTGAAGGTGGAGGCAAATTAATGATTGCCTGAACCTTGCAGGGGTCGAGACGAATCCCATCTTTAGAGACTACAAAGCCAAGTAAACGACCAGAACCGACGCAAAACACACATTTGTGCGGATTGAGTCTTATCTTGTAGTGTCGGCAACGTAGAAATATCGCTCTTAAATGCTGCGGATGATCAGTCCGCTTTCGCGAATGAGCCAGAATATCGTCGAGATAAGGTTGAACAATGTTCTTGATGTCATGGAAGGCATAATTCATCGCCCTCTGAAACGTCGCCCCTGCGTTCTTTAAACCAAAGGGTAATTTTCGATAAGCGAATGTGCCCCACGGACAAATAAATGCAGTCTTTGACTGGTCCTGTGGGCGGATATTTATTTGATTATACCCGGAAAATCCATCCATAAATGAAAAGATTTCACATCCGGCGCATTCATCAATTATCTGGTCGATGAAGGGTGTAGGGTAGTTGTCCTTCGGACAAGCTTGGTTTACATCCCTATAATCAACACACACTCTAATCGTCCCTTGTTTTTTCATAACAGGGACAATATTCGATACCCAATCGGTTAGAGGAACCGGGTAGATGAATCCAGCATGGAGGAGTTTTTCAACTTCCGCCTTAATGGCAGCGGCTTTCTTCGGGTGCACCTGCCGAAGCCGTTGCCTTACTGGTTTGACATCAGGATACATTTTAATTTCATGTTCAATGATACTCGAGTCAATGCCTGGCATTTCATCATATGACCACGCAAAGACATCTCTAAATTCGCGAAAAAGAGCGTTATATATTTCCAGTTCTGAAGGGGAACAACCTTTGCCGACATAAATATTTTCTACAACATCTGTTTTGGTCGAGATATTTATGGCTATAGTCTCTTCAATATTGGATAGGTTTCGCTCGGAATCCACCGTATTTACAGTATTCGTTAGGAACTCAAATACTGAAGGGTGATAAAGATCACTTTGAGTATCTTCTTCATATTCTGGAAGAAGGGAACGATGGTGGTGATCATTCCATGGTGCCCCCTCAATCATCATTGATTGTAAGATTCCTTCGTCAGTCCCATGTACTTTCGACCAAGGATCTAATGGGGTTCCATATTCTCTAGTTCTATCTACCCAAACGCTTGACGAGCGTTGATTTGGGCTCGCCTCCCATGCTTGAAACATTGATTGCTACAATATTTCTAAAGGGCTTGGGGGCAAAACCATTGAATGATCCATGTTGACCTTCGTGGAAGATATCATGTTGCAGGTTGCTACAAACGGTACATTTCCTGTATAAATAGGAGGTGGTAGCGCGAAAGTTCCCATCAATGTGGGGTCTTTCAATAATCCTACTCCGATATCTTGAATTGAATGGTTGCTTTCATGGATCATGGGGATGCTTCCCGTAACTTGTGAACCATTAGGGAGGAAATTTTGCTGGTCGACGATCGTAATCCCTCCTTCAAATGGGAATGCGATCTTCCTAAAATAAGTCGACACGACAGCTGCCATGGCATAAATCCATGGTCTACCCAGTAGGATGTTATAGTCAAGATTTCCATCAATGACTTCTACATCAATTTCTACTGTTTTTCCTCCTAGTTCAACTTTCAAGTTATTAAGGATACCGTAAGGGGTATAAGTCCTTCCGTCGAAGGCTTTTAATGTCGTCGAAGATCGCGACAAGGTTGGAGATCCTAAAGTTTTCCAGCAACTCATTGACATAATACATGTCGAGGCTCCCTCATCAATTATCGTTCTGTGAACAGTTTTGTTGAGTGCTTTCACTTGAATAAGGAAAGCTAGCTGAGCTGGTAACTGAGGATCAGATCCCTTGTGATCAAAGGATACTAGATTGGAATCCTTGGGATCAACCCCACCAATTGCCGATAACAATGCCTGCCTTTGGGTTGGACAATTTTGTAGCACTTCAAGAGTCGACATAGCGGATGGCGATGGGCCAAATCTTCCACTATATTATAATGATGCGCCGCTCTGGCGCGAAGATTAAATGTCGACTTGTGTACTACACCCTTCGGCAGTTTTATTGTTAATTCAGGGATGGTGGGCATTACAACTTCTGTCGAAGTTGTTGTCGAACTACTTGGTTGATCTTTACCTTTTTCGTTCGACACCTGAGGATTCCCATAATCTTTGTTCCTTGTCGAAATCAAAGCATCATTCTGCTGTTTCGAAACCGACAACATTAGGACTTGCGACGGGGAAGCATTTCCACTATCAACCAGATTTTGACCTGGGTTGGGAAATGGATCAGTTAACACAGCTGAGGTTTGGGAACTTTTGAAGAACCTCTTTAACTCAGCTTTGAATGGGCAATTCTTTGTGGTATGATCCTTATCATCACATATTAGACATGGATAATTTTGTTTCCCTTTGCCAGGAGGGTTTGAAGAATCTTTTCCAGGGGATGACTCACCCTGTTTCTTCTTCTTCCCTTTGTTTTGTTTCTTCTTGCTTCCTGGTTGATTGGTTTCTTTGACCTTATCTTCCGATACGGCATTTACTTCCGAAGCAAGAATTTCATCTTTTGCATTTTGATCCGAATTCTTACGGGCTTTCTTTGACGAAGCCTTTATCGATTTCGTGTTTGCTGTGCCAATCATGCCATCACCGGCATGAGAGTCACTATTTGATTTAGGAGGGGGAGGAATTGAAAATTCCGGTCTAGGGGCATCCGGTATTTTGTCATAGAGTGTGCCGGACTGAGTATAAACTAAGTCCAAATATTGTGCACGAGCAATAACTTGCTCCTCTGTTACGACTCCCCCCTTGGCCACATCTTCCGTAATAGCTGGAAGTAACGACTTTATAAACCATTCAGCTAATAGCTGATCGGGAACATATGTTTTCACCATCCTACGACGACGACGCCACTCATGTATATGATCAGATATATGGGTAGCAGTTGTCTGTTTGAAGTTGGTTAATATTTCTGTTCCCGTTTCATACCTTATTGGTAATTGAAAGTGGGTTAAGAAAGTCGTGGCTAGGGAACTAAAACTGTCGAAAGAGGCTCTTGGCAATTCAATATACCATTTAGCCGCTGGACCTGTCAATGTACTCTGAAAAAGGCGAAGCCTTATCGAATCGTCGTTAAGGGTGTTCGACGAACACCACAGATGAAAAGTCATCACGTGATTCGACGGGTCCTCACCTGGATTTCCATTGAATTTAGGAATGTCAGATGGAAGTTTATGAGGAATCGCTGGCCACCAAGGGGCATAAGCAATCGGATCGTTCGTTAACCGATGTAAATCGGGTAACTCTAAAGTCGCCACGAATGGTAACTGTTGGTTCAGGTTAGGCGACGCGTAACCAGGGTACGATGGAATCGCTTGAGCAGTGGGTCTTTGCATACCAGCATAATGTAATTGATGTTGGTATGACTGATACGGTTGGTGGACTTGACCACTGTAAAGTGGTTGGTTTTGACCATTTTGGATATATGGTCGTTCAAGGACCCTTGGATTATAACCTACTCCTTGGACGAGACTATATATATTGCATGGGAGCTATAGTCTCCTCACTCTTTAGAGTAATGTGTTTTCCACACGAAGGAAGGATGGTCAAGCTCGTAGACCAACTTTCATTTCCGGGATCACGCATCGCAAATAGTCAAATACCAACCCTCAATGGTCTATTCACCCAAGAAATGTCTCCACCCCCGGTTCTTCTTCCAGATGAGTGCGAGTGATTCGGAAGGAAGTAACTGGGACCCAGGGGGCATGCACCCTGGCCTGCCTTGGGCAGAGGAAACCTTGGGTATAGAGTAAATTTCCGCGGAAGAATATGACTAGTCCGTACCCCGTCCAAAAAGGAAGAGAGGGTTGTTCTAGAATAAGATTCTTTTGTCAAAGTTATGTGTTTGATGATTTCTAGTCATTCACCTTTGTCTAAATAGGTAGGCAATACCAAAGAAAGAGATTCCTTTGCGGCAGCAAATTGTAACCATCTTTGGGTAAAAAGGCAAGCCTCACCCATTAAAACAAATGTTTTAAAGGATAAGTAGGGGTAGCCTCCAAAGAAAGAGATTCCTTTGCTGCAACAAATTGTAACCATCTTTGAGTAACCTAATGATAGACATCGCCGAAGAAAGAGTTTCATTTGCGGCAGCAAATAAAACCATTTTTTGGATAACCTGAAAGAGGCAAGCCTCACCCATCAAAACAAATGTTTTGAAGGATAAGTAGGGGCAGCCTTGAAATTGTACTTTATACCTGGGGGCATGCAAACCTTTTGGAGTGCAAGCTAGGAGCGGTTATTTATCTGTTTTTGGGATTAACCGTTTCCTAACTTGCATAAAGAAAGGATGTGGGGCAAAGGTCAAAATTTGCCAAAGAGCATAGCTTATGTGAGGTGCAAGCTCTATAAAAATTGGAATCTTGCAGGAGACATTTCTTATCTTATGACTGGTATATCAAGCAGTTTTACCGCAGAATTTATGCTCGTTAAAAAATAGAAAAGCGAGATCCGAGCAGTTTTAGCGTCATAGTTCATGCTCGTTAAAAAATAAACATAAGCTTTTGAGCAAGTTTAAGCTCGTTAAAAAATGAACTTCTCGGTAAATAACCATTGTGATCGTAAATTTATTAGCCATAAAAATCCTTGGTCGTGTTTGCACCCGCCACCTCCATTTCATTTGGCCAATCGTTCACCTCCATATGATTGTTTACCAATTTTGAGGAACAGCTGCGAAGAGTGATTTCACTTAGCCATCCTTGTGACACTGCCGTGATTGGAAAATTCCAACCTGTACCTGGAATCTGCTGCTATCCCTGTTTATCACTCGTTCCTCAAAAGACGAGTCTTCTTTGAGCTCTTTTCATCTGACTCGTAAAATATGAAAAGTTTGCCGAGTTTTAGCCTTCCAGCTCGTTAAAATGACCGGAAGAGCTATCCCTCCTCTAGATTTTAATCTTTTTGGACCTGAGGGATTATTGCACAAAAAGGTCGAGCGCTTGTTTTATTCAGCTCATTAAAGTAATCGAAAACTCATCCCTTCTGTATTGTTTTATACCTTTTCGGGCTTAAGGGATTAGATGACGAAAAAGGAATTTTGGAGTTAACTTTCTGTACCTTTTCAGACTCTCTAAAAATGAAAAGGACCGAGTTTTCCTTGTCGCTAGACTCGTTAAAATGATTAAATAGCGACAAACTTGTCTTTAGACGAGAACGAGTTTCCCTATCGCTAAGCTCGTTAAAACATAGCGATGGGCTTGCCTGAAGGGCAGGTTATAGAACAAGCATATGTTATCCTCCTCAAGCTTGACAAAAATAAAGAGGTACTGGTCAGAAATGACTGGGGAAAAATTGGGAGAACCTCAAAGCTTTAATGGTAGCAAGTCGCTCTTGAACATGACACTTTGTCCTCCGTATCACATCGGGTTGGGTTGTTTCATTCACCGGTCTCATCACCATGGTCCTCGCCAAACCATCCACATTTGGGGTAATGCTACCGATCCATCACATCAGTGTCGTTATATGTTCAAGAGATGTTGTTCAGAAAGAGTCAACCGTGTCCCATCCACTGCCATACATTATCCTTCATCCACCCATGATCGCCACCCTGAATCATATTTCACAGATTGTTTTCATCTCCACTAAAATCATTAGCTCCGTTCCGAGTCATTGAGGGGGTAATGAAAGGGCATACTGCCCCCCATACGGTATCAATCCAGAACTAAAGGGGATTGATGGCCCAGATTGACCTCCAAATGGGTCAATTTGGCGAGTTTCAACATAAGAGTTACTAGGTATTACTCTGGATGAACAAACTGGAACAGACCAAACTGTCGAAATAGTCCCTTGGTGGACTCCTTCTAGCTATTGAGAGCTAGTTGGGACAGCTGGTATGCCGGCAAACATCGTCGGAGTGACGGCAGGGACTTCTGCTGTCGCTGTGTCATTTGATACAGTCCTAGATGATGACGGTTGTTCAGACATTTTAAGTCTATCCAATAGATTGCCTAGCGATTCTACAGGAACTTCCACTTGTGGTGGATTAACTTCTGATGAAGGAAATAGAGTGACCCCGACTCCAAAATGAGTTGGAGTACTTGCTTGCGGATCCTCTGCAATTTCCTCTATCGCAATCAAACCCGGTGGAAGAGGAAGACCGTCAGGTCCGTAAAATATTTCTGGTGCTGAAGAAGTGGTTGCTTCGACAGCGACAGTTGTTTGGGGAACAAAACTTTCTGGACCGGTTACAGATGGAACTGGTTCAGTTACACAAGTATTTGCCCCCAGACTAGGATCAGTATTACTGTCCTTCTGTGGCTGTTGAACTTCTTCTATAGAGGCAGGGTTTCCAGAAATGTTAGGAGTAACCGGAATCTCAGATGCAGTCGGAACACTTGTTCTAACTTTCAAAGGAGATTTCGAACCGGTTAAACGAGTTCGCTTTGCCCGTACTGTTTTCGATTCCAGGGACAAAGACGGTTGACTCGTAAGCCTCCGCGAACGACGGGGTTTCAATTGACTTTCTTCCACGATTGCGGATTACTCGATCAACTAAAATATTAAAAGGGGAAATTTGTGTTTCCGAATTGAATGAATTTTATTAGACGCTTTTAGACACAACTTGCTTTTTCACTTTTTAAGAGTCGAGAAAAAGCTAAAGATGACTCTAGTCTCCTTCGATGTATTAACGAGCCCGAAGTGACAAATGCTCGGTTGGACTTTTTCAGTTATAGAGTTTGAAAAAGGCCAAAAGAAACTGCTCTGGAGATCTAGGCAGAGGGTGTGCCAAACCTTTCGCAAAACCACAGAATACGTTTTACGGTACGAGTGGTCGATCTTCGTGAATGCTGTGTTCACTGCATTGCGATCAGTAGGGCGGCCGACACGGTTTCCTATGGATAAAGGCTTTATTCCTATAGGGGTCTCCCAATATATACGCGACGGTACGTGGGAGCACAAGTCCGTATTAGTGCCACCGACTCTCAGGAGGAATCATCCACCTTCGTCGAGATCGACAGTCACTACGTTTAACGACGCCGGAACACGTCTCTAGCTTAGACCTCTAGATGTTTGCGTTATGTTTCAAAGCGTTGTTAGGTTCATTCAATATATTTTAAGTTGATCTTTTTTAAAGTTTGCCTTTCAAGGTTCACCACGAGATGTATCGATACAAATTCCTAAATGCAGTCTAAGATGAGAAGCAAGCTTTTTCAATCTTTTCGACTTATGAAAATCTTAACTACTGAGGGAAAAGAGAGACAAAATCTTTTCACACAGATCAAAGAGCACTCGCTAATGCACTTTTTCCCTAAATCAACATACAAACTTATATGCAAAATGCAAAGATGCAGGTATTTCTTTTCTCTTTCTTAATGTTGGCGTAATGCAAAAAAGAAAGCTGTTGTATAATTTTGAATTCAATTTCAAGTGAAAGCAAACAAGCTTGTCCAAAATCAAAAGACACCTTAAGATTTACTTGTTTCGACACTAGAAATATATAAACTCAAACCAAATGACGAAAGCAAAAGCTCAATCAGCTATGAACAGCAAACAAACTAACTCTTAAGATCAAAACGACACTTTATCACAGGTCTAGATCTAAGAGGTCACAGCAAGACTAGTTCACTTTCGTTATGGGAAACTGTAAATGATACAAGAAATACACAAAGAACAAACACAGTTTCTTTATACAACCGAGGTGGAATAGTGACAAGGAAAGTTGGTTTCAGATAGGCCCACTGACTGGTAACAAACAGCAAAAACAAGAGGGAAAACAGGGCAAGAAACAGCAGGAAACCCCAGTAGCACAAGGCAAGACTGGTCCAGCGTAGGTGGGACACTGTCTGTTTGACCTTCAGCGCAGGTAGCCCCTTCGGGAACTGCGCTGAAATGCAGACAGCCTTTGTACAGCCTGCACTGAAGAACGAAACTTTCGTTTCTGGTGGTTTCCGGGTCACAGATTGCTCAAAAATTCACAGTTTTTGCTCAAATCAGAAGCTATCAGTCAAGGACACACTAAGGGATGACAAGGAGGATGAAAAGCTATCACTAAGAGCTCATTAGAGTCCTTGTGGATCAGCTCTTCAAATCATAAACTTGCGCAGAAACTGAGCTAGAGTAGCTGCCCTCTACTTTGTATTTGAAAGATCCAAATACAGTTCGATTCGGTACTCCCTTTGTTTATGAAATGAATAGCAAAAACACAAACAACCAACAAGATACGATCCCCAGTGGAGTCGCCAATTTGTTGTTGGGAAAAGTATCCAATACGGAATGACCCTATCCCACTCTAAGGGTGATAGTACCTCAGCAACAACTGAATACAAAGCTATTCAAGATTACTTCTTTATGAGATGTAAGAGAGAGGAGAAAGGGATCCACTAACCGTTGTCTTTCGCTAATGGTTGATCCAGTCTTCCCTCTTTGTTGCTTGCTCCCAGCTCCTTGCTCTTTCACTGGCCCAGCTACACAAAGATCCTGTAAAAGCACAAGAAAGGGAAACTACAAGAAGCATACATCCATAATTGATTCAAGGATTAGAATAAATCAAATATACAAGCATCAATACACCATTAAGATACATGCATATAGAAGAACCTCAAATGCTTTATTAATGGAAGAAGTAAAGTTCTGAGAGTGTTACAACCATAAGAGGCCCAATCCAGCAACACCTCCCAGTAGAAAGAAATCTCCTCTTCACCTCCTTCAAAGCAATTACCCAATAGTTCTATGCACAAACCAACAGCACTTCCTTACATTCACAAGATTCCAGCCTCCCTACACCTCATGAGAGAGCTCTATATATAGGAGTTTTGGAGAAAGGATGAGTCAGCTTGAGGCTGGCATGAAGCTGACTAGTGTCCTCTCCCACTTCAGTTATACTTCAGTTCTTGAGTCCACTTGGAGTTTCTTGCTTCCACTTGGAGATCTAGATCCTCTTACTCATCACAAGGCGAATTCCCTGATCCAAGTGTCATTTTGGAAGCTTCCTGGGCATTTGACACCTTGCAGAATGACTGTGCCACTTGGCCAATCTCGCCCAGCACAGGTAGCCTTCATTGCTTTTGAAATTCAGCGCAGGTACAGAGTGGAGCAATTGACATTCAGCGCAGATGCTCAGTGGAGCAGCTGACATGATCCAAAAATAGCTTGTTTTTTAGTGTTTTCAGGTGGAGAACTGATTTTCAGTGCTGTGGTTTGCTGACCTTGTTCCTCTAGGGGTAGGAACAACATGTTTAGGGACTTTGGATCCCTTAGATTATTGACATTTCATGCTTCATGCTGTAAGGCACAAAAATGTCTATAACAGTGTACATTGAGCAGCCACAAGGCTTTGAGGTGCATGGGAAGGAGTCCCATGTGTGCAGACTGAAGAAGACCCTTTGTGGCCTGAAGCAAGCTCCCCGAGCTTGGTACTCCAGGATAGATACATATTTGCAGGGGATGGGTTTCACAAAGAGTGAGGCAGATCCGAACCTTTACTTTATTGTGATTGGTGAGGAGCCTCTCATTCTGGTGCTGTATGTGGATGACTTGATCATTACAGGTGCAGAGAGACTCATAGAGCATTGCAAGAGAGATCTTGCGACGACGTTTGAGATGAAGGACATCGGCTTGATGCATTACTTTTTGGGTTTGGAGGTGTGGCAGGAGGAGGGGCATTTCTTCTCGGGGCAGGGGAAGTATATTGTGGACATCCTTAGCAGATTCCACATGGAGGATTGTAGACCCATGTCGACACCGATGATCACCAACTGGAAGAAGCTTCATGCTTCGGATTCCGAGTTGGTAGATCCCACATTGTACAGGCAGCTGATTGGTTCCTTGATGTATTTGGTCAACACTAGACCAGATATTTGTTTTGCAGTCAACACGATGAGTCAGTTTATGTGTGAGCCTAGGAAGGTTCACTGGGTGGCTGCAAAACACATTTTGCGGTACTTGCAGGGGACAGTGGATTATGGTCTGGACTACAGGCAAGGAGATGGAGTGAGATTGGCAGGATACACTGATTCTGATTGGACAGGTTGTGCTTCTGATAGGAAGAGCACTTCAAGGTGTTGTTTTGGGTTGGGTTCAGTAGTAGTGTCATGGTTCAGCCGGAAGCAGCAGTCAGTAGCACTGAGTTCAGCAGAAGTAGAGTATATGGCAGCCAGTCTAGCTAGTTGTGAGGCTATCTGGCTTCGCAAGATGTTGTTTGGCTTATTTGGTCAGTCGTTGAGACCTTCAGTGATTTACTGTGATAATCAAAGTTGCATTAAACTCACGGAGAATCCAGTATTTCATGACAGGTCAAAGCATATCGGGATCAGATATCATTTCATTAAAGACTATGTTTAGAAGGGAGCTGTGAAGCTTGAGTATATTTCCACTGATGAGCAGGTTGCAGATATTCTTACCAAAGCCTTACCACGGGGCAAGCATGTCTACTTCAGAGACAAGATGGGTGTGGTGAGGAACACCTTCCTCGGTAAGAGGGAGTGTCGAAATTTGGTATCGGAGGACAGGTGGTTCCCTTAGGCTTTGATCTTTGGCCTAGGGAAAAGTGTCCAAAAGAATTTAATTTTTCTCCTAAAGTGACTTTATAATTTTATAAAGTTAAATTTAATTTAAAAGTGACTTTAAGTGATAAAGTTACTAAGTCTAATTTTAAAGTGACTTTTATAAAGTCAATGAAAAATTAGAAAGGAAAAGTGACTTTGGAAATAAATGACTAAGTGGGTCTTTATTAAAGTGGGGTGAATTAAAAAATAAAAAGTGAGATTTAAATGAGCATTTAATCTCAGCCATTGATCTAAATCTATTTCAGCCATTGGATTTAGAGATCACCCAAAAGTCACTTGGATCACCCAAGAGTCACTTGGAGTTATATTAAGGGAGGAAAAGGAGGAAAAGATTACATTCGATTCAATTCTTTCATGAGCAAATTGAGGGAAGGAGAGAAAGAGAGTAAGGGAGATTTCTGGGCAGTGTATCAGCAACAGCAGCGGTGTATCAGCAGTTGTGTATCAGCAACAGTAGCGGTGTATCAGCAACAGCAGCGGTGTATCAGCAGCTGTGTATCAGCAACAACAGCGGTGTATCAGCAACAACAGCGGTGTATCAGCAGCGGTGTATCAGTAGGCTGAGTTTCAGCAAGGCTGGGATAACTTGTAAAAGTCTGTTTGCTGAACATTTCTCTTACTGTAAAAAGGCATTTTCAGAAATAAAGAAGAGCTCTCACAATGGTTTTCCCCAAGAGTTGTAGGGGGTTTTTCCAGGGTCACATTGACCAAAAATCTCAGTGTTTAAATGTGTTTTAATGGCTGTTTATTACTGCTGATTTTTTTTTCTGCAATTTCCAGCATTCTGTAAAATTTCCAGAATTTGTGTTTTCAGCAAATTTATTTTTTTCAGCTTGTTAAATGTATGGTTATGGGAAAGGGCATTTAACTATATGGGAGAAATAAGGAGAAACTGAAAACCGGGGTGGGAAATGAGAAATTTCTACACATCATGAGCACGATCATACAAAATGAGCCTTCATCATTCTCAGATGTCGTCAAGCATCAAGTATGGAAGGATGCTATGACCGTAGAATATGAGTCTATTATGGAGAATGATGTCTGGGAAGTAGTTCCCAGACCCTGGACAAGACAATTGTTACTTCAAAATGGCTTTACAAGATAAAGCATGCAGCAGATGGAAGCACGGAAAAGTATAAGGCTCGTTTTGTTGCTCGAGGTTTCTCCCAAAAGGAAGGTATAGACTATGATGAGATATTTGCACCTGTTGCCAGATATACGACCATCCACTCGATCATAGCCCTTGCAGCTTCACAAGGATGGAACCTACATTAGATGGATGTTAAGACCGCGTTCTTGCATGGTTCTATCAAAGAAGAGGTCTATGTGGAGCAACCTGAAGGATTTGAGATTTATGATTGAAAATCTCATGTATGCAGGTTGAAGAAGGCTCTCTATGGGCTGAAGCAAGCACCCCGAGCATGGTATGAGAGGATCGATAGCTACTTGATGAAGCTGGGATTCGCTAGGAGTGAAGTTGATCCTAACCTTTACTTTAAGGTTGAAGATGGCAAGCCTCTCATACTGGTGTTGTATGTGGATGACCTCTTTCTAACAGGTGCAAACCCTCTCATTCACAAATGTAAGAGGGAGCTGGCCTCTGAATTTGAAATGAAAGACCTAGGATTGATGCACTACTTCCTAGGACTTGAAGTATGGCAGAAGCCAAGGAAAATTTTCCTATCTCAAGGGAAATATGTGGTAAATATATTGGAAAGATTCGGTATGATGGACTGCAAGCCTGTGACTACCTCGAGGATCTTAACTTTTAGAAGTTATATGGTAGTGATGTCGGACCAGATTTGGGAAATGCCTCTGAGTTTCATAAACTCATTCGCATTGATGTTCTTGGTGAACCTCCGTCCGAACATATTTTTTGCAGTTAGCATTGTGAGCTCATATTTGGTTGAGCCTCACTGGATTGATGCCAGGAATCTTCTGAGATGTCTTCAAGACACAATCTCTCATGGATTAAGATACTATGCCAGAGATGTGAGACTACTTGGATATACTGATGTTGATTGGGCAGGCAGTGTGGTGGACCGTAAGAGCACTTCCGGGTGCTGTTTCACCTTGGGATCTGCTTCGATATCCTGGATGAGCAGGAAGCAGAAGTCGGTGGCTTTGAGCACCGCCGAAGCAGGATATATTGTTGCTAGCATAACCTCGTGTGAGGTAGTCTGGTTGCGAAAGCTCTTCAGTGAGCTGTTTGGATTTACATTGGATACCACTGTGATTCTCTATAACAACCAGAGGTGGGATTCGATTATTGAGGAATCTCGTATTCGTCGATTGCTCCAGCAGATAGACATCATCTTGGATATGGTAAGTTGATGAGCAAGGAGGCTCCATCACATTAAGATGATGTACAGGTTGATACACCTTGTCAAAGCCCCGAAGAAAGATCTAATCTGTGATTTTCCCAAACGGCTTGGAGTCGGTAAGAAACCCTTGTACAAGGGTCCTGCATGTTGCATACATTGAGCTCTGGGAGCTCTGAGGGCTTGCGGTTATTACTGGAGCAACATACGACCACAGGGTGACTCACCCTCCCCTGGCGGTGCACACTGGAATAAGATGATTCGCTCTCTTGTGGGACAAGATGATTCGCTCTCTTGTGGAACAGGATGATTCGCTCTCATGTGTAGCAGGATGATTACTTCTCCTATGAGGCCTGGATTGATGTGTTCTCCATGGCGATTGTAGCAGGATTGATGTGTTCTCCTGTGAGGCCTGGATTGATGTGTTCTCCATGGCAATTGTAGCAGGATTGATGTGTTCTCCTGTGAGGCCTGGATTGATGTGTTCTCCATGGCGGCCTGGATTGATGTGTTCTCCATGGCAATTGTAGCAGGATTGATGTGTTCTCCTGTGAGGCCTGGATTGATGTGTTCTCCATGGAAATTGTAGCAGGATTGATGTGTTCTCCTGTGGGGATAGGATTGATTAGTTCTCCTGTCGAGGCATCCTACCCATGCAGTCTGGGATTCATGGGAAGTACCTCTCATCTGATCAATGAGCAGGGAAATGAAGTTAGGGACCATAGTAGTACCAATGGACGCATCGTTGTGACTACCGTACTCCCTACGCTAGGATGACCTCCATTGATCTGGGATCAATGATACTGGTCTGGGACCAGTGATAGGAGTTGTACCATACTATGACGCTGACTTCGGGTCAGTTGAGACTGGTCTGGGATCAGTGGTACATACTCTGAGACTGACTTTGAGTCAGTGGAGGATGATATTGGTCTGGGACCATTGGATTTGTACTCACTATGACGTTGACTTTGGGTTGGTTGAGACTGGTCTGGGACCAGTGGTACATACTCTGAGACTGACTTTGAGTCAGTATGATACATCCTCGATCATTTCTTCTTCTTCATAATTCGAACAAAAGCAGAGTAGAACAGAACAATGCAAGAGCAGAGCAGAACAGAACAAAACAGTACAGATCAGTGTAGGGCAGGAACAAGACAAAGCAGAACAGGAAAAATAGAGCAGAGCAGGGTAAGGGTCAGGCTGTATAAGGCAGTGCATTTGATGGATGAATAGTAACGACCGATAGACAGATTGCAGATGAAGTTCTCCATGGTTGAGAGGGAGTGTTAAAATTGGGAACCAAGGCAAAAATTCATGTGGGTCATCTTATTCATGGCTGATAATATTTTTATTAGATTCCTCTCGTCGAGAGGTGTAGTATTGATATAAAGATCATCCGATTCCGATAAGTATTCATGGAGATATGAATTTATTTTGATTATGGAATTATTATCAAGCCGACCTACAACTCATGTAGGCTCAGAAGCCCAACAGTCGCATCTATTCACCCACCAACATTGTGTATAAATATAAGAGGAATTTTCCTCATTTGGACTCACTCATCTCATCACATCTCCCTCTCTCTACTGCGCAGATATGAGTCTCTTCTCTACTGCACTGAAATGGGTCTCTCTCTCTCACACATGTGAAGCCGGAAGCTGTTGAATTTGAAGCTGCAAATGCAGAAGTAAAGATTGACTTGTGTGGCCTAGAAGATCTCCTCTTTAGAACTATGTTTTAGGTTCATCTGAAACTCCTTTAAAAGCCGCAACTTTTGGTGGTGGAATGAAGTCAATCCGACGAACGGTTTGCAAGATATCGACTGCCCTAGTTTGAAGCCGGAAACTGCTGAAACTGAAGCTGCAACTGCAGAAGTAAAGATTGACTTGCGTGGCCTAGAAGATCTCCTCATCTAAACTGCGATGTAGGTTCATCTGAACCTCCTTTGAAAGCCACAACTTTTGGTGGTGGAATGAATTCAATCCGACGAACGGTTTGCAAAATATCGACTGCCCTAGTTTGAAGCTGGAAACTGCTGAAACTGAAGCTGCAACTGCAGAAGTAAAGATTGACTTGCGTGGCCTAGAATATCTCCTCATCTGAACTGCGTTGTAGTTTCATATGAACCTCCTTTGGAAGCCACAACTTTTGGTGGTGGAATGAAGTCAATCCGACAAACAGTTTGCAAGATATCGACTGCCCTAGTTTGAAGCCGGAAACTGCTGAAACTGAAGCTGCAACTGCAGAAGTAAAGATTGACTTGCGTGGCCTAGAAGATATCCTCATCTGAACTGTGTTGTAGGTTCATCTGAACCTCCTTTGGAAGCCAAAACTTTTGGTGGTGGAATGAAGTCAATCTGACTGTCGGTTTGTGAGATATGGTTTGTCGTAGTTTGATAATGAAGCCGTTAATGCTGATGCTGCTGATCTAGGGTTTGCTACTACTGATATGAATCAGATTTATTGTACTATTTCTCTATGCTAAATTATTGAAGATAAAAGAAGATTTGATCAAAGGGTTTCCCCACACATTGTGGGGTTTGTCCCTGGCTAGCCGCCACATCTTGTGTCTCTTGTCTTGGCTTGTTTTCTGTCGATTGTTTAATGTTCTATCTGCACTTTACTTTATGTACATGTGATTGCTAATCGGTGGAATATAATAAGAAAAAGAAGTAAACTGTTATAAGCATAGAACATACCATAACTTAACAAATTGTTTCCAGAATACTTATTCACTTACTAGCCTAAGGTAAACATTGTATTGTAAGTCATCTCATATTGTTTTCGATCATCTATTCACTGAGCGTGACTCGGAGACAGCCCTCTCCTGCTCTGGTAGGGCTAGCTACCAGACTAAGCGTGGTTAGTGGTTACCCTAATTTTTGCTTTCCTTCAGCCTGAGGTAGATTTAGGTGCTAACAGGACCCATAAAGCTAATGTGGTAGCCCATACAGCAAACTAGGTGGACCCACAAACAAGTGATGTGGCAACACCACAAGTTGACACATGTCACGTAAAATGGAATATGATGTGGACCAATGGGAGCCTGCCACATGGCCCAATCACATGTGCCACAAGGCACCTCAAACTAGGACAAGTGGTCTTGGCATGGTGCAACCTCCATTTTTGTCTTATTCTCATGGTTTTGGGAGTCATTAAAATATGGACATATGATTTTGATATATTATATGGTTTCAAAACTATATTAAAACAAAAATTGGACTTTAAAAGCATATTAAAGAAAAATTAGGAGTCCGTGGGTTTTGAACCCAAAACCTCCCCAACAACAGGTAACCTAATATGACTATGCCAACCATTGTGCCAACTACACACTTTGTCTTATTCGCCCTCACACTTTGTTATAAAATGCCATTGAAATGGTTCAAAGGGAACAATGGAGAATACATGAGAGAAAAGGGTGCAAGAAGGCCAATGAAGTCATGAATCTCAAGAATATTCTAGGAATATTGTTAGAGCATATGTTAGGGAATATTCCAAAGAATATTCTCTATGAAAAATCTTTAAGGAATCTTTAGGATTCCCTGTGGGCAACTCTTGATGGTGCCAGAATTATGCCAACTTTATACTCATTCTTCTTAGTTTTCCGCAAGGAATGCAATGGTGTGCTCAGATTCTTCATCTGAGAAACAAAATTCTAAACATCCAGCAGAAGATAATCTTTGAGGAATTTTTTAGATTCTCAGGGAGTCCAAATTTGACCGAGTCAAAAAGGGGTCAAGTTTACAATCATATTTCACGATTTTTCACTAGGAATTCAACCATGTAGTTTGTTTCTTCAGTAGAGGTACGAATTTTCATACCCTCCTTAGAAGTGGATATATAAGATGCACTGATGACATATGTTCTTTTTATTTTTTCAGAGATGATGCTTTGATGTTGATATCCTTGTTTACCACTATGTTGGAGGATCCTTGTATATCACTTTATGTGAGAGTTTGATATTTTGTCATGTTGAAGGAGACATTTTATGAGTGAGAGTTCTTATAGAAGAAGGTCTCCTAGGAGAGAGACATGTCACTCTAGTTAAGGGAGATCTTCCTTTTATTAACAAGGAATACATCATGTATTCATTATCATCTTGCAACATTTAATGAAGCATCTTCCCCACTCTTGACATCTGGCCCATAGATGTAGTCTACACTAGACAATATCCATTATCAAGTTGTGTGTGTTCTTTTATTTGATTGTTTCCTTTATGTTTCATCTTCTTTAAATTATGCAGATGTGGTTTTTCATACTCTTTCACATGCAATTGTGTTAACATCACAAAAGTAAAAGATCTTGGTTAATTTTGGTAGCTGAGATAATCTGGATCAACACATCTTCAAAAGACTCAGAAACTATCTTCCTCTTTTCAAACAATTTCTCTCTTTCTGAAAACTTCTCCACAAGAGAGTCAAAGGTAATATCTTTAAGTTTACCACTAGCTTGTAATCATTCAGTATAGTGGGAATATGTGGGATACAGTGCCATGACAAAATTTGTGAAAGGAACATCCATTTTAACACTAGTGGCTTCTACATCATGCATAATAGTTCTTATTTCAAAGGCTAGGGAAAGGGGGTCATCATATTTCAATTCAAGATTAAAGAGTTTGATCATTAATTGGACTATTCCAAGCTCTCAGTGTGAATCATATAGGTCTTCCAACTTCTTTAAAGCACTAAAAGTGTTTGTAAATGGTGCAATATGATGACTCACCTCTTCATTGATTTATGCAAAACTCAAGGCATAGGGATTGTTGTTATTATTCACCCATATGGTGAGCTCTTTGCGTGAAGTGGGATTTTTTGGAGGATTGTCACCTTCTCCTTCACATATACCTTTGCAAAGTTCATTGAAAATGAGAGTATGCTTTATCTTTATGGACCACTCATGGTAGTTATATTTGGTTATAATGAGAACTACTCCAACTATGGATATGAGTGAATGAATCTTTGCTAAATTCATACAACTTTGTCCCCAAAAATTAATCAAAAGACCCTAAAAAAATGTTGGAGTTATCAAGTTTGACTTCAGGTTCTTTATCTCAGACAACTGCTTTGATAAATTCAACACTCATAAATATGCATAGAATATAAATTATCTTGCAAATACAACTAGCATATATAAGTTATTTCATATATAACCTACATATAACATATATATATACCACTGCATATATGAACCAATTCACATCACATGTATACCTTACCAATGCACAAACACATATACTAATTTTGAACCAACACATAATATGAACCAATACATATGAATTCCATTGTTCGAGTGAATGAAATAATGTAGATGCAATACAATGCATAGGTATATATATAAATGTTTCAATACATATCGTAAATAACTCTCAAAACGCACCAATGCAACATAGTGAATGTAGTCAACAATGCAAAATCCAAACTCAAGCTCCAACATTTAATACAACATTTAACTCATGCTCCAACATTCTTGAACCAATGCACCAGTATACAAGAGTTTCAATCCAGGCAATCCATTCAACCTAGGAGTAATAAAAAATTTATAATGCATACCAGGAGTTATAACACGCAAATTCAACACACAGGACCTCGAGACTTCAATCAATGCACGTGAGCATTATTATTAAAGAATTTTGTATTATTTATTCTCATATTTATAATATTTTCGTAATCCTTAAAGATTAGGTGTCAACATATGGAATGTTAGTGTTGAATGAAGGTTTCATTCCTACATTAATTGGTGTTATGAGCAACAAGAGGTTTCAAGGAGAGATTTGGAAAGGTCCTTTCAAATCCTTAGAGTTTCTAATTCTAATCACTATAGAGAATCAGACTTGTATCTTGGGCTATATAAGTCATTGGCAAGGTTTTCTATCTAGGCTAGATGTATTTTAGGACTTCCGAATGTATTCAGGAACTTGGGGATTCGACAATTTTACATTTGGGCATTTTGAGAATGAAATGGATTCAAAATGATCTACATATCTCGTAGAGAGAGTAAGTAGAAGGTAAAATATGGGGTGGGTCCCATTTGGAGGTACGAAGGAATGAAGCTAGATTTATCTAGCAAGCCAGATTTAATATGAGTATTTGAAGTGGGCTCTCTAGGAAGGTTTAATGGCACATGGTTAGATTACCTCATGAGTGGAGGATGCATCCAAGATATAGGACATCTCAGGGTAAGGGAATACAACAAATATTTGTAGCTCTGGATGTTTGCAAGGGATGAACTACAATGATACTTGGTCTGGAGATCTAGAATTCCTAGGTTCCAGGGAGGATGTCACTTGGGAATTTTCATGTGCACCTGGATTTCCCTAAGGATTAGATATAACATAGAAGTGTTGAAAAATGAAAAGGGTTAGGCCCTATGGGATCGAAAACTAGGCTAAGGTGGCAAGAACCATGACTACATGGATGCCACATGGATATTGTGAATGCTGTGGAAAAATCTTACTGATGTGGCAAGGATTAATTGGTCAACCTTTAAAAGGGCATAACTTTCAATCCAGGAGCTGGATTGGAATAAATTTCATATCTTTGGAAAGATCTTGATGAGATGGATGTGATGGTGTTTTCTAAAGATAATTTCATAAAATATGGCGGAGAAGGAATTTTTTTCCAATCCCATCTTCATACTGAGACTATGGAGGTCATGTTAGTTAAAAATAATACCTCCCATAATCCTGGAAATTCCAAGGGGGTGGGAGGGACCATTACAATAAATAGAATTTCTCGTTGAACCATACTATAGGAATCCTTTTCAAACACTATTATTACACCTTCATCACTCATCTTGGTTTCAAAAATCAAATTTCTAGCTAATCCTAGGATGTGCAAAACACTAGGGAGTGTTCTAATACGTCCACCCATGAGATTCAACTTGAGTTTTCCTCATATTATGATTCTAGTTTTTGAGTCATCTCCTAAGAAAGCATCATCACCATTGAATCTTTCATACTCGCAAAAACACTCCTTGTGAGGAGTCATATCATAAGATACAACTAAGTCGACCAACCATGCCTCATGATCTACATGTGTACTTGAAGAAATGATCCGGATTTAAACAAGAACGCAACAAATTACAGAGATAACCATATACACAAAGATGCAGCGGAAATGATACTTCATTTCATTAATGGAAAATACTGAAATATGCTTACAACCAGAAATGGAAATAAACCAGCTAGGGCGATGGTAGCTTATCTCTGAGAAGAGATGTGGTGGCTACATGCCTCTGAACTATGTTACAATGAGGCTCGAAGGCCTATTTATTGTTGAGAAACAATGAAAAACCCTTAACATTCCAAAACCTAACCCTAGCAGATGAAACGCCAAACTGTGGGCCCCGTTTGGGGTAAATTGGTACATCAACTTCCCGGGGGCGTAACTTTGGCATATGATCTCCGTTTGACGCATACAATAGCTCGTTAGAAAGATCTATCCGAGTACTACCATTGTTGGAACAGGCAACATGGGTCCATTCCATGGACCCATGTTGCCCCCGGATTCCCCAAAAAATGTCATTTAGGGCCTCAAAACGGCTCCGGAAGATCAGGACCCGAAAAACTGCTAAAAATAGTAAGTTGTGCTACAATTAAGGAAACTGAAAATGTTGAGAAAGACAATGGTGGGGGTCCAGGTGGACTTGGCAGGTGGCCACCAATATCCACCTGGATCATTCCTCCCCCCTTAGGAAGCAATGGTCCCCATTGCGTTGAGCTCCTCCATGAGATGAGGAAACTTTTGCTGAACCTGTTCCCTGGTGAGCCACTTGCCCTGCTGAAGGAGTTGGCCGGCTTTGACAACTCGATACAGTTGGATATTCTGTTGGCCAGTGTTCTTGATCTGTGTGTCCATGATCCGATCAGTTGCAGCTTGTTCCATGCAATCTGGATTTAATTCTGTGGGTTTGAGCTGTTCTGCAATGTCGGATGTGTCTAGCAATGGTGGAAAGTATGGCCGAAGGCGGTCCACATTGAACACTGGGTGCAGGCCAAGGAATGGGGGAATGCTGAGCTCAAATGCATTGTCTCCCATAGCCTTAGTAATGGTGTAAGGACCATATTGGAGTGGTCTCAATTTCCGATAGGCTCCAGTAAGACGTTCCTTTTGCAAATGCAACCAGACTTTGTCGCCCACCTGAAACTTGTGTGGCACCCGATGTTGATCACGTCGATGCTTGTACTTGGCATTTGATTTCTCAAGAATGTCATGGACCTGCTGGCGAATATGTTGGATGCGCTCAATGAAGCTGGTGGCCTTATCTGTTTCGGACTGGACATGAGCTGAATTCATGTGAGTAGCTGCAAGTGGCATGGCCACATCAATGGGGCATAGTGGCTGGAATCCCAAACCCACCTGAAAAGGGCTATGGCCAGTGGAGCTGTGAAGAGCTCGGTTGTAGCTGTGCTGAACATAGGGGAGGCTCTCGTCCCATGTGCGTGGATGCTTTGAGTTATACATGCGCAGAATGTGCACAATCATCCTATTGACAACCTCTGTCTGGCCATCAGTTTGAGGATGGAAGGCTGTGGACTTCGTGAGTTTGGTGTCCAGCATTGACCAGAGACTGGACCAAAATGCGCTGAGAAACCAACTATCCCGATCTGAGATGATAGACTGTGGGATCCCAAAGTGCACCCACACTCGTTCAAAGAAGAATTTAGCAGTGGCTTCTGCTGTGATATTCTTCTTGCAGGCCACCATAATGGCCATCTTCGAGAACCTGTCGACGACCACAAAAACACAGTCATTTCCGTGCTTAGTGGAAGGAAGGCCTGACATGTAATCCATGGAGATGGATTCCCAAGGTCGACTAGGGGTAGGCAACGGGGTATAGAGGTCGTGCTTCTTAATGGTCGGTTTGGCAATGACACAGGCAGTACATGATCTGATGTACTTCCCAACATCCTGTCGAAGATTTGGCCAATAGAAATAATTTTGCAGTACTGCCATTGTTTTCTCGACCCCGAAATGCCCAGCAGCCCGACTGTAGTGTGCTTCCCAAATCATCTTGGCACGCTTGCTTGAAGGAACACAAAGGTGACCGAGGTGGCATAATAGGGCATCCTGGAGGTGAAAATCTGCAACACGCCAACCCTCCAAGAGTGTCTGGTATGTGTGGCCGAATTCTGGGTCGATTTTGTAGAGAAGTGGCCAATCAGAAGTCTCGTGCCCACAAGAGTTGAGCACGGTGGTTAACGCCATGATCGGTGGTCGACTGAGGCAATCTGCAACATTATTGGTGCTTCCCTTCTTATACTTGATATTCAAGTGGAACTGTTGCAGGTATGTAGACCACTTCTGATGGCGATCATTCTGCAATTTCCCTTGGGTCTGTATGAACTGCAGGGGTCGGTGGTCTGTGTGGATGACTGTTTCTTTCCCCAAAATGTAATGCTTCCATTGTCGGCAGGCCTGTACAATGGAATACATCTCTTTATCATAAGTGGGGTACTTTCGAACTGTGTCTGAAAGTGTTTCATTGTGATATACCACTGGATGTCCATGTTGAGTAAGGACTGCCCCAATAGCATAGTCAGAGGCATCTGTCTCGACCTCAAATGGTTGTTGTAAATCTGGTAACGCGAGCACTGGTGTCGTGCAGAGGCAATCCTTCAACTCCATGAATGCCTTCTGTTGAGATTCAGACCAAAAGAATTTTGCTTTCGCCCCTCCCTTGGTGACCTGACTCAAGGGCCAAGAAATATGAGAAAACCCCAACACAAACCTGCGGTAGAAGTTGGCAAGACCTAGAAAGCTGCGGAGCTCTGTTGGAGTGGTTGGAGAGGGCCAATCCCGAATGACTTGGATCTTGGCTGGATCGACATGCACCCCCTATTCATCAATGATGTATCCCAGATACTGAACCTGGGTCATGCCAAAAGTGCATTTCTCCAAATTGGCACATAGCTTGTGTTGCCGCAGTGTTTGGAGAACCTGTCGGATGTGGTGGAGGTGCTCTTCCCAACTCTGGCTGAAGATCAGAATGTCATCCAAGTATACTACTACAAAGGAGTTGGTGAATGGCCGCAAGATGTCATCCATTAGCCTCATAAAGGTTGCAGGAGCATTCGTCAATCCGAAAGGCATGACCAACCATTCGAAGAGGCCCTCCTTGGATTTGAAGGCAGTCTTCCACACATCAGAGGGTTCGATTGGTACCTGGTGATATCCTGACTTCAGATCGATCTTGCTGAAATATTTCACCCCCTTTAGTTGGTCTAGGAGGTCATCAATCCGCGGGATCGGGTACCTATTACGGACAGTGATCTTGTTCAGCGCTCGCTAGTCAATACAGAGTCTCCACGTCCCATCCTTCTTCTGTACCAACATGATCGGGCTCCCACAGGGCAATGAACTCGGACGGATGTGACCTTTCTGCAGGAGCTCCTGAATCTGCCTCTTGATTTCATCATTCTCCAGAACGGAGCGCCGATAAATTGGTCCATTGGGTAGCGGCGCACCTGGGGTCAGATCGATGGAGTGCTTGACTTGACAGTGCAGAGGAACCCCTGCCGGGGAGGTGAAGATGTCCTCGCACTCCTCCACAATCTTGTCCATCTGTAGTTGTCGTGCAAAGGGACCCCGTCTGGAGGTCGCGGCCACTGTCTTCTTCTTTCCTTGAGGGCGTATCATCAGGAAAACAAATTTCCTGGTTTTGGAAATGATCTTACTGCATGGTTTTGCAGTAATCAAAGAGATGGCGGCAGGTGGTGCTACCTCTGGTATCCTGAACAACTTATTTCCCAATGTAATAATAACAACACGGGGCCTTGATTCATACACAGCATGTCGCTTCCACAAGTATGGTTGTCCTAGTAATACATCACAAACTTCAAGGGGAGCAATGTCACACAATACCTCATCCGTGAAGGGCTTGATGTTGTATGGAAGGCGACACTGCTGGCTCACGTGAAGATCTCGTCCTTGGTGAAGCCACCCAATGGTGTATAGTTGTGGATGTGCCGTGGTCGGTAAGCCCAACCGCTTCACGATCTCTGCCGAAATGAGGTTCTTTTGACTCCCGCTATCAACAATGAATTGTATCGGGGAGCCCTTTACCCACATCTGAGAGTGGAAGAGATGCTCCTCCTCCTCTGGATCTTCGGGTTCATTTTTCTGGATCTTTGCGGTAGCAACAGTGGCGCTGGGATCCGCATCAATGATCTGCTTCCCTTTTTCATACCCCTTATCGGGTTCTGACTCAGAGTCGGAACATGCATCTGATTTTGAAACCTTTAGCTCAGCCACCAGTGACTGCTTGGCCCGACACTCACTTGTGTTGTGAGTGGAGCTCTTATGGAACTCGCACCATTTTCCAGTGTCCTTTCTCGGCTTCGTGGCGCTGTTCTTTGCTTGCAGCTTCGGCTGGTTGTCTTGGGCTATCCCGCCTTGGCTTTGTCCTTTGTTCTGTGGTTTCGGGGCACCTTTCCCCTGCTTTGGATTCGCAGATCCAAAGTCTCGCTTCTTTTGTTTAAACTTCTGCTCGACCTTGACGGCATATCGGTATGCTGCGCCGAGCGAGGGGATGTTTAGGAATTGTATTTCTTCCTGGATGTACTTGTGCAGGCAGCCACGGTATTTGAGTATCAAATGTTGCTCTGAATCCTTGATACCCAACTTTGTGCGAAGGGTATGGAAAAGATTGGTGAACTCTGGCACGTCTTGGTCCCTTCCCTGCCGCAGCGTGGTCCACTTTATGTATTCATCCTCATAGCTTCCAACAGGGTAGTACTGCTCCTTGACGGCATCCCGGAACGAATCCCAGGTGGGTGCGGCTGAAAATAGTGAGCCAATACTTTCATCCTTCTGCTCGCAGTAGGTTTCCCACCAGTCCTTGACGCGGGGGGCTACTTTGAGGAGAGCAAAAACAATCTTTTCCCGACTCGAAAATTCATGAACAGAAAAATAACCCTCTAGCAGATTTAACCATTTATCTACGGCGTCTACGTCTATCTGACCCTCGAATATGGGGATTTCAAAATTAACTTGTACCTTAAAGGGTGTGGCGTTTCCAGAGTAGCTGCTGGAAGCCGATGCGTTGCTTCTGGGTAGCCGCTGAAGGATCTGGGCAAAGCTGTCCATCATCGCGTTCCGTTGTCGCTCGAGGGCTTCTTCGAGCAAGATTTTGATGGGATCTCCTGCCCCCTCGTCTTTCTTCTCGTCCGCCATGGGAGGCCGTCAAGATCTGCGAGGTTGGTCTTGCAAAGGTTCAACCAGTTCAAGCCCTAACTCCTTATATCCCGACCTTGTTGGGGACATGCAAAGAAAAACAGAGAAAAAGCAGACCGCTCTGATACCACTGATCCAGATTTAAACAGGAACGCAACAAATTACAAAGATAACCATATACACAAAGATGCAGCGGAAATAATACTTCATTTCATTAATGGAAAATACTGAAATATGCTTACAACCAGAAATGGAAATAAACCAGCTAGGGCGATGGTAGCTTATCTCTGAGAAGAGATGTGGTGGCTACATGCCTCTGAACTGTGTTACAATGAGGCTCGAAGGCCTATTTATTGTTGAGAAACAATGAAAAACCCTTAACATTCCAAAACCTAACCCTAGGAGATGAAACGCCAAACTGTGGGCCCCGTTTGGGGTAAATTGGTACATCAACTTCCCGGGGGCATAACTTTGGCATATGATCTCCGTTTGACGCATACAATAGCTCGTTAGAAAGATCTATCATTGACCCATGTTGCCCTCGGATTCCCCAAAAAACGTCATTTAGGGCCTCAAAACGGCTCCGGAAGTTTAGGACCCGAAAAACTGCTAAAAATAGTAAGTTGTGCTACAATTAAGGAAACTGAAAATGCTGAGAAAGACAATGGTGGGGGTCCAGGTGGACTTGGCAGGTGGCCACCAATATCCACCTGGATCAAGAAACCAAGTACACATCCCCTCTTCATCTAATAACGTTTTTCCTTTTGCACAAGGAATCTACAAATCCCTTCTCTTTCTCAGGAATGTTAGATCTACAATCATTCTTGTAATTCTCTTATTTTCCACATATCCAACATAACTTTATAAACTTTCTTAAAGATTTATATCTTCCTCTAGATTTAGATCTCCTACTCAAGAACTTATTTTTATTTCTACTTTTGGATTTTCCTCTTATAGACAAAGAATTTCCATTATGTATTTCCATGTTTTTCCATCTCATCTCCTCCAATAACAAGGAGGAGACTATTTTATCAAACTTTAAAGTAGTTGCATTACTACATATGGCAACAACTACACTATCCCATGTGTTTGGTAGAGAACATAGCAAACTAATGCACTTATTTTCATTTGAAATCTTAATATAAATAGATAATAGCATACTTACCAAAATATTGAAGGCATTAAAATGCTTTGTCACTAACTCTCCATCCTTTATGTTTAGGTCATATAGCTTCTTCTACAAGAACAAATTGTTCACCGTGGACTTAGATTGATACAAAACCCCTAAATTCTCCCACAAATCCTTCACTCTAGCTTCCTCTGAAACATTCAATAATACTAAATATGAGAGACACAATCATATTGTGATCTTTGCCTTTTGATCCAACTTGGTATAGTATTTTCTTAATATCCCTATTAGTGCAATACCCAGATCCACAATGATCTGTTGATCCCTGCCCACCAGAAAATCTTTTTCCCACTCAATTTCTTGATCTCTATCTTCATACTACTCACCATTTCCTTTTCACCACAATAATAACTTATGTATATCTCCCACTATGGTAGGGTCTACCACAAGCCCGAGCCAAAACCCTTAGCCACAAAGGTGTCCCCTTGAAGTAAAAACTTATCTAATACCAAACATAGGTTTTAACCTTGCACCTATAATTCCTGCAAAAAAAATTCAATAAAGAAAATAATATTCAATGGAAAACACACACATTACAAAAAAAATAAAAAAAAATCCTGGAAAGCCAAGACCAAGAAAGCCAGATCTTTCAATATATTATCTTTACAATGTTACAATATAAGATGTGTATGTTGTAGTGTTCATAAACCCACAATCCATTAACATTGGATTAGAATACAATCATAGTTTCATTAATTGGATCTACAAAACCATGGAAAAACCACCATGCACTTGAAAACCGCTAAAAGTGAAAACCATGTGTAGAAATCATGAAAAATGGATGCAAAGAACCATCTAGAAAAATTTCAGGATGTTGCCTTGAACCACATGCAAGGGGGTTACCACTCCCCCCCGTACCTGCTATGTGTGTGGTGCATTTAAATCTTGTGTGGGGTTAGTCATGTAAAGAATATAACACTTAGGTACTATTGTATTTTTATTTAAATTTAGTATTTAGTATTCTTGATTTGTTTTCTCTATTTTCCTAATCCTATGGGTAGTTCTTAATTTGCAGAGTTCAAAGTGTGTAACAAATTATATTTTCTGTCTTTCCTGTAACAATCTCATGGTTCAACAAACATTTAGATTTCTCCATGTCTGAATAGTTATAACATATTTAGAGATTTAATTAATTTAGTTGAGTTACATGTTGTGCTCTCAATATTGATTATAGAATCATAGTATCTTTTATGTTTTTTTGTTGAGTTCAAAGTGTATTAAATTACAATTTGAGTCTATTAATTATTGAGTGGAAAGTTCTTATAATAGATTTCCTTTCATGCAGAATTGTTTCCTTTCAATAATTTATTTTCCTGCAATTGACTAGAATTTAATTTCCTACAATTAGCTAGATTCTCATTTCCTGCAACTAGATTTTAGCTTTTGAAGCAATAATTGTTTTAAGAATAAAGTAGTTTACTTTCTATTGTAGGTTTTAACCCCATACAGAAATTACCTACATACGAATTCTAAGAACAGAAAATAAACAAATGCGAGAGCATAAGACATAAAACACATATACATAGAGATTTTCCCCTGGATCCCAAAACCGGGACTACCAACTTGATTTTTCATCATATTCCTTTCAATGTTACAATACATATTTATACATGCCAAAGCATCCAATACCATGGACCGAAAACCATCGCATCCAAAACCATGTGCGAAAACCATGCACAAAACCATAGGTAGGTCTGCCCAACCTAATATAGGGTCCAAAAAAAAATTTCTCGGGACGCTGCCCCGGACCTCGTAGAGGGGGCCTACTCACCCCCCTCAAACCCCCTGTGACCCCCCCACTGCGCAATTGGTGCAACGAAGGGGCGGCTCCACCCCCCTCTGACCCCCCGATTAACTACATAGGCTAGTCATGGAAAGAATATAACACAACCCAACATTCTCCCATTTGTTGTTTTCTTTTCACAGGTGGCCATAGGAGAGCTTAGTCATTTTTCCAACCCTACAATGCCCATTGTTTCTCTAAACCAAGATAAATTATCAGAGCTCACATATTTTGTCAATGCATCTACAGTATTCTTCAAAGTGTCCACCTTTACCAGCAACACCTTTTTGTCTTCTATCACATCCCTCACAAAGTGATACTAAACATCAATGTGCTTTATCTTTGAATGATAAGTAGGGTTCTTTGCCAAGAAAATTGCACTTTGGCTATCACAGTCTATCCTTATAGCTCCCTGTATACTTGAACACAATCTCTGCAACCAAACTGCTTCCTTGCTTGCATGAGTGGCTGCCATGTATTCTGCCTCTGTAATTGATAGTGCCACTACAGATTGTTTCTTACTCATCCAACTGACTGCACCTCCAAATAGGTTAAACACATACCCACTTGTAGATCTTCTCTAATCCAAATCTCCAGCCAAGTCTACACAACAAAGCTACGAATATCCAACACTCTATCCAATCCTGGTCTTCCTTCGTAGCACAAGCCATAATCACTAGTGCCACGAAAATACCTAAAAACCCGCTTCACTGTTGTCCAGTGCTCCTTCCCTGGTTTTGACATAAAACTTCTCAATACTCTCACTGCATGTGCAATGTCTGGTCTAGTAAATACCATCGCATACATTAGGCTACCGACTACACTTGCATATGGAACATGGGACATGTCCTCTTCCTCTTCTTTGTCTTGGGACACTGTTCAGCAGATAAATTTACACCTACAAGAATAGGAACCTTCACTGGCTTACTATCTTGCATATTAAACCTATGCAATATTGTCTCAACATACTTCCTCTGGTTTAACTAGAGCTTCCTCTTTCCCCGATCTCTTTTAATTTCCATGCCCACAATATAGTTTGCAGCACCAAGATCTTTCATGTCGAATTTGGAGGACAATTGGGTCTTCAAATCCTGGATAATTTCTTTGTCATTTCCAACCAGCAACATATCATCCACATATGAGACCAGATAAATAACATGGTCACCAATTAATTTAAAATACACACAGTGATCTTCTTTTCTTCTGGTGAAGCCAAGTCCCTGTATAAATGTATCAAATTTTTGATACCACATCCTTGGCAACTGTTTTAACCCATACAGAGACTTTTTTAACTTGCATACCAGTTCTTTATTACCCTTCACCACAAAGCCTTCAGGTTGCTTCATGTAGATCTCTTCTTCCAGATCCCCATGAAGAAATGTTGTCTTCACATGCATCTGTTCTACCTCAAAATCAAAAGTAGCAGCAACAAACAAAGTAATCTAATAGAAGCTACCTTGGCAACAGGAGAAAAAATATCACCAAAATCAATTCCCGGCACCTAGGAATAACCTTTTGCTACCAACCGAGCTTTGTATTTCTCCACCTTTCCTTCTGCATTTGTCTTCTTCTTGAACACCCATTTGTTGCCAATGGGTTTCCTTCCAGCTGGCAACTCCACCGGATCCCATGCCTCATTTTGTGCAAAGATGCCATTTCATCAACCATGGCCTCTTTCCAGTGTTTGTCATCCTCTGAATCTACTGCTTCCTTCACAGTTCTGGGATCATCATCAATAATAGATAAAGCAAAATTTGAACAAAAAGTAGATGGACTATACCTTTCTGGTTGCCTTCTTTCTCTAACTGATCTTGTCACACTTGGAATTTGTGGCTCTTCATCTTCTGATTCCTCTTCTACTGTAGAGTTTGATTCTTCCTCCTTTAGCTCAAACTCTATCTTATCAGGTTTCTTTGGTTGGAATTCATGTTTAATAACATCTTTAACCTCTCTAAACACCACATCTCGGCTATACACAACCTTCCTTGTTACTGGGTTCCAAAGCTTATAACCCTTTAAACCATCCTTATACCCAATAAAGATGCACTTTTCAGATTTACTATCTAATTTTGTTCTTTTCTCCTTTGGAACATGTACATATGCATCACATCTAAATACCCTCAGATGTGAAAGAGAGGGTTTCTTACCAGTCCATACCTCTTGTGAAGTCTTATCCTCCAACGTTGACGAAGGTGACCTGCTGGCCAGGTAACATGCAGTCTCCATCGCCTCTGCCCAGAATTCTTGTCCTAGCCCGGCACCATTGAGCATGCTTCTTGCCCTTTCCATCAACGTCTTGTTCATACTTTTTGCAACTTCATTCTTCTCAGGTGTATATGAAGTATTCTTTTTCTGTGCTATACCACACTTCTTATAGAATTCTTCAAATTCCTTACTGCAAAACTCTCCACTGTTATCTATCCTCAACACCTTTATCTTCTTCTATGTTTGGTTTTCCACCAGAGCCTTAAATTCTTTAAACTTGTCAAAGACTTCATATTTCTTCTTGAGGAAATATACCCATGTATTCCTTGAGAAGTCATCTATAAATGATACATAGTACACAAACTTACCTAGTGATGGAACCTTTACAGGTCCAAACACATCACTATGCACAAGCTCTAATATCTATTTCGCCCTCTTACCACCAGAGGGGAAACTCACTCGATTATGCTTCCCATATACACAATTTTCATAGAAATCAAAATCCAAAGAGCTATTAGTCATACCTTCTACCATACCTTTACCATGAAGTATTCAAAGGCCCTTCTCTCCAATATGTCCAAGCCTTTGATGCCATAGCATGGTCTTTTCTCCAAAGACCACTAGATTTTTTGCTCCACTTTTAGGAACCACAGAACTATTGCACCCATCAATAACAGTGCTACCTTGCAGCTTGTACAGAGTTCCAATCTGAACTCCCCACATCAATACCAGTTCTCCCTGAACCATCTTGCAGGTATCTTTCTCGAACATTGTTTTTACAATTGAATCATCAAGCTTGCTTACAGAAATCAGATTTCTGGCCAATGCAAGTATATGCAGAACACCCGGAAGTGTTCTAATCCTTCCACCTTGCAACTTCAACTTTACTTTTCCGCGACCAATGATTCTAGCCTTCCTATCATCCCCTAAGAAGACATCACCACCATCATATTTCTCATACTCGTAGAACCACTCTCTATGGGGAGTGAAGTGAAAAGATGCACCTGAGTTAATAAACCATGCCTCATGATCTACATGTGTACTTGAAGAAGCCAAGTATACATCCCCACCTTCATCTGAGGTGGTTTTTTCCTCTGCAGAAGGAGAATCATCAGATCCCTTTCCTTTGTTAGGAGCTTTAGATTTACAGTCCCTTTTGTAGTTCCCTTCCTTTCAGCATTTCCAACACACCACCTTTATAGGTTTTCCTGGAGATTTAGATCTCCCTCTAGATTTAGATCTCCCACTCGATGAATTATTTTTGTTTATGTTCTAGGATCATCCTCATATAAACAAGGCATCACCATTCTGGCTCTCCATATTTTTCTGTCTCATCTCCTCCGTTGACAAGGATGAGACTATTTCATAAAACTACAAGGCAGTTTCATTGCTACCTATTGCAATAACCAGACTATCCCATGAATCTGGTAGAGAACACAACAAACTAATGTACTTATCTTCATCTGAAATTTTCATATCAATAGACAATAACTGACTTACCACAGTATTAAATGCATTCAGATGCTCTGTCACCGAGTCTGCATATTTCATCCTCAGGTTATACAGTTTTTTTCGTAGGAACATTTTATTCACCAGAGACTTAGATTGGTACAAAGTCCCTAACTTATCCCATAAAGCCTTTGTCGTAGCTTCCCCTGATACATTCAGAAATATTGAATCTGAGACACACAATCGTATTGTGCTCTTTGCCTTTCGATCCAACTTCTTCCATTATTCATTGGACACTCCTATTGGTTTATTACCTGGATCTACCGCGATCCACTGATCTTTATCCACCAACAAATCCTCCATATTGAGTTTCCATAACTCAAAACTCTAACCATTAAATTTCTCGATCTCTATCTTTCCACTGCTCGCCATCTTCTTTCACCACCAAAATCGATCCCGCAGATCTCCGACTGAACAAGGTCTACCACAAGCCCGAGCGAAACTCCTCATCAACAAAGGCATCCCCTTGAAGCCAAAACAGCTCTGATACCGAATGTAGGTTTTAACCATGTACAGAAATTACCTGCATACGAATTCTAAGAATAGAAAATAAACAAATGTGAAAGCATAACACATAAAACACATATACACAGAGATTTTCACCTGGATCCCAAAACTGGGACTACCAGCTTGATTTTTCATTATATTCCTTTCAATGTTACAATACACATTTATACATGCCGAAGCATCCAATACCATGGACCAAAAACCATGGACCGAAAAACATCACGTCCAAAACCATGTGCGAAAACCATGCACAAAACCATAGGTAGGTCTGCCCAACCTAATAAAGGGTCCAAAGAACTTTTCCCCAGGGCGCTGCCCTAGACCCCATAGAGGGGGGCTACTCACCCCCCTCAAACCCCTTATGACCCCCCCGCTGCACAATCAGTGCAACGAAGGGGCGGCTCTGCCCCCCCTCTAACCCCCCGGTTAACTACGTCGACTAGTCGTGGAAAGAATATAACACAACCCAACATCTGTATCACCCAATGTTAATTTCATTATTCATTCAAATAGTTAGTTGGAATTTGAATTTGAATAAATAATTTCCTTCTGTAGTTGATTTAATTTTCACAATTTTTCTATTTCATTTGGATTAGTCTTATTCTCAATCGACCATGCTAGAACATCTCAAGAATCTCTTTTTACAATCATTTGTATTCCGTATATAACTATAATGAAATAATTGTATCAATGTTTGAATGTGCATGACAATTGACTAGTACTAATCAAATCCCAAATTGATAATTAAATACACTAGTCTTCTATTTATCTTTCTAAGAAATTAGGAAAGTGGTCAAAAAACAAATATATATATATTCTTCTGCATTATTATAATATTTTTTATAACATATTATTATTTATACATGAAAACAAACATACATAAATATATAAAACCATATTATTATCTTTTCTCTATTTCAAACAATTCAATTTAAAAATTAAAAATTCTTTTATAATTATAAATATAATATGAACATGTTATAAAATAGTATACTGCACTCTTCAAAATTATATCATTATTTTGATAAATTTTCCTTTTTTTTGTTTTTTTTAAATCTTGGTGGGACTACATCTTCATTATGTCTAATATAGGAATTGAACCAGTGACTTCACATAAAGGAGTGCCTTATCACAACACCCAATTACTATCTATCCAAGACCCTATGGATACGATAAATTCTCCTTTTCAAAATAAAACAAAATAAAAGAAAAAATAACATTTCGATTCTTTTTTTTTTTTTTATAAAGCTCATATATTAATGTGATAAATATGTCTATTTTCAAAAATATTATAAAATTATTATTACATTTTTAAAATACAATAAAATTAAATTATAAAAAATATAAATTATTAATAATAGCTTTTAATATGAAATAATGATGGATTAATAATTTTAGAAATTGATTTTCAACTTTAAAAAATAAGGAATTAGTTCATTTTTTTAAAGATTTATTTTTATGCAAAAGTATCAGGACAAGCATTTCATGATCTGTAGAAATTCTTGTAGATTCACATGCTCATGCAATTTACTAATGCATAGGACATGAATCTACTTCTACTTTCAACCAGCAGAAGCCAATAGATCAATGAAAACAATATGAACAAGAAGAAGATAAATCAATGGCACATAACACAATAAGTTTTCCTAGGGAAAGCCACAGCTCAAAACCCTGCCTATCTGTATTGCATTAAATAAAAAATATGAGTGATGATACAAATCTTGTTCTCACTAGAACAATTCCGCACAAGTATGCTCAACTCTCTACCTCAAAAACCCGCTATTAGCCAACACTTAGCTGAGTTCCACTACCTGCCAAAACCCCTATTTCCTTGCGCAATTCCTAGGATGAATAGCCCATATTTAAAGGGAATTCATGCTTCTAAAACTATGCAATCCAAATGTAGATCCTTCTCTGATTGCATGCATGATATTTACAACTCAGTGAATCATACAACTGATAATACATTGTCTCTACACTCTAGTCTCAACTGGGTCTTTCTCAGAACTGACATGCATGAGTTTCTCACGAGGGAATCTTCAGTTGACTGGACTAACACTTGTGGATACACCAGTGCACGAACTGACCATTAGTCTTTTATTAGTTCCACAAACAATTAGAACTAATTTAACTGACCATAACTCAATAAACTAAGTTAATCTAATTACAACTCAATCTAAACTCATCTTGGACCCATAAAATTTAGGGAGGACATATACATGACTACAGAAAGACTTCCAACTCAGAATTTTTAAGCTAATTAAGTTAATTAAACTTAATTAACTATTTAAAATTTACTATGAGAATATAATTCGATTTTAATTCACAATCTAATTCAAGGAAAAATTAAACTGGAATTTCTTGTTGTCATTTTTCAACACTCCATCTCAACAAGAAAGGGATTATTTGCTACCTCGATCCTGTCTCTGTGAAAATTGAATTTACATCTTGAAAATGCCTTTGTCAAAATGTCAACATCTTACTCCTCTGTGGGAATGTACTCTAACAACATGATCCACGTCAACACACAATCTCTGAGATGATGATATCGGATATCAATGTGCTTGGACCTATCACGAAAAAATGGAGTTTCAGAGACTTTGATACAACTTTGATTATCGTAGTAAATCACTGTCGGATCCATATGCTGACCAAACAAACCAACCAGGATCTTGCTCATCCAAATGGCCTCACATGTTTCCTAACTTGCAGCCATGCTCTCTGCCTCTACCGAGCTGAGTGCAATTGATCTCTGTTTACTACTATACGAGGAAATTGTCGTTGACCCAATAATGAAAATCCCTCCTGATGTGCTTTTCCATTCAAATGGACTCCCCACCCAATTTGCATCCATGAAGCCTTGAAGCTTCACTCCCTCTATCCGTCTGTACCATAATCCGTACTGAGTAGTGCCCCTGAGGTATCTCAATACATGATTTGTTGCCTTCCAATTCGCTTTGGTAGGCCTAACTATTGCTTGACTTAGTTGGTTAACTGCATAGCATAAATTCGGTCGTGTGTTCACCAAGTACATGAGTGAACCCACAAGTTGCATGTAAATAGTAGCTTCCACTACCTCTCCCGAAGTAGCATCCTCCTTCCTCCAGTTACCAACTAAAGGAGTCTCCATAGTCTTGTAGCTCTCCATGTGGAACCTCCTAAGTATCTCGTTGGAATACTTGCCTTGAGACACAAACAACTCCCCGTCACATTGCCATACTTCCATGCCTAGAACGTAATGCATGAGCCCCAAGTCCTTCATCGCAAACTCTCTTGCAAGGTCCTCCTTCCAATATTTGATCAACTAATCATGACCTGTTAGTAGGAGATCATCAACATAAAGCATAATGATCAACAATTTACCTTCCACCACTATGCGGTACAAGTTCGCATCCCCTTCAGTCTTCGTGAAGCCCAACCCATTGAAGTAGTTGTCTATCCTAGTGTACCAAGCACGTGGTGCTTGCTTCAGCTCATACAATGCTCTCTTGAGTCGGCACACATGTGACTCACTGTCAAAGGTTTCAAAACCTTCAGGCTACTCTATGTACACCTCTTCCTCAAACCTATCATTAAGGAACACTATCTTTACATCCATCTGATGTATCTTCCAGCCCATCTGCACTAATAGTGCCAATATAGATCTAATCGATGAGTACCTTGCAATAGGAGCAAAGGTTTCATAATAGTCAATCCCCTCTACCTGTGAAAAGCCATGGGCCACAAATCTAGCCTTATGCTTCTCCACACTACCATATGCAGCTTGCTTTACATTGTAAAGCCAATAAGAGCTCACCACAGACTTATCCTCCAGTCTTAGGACCACATCCCAAACATTGTTACGAACTACGGATTCATACTCCTCCACCATGGCATCAACCCAAACCGGCTTCCACACTGCATCCTCAAAGGAAGATGGCTCTATCTCAACACATCCACTAATAAGATCCATGTATCCAATCTACCTCTCAGGTGACCTCCTCTATCTTCGTTGTGATGTGGGTGCTCCCACATTCTTTCTAGCATCTAACAACAATCTATCTACCTCTCTAGTGCGCTTTCTCCCATCTCTGGAAGACTCTGCCTGAGTGGATGTCTCCACTCCCGTATCCTTTGCATGTGGCTGCTCCACATCAATCTGAGGCTCCTCAACCCTACGAGCTAAAATCTCCTCAACCGCATGTAGTTAAATCTCCCTCTCAAGAGAACTCACATGACGTTCTCCTCATCGAATTTTACATCCCTGCAAACCACTGTCATCCTATTGGTTGACAAGTACACCCGATAGTTGTGAGGTGTATGAGTGTACCCCACAAATATGCCCAACTTTGATGTCATCTCAAGCTTCCTCCATGCATCTATGGTCACATGGAAATATACCAATGACCTAAAAATCTTGAAGTGACCAACATCTGGCCTCTTACCAGAATGAGCCTCCTCTGGTGTCTTCATCCCAAGAATCCAATGCGGGCTACAATTATGAACATAAACCGTTTTGGTGCATGCCTGAGCCCACAAGTGTAGTGGGAGACCTTGATCATGCAACATCACCCTCGTTACCCCTACTATGCTTCTATTCTTCATCTCGGCCACCCCATTCTGCTGAGAGTTATGGGGTGCCATCCACTCCCATTTAATCCCTTCCACTACACAGAAGTTCTTAAACTCATTTGAGACATACTCACCACCGTTATCACTTTGTATAGATTTAACCTTCTTGTTCGACTCTTTCTCCACCAATGCTTTAAACTCACAAAACTTTGTGAAGGTTTGATCCTTTTTCTGCATAAAAAATATCGAGAATTTTCGAGAAAAGTCATAAACAAATATAACATAATACCTTTGTTTGGTCGTGGATGTTGTCGAGAATGGTCCACACACATCTGAATGGACTCGCTCTAGAATATCCTCTGCTCGAATATCTCTGTTGTGAAAGGAAGAATTGGTGTATTTACCAAAAGTACACCCCTTGCATGTATCAACTTGCTCTAGCTTACCTTTGGGAAAACTGGTGGAGATATTTTGCATGATCTTCAAAGCCCCATGATGCAAGTGCCCCAATCGCTTGTGGCACAACTTTCCAACGTCTCGGCTCTGTACCATCTCTGTTTTCATGCTCAAAACAACACAATCCTCTACCTCCACCTTATAGATATTCTTCACCCGAATCCCTATCTTCTTTACCTAACCCATGGCTATGTGTCAAAGGAACACGTTTCCTTTCGAGAAGATCACATCATAGCCTCTATCCTCAAGCATGGAAATGGATACCAAGTTCTTCTTCAGCCCGGGCAGATACATAACATTCTTCAAGGTGAGTGGAGCCCCATGCACCCTCTGAAAAATAACCATGCCCAATCCAGTAGCACTATACCTCCCATCTTCACCCATCTCGATATGCATCTGGAGATCTTTCTCCTCTAGGTCACTAAATAACTCCTTATCACCATTCATGTGGAATGAAGCTCCACTGTCTAAGTACCATACACTTCCCGTCATTTGATGAGACCATGCATGCAATGAGGGAAAAATCCAATTTAATTGAGAGGCCAAAGCCTCACCCGTCACTCCTCCTGAGAACTTCTTCTCAAACTTCTTGAGTGGACACTTTGTCACAAAATGGCCTAGATCGTGACAATGAAAGTACTTAACTTTCATCATGTCTTTCTTCTTACCTCCATGGAAAGAATCTGATTTGGAATGGGAAGCCTTCCCTTTCCCCTTCTTCACCTTAATCTCTAAGGCACAGTTCTCTTCATTGTCAGTCTAATGAAGAGCCATCCCTGGTGTTCCTCCTGATCTCCTTCTGCATCAAATCTGACCACAGTCATTCCCAATCTAGCAGTTTCTCTCGACCATTGACAAACTCCGGATAACTATGCCAACTCTTTGGGATTCCCAGAAGAGCAAGACTCACCATATCATCCATGGCAACTATGATTCCAACACTTTCAAGTTCATCACAAATTGAGTGAACTTGGTCAAGTATTTTGGAATAGTCTCACCTTTCTCCATTTTGATTTTTTGAAGTTTGTCCTACAGTGCCAATTTCCTTTGGTCACTACTATTTTAATACAAGTCTGTCAATGCTTTCCATATAGCATACTAAGTTGCCTTGCGATGGAGACTCGAGACAATGTGGTCTCAAACTCCCTCAAGGATTATCTGTCTCGCCTTCGCCACATACTTCTTCCATTCGGCTAGATTTTGTGCATCCGATGCTCCTGCCTTAGGAATGTCTTGATCAACGAATTCCTTCAAGCCATTATCCTCTAGAGCAACCTCCATTTGGTCCCTCCAGGCTATAAAATTCGAGCTGCCTTCCAAGGCATAATCGCGCTATAAACCGTAAAACGTCATCTGCTGATTCTGAAGTATGTATTGCAAATTCAAATTTCACCTGTAACCCAAAACTCAAAACATCAAAATCTCCTATAGTATATTGAATTCAAATCTGGGACCATGTAGAATTTCTTGTAGATTCATAAGCTCATGCAATTTACTAAAGCACAGGAAAATAATCTACTTCTACTTTCAACCAGCGAAAGCCAATAGATCGATGAAAACAATATGAACAAGAAGAAGATAAACCAATAGCACATAACACAATAAGTTATCCCGCGGAAAGCCACAACTCAAAACCCCACCTATCTGTATTGCATTAAATAAGAAATATGAGTGAAGATACGAAGCTTGTTCTCACTAGAACAATTTCACACAAGTATGCTCAACTCTCTACCTCACAAGCATGTTGTTAGCCAAAACTTAACCAATTTCCTCTGTGTCCCAAGCCCCTATTTCCTCATGCAATTCCCAGGATGAATAACTCGTATTTACAGGGAATTCGTGCTTCCAAAACTGCAGAGTCCAAACATAGGTCCTTCTTTGATTGCATGCATGATATTTACAACTCAGTAAATCATACAACTGATAGTACATGGTCACTGCACTCTAGTATCAATTGGATCTTTCTCAGAACTGACATGCATGAGTTTCTCATGGGAAAATCTTCAGTTGACTAGAGTAACACTTGTGGATGCACTAGTTCACCAACTAACTGTTAGTCGTATATTAGTTCTACAAACAGTTATAACTAATTTAACTGACCATAACTCAATAAACTAAGTTAATCTAATTACAACTCAATCTAAACTCATCTTGGACCCCTAAAATTTAGGGAGAACATATACGTGACTACATAAAGACTTCCAACTCGAAATTCCTAAGCTAATTAAGTTAATTAAACTTAATTACCTATTTACAAGTTTAATTCAAGGACAAATTAAACTGGAATTTCTTCTTGCCATTTCTCAACATGATCATCATAATTTCACTAAGTTAAAAAGTCAAAAGAATTGGCATGACAAATCTTTAGAAAAAAATATCTAATTTGAGTATATGTAAAACAATTTAAGAGAGAGGATTTTTCATCTTTAATCTTTTGGCCTCAAAAAGATGACAAACTCTTACATTACTATATTTTAAAAAACATAGTAATTTTTTGAATAAGTAATATTACTATTGACCTCTTGAGAATTTATTGATATTGATTTTTTCCGTTACATTGTTTTAACCATAATATCCCTTATTTTTTAAATTAAATTCGATCACCTATTTATATTATTTTAATTTTCCATAACTCTTTATGGTACCATAGTTTCTATTTATATTTAGTAATGATATTTTTAATATTATTGTCTTATTTTATTCCCTAAAATTTATTCCAAATAGACATCCTTATACTATCCTAGATTAAATTAAAAGCGATTTTGCTTAAAATTGTGTTTTTAATTAAAATTAAGCGATTTTGCTTAAAATTGTGTTTTTAATTAAAATTAAGCGATTTTGCTTAAAATTGTGTTTTTAATTAAAATTTAACACAATTTCAGGGACTCTCTTAACATTTATAGTTTAGTTTGATCTTATGCGGCTCTTAACATTTATATAGTTTAGATTGATCTTATACGGTAGATGATATAGTTTAGTTTGATCTTATACGGTAGATGATAGCAATGTATGTAGCAATGTATGTTTTTAATGAGGGAAAAATAGTTTTTGATATTTTTAATAGAAAAAGCCTTTAATTTATAAAAGTGATTTTAACTAAAAATTTTCCATAACTCTTTATGGTACCATAGTTTCTATTTATATTTCTTTACCATAGTTTCTATTTATATTTCTTTATGGTACCATAGTAATGATATTTTTAATATTATTATCTTATTAATATTATTATCTTATTTTATTTCCTAAAATTTATTCCAAATAGACATCCTTATACTATCCTAGATTAAATATTATTATCTTATTTTATTTCCTAAAATTTATTCCAAATAGACATCCTTATACTATCCTAGATTAAATTAAAAGCGATTTTGTTTAAAATTGTGTTTTTAATTAAAATTTAACACAATTTCAGGGACTCTCTCAACATTTATATAGTTTAGTTTGATCTTATACGGCTCTTAACATTTATATACTTTAGTTTGATCTTATACGGTAGATGATAGCAATGTTTTTAATAAGGAAAAATAGCAATGTTTTTAATAAGGAAAAAATAGTTTTTGATATTTTTAATAGAAAAAGCCTTTATAAAAGTGATTTTACTAAATTTTAAGAATCTTAAGAGCCATCTTAACATTTATATTGCCTAAATTGCTGCTGTATTATAAATATCTGATCCTGAGGAAAAACACACTTTGTGATTATATATATATAATTTATTTTGAAATTATAAATTTATATAAAAATAGCTTTGTAAAATTCAAATAAAGTTAATGTTGCTTTTGTGTAAAATACACCGAATTGAATTTTCTTTTTAAAGAATGGGGTCAGTGCTTTCCGATGTAATTTAGAGATCAAAGGTGTCATGAAAATAGAGTAGGATGATTTGATACGCACCAAATCGAGTACAATTTAACTTGACCACCTGCTGCACCTAAAGCTTTCATGAAAATAAGCTCGGATGATTTTGATACACAACAAATCCCATAGAGTTCAACTCGACCAACATACAATTTAATCGCACCGCCTGCTGCACCTAGGGAGATGAGCAGATGAGCTACTTAGGGTGGTTTCCATGTGATGCTTTTCTTTGATGGTCGGAGATAAAAAATATATATATTTTTCAGACCAGAAGATTTTGAAAATGATAAAAATGAATTTAATATAAAATGTTAACAAAATTATATATATTAACACGTAGCGGAGAGATAGAAAGGTAAGTACAAAATCCCAAACTTTGCCACGGAAATAAAGATGGCAGAAAAATTGCGAGTTTTTAACACAGTGAAAAGATGGAGAGGGAAGTGCACTTTTTTCACGTCATTTCCAAAAAAAAGTTACGAAACTGAGGCCTCATGTTCCCGAAAGTTTTGCTACGAAATTTGAAAGATTTTGACGTTAGCGTTTGGTATACTCTTGAAATTACAGTTTTGAATGGTTCCTCTTCAACTAAAAACCTGCCATTTCTAGGTTAGATTTATCATTAGCTGTGGACATCTGGATCCTCCCCTTAATTAGTATATTTCCATTGGAGAATGGACCTGGCATCATCTCCAACCTCCTCGATCTTTGAAAAAACAAAAAAAACCAATACAATTGCGTTATAGTATGGATCTCACCATCCTCTGCTAATTTTTCTATCATGTACCTCTCCTGATTTGATCCCAAAATACCACGCTCAGTGATTAAGCTCAAACAAAGAAAATATAAAACCACCCCCCGTAAGCCTCGTCATCAACCTGCACAATCGTCAAAACACAGGCAGGCTGACAAAATCTGCCGGAAAAGAAGTGAGATGCGCTTCCTTCAAAGCTCTGGCTAAGCCTGAAATCTTCGACCGACGCTTCTCCGTCGCCGGATTTGCAGCCACCGCGGGCGGCTCCCAATCCTGCCATCGCGATTTCCACTCCACGATCTTGCCATCGAAACAGGGATCAAGCGTTAATTCAGTTGTTCGGTTGCAGGGAGCGAACCACATGGAGTGCATGTACTTGTATTTTCTCCATGGCGGAAGGTGCATCCCCTTCCTCTTTAATGAATTCTTCACACCTTCGCACATTATTTTTATAATGGACTGCAATGTATCACCCCTCCCTACATATATCTTGGGAAGCAACCCAACGAGGGCGCTGTATTCCCTGGTGGGTCTCGCTATTTCAAAATGTGTTCTGAAATCCAAGTCCAGAAACAAACGAATGTCTTTGCGGGAATTCGTGCTCCTCAATATCACATCCATGTACAAATAGTCGCCTGCAAGGAGAAAAAAAGGAGAAGATTTTAATGGGACAACCCTGCAACTGCAATCCAGTGATATGAAGTATTATGTAATATATAGTATACACAGTATTATGTATGTTTTAGAGGTAACTGTAATGTGTAATTATTTAGAAATTATTTTTGGAAATATGAAATATTATGTAATATATAGTATACTAAGTATTATGTAATGTTTTAGAGGTAACTGTAATTTGTAATTATTTTTGGAAATATGAGTTACAGCTTGAAGTTACTTGAAGTCACAGAATCTAGAATTTTAGGAGGAAAAAAAAGAAAAAATATGAAGTATTATGTAATAGTGATATGAAATATTATGTATTATATAGTATACAATGTATTAAGTAATGTAATAAGTATTATGTAAAAATATAGTATACAAAGTATTACGTAATATTCCAGAGGTAATGCAATTATTTTTGGAAATATAAGTTACAGCTTCGAGTTTCAGAATCTAAATTTAGAGACAATTTTAGGTGTCTAAAGGTTTGAACCCATTTTCTAGAATTTTAAAACACTACTAATATCAATTCATAAAATATATATAGATAGTTATTCATAAAATATATATATAGAAATAACTATCCAGGCCAAATTGTCACCTTAATAAATGAAGTTCAAAGTTAAACTCTCTATTACTAAATATAAAATTTAAAATTATAAGATTCAAGTATATCATACATATAAAATTCATAGTTAAAATCTCTGTGGTTCAAAAATTCCTATGATTCAGATCATAAAAACCAAAATCATAAACTAAAAAATTTGGAAAGCAAGTGATGTTTTTCTCACCCCCACGGGGAAAACCTCCAGCCATGTATTTGAACTGAGACCTGCAGATTGCTGCATTGTAGCCTGCCTGTCTAAGGTGGTTCATCACCATCATATGGACTTGACAGGCCCCTCTGCACGTGAGATCTTCATCATCATGCTTGCGAACACACGGAGCACAATTTTCCATGGCCATCTCTAGAGCTTTAACTGTCTCGTTCCTCAGCGTCCTCTCTGAAACACTACACGCGCAAGAAATGTAACTCTGCACATCACGGCTCACGGAATCAGCAAGAATATATCACAAGAAATCAAACATATACAAATGGTAGAGATTTGACCAAAAAATTTATTGCCAAAAACTCCAGAAAAAAATCTAATAATTAGAAGAAAAAAAAACCAATACCTTCAGTATCTGATATTGATCCTCTAAGTCAGGTATATTATGAGGCTTGGACCCATCAATAACGTCTGATTCCATGGCTGGACCATTACAGTAGGTGGAGGTGCTCAAAACTTGTGGATCTTCTTCCATAAATCCAAAAGACATATCCATAGGTCTGAAAGAGTCAGACTCGTCCCCATTTCCATTGTTATCATCTGCCATGCTCAGATCGTCTGATCCCCACATTGGAATTATAGCAACTGTGGTGCTTTCATTAAGGGGATTTTCCACACAAAGCTGGAATCGGAATTGAGCTTCGAGTTCACCGAATGATCCTTCTAACTTCTCATACATTTAGGCAGAAAGCTTACAAATTTATGGACTGAAAAGCATTAATGAGGTATTGCGCAGACGAGGATGAGATTGTCAGAATGATCTGAGGCGGCGAATCGACGGTGATGAAGGGTGATTTTTGTTGCGACAGGTGGAAGTGGAGAGGAGTAGGGACAGGACAGCTGGTCCACGGCTGTCAAAAACTGCGTTGCAGACAAAAAGCGTGTGGATTTGGCAGGCGAATTGAGGTCCACCCATCGATATGATGTGCCAAAGCTGGTGGGGTATGTCGTAATTTTGTCATTATATGTCACTTTTGTATTTCTCTGGATATTAAGTCATTAATATATTTATTTCTTTTCTAAAAAGA